>JARQOD010000002.1:556684015-556816147 GCA_033576555.1 Oophaga sylvatica | reverse complement strand
AAACTCCTTACACTCCAAATAAGGATTTGCCTATTTCTCTCCTATCTATGAAAGCAGCCTTCTTGGTAGCTATTACCACAGCCAAAAGAGTAGGGGAAATCCAGGCGTTATCCATTAAGGACCCATATATGCAGATCAGAGAGGATCATGTGGTATTAAAACTTGACCCTGCTTTCATGCCCAAGGTAGCCTCTTTGCAAAATCGCAATCAGGAAATAATACTTCCATCCTTTTGTGAAAAACCTTCAAATGTTAAAGAACAAGCTTTACACTCCTTGGATGTTAGACAGGCAGTAATCGATTACCTAGAGGCCACTGGGGGCTGGAGAAAAGACCCTAATTTGTTTATTTTATATGGAGGTAAAAATAGGGGTAAAAAAGCTTCTAAGCCTTCCATCGCAAGATGGATTACCACCTTAATCATAAAAGCTTACAGATCTGAAGGTGTAGTTTGTCCCATAAAAATAAAAGCCCATTCTACCAGAGCATTGTCAGCCTCATGGGCAGAAAGAGCAGGAGCATCTTTAGAACAAATTTGTAAAGCAGCTTCTTGGGCTACGATAAATACCTTTTGCAGGCACTACAAACTAGACGTGCTAGAAGGACTACAGACGGCATATGGTAGAAAAGTATTACAGGCCGTAGTCCCACCCTAGGAGGGTTTCTTTGGTACTCTCCATAGTGCTGTCAGGGGGACGTCCTGGAAAATAGGTATTATACCTACCGGTTTCCAGGAGTCCATCCTGACAGCACCGTTAGTTCCCTCCCTTGTCTATGTTCATGTATATGCTAATTCATATGATGTAATATGTTTAAGTAATTAAATTTTGTCACTTGTATTGATCCATGGTATGGTACTTGTCAAATCACTGAGGTATAGGGGGAGGAGTGGGACCTTTTAACCTCTCGTGTGCTTCCTGTCCCTGTAAGGAGGAGGAGGACGTCCTCCATAGTGCTGTCAGGATGGACTCCTGGAAACCGAATTATCGGTAATACCTATTTTTAGCGATCTTGTGGAACGTTTTTTTTTTTTTTTTTCTGTTAGTGTGGCATAGCTGTCCTGCAGCTGCTGCCTTATAAGAGGCACTTGGGGCTCGCACAACTTTTTCATTATCAAGGTTGTGGGGAGTCTGCTACTTTAACCCCTTCTTAGGCGGTTAACTCTTAATGCTGGGGTAGCTCTCTCTTTAAGAGCTTTAACCCTTCAGCGATTGTTTTTCTTTAAGAAACACACTGTTCTAGTTACTGACAGGTTTAACCTGCCTTATACTGTGCAAGGACATGTCAGAATCTGACACGCAGACCCCGACGGCGTCATGCGCAGCGGTCGGAGGTTCCAGTGGTGTCAAAATGGAGGCCCTCGCTAGTTTCTATTGATGGCCTGTCTAGGTTATGGAGTGTCAGCTAGATCCTCTCAAGGAAGCGACACAAATCGGTGCCTTCCTTTTCGCGTAGCGAAGATGTCCGTTTCGGACAAGGAGGATCGGCAGGGACATTCTTCCTCTCTCATGGACCGTACTATTGGAGCCATGAGGGCGTTACAGTTACCAGAGAGAGCTAACTAGACGTCCTGGTAAGTCGGCCCGGATGTTTCAGGAGTCGCATAGGTCGCGACGGCTTTACAAACTATCCGTTTTCTACGGAGTTGATTGTTAATTGGATCTCCTGAAGTGAATGTCCCTTTATCCCAGCTTAGCAAATCTTCCTGGTAAAGGAAGGCGAGTCTGCAGGACCTGCTGGACAGAAAGATGGAGATGGCAACAATATCCATCCGCGAGGCCGCGGGTCATGGATTCAGTATTAAGGATCTATGTGTACTTGTAAAGTTTCCCTGAGCCGTTTGGACCGTCTACGGACGGCGTGACAAGATGGATCCCCTCTATCGAGA
The DNA here is from genome assembly GCA_033576555.1 of Oophaga sylvatica. Taxonomy (NCBI): domain Eukaryota; kingdom Metazoa; phylum Chordata; class Amphibia; order Anura; family Dendrobatidae; genus Oophaga; species Oophaga sylvatica. The sequence goes on along the minus strand of JARQOD010000002.1, from coordinate 556,814,259 downwards.
TAGATGGGCTTTTCAAGTTGAAGGATACTGCGTCACTGCTATCCAGGGCGCAATCCTCAGCAGTCACAGTCAGAAGAGCACTGTGGTTTAGACAGTGGAACGCGGTTTCCAAGCAGGGTTTGCTATCTTTAGCTTACAAAGTGGTCAGCTATTTGAATCTGACCTCACAGAGCTGATTGCTGAGGCAAAAGAAACAGCTTTACCGCAGCGCAGAGCTGTGACTTCTGCGTCTGGCAGGACTAGTGCCGGTAGTTGTCGGCAGTCCTTTCGGTCCAGGGGATGATCCGGTCAACCCACTGGGGGTTTGGGTCGTTCCTCTCTTTTTTAAAAAAAAAAAAGAAAAAAAGGGGGAATTCTCAGAAATTCCGCATACCCTGGAAACAGAACTTCCATTAAGACAGAAGCTGGCAAAAAACCCGCTAAAGCGGTCTGACGTCTGGGTCTCACTCGAGCGCTCTCGAGTGGAGGGTCGTTTACTCCAATTCAAACCGACTTGGGTTTACCGTGTGTCGGACGCCTTGGTGACACAGGTTGTGTTGGCAGGCTACTTCATAGAGTTTCTTTCTCGACCCTCGGACTGTTTTTTGCCAATCTCGCATTCCGTCAGAGTCGAGCTATTTGCCGCTCTACTACGAGAGGTCGATTCCCTTCTGCAGAAGGGTGTGGTGATACCGGTTCCGCAGAGGACCGGGGAAGAGGATTCTTATTCCAACCTCTTTGTGGTCCCCAAAAAGGAGGACAAATTTCGCCCTATTTTGGATTTCAAAGATTGAATCGGCATGTTTACATCCCGAAAATTCCGCATGGAGTCGCTTCGCTCCGTTGTGGCAGCCCTGTCGCAGAACGTCTTTTTGGTCAATTTGCATGTTCCCGTCGGAAGGGTTCACCGGCTTTTCCTTCGTTTTGCCATAGGTCAGGACCATTACCAGTTTGTGGCTCTGCCATTCGGCTTGGCCTCGGCGCCCAGAGTTTTTACAAAAATTCTAGCGCCCCTCATGGCAATTCTTCGAAGACAGGGGGTTACGATTTCCCTACCTGGACGACCTTCTGATTGTGGCGTCCTCAAAGGAGGAGGCGGGGACGGCTCGCAATCTATCCCTTCAGCTCCTGGAGGATTTCGGGTGGCTGGTCAATTGGGAGAGTCGTCTCTGGAACCATCGCAGTCAATCCTGTTTTTGGGGATGCATTTCGACACGGTACGGACGGTGGTGTCCCTTCCTCCAGACAAGCGGGCATGTCTCTTTCGACATGTACAGATTATGAGGTCTGCGACAGCAATGTCCTTTCGGAAGTGTATGCGCCTTCTGGGTTTGACGTCCATGGAGGCACTTCCGTTTGACCAATTTCATCCCAGGGCCCTCCAAAGGCTCATTCTGAGTCGTTGGATCGATCGCAAGCTTCTCTGATTGCAGCGTCATCATCTCTCACAGGTGCGAGAATCCTAGATGGTGGTTACGTCCAGGAGCGTTATCCCTGGGGAAATCTTTCCTCCTCCGAGTGGTCGGTCATAACCACGATGCAGCCTGACGGCTGGGGGGGTGTATGGAACGATCTTTGGATCCAGGAGTATGGTCATCGGAAGAGTCTGTTCTACGATCAACATCCTGGAATTAAGGGCAATTTTTTCTTTGCCTCACATGGACGCTCCCTTTTGAGCGGTCTGCCAGTCCGAGTGCAGACAGACAACGCGACGGCGGTCGCGTATATCAACCACCAAGGCGGGACAAGGAGCTCCAGGCTCATGATGGAGGTGTCTCGGATTCTGCTATGGGCCGAGACCAGGGTTCAGCCATCTCTGCGATTCACATTCCGGGAGTCCAGAATACCACGGCGGACTCTCAGTTGCGAGAAGATGGATCCTGGAGAATGGAGTCTTCATCCGGAAATTTTTGCACTGCTGTGCTCCCGTTGGGAACTCCCCAGTGGATTTGATGGCATCCAGGTTCAATGTCAAACTACGACCTTCAGGCTATGGTTCCACGGTCCGAACCATAGCGCTTTTGACGGGCGGAAATTCCGCTCCGTCTAAGCCCCGCCCCCTTTCTGACGCGCGATCTTTCCGGAGGTGTTCAGGAACCTCCGGAACACCTCGGAAAGAGCGCAGGGCTACATAGCCCTGTGTTAATTATGTTCGGCGACGCACCGTCGCCGCAATACGCGAGGACATGCTGCGGTCCTAAAAAGACGCGCCGCATGTCCGTTTACGCAGGTTTGCCACCTGCGTATTGTTACGCATAGTGGAGACGGGATTTCTTGAAATCCCCTCCACTATGCTGTAACATCTGGACCTGCTGTTTGGCGCTGCGCCAGCGCACAGCGCCAAACACGCAGCGTTTCCTGACCGTGGAAACTCACCCTCATGTCCAGGTACAAGGACCCGAAAGGCTGTGGCGGTGGTTGCTCTGGTGGCTCCGTGGGACCATTTCGAGCTAGTCTATGTGTTTCCGCCGATATCTTTACTTCCTCTGGTGCTGCGTCGGATCAGCCTGGAGAGAATTCCGGCTATGTTGATAGCCCCGGATTGGCCAAAGAGGACGTGGTTCTCGACACTGGTGTTGTTTTTGGCGGCACCGCCATTCCCACTTCCTCCTCGCCCGGACCTGTTAACCCAAGGGCCCGTTCGTCACCCGGACCTGAAGTCTCTGCGTTTGACGGCGTGGCTCTTGAGACCGAAATATTGACCCGTAAAGGTTTTTCAGTCGAAGTCATTGCCACTCTGCAAGCTGCCAGAGGTCCGGCTACTACTAAGATTTATCACAAGACTTGGGAAGCCTTCTTTTCGTGGTGTTCGGGTTTTTCAAGGAACCCGAGGATTTTTTCCATTCCCAATTTGTTGGCCTTTCTGCAGGACAAGGGTTTGGCAGTTAGCACTCTGAGGGGTCAGGTTTCTGCTCTATCCTTGCTGTTTCGGAAGGATATCGCTCACGTAGGGACGTGCGTTCCTTTTTTTCGCGGAGTAACCCGTCAGTTTCCGCCGCGGAAGACGTCTGTGTTCCCTTGGCGGCTTAACCTTGTCTTGGAGACTCTTCAGCATGTGCCTTTTGAGCCTATGGGCTCTGCTAGTTTTTTCCTTACTTTCTTGAAAGGTTGCCTTCCTAGTGGCGGTCACCTCTTTGAGAAGGGTTTCCGAGTTGGCGGCTCTTTCCTGCTTGCCTCCCTTCCTGGATTTTTACCCGGATCGAGTAGTGCTTCGCACACGGGGCGACTTTCTACCTAAGGTGGTGTCGCAATTTCATGTTAACCAGGATATTGTGTTGCCCTCGCTTTGCCCGGGCCCACGGAATGCAAAGGGACGGGCCTTGCACACATTGGATTTAGTGCGGGCCTTGAAGTTCTATTTGTCTGTTACTCAAAGTTTTCGGTAGTCAGACTCTCTGTTTGTGATTCCAGCAGGTCATCAGCGTGGTCAACGAGCTTCCAAGGACTCTATAGCTCGTTGGATTCGGTCGGCCATTTTGGAGGCTTACCGACTTAAAAGCGAACCTTGCCCAATTAAGATTCGAGCTCTCTCCACGAGGGCAGAGGCTTCCTCGTGGGCCTTTTATCAAGGGGCCTCGGCAGCTCAGCTCTGCCGAGCGGCGACCTGGCGTTTTCGTTCACACGTTTATAAAGTTTTTATAAGGTGGACGTCAGTGATTTCACTGATGCGGTCTTAGGACGTAGGGTCCTACAGGCGGCTGTAGTTTCAAGTTCTAGTTAACTTGTATTTGGCGCCTATTGTGCATTTATCAAGGTTGTTGGGATTCTGCCTCGTTTTGTTTTTTTCCCACCCTTAATTTTGGACTGCTTTGGGACGTCCCACTAGTTATGAACTAGTGTGTCTCCTTTCCTTCCACCTGCTGCTGAAAGACGGATTTTGGTAAGAACTTACCTGTAAAATCCTTTTCAGCGAAGGAAGGAAAGGAGACACAGCTCCCTCCCATGGCAGAAGTGTGTTGTTGTATTTGCAGATGCGGCGTGACCCTTCTCTGATAGCGATTATCTGGGCTGAGGTCGACGCGCTACGGCTCTGTTCCAGCATTGCCAGCTCATCGTAGTGGTCAGGTCCAGTGAGTAGTACCTGGAACTGTGTGGTTTTTTTACCAAATGCATGCATAACCTTACTCTTATGTTTTTTCTCTGAAGTCCTTCAGAAGGGGTTATGTTGCTCCGCTGGTGATATTGCTCTTCCGTAAGCTTGGGTACGACTGGAGAAAGCTGGAGTAGGAGGAGCCCGTGCTGGAGGGGCCGGTCAACACTTTTTAATCTGAGGTGTCAATCCTATCTGGGCTCCGCCTACCCACTAGTTATGAACTAGTGTGTCTCCTTTCCTTCCTTCGCTGAAAAGGATTTTACAGGTAAGTTCTTACCAAAATCCGTCTTTTTCGCTGATAGATCATGTACTCATTATAGTTCATAGGACTGTTCACATCAGGCGGGAGGGATATTGTGGACAGAGTGACTGCAAAAAAAAAAACCTGAGATATCTGCTTTTAATCCCAGCATGCAGTGATTTTTTTTCTTTTAGAAACTCCTATTTCTCACAAATGTTTTTTTTTTTGCTCCTGTAAACGACTCTTCAGGGAGAAGTAGCGGTTGTAATAGACAGATTTTGGTAAGACCTTACCTGTAAAATCCTTTTCAGCGAAGGAAGGAAGGGAGACACAGTCATTACTAGTGGTAGGCGGAGCCCACACAGGAGAGAACACCTCAGATTAAAAAGTGTTGACCGGCCCCTCCAGCTTGGGCTCCTCCTACTCCAGCTCTCCAGTCCGTACACAAGCTAAGGAAGAGCAAATATCACCAGCGTAGCAACATAACCCCTTCTGAAGACTTCAGAGAAAAAAACAAGACGACAGGTTATGCCTATAACAGAAAAAAACCACACAGTCCCAGGTACTACTCACTGAACCTGACCACTGCGATGAGCTGGCAATGCTGGAAAAGAGCCTTAGCGCACCGACCTCAGCCCAGATAATCGCTATCAGAGAAGGGTCACGCCGCATCTGAAAATACGACAACACACTTCTGCCATGGGAGGGATCTGTGTCTCCCTTCTTCGCTGAAAAGGATTTTACAGGTAAGTTCTTACCAAAATCCGTCTTTCAGCAGCAGATGAAGGAAGGGAGACACAGTCATTACTAGTGGGACGTCCCAAAGCAGTCCAAAAATAAGGGTGGGCAAAAAAACCAACAGAGGCAGATACCCAACAACCTAAATAAATGCGCAACTAGCGCTAAATAGAAGTTCACAAGAACTTTAAACTACAGCCGCCTGCAGGACCCTACGTCCTAAGGCCGCATCAGCGGAAGCACTGACGTCCACCTTATAAAATTTCGTAAACGTGTGGACGGAGCGCCAGGTCGCCGCCCGGCAGAGCTGAGCTGCCGAGGCTCCTTGATGAAAAGCCCACGATGAACCCACAGCCCTCGTGGAGTGAGCTCGAATCTTAACCGGGCAAGGTTCGCCCTTAAGTCGGTAAGCCTCTAAAATGGCTGACCGAATCCAACGAGCTATAGAGTCCTTGGAAACTGTTGACCACGTCGACGACTGCTGGAACACAAACAGAGAATCCGACTTCCGAAAATTTTGAGTAATAGACAAATAGAACTTCAAAGCCCGCACTAAATCCAAAGTGTGCAAAGCCCGTTCCTTCGCATTCCTCGGCTCCGGACAGAGCGAGGGCAACACAATATCCTGGTTAACATGAAATTGAGACACCATCTTAGGTAGAAAGTCGCCCCGTGTGCGAAGCACTACTCGATCTGGGTGAAACTCCAGAAAAGGAGGCGAGCAAGAAAGAGCCGCCAACTCAGAAACCCTTCTCAAAGAGGTGACCGCCACTAGGAAGGCAACCTTCCAAGAGAGAAAGAAAGGCTAACAGAGTCCATAGGCTCAAAAGGCCCATGTTGAAGAGCCTCCAAGACAAGATTGAGCCGCCAAGGAGACACAAACGCCTTCCGCGGCGGAAACTGACGGGTTACTCCGCGAAAAAAGGAACGTACGTCCCTACGCGAAGCGATAGCCTTCCGAAACAGCAATGACAAAGCAGAAACCTGCCCCTTCAGAGTGCTAACTGCCAAACCCTTGTCCAGCCCGTACTGCAAAAAGGCCAACAAATTGGGAATGGAAAAAATCCTCGGGTTCTTTGAAGAACCCGAACACCACGAAAAGAAGGCTTCCCAAGTCTTGTGATAAATCCTAGTAGTAGCCGGACCTCTGGCAGCTCGCAGAGTAGCAATGACTTCGGCTGAAAAACCTTGACGGCTCAAGATTTCGGTCTCAAGAGCCACGCCGTCAAACGCAGAGACTTCAGGTCCGGGTGACGAACGGGCCCTTGGGTTAACAGGTCCGGGCGAAGAGGGAGTGGAAGTGGAGGCGCTGCCAGAAGCGACAACAGCATCGAGAACCACATCCTCCTCGGCCAATCTGGGGCTATCAACATAGCCGAGACTCTCTCCAGTCTGATCCGACGCAACACCAGAGGAAGTAAGGATATCGGCGGGAACACATAGATTAGCTCGAATTGGTCCCACGGAGCCACCAGAGCATCCACCGCCACAGCCTTCGGGTCCTTGTACCTGGACATGAATGTTGGTAACTTGGCATTGAACCTGGATGCCATCAAATCCACTTGGGGAGTTCCCCAACGGGAGCACAGCAGTGCAAAAATTTCCGGATGAAGACTCCATTCTCCGGGATCCATCTTTTCGCGACTGAGGAAGTCCGCCGTGACATTCTGAACTCCTGGAATGTGAATCGCAGAGATGGCTGGCACCCTGGCCTCGGCCCATACCAGGATCCGAGACACCTCCATCATGAGCTTGAAGCTCCTTGTCCCACCTTGATGGTTGATATACGCGACCGCCGTCGCATTGTCCGTCTGCACTCGGACTGGTAGACCGCTTAAAGGGACCGTCCAGTGTTGGAGGCAAAGGAAAATTGCCCTCAATTCCAGAATGTTGATCGGCAGGACAGACTCTTCCGACGACCATACTCCCTGAATCCAGAGATCGTTCCAGACACCCCCCAGCCCGTCAGGCTGGCATCGGTGGTTATGACCGACCACCTCGGAGGGAGGAAGGACTTCCCCAGGGATAACACTTCCGGACGTAACCACCATCCTAGAGACTCTCTCACCCTGTGGGAGATGATGACACTGCAATCCAGCGAAACCTGCGATCGATCCCAACGGTTCAAAATGAGCATTTGGAGAGCCCTGGAATGAAATTGGGCAAACGGAATTGCCTGCATTGACGCCACCATCAAACCCAGAAGGCGCATACACCTTCGAAGGGACATTGCTGTCGAAGACTTCATAACTGTACATGTCGAAGAAGACTTGCTTGCTTGTCTGGGGGCAGAGACACCACTGCTCGTACCGTGTCGAAATGCATCCCCAAAAAAAGTATTGACTGCGACGGTTCCAGAGACGACTTCTCCCAATTGACCAGCCACCCGAAGTCCTCCAGGAGCTGAAGAGATAGATTGCGAGCCGTCACCGCCTCCTCCTTTGAGGACGCCACAATCAAAAGGTCGTCCAGGTAGGGAAGAATCGTAACCCCCTGTCTTCGAAGGATCGCCATGAGAGGTGCCAGAATTTTCGTGAAAACTCTGGGAGCTGAGGCCAACCCGAATGGCAGGGCCACAAACTGGTAATGGTCCTGACCTATGGCAAAACGAAGGAAGCGTTGGTGGGCCCTTCCAACGGGAACATGCAAATAAGCGTCGCGAATGTCGATTGACACCAAAAAGTCATTCTGCGACAGGGCTGCCACAACGGAGCGAAGCGACTCCATGCGGAATTTCCGGGTGCGGACATGCCGATTCAATCTTTTGAGATCCAGAATGGGGAGAAATTTGTCCTCCTTTTTGGGGACCACAAAGAGGTTGGAATAAAACCCTCTTCCCCGGTCCTCCGGCGGAACCGGTACCACCACACCCTTCTGCAGAAGGGAATCTACCTCCCGCAGTAAAGCGGCAAATAGTTCAGGCTCTGACGGAATGCGAGATTGACAAAAACTGTCCGGGGTTCGAGAAAGAAACTCTATGAAGTAGCCTGCCGATACAACCCGCGTCACCCAGGCGTCCGACACGCGGGAAGCCCAAGTCAGTTCGAATTGGAGTAAACGACCCCCCACTCGAGAGCCCTCGAGTGAGACCCTGGCGTCAGTCCGCCTTAGCGGCCTTTTTGTCAGCTTCCCGCTTGTCTTGAAGGAAGCTCTGTTTCCAGGGAGTGCGGGATTTCTGAGAGTTCTTTTTTCCTGAAAAAGAGGGACGACCCGATCCCCAAGAGGGCTGACCGAACCGTCCCCTGGACCGAAAGGACCGTCTACTACCGGCACTAGGCCTGCCAGACACAGAAGTCACAGCTCTTCGCTGCGGTAACGCCGTTTCTTTTGCCTTTGCCTTGGCAATCAGCTCCGTGAGGTCAGATCCAAATAGCTGACCACCCTTGTAAGCTAAAGATAGCAAACCTTGCTTAGAAACCGCGTCCCCGGTCCACTGTCTAAGCCACAGTGCTCTTCTGACTGTGACCGCCGAGGATTGCGCCCTGGACAGCAGTGAGGCAGTATCCAAACCTGAATCACTGCCATATCGGGCTGCATCCTCCAACAACTTGAAAAGTTCATCTACCTCGGATAGCGGGGATCCATCTTGCCACGCCGTCCGTAGACGGTCCAACCAGCTCAGGGAAGCCTTACAAGCACACATGGATCCTAGCACCGCTCTGAATCCATGACCCGCGGCCTCGTAGATGGATTTCGCCGCCATCTCCGTTTTTCTGTCCAGCGGATCCTGCAGACTCGCCTTCCCTTTAACAGGAAGTAAAGAGGATTTGCTAAGCTGGGATAAAGGGACATCCACTTCAGGAGAAGGAATCCAATTATCAATCAACTCCGTCGAACACGGATACAGAGTCTCAAAAAACCGTGTCCCCTGAAAACGCTTATCTGGACACAGGCGTTCCTTCTCCACTGCCCCATTAAGCTCATCCAGAGATGGCAATGCCGATCGCGACCTATGCGACTCCTGAAACATCCGGGCCGACTTACCAGGACGTCTAGTTACCTCCTCCGGTAACTTTAACGCCTCTCTCATGGCTCCAATAAAAGCCTCTGTACGGCCCTAAAGAGAGGCAGAGTGTCCCTGCCGATCCTCCTTATCAGAATCGGACATCTCCCCACAAGCTTGAAGGTGAACTGTAACGCCTCCCTTCCATCCCATAGATCTCCGAGTCGCTACGCGGGAAGGATAGTACCGGCCTGTGCGCTTCCTGCCATGAGAGGATCTAGCTGACACCCAATAACCTAGAAGGTCAGACAGGCCATCAATAGAACGAGTGAGGGCCTCCATTTTGACATCACTGAGACCTCCGACCGCTGCGCTTGACGCCGTCGAGGACTCCTGCGTGTCAGATACGCGAGACTGATCCTGTAGCGGACCTGGGAGACGGTCCGCACCTCCTGGGCCCTGATCTGACATGCCCTCACACAGTATATAGCAGGTTAAACCTGTCAGTAACTGGAACAGTGTGGCTTCTTAAGGGAAAGGAAAACGAACGCTGAAAGGTTAAAGCTCTTAAGGAGAGAGCTTCCCCAGCTGTCCCCCAATTAAAGGTTAACCTCCTATCAAGGGGTTAATGTCGCAGACTCCCTACAACCTCTGTTAAATGAACAGGGTGTGCGAGCCCCAGACTGAAAAAGGACCTCTATATGAGGTAATCCCATGTCCTGCAGGCATCCACCTGCGGACAAAAAACACACATCACCAACATGAAAAATGTAGCAGCGGCTGCCGCAGCAGTCGCTGAAGCACTCAAAACACATATTAAAATGTTGAGTACTCACCCAGCTGAGCGCCACAGGGACCCCCAGGGATTTGTGGCGCTGTGCCCGTAGCTTCCCCCCAGGGCGGAGAACGCAGTGACCCCAGAAGCGTGGTTTGCGTCCCCGCCAGGGAAGCAACCCTCATCCCCCGGGGCCGGCAGGGTTCTGCAGGGACCTCCTTAAAGGGTAATACAGATCTGCCAAGGTAGAGGTGGGGGTCCAGCAGCGCTGAGACCCCTGAGACCTCTAGACCACGGGGGTCCAAGTCTCTGTCCGGTAAAAATAAAAAAATTTTCTGAGGAGCTGCTCCTGCAGCGACTATCCTCTGTGACCTCAAATTTTAGACTGGAGAGCTGGAGTAGGAGGAGCCCAAGCTGGAGGGGCCGGTCAACACTCTTTTTAATCTGAGGTGTTCTATCCTGTGTGGGCTCCGCCTACCACTAGTAATGACTGTGTCTCCCTTCCTTCCATCTGCTGCTGAAATATATTTTACCTTTTCTTCTCTTCCTGGGCCATAAAATCTCTTCATTTTGGCTACTTTACGGCGAGGCTTTTTGTGATCTTCGAGATGAGTTTCTTGGTGCCGCAGAATAGAGTGATGGGAGGTAGGTAGAAATTGCTGATGATGGCGGTGGTACAGGTGATCTATAAGAAACAGGAAATATAGATTAACAAATTACACAAAGAAGTAGCCACAATGTGCAAACGTAGTTTAAGGACTGAAAAGTAATCTGCCAAGCTGAGCGCCACGGTTTCGTAAAGACATCAGCTCAAAAAAGCATTTTCATTGTAATTGTGCACAGTTACACGGCAAAAAAAGACGTCCACCGCAAGGCCAATAAAAGCCAATAAAAACGGAAGCGCTCTTCCTAATAAAATTGTAAACCACGGAATGATTGGTGCCGCTTTCAGCAGTAATGCAGCCCGAACATACTGTATTCAGTATGTATGTAAGCTTTTTCACCAGATTTCTTTGTGTCAATAGGTGTGACTTTTCAAAGCTTTTTTTTTTTCCAAACGGGAGGTTGAGCAAAAAAAAAAAAAAAAAAAAAAAAAAGTGTCCACAAAACTCTCGCCCCTATTGCCATACAGTAAGCAGATCAGCATTTTAATGAATCAGGAGCCTCTGCTCCAAAACACCCCGTTATCCAGACCAGCGAGAGAATAGTCAGTCTTGATGAATCGCCACAGCTTGTGTTTGAGCTGTACTAAGGAATGTTTATACATTACAGATTTGGCCATGCTTAATCCGACATAAAATCCATGCACTGCCCAGCTAAGTGTAGGCTTCAAAAGTATACCATGCTGAATCAACCCTTCATGGCAAAAGCTGAACCCAGCCCAAGTTCAGTGGCTTCGTCGGGATCAGGTCCATTGACCAAGTCTCGCTGCCTGCCTCCGATAGGCATTTACAGATGAAAATGATCCATGACAGCACAGTGATTCCGTCTGCTTTATTAGGCCGGGGTCACACACAACGTCTAAAAAAAAAACAAAAAACACGGACCGTTTTAGTGGGACGATAATCGCACAAAAGTTTCCTGAACATTGATCCGTCTGTCATCCGATTATCCGGGGATGATGTGATTTAGTCGCATCTGAGCGTACGTTTCACATCCGATTGACATCCGACTTGCGAGATTTTGTCGGTTGCTAGCAAAACCGACATATAATGGATCTAAATGAATAGTTTTTAAATCACAAAAGGATACATATATATATATATGTCATTGAGACACATATATATGTAAATATATTGTGAGACAGTGAGTGAATGTGATGAATGGGGTGTACATTTCACCTAGGTATAAGGGAAATGTGTGGCTTTGTGGACCTAGTGGTGGAGAAAGGTCACTACACCTCACATTCAGCACACACTTGCAGCACAAGCCTGAAACTACTCAGGTCTTAATTAGGAGACCAGAAGTAGGTGTCTGCAAACACAATCTGAGAGCTAGTTTAGCCTGGACACAGGAAGGTGTCTCGGCACAAGAAACAGTCTCCAAGAGTGTTAGAGCTGTCTTTAGCCTGGACACAGAGAGGTGTCCTGGCACAAGGAAGCAGTCTCCAAGAGTGTTAGAGCTGTCTTTAGCCTGGACACAGAGAGGTGTCCTGGCACAAGGAAGCAGTCTCCAAGAGTGTTTGAGCTATCTCAGTCTGGGTGCAGGAAGGACCCCGGACATAGGAGTAGTCTCAGTGCGAATCGTGTGAAGAGCGGCTGAATAGGAGTGGATCTCTCTCAAGTCTGGACATGGAAGGTGCCTTCAGACACAAGGAGGAGTATCTGTGAAGCTCCATACTGGTAACATATGTGATATGTGTTGTTTTGGGCACAGACTGGTAGAGTCTGGGTCCCGGATAGAGAGGGCCATCTATCTAAGTGTAATTAGAGGCTAGACAAGCCCAGGTTTTCTGTTTATGCTTTGTTTTAATCTGTTTGCTGTGGACTTTAATAAAGCTGGTTGCGGCCAGTTTTGCACCAGAACTGCTGTCTGAATGAACTGTTTTCATGCCATTCTGTCTACCCAGACAGCGATCCTAGAGCTAAACCCCCTGGAAAGCTTACAATTGGCGGAGAATGCTGGGGCAGGGCAGTGGCTGATACAGTTAGTGCTGGAGTGTGTATGCAGCACAGTGGCGAGAGACAGCATTAAAGGTGAAGTCTATTGAAATAGCAGCAGAAAAAAAAAAAAAAGTGTGTCAGCAGAAACGTCTGTTTGGAGCAGTCTTGGAGAGACAGTGGCCCTGATAGGGTCTGCAGAGAGAAAATGTATGCACAGCAAAGCTGAACTTGTTGTGAAAATGACTGTGGAATGTGCAGCAGCAAAAGAAAAGTCTGTGGAGCAGTCTTAAAGAGACAGGAGCCCTAATAGACTTTGCAAAGGAAAAAAAAAAAAAAAAAGTGTCTGCACAGCAGAGCTGAATTTTTCTATGGAAAAGACTGTAGAGTGTGTATGTCTTGAGTGAAGACTGCCGTTGTTAAGACAGAGAAGTCTGACAGCATGGATGACAGCATGGAGGCGCTGTTTGAACAAATGGCGCAAGTTAATGTGCAACATAAGACTGCCGTGGTTGAGACAGATAAGTCCGGCAGTATGGAGGAGCTCATTGAGTACCTGGCCCAGGCCCAGCGAAGCATGCAGCAGAGCATGGAGCAGCAGCGCCTGCAGCACCAGCAGCGCATGCAGCAGGCCCAGCAGCAATTCCTGCAGCAGCAGCAGGAGAATAACCGGTTATTTGTTGAGCAGATGACAGCACCAAAAAAGGATTTCGGTGCCGCGTCCCGAAGTAATGTTGTGAAGGCACCGGCGTTGTCCGCTATAAAGAAGGCGGTAAGACGGTCCTTGAGAAAAATGACACCTCGTGATGATGTGGAGGTATATCTTACTAGGTTTGAGAGACTGGCAGAGAAGGAGAATCTGCCACTATCTGAATGGGCCATGGCGGTCATACCCTATCTGATTGGGGAACCCCAAAAAGTCTGGGCTGACCTGAGCAAGCAGGACAGCGAAGACTATGCCAAGTTGAAAGCGGCGATTCTTACCCGGCTGGGTGTTACGGTGACAGCCCGTGCCAGGGGAGTTCATGACTGGAGATGCAGTTGGGAGTCTGCAGTAAGCAAACCTGATTATGGAGTTGAAAAGGTGATAGTGAACCGCTACACCCGAGCACGTCCTCCTGAGGTACAGCCGTCTGAGAGGTCGTCACTTCAGAGTTCCCGGACGCTGAACTCTCGCGGTAAGAGCGTTCCAGCTGTTGGGGACATGGGGTATGCTGATAAGCGGGTTCAGGCCCGAGGGGACATGTGGGTGGGAGAGTGTGATGGACAGTGTTGGAGCTGGCGTGAAATTGCAGCCAACTGTCCAATAGAGGGGGAGCCTATGTGTTGTGATGTTGGCAGATCCCTCTCTCTCTGCGCAGAACCTGTGTGTGTGTCCACCTCAGCCGAAGAGACTGGACCACAGGGGTCCCCGGTGGTTGTAAATGACTGCCCAGCACAGGTCCCTCTTGGACTCAGAGAGTCCAGTGACTTCCGTATGTGACAGCCTGATTGATAGGGACTTCATCCCTGATAAGCACCTGAGTATGGTGTGCATCCATGGAGACACCAAAGTCTACCCAGAGACTGCTGTGGACTTGGTCCCCAAACTCGGGGAGGTTTCATGTGAAGTGGGGGTAGTGAAGACCCTGGTGCAACCCGTTATATTGGGTAATGACTTTCCCGGTCTAAGGATCTCTGGGGGAAAAATGTTTCTGATGGACAGTGTGATGAAGCTCCTATTGAGGGTGCGCAGTCCCGAGGGGCGGAACACAATGCTAGTGGGCGTTAAACTTATGTGATAATGATGATGATGATCATGATAATGATGATGACCATGATAATGATGATGATGATAATGATGATGATTGATGATGATGATGATCATGATAATGATGATGACTGATGATGATGCTGATAATGATAGTGATGATGATCATGATAGTGATGATGATACTGATCATAGTCATGATAATGATATTGATAATAATGATGACTGTGATAGTGATGAAATTCCTTTGCAGGTGATGTTGGGAGACGAGGATGGTGGTTCTCGAGAACAGAGTGTCCCTGACTTACCTGTGTCCTGTGACAATTTTGAGAGTGAGCAGTGGCGAGACCCCTCTCTTAAAACGGCACAGGAAAATATGATTGTTCTAAATGAGGTTTCCCAGGAGCCTGGCTCTGAGGAGAGGTTTCCTCATGCTGCCATGAACAATAGCCTATTGTATAGGGACACTGAAGTCCAGGGAGAGGTCGTGAGTCAGCTCCTGGTACCTGAGCTATATAGAAGTATAGTGCTGGGGTTGTCACATAGTCACATACTTGAGGGACCAGATGGTGAAGTTAATGTTGTGGATGACATGTTAACTAAGGTTCCAGATCAAGATGTGAATGAAAATGAATTGTATAACCCTGACAGTGAGCAGGATGTGAATGAAAATGAATTGTATAACCCTGACAGTGAGCAGGATATGAATGAAAATGAATTGTATAACCCTGACAGTGAGCAGGATGTGAATGAAAATGAAGTGTATAGCCCTGACAGTGAGCCAGATGTGGCTGAGAAAAAGGGGTCAGATAGTGATAGTGAATTATCTGATGACCATAAAGCAACCAGTGCAAATGAGGAAGGCATGGTAGCAGAGGAGGTTGAGAGTCCTGAGAAGAAAGCTGATGCTGACCTTACAGCCAGACAGAAGATGGCATCTGAAGATGTTTTACAGTTGGCCGGTTCCCTGGCGAAGACTAAGGTGAAAGGAGGAGAGCTGAGCTTTAAAGGCAGGACTCTGAAACTGAACACAGCACAAGTGGATGCTGTTGAAGATGAGAAGTTGTCAGTGTGTGGTGTGGATCTGCATCATGCCAAGGACTCTGAAGGTGATGCTGCAGAGGTGGAAAAAGCCATGGAAGTGGTGGTCACCAAGCCAGATGCCTCATCAGAAGCTGAGGTTTCAAGTGAAGCTGTGAGGAGCAAGACTGAAGATATGGGGACTGACTCTGTCCAGGAATCTGTTTCTGCCGAAGACAGCGGCGTGGACGGGTTACGGTCCGGATCAGTAGCTGGCATTGGTGAGCTCAAGCGCACTTTCAGGGAGGCTACATCGGAGCCACGTCCCAACAAATGGGAAAAGCGATGTGTCACTCCGTTGCCGCTGCAGACACACGGGAGCCCAGATGGGATGCAGAACGTGGCTGAAGAGGTAGAGTCTAGGACTGACGGTGGGGCTTCTGGGCATGTCTTGCCAGAAGAGCCTGAAAATGGGGAACTGGAGAAAAGTGAAAAACCCCCTATACCTTCTGTGATAGTTGGTGACACATGGTCAGTGCACCAGGGACAGGAGGTACGTGAGTTTCTGAGGAAGAGTCAGCAGAGGTGTTCTGATGTGTCGGGTCGTGCTTCTCTGGCCAGGCACTGTGTCGAAGGTGAGCCCGGCCCTAAGGTCAAGATGAAACCGTGCAGGATACCCGAGGCCCGCAGAGAGTATAGGCCTGGGAGGGTACAGGGTAGTGCGGATGCTTCAGATAAAGAGAAAGCTGATGTTGGCTATGACTCAGGTGAAGATACAAGTGACAGTGGTGGAGATGAAGCTGGTGAGGGCCATGACTGGTCCGGAGTTCACTGTCTCTGTTGGATTGTTGACCAGCCCTCCGGTCTGGATGACCAGCCCTCCGGTCTGGAGAAGAGGGAGGGGATATGTGAGACAGTGAGTGAATATGTGATGAATGGGGTGTACATTTCACCTAGGTATAAGGGAAATGTGTGGCTTTGTGGACCTAGTGGTGGAGAAAGGTCACTACACCTCACATTCAGCACACACTTGCAGCACAAGCCTGAAACTACTCAGGTCTTAATTAGGAGACCAGAAGTAGGTGTCTGCAAACACAATCTGAGAGCTAGTTTAGCCTGGACACAGGAAGGTGTCTCGGCACAAGAAACAGTCTCCAAGAGTGTTAGAGCTGTCTTTAGCCTGGACACAGAGAGGTGTCCTGGCACAAGGAAGCAGTCTCCAAGAGTGTTAGAGCTGTCTTTAGCCTGGACACAGAGAGGTGTCCTGGCACAAGGAAGCAGTCTCCAAGAGTGTTTGAGCTATCTCAGTCTGGGTGCAGGAAGGACCCCGGACATAGGAGTAGTCTCAGTGCGAATCCATGTGAAGAGCGGCTGAATAGGAGTGGATCTCTCTCAAGTCTGGACATGGAAGGTGCCTTCAGACACAAGGAGGAGTATCTGTGAAGCTCCATACTGGTAACATATGTGATATGTGTTGTTTTGGGCACAGACTGGTAGAGTCTGGGTCCCGGATAGAGAGGGCCATCTATCTAAGTGTAATTAGAGGCTAGACAAGCCCAGGTTTTCTGTTTATGCTTTGTTTTAATCTGTTTGCTGTGGACTTTAATAAAACTGGTTGCGGCCAGTTTTGCACCAGAACTGCTGTCTGAATGAACTGTTTTCATGCCATTCTGTCTACCCAGACAGCGATCCTAGAGCTAAACCCCTGGAAAGCTTACAATATATATATATAATATAATAGCCGCTAATTCAATCGCCGGCTTTTGTGAAATTACAGACCCGACGTGAGATGACACATGGTTTACATACAGTTAACCATGTCATTTCATGTAGTTTGATATATGGTTTTCACTAACAATTACATAAGTGTATGTGTGCAAAATTTCATACATGTAGGGGTTAATTAAAGGTGTAAATTCATTTAAAAAAAATGCGTGGTCTCCCGCGCTATTTTCTCAACCAGACAGACAAAGCCAGCGAGTGGGGGCAGATAATAATAGCCTAGGGAGGGTGCATATATTTTGTGCCCCCCCTGGCTACTAACATCTGCCCCGAGCCACCCCAGAAAAGGCAAATCTATAATTAGATGCACCCTTTCTGGCACTTAGCCCGTCTATTCCCATTGCCCTGTAGCGGTGGCTAATGGGTTAAAGCCACCTTGCTATTGAAAGGTAACTTTAAGCCAGTTTAATAATTGAGAGTTGTCAATTAGACAACTATCAATTATTAATCCTATTGTATGAAATTAAAAAAAAAAACACACATTAATTAAAAATCATTGAATTAGCACCTATTATACTATGTAGAAGTGTATGAACTATAAATATATGTATTGTATATATATATATATATATATATATAAATATATATGTATTCCATGTGTATATTATTCTTTCTTTTGTGATTTAAAAACTATTCATTTGGATCTATTATATGTCGGTTTTGCTAGCCACCCACAAAATCTCGCCAGACGGATGTCAAACGGACGCTCAGATGCAAGAAAATCGCATCCTCGCATTCAAATCGGATGACAGACTGATCAGTGTTCAGGAAACATTTGTGCGATTATAGGCCGTCTAAAACGGTCCGATTTTTTAGACGGTGTGTGTGTGACTCCAGCCTAACAGTCACGGTGGTACTGTGCCTCCATTCCCCGATATAGTGAGATGAGAGGAATTCCATCTATCCCAGATTTTATCGAACTTCCCTGGACAGCCCCTGTTTTGATAAAGCGTTCGCTCATATGGAATGACCGAGTGTACCAGGACAATCCAGGCTCTGGAGAGGGATTCGACCCTCCCATCCAACGTAACGCTAACATCTTCCTAGCCAGAAAAAAAGTGTCTCGCATAGAAAAATCCTAAGTGTCCCCAATTCTCCTCGTCCAACACTCCGAATAAGCAAACTAATGGACTAAGGCTAGTTTCACACTAGCGTTTCAATGACCTGCGTCGGTCTGCGCACGGCCGCTACGCCTATGGGCGCATGACGCTGCATGCGACCTGCGTACCCTATCTTTAGCATTGGGTGCGCAGGTATGCGTTTGCCGGCGCATGCGTCCTTTTGACGGTGCGCCGACCTGCGCCAAACGCATAGTGTTGCATTTTGGTGCGCTCTGCGCACAGTCAAAAGGACGCATGCGCTGGCAAACTCATACCTGCGCACCCAATGCTAAAGATAGGGTACGCAGGTCGCATACAGCGTCATGCGCCCATAGGCGGAGCGGCCAGAGGCGGAGATTAGTGGCGGCCGGGCGCAGACCGACGCAGGTCAGTGAAACGCTAGTGTGAAACTAGCCCAAGAGGAACAGGAATTTGCACCAAGGATGTTAACAGTGGTGATACATCAGACCAGTATGAAAGGACAATGGGGCATCCCCACACCATATGTACAAAGTTTGCTTCCATTGTATGGCACCTCAAACATTCCGAGGATTGGAGACGACCCATCCTGAAAAGTCGCAATGGAGTTAGATATGACTGGTGTAAGATATATAATTGAGTCATTCTATTATTGATAGATGGAGATACTTTAGTTGGAGATTCAAGAATCTCCTCCCAGTCTCACATAGCGATACACCAGTGATCCCGACAATGATATGCACTTGTCAGGATCGCTGGTGTATCGCTACATGATCGCTGCTGAGCTGCCAAGCAGGCAGCTCAGGGCAGCGATCAGCACAGCAACACTGCAGGTAACATCGCTTAGTTACCCGCAGTGTACCTTGGATACCAGCACCCTGATGCAGGGAGCTGGTAACCAAGGTACACGTCGGGTTTCCAGGCGCTGCGCAGTGCCTGGAAACCCGCTGTGTACCTTGGTTACCAGCGGATCGCTGGTCTCCCGCCTGTCACACGCAGCGATGCGTGCTGGCCAGCAGGAGACCAGCGATCAAAAAAATGTCCAGGACATTCAGCGATGATCAGCGATACCCAGCAGGGGGGCTGATCGTCGCTGAATGTCACACACAGCGATATCGCTGGGGAGATCGCTGCTGCGTCACAAAACTAGTGACTCAGCAGCGATCTCGCTGTGAGACGGGGGCTTTAGGTAGATTCATACCTGGCATCCACTTACTCAAAGCTTTAATTTGTCCTGCCAGATAGTATAGATAAAAATCCGGCACCGCCGCTCCCCCCATCTGTCTAGACCTCTGTAGAGTGGATAATTTAAGTTTGGGTCTAGCTTTCCCCCAGATAAAGGACGTGGTGAGGGAGTTCAGATTGGTGAAAATGAATTTAGGAACTTGCACCGCACTGTGTTGGAGAGAGTAGCTAACTTTTGGAAGTAAAATCATTTTAATTAGATTAATACGGCCGGCAACAGACAGAGGATGTTTGCTCCATGAGGCAAATTTAAGCTTGACCAGTTCCAGTAATGGGAAGATATTAAGTTGTAAGTCAAGTTCACTGGTTTTAGATATAATAATTCCTAGATATTTAAAATGACACACCATGGGCAATGGGGACAAAAAGCCAAGATGGGTCGCAGGGCCATGAGAAAGGGGCAAGAGAGCGGACTTGTTCCAGTTAATATAAAAAGCCGGAGTATTTACTAAATTTATCTATGGTAGTAGTCCCACGTGGAAACGTCTCGTCTGTTTTATCCATAAATACCACCATGTCGTCAGCATATAGACCCATAGTATCTAAACGATCTGCTATTTTAATACCTCTAATACTCGGAGAGGACCTCATACATATTGCTTCTATAGCGAGGGCAAACAGGGCAAGGGAGAGTGGGCACCCCTGGCGCGTTCCCCTAGAAAGAGAAAAGGATTCCGACAATGAGTTATTTATGACCATATGAGCTTTAGGGTTTGCGTATATTACAGCAATCCATTTTTGGAAGTTAGCACCAAAGCCATATCTCTGTAAGCATGCAAACAAGAATGGCCATTCTAGGGACTCAAAGGCTTTAGCTGCATCTAGTGACGCCAAGGCCCAGTTATTATCCGGTACCAGGGAACCACTGCCTGGACCCTCCCGATATTGATAGAGGTGCTCTTACCGGGCATAAAGCCCGTTTGGTCCGGGTGTATAAGATCTAATATTACTGAGTTTAATCTAGTGACCAGAATCTTAGTGAAAATTTTATAATCTACATTTACCAGTGATATGGGGCGATAAGATCTACAATCAAGGGGGTCCTTCCCTTCTTTCTTAAGTATGATAATGTTTGCTTCATAAAAGGAGTCAGGTAAGCAGTCTCCCTCCAAATCCCTTGAAATTCTTTTAGAAGAAGTGGTGCCAGAATACCTTGATATTTTCTATACCTTTCAATAGGGAACCTATCCGGTCCAGGAGCCTTTCCAGGGGCCATAGCCATCATAGCATTTTTAATTTCCTCTACAGTAAAATCAGCGTCCAACACGGCCCGCTGGGTAGCATCCAGTGTGGGGAATTCTATATCTGATAGATAATTCAAACATTGTGGAGTATCAAGACCACTCGTTGAATTAAATAGTGTTGTATAATACAGTCATGGCCAAAAGTTTTGAGAATGACACAAATATTATATTTTCACATGATCTGCTGCCCTCTGGTTTTTATGTGTGTTTGACAGATGTTTTTATCACAGACAGAAATATAATAATTGCAAACATATGAGTAACAAAAGCTTATATTGACAGTTAGAATGAGTTAATGCAGCAAGTCAATATTTGCAGTGTTGACCCTTCTTCTTCAGGACCTCTGCAGTTCTCCCTGGCATGCTCTCAATCAACTTCTGGACCAAATCCTGATGATAGCAGTCTCCCTGGCATGCTTCTGGACCAAATCCTGACTGATAGCAGTCCATTCTTGCACAATCATTGCTTTTATTTTGTCAGAATTTTTAGGTTTTTGTTTGTCCACCCGTCTCTTGATGATTGACCACAAGTTCTCAATGGGATTAAGATCTGGGGAGTTTCCAGGCCATGGACCCAAAATCTCTATGTTTTGTTCCCGGAGCCATTTAGTTATCACCTTTGCTTTATGGCAAGGTGCTCCATCATGCTGGAAAAGGCATTGTTGATCGCCAAACTGCTCTTGGAGGGTTGGGAGAAGTTGCTCTTGGAGGACATTCTGGTACCATTCTTTATTCATGGCTGTGTTTTTAGGCAAGACTGTGAGAGAGCCGATTCCCTTGGCTGAGAAGCAACCCCACACATGAATGGTTTCAGGATGCTTAACAGTTGGCATGAGACAAGACTGGTGGTAGCGCTCACCTTGTCTTCTCCGAATGAGGCGTTTTCCTGATGTCCCAAACAATCAAAGGGGATTCATCAGAGAAAATAACTTTACCCCAGTCCTCAGCAGTCCACTGCCTGTACCTTTTGCAGAATATCAGTCTGTCCATGATGTTTTTTCTGGAGAGAAGTGGCTTCTTTGCTGCCCTCCTTGAGACCAGGCCTTGCTCCAAGAGTCTCCGCCTCACAGTGCGTGCAGATGCACTCACACCTGCCTGCTGCCATTCCTGAGCAAGCTCTGCACTGCTCGTAGCCCGATACCGCAGCTGAAACACTTTTAAGAGACGGTCCTGGCGCTTGCTGGTCTTTCTTGGGCGCCCTGGAGCCTTTTTGGCAACAATGGAACCTCTCTCCTTGAAGTTCTTGATGATGCGATAGATTGTTGACTGAGGTGCAATCTTTCTAGCTGCGATACTCTTCCCTGTTAGGCCATTTTTGTGCATTGCAATGATGACTGCACGTGTTTCTTTAGAGATAACCATGGTTAAAGCCCCCGTCTCACATAGCGATATCGCTAGCGAGATCGGTGCTGAGTCACTAGTTTTGTGACGCAGCAGCGAGCTCACCAGCGATATCGCTGTGTGTGACATTCAGCGACGATCAGCCCCCCTGTCGGGTATCGCTGATCATTGCTGAAAGGTCAGGACATTTTTTTGATCGCTGGTCTCCCGCTGACAGGCACGCATCGCTGCGTGTGACAGGCGGGAGACCAGCGATCCGCTGGTAACCAAGGTACACAGCGGGTTTCCAGGCACCGTGCAGCGCCTGGAAACCCGCTGTGTACCTTGGTTACCAGCTCCCTGCATCAGGGCTCTGGTATCCAAGGTACACTGCGGGTAACTAAGCGATGTTACCCGCAGTGTCGCTGTCCCAGATCGCTGCCTGAGCTGCCTGTTTGGCAGCTCAGCAGCGATCATGTAGCGATACATCAGCGATCCTGACAAGTGCATATCGTTGTCGGGATCGCTGGTGTATCGCTATGTTAGACCCAGCCTTAACAGAAGAGAAACAATGATGCCAAGCACCAGCCTCCTTTTAAAGTGTCCAGTGGTGTCATTCTTACTTAATCATGACAGATTGATCTCCAGCCATGTCCTCATCAACACCCACACCTGTGTTAATGGAGCAATCACTGAAAAGAGGTTAGCTGGTCCTTTTAAGGCAGGGCTGCAATGATGTTGAAATGTGTTTTGGGGGATAAAGTTCATTTTCTAGCCAAATATTGACTTTGCAAGTAATTGCTGTTAAGCTGATCACTCTTTATAACATTCTGGAGTATATGCAAATTGCCATTAGAAAAAGTGAAGCAGTAGACTTTGTAAAAATTAATATTTGTGTCATTCAAAACGTTTGTCCATGACTGTACTCCTAAAAGCAGTGAAGTATATCTTCAGTTGACACTATTAAATTATCCGATGTTCGGATCTGGAGTATGGTGTTAGATGTGTTATGCTGACGCACTAGAAAAGCCAAAAATTTACCTGCCTGATTCCCTAGTTAAAAAAATGATTGCCGAGCAAAGAATAATTTGCGCTTAAACTTGGTGTCCATGTGCTGAGTATATAGCCTATAGGAAGTCAGCCATATAACTCTATTCTCAGTAGTCTGGTTAGACAGATATGCTGCTTCAGAGTCTTGAAGTCGCAGTTCCATCTCGTCATCCTCCCTTTTTAATGTAAGAGATTGTTGAGGACAAACATACTCTCAAATACGCCTTAGGCCCCGTGCACACGTTGCAGATTCACTTGCGGATTTTGCTAAATCCGCAGGTAAAATGACCTTCGTTTTACCTGCAGATTTACTGCCGTTTTTGTGCGGATTTGCCCTGCAGTTTTACACCTATAATGAAATAGGTGTAAAACCGCTGCGGAATCCGCATAAAGAATTGACATGCTGCGGATTTAAATCAGTGCGGAAAAATCCGCAGCATGTGCACAGCGTTTTTTTTCCCCATAGTCTAACATTGTACTGTACAGCACCACCGGTTCTGCAGCGGATCCGCAGGGCCAAATCCTTAAGGGCGTCCCAAAATAAATTAATATCCTGGGGTTCAGGGTGAGACGAGCTGAAACAATCAAATTGGTCTATAGTTCTGTCATTAGAGCCTATCAATTTCAGCCAAAATGGATTTAGTTTCCAAAAAGTAGTATGTTTTGATTGGCCGATATTAAGTCTAAGTATAATCGGACTATGATCTGAGATTCCTTTGTTACCGTGTTCTATGCCAACCACCCACATCGCTAAGCTACTGGAACCAAATGTATAGTCTATACGGGATAGAGTACGTTTAGTAGATGAATGGCAAGTGTATTTCTTCACTCCGGGGTGGCGCATCCTCCATAGATCCAGCCAACCACTATCCTCCATAAAAAGCGTCAATGAAGAGGGAAATGAGGGTAAAGAGGAAGTCCCTCCTAAAATCTCACCATCCAGTCTAATTCTATCGAGACAGTTAGGCCGGGATCACACACGCGAGAAACACGGCCGAGTCTCGCATGTGAAATCCCAGCTCTGGCGCCGGCACTCGGGAGTGGAGCGAGCGGCTGCATAGAAATACATGCAGCCGTACACTCCAATCCCGAGTGCCGGCGCCAGAGCTGGGATTTCACATGCGAAACTCGGCTGTGTTTCTCGCATGTGTGATCCCAGCCTTATTCATAACTAGATTAAAGTCCCCCATACATATAATGTGTGCATCAGGATAATTTAGAGCAAAGCGAAGTGCCATCTGAAGAACTGACATGTTGGCTGGAGGGGGGGGGGGGGAATTGTAAACACATAGTATAACATATGTCTTGCAGTTGGTCAGTGCATATACAAAAATAAAGCGGCCTTCCGGGTCTCTTCGAGCCTCCCTGACCTCCCATCCCACATCTCTATGTATTAACAACGCAACCCCCCGAGTAGCTAGTATGAAATGCATGAATATACCACTGTATCCATGGCTTCTGAACATGTCGGGCCGAATCTCTGGTGAGGTGTGTCTCAATCAGAGCTACAATGTGAGGGCGATTGCGTTTAATTTGGGAAAAAAACTTAATTCTCTTGCGAGGAGTCCCAAGACCCCTCACATTCCAGGTCATACAGACAATTTCAGAACCCATGTCACCTCAGTAGGTATGAGATGCCGCATCTCGCGAGTGGAGTTTACAGGCAACACAGATGTTTGGCAGCAATACCTATAAAAACTACAACAAACAGAACTAACAAGAAAAAGAGAACAACAGGTTGTTCAAAAATAAAGGAGCAGAGTCGCTCCTATCATAAAGCAAACATGGGGATACTCTCACTGGACAGAGTGTCCGGTATAGTTGTTAAGTCGGACGCCAACGAGAGAAGCTCCAATTGTGCAGGAAACTGCAGCGCCAGCTTACTCAAGGTAAAAGAACCTGCTGCAGTTCCCCGGCAGTGATGTCGTAGAAGGGCGTACAGTACAAGACTTCATCATTAGACCTCCTCTAATCATAAAGTGATGGTATATCCTAGTAACACATGAATACAAACTCTGTACTTATTACCTGCTCTACCCAAACCAAAGTAATAATGTCTACATTGATGATAACCTGATTTGGGTGACAGCACTTAGCTGCCGGCGCTGTACATCTTCAGAGTGAGGCATCTGAAGGAGAAGCTTCATTTCATCTTTAAGCCTACTGGACAGCGTTCCTGACTCCGCATAGTCCACGATGTCGTACATTAGTGTTGTTCTTGGCACATTTTTGAGAGATAGTCTTCTCCAACAATTATCCCGCCCTCCGCGATGAGCTGGAATCTCATCAAGATGACTTGTATACTGAAAAAGAAATGAAGTGTTGTATGTGCAGTGTAAATGACCCTATGGTACCATTACTGGTACTGCTGATTATGACAACTCAACCTGGCTGATAAGTGATAAAAATACACTGTGTACTTGTTGAGGAAATCGCTGCAGAAATCGGAGACTGATTATCAAGATACTGTCATGGATTTGGGGTTTGAAGTGTCATGGATATTCTCATTCAGAATCGATGCACTGTAATCCAATCGACGATTTAGATAATTAAGATGTACTATAACCTGCTATAATCTGAGTTTCTTACTTGCATGTAATCTTTAAAGGTTGCCACATCCACAACATCTGTAATTTTGTATTTTTGATGGTCAAGCTGATCACAAATCATTTGTTCATAATACACACGGTGTCCCATCAGTTTGACAGCATCGTTTGCAGCCTACAAAAGAAACACAATAAGAATTGGGATTACACTAGCAGTAAAGCTTAGAGAAGTCATCAATCAAAGGACTGGGACAAAGCATAGCTTTGTAGTTTATAAAGAGACAAACCCTCTTGAGACTGTTTGCATCTAACCAGAGAGACGTCAGATACTGCTACAAAGCAAATACTCAATTCAGTAAAGGAATATTCCCATCATACCGCTACAATCCTCATCTCAGAATATAGACCCATGACTCCAGTCCCAAATCCTCACTCTGTTCTTGATCCGCGCAGTGTTCCAGTCTTTGAAGGCTATAGAAGGAGCAAAGCATGGCTTGCTACGGAAATGATAGCACTAGTGATGAGCGAGCACGCTCGTGAGCTAATAGAATGTCTTCAGTGTGCTCGAAAACTATGTTCAAGTCGCCGTACGTCTCATGGCTGCTCAACAGCTGCGACACATGCAGGTATTGCCTAAAAGGCAATGCTTTTCTTGTCCTGATGAAGAAGTCTGTAGTACTTCAAAACACATTGGCTGAATAAAGAAAAAACTATACTTTGTCTGGATTTGAATTTTTTATATGGGACCCCAGCAGTGCAAATTATCCGACAAATCCTCCTTATCTGTGTTTTCCCGGTCTGCAGACCCATTGGACCTGCAGCAGCAGGATGTATAAATGATTGAAATGTTGTGTATAGATAACTAAATAATGTTCGTATAATCTTGTTTATACACCTTTATCTGCCTTGGATAAAACCCTATTGCGCTGTCTTTTCTCCTAGTTTTAGGCTATTATTCTAAACATAAAATATACTAACTTTCTGAGACATCTACTAAAACGACAGCAAAGTATGAGCACCCATTTATTGATCATCCTACATACATGTTACCTCGCTTGACGGTATAATTATTTTCTTTCCAGTGATATATCGGCTTCCGTGTCCCCCAGAACTGTGGAAAATCTTAAAAACAATGAATGGTGGAAACTCGTAACCTGCAAATCTGCAAATGAGAAAAAAATGTTATGTCACTGGCTTGTATTTATTTTCTTATTAGTTTTTACAACCAGCCACAAACACTAGTGAATAGCGTTATCAGATTATGTGCAACTTATAACGACTGATGATGGACAGGGATGCGGTGGTTGAACCAGAGGGAGGTCTGCAGTGCCGCACGTACAGCAGGGTAGCAGCTCTGGGTAGAGTGGGAGACGTTTCATCAGAGCCTCAGACTCTCTGATCCAGCACTGGTGCCTGTGTGCACTCGCGCCAGGCAGCATCCAAGATGGGGTTGTTTTAGTACATTGGTCGCCTGAGTATGGTGGGCTGGGAACATGGGTGCTGGGAAGGTGTTGGGTTAGATCCAAGGTTTGCACTGTGGCCCGTCAGACTCTGGTTAAACATTAATGATGAAATGATTATTAGTTTTGCATTAGGTAATGGAGAGGCATCCATCAGACACACCCATTACTAACCAAAAATAAAAACACCCACAAAAAAATACTTTATTTGAAAAACAACACTCCCCCCACACTTTTCCTAGTTCCCCAATTTGTAAGAAAAAAACCCATGCAGCTCCACCAAATCCACCATAGTCCACAAATGGAAATCTGAAAAACATAAAAGAGAAATACAGACAAGACACTGTCCCTCGTTCACCAATTTTATTATAAAACAAAAAGTTTCCATGCAGGTCCGATGTAGTCCATGGCGTTCCGAGATGATCCCGAAATCTGAAGGCTACGGAGCCTTCAGAGAACGACTCTGTGAGGGACGGAGGTCAGGTCTCTCCCCTCCTGAAATGTGCCCCCACCCTTGCATCCCCCAAGGCCATAGAAAGCCATGCAGTGTTTATCTTTAATTAAAAACCAAGACCAAGCCTTTGAAGCTCATAACACAAAGGTGCAAACTCCTCTGCAAACCACAGGCGAACTGAACCCTTTTGTGTGACTTGAAACACATGGCTATACGTCGTCGTACAACAAATCACAGCAAGGCTATAAGGTATTGAATCTGGAAAATGACCTATAATAACAGAATGCAATATCTCTGAGCCTAGCCGAGCACATCATTTGAATCGGCGTTCCTTCCCCCATACGCTCGTGCCCGGCAGCCAATTGTAGCACTCTGTGCTATGGAGTTATAAAGCTTAGCCACAAGGAATTACATATGATAGGCAAATTTGGACTTTATGTGCAAATAAAATCCAGCCAAATCCAGTGGCGCTGCTGCCATTCCATTCAGAGCTTCGGGCGGAAAGTTGTGGGCCATTCACGGTTATGGACTGGAAATCACACTCTCAGAGATGGGAGGAGAGAGGCTGCACAAGCCCAGGGGTGGACGCAGAGTGTGGGAGGAGCGGCCAAGGAGATAAGTGTCAGCTCCCCACTTGGAGCTCAGTTTTTCTTCTGGCCGGAGGACCAATTATCAGACGGAGCTAGGAAAGGCTGTAACTAAGATCTGGACCGGTGATCCATCAGCGCCTCCCTGTGGTCACATGCTACATAACACAGTAATTGCAACCTATCTTTACCCAATCCTTTGTACTACACTCCTGACTGCATACCTGTATATTGTTCTGTAAATATATGCTTGTATATTTCTAGTGCGCCTTTTAGGCGATTAAATCTAAAAATTAATTTTGGGCTGCTCTTTTATCTCGATCCCCGAATCCCCACACTCGGTTGGTTATATGATACGCTACCCGGGTGGGTTCCTGACCCGAGGAACTGGTGGCAGAATACCGTATTGCAGTGACGTCCGGGAGGTTTATACACTACTCAAATAACACAACCTAGATCTGAATGAATGAAATATTCTCATTGAATACTTTGTTCTGTACAAAGTTGAATATGCTGACAACAAAATCACACAAAAATCATCAATGGAAACCAAATTTATTAACCAATGGAGGCCTGGATTTGGAGTCACCCACAAAATTAAAGTTGAATGTAATGTCCTTAAAACAAGTCAAAATGATGCTCAGTAGTGTGTGTGGCCTCCACGTGCCTGTATAACCTCCCTACAATGCCTGGGCATGCTCCTGATGAGGCGGCAGATGGTCTCCTGAGGCGGCAGATGGTCTCCTGAGGCGGCAGATGGTCTCCTCCCAGACCTGGACTAAAGCATCAGCCAACTCCGTGACAGTCTGTGCTGCAACGTGACGGTGGATGGAGCGAGACATGCTGTCCCAGATGTGCTCAATCAGATTCAGGTCTGGGGAACGGGCGGGCCAGTCCATAGCTTCAATGCCTTCATCTTGCAGGAACTGCTAAAACTCCAGCCACATGAGGTCTGGCAATGTCCTGCATTAGGAGGAACCCAGGGCCAACCGCACCAGCATATGGTCTCACAAGGGGTCTGAGGATCTCATCTCGGTACCTAATGGCAGTCAGGCTACCTCTGGTGAGCACATGGAGGGCTGTGTGGCCCTCCAAAGAAATGCCACCCCACACCATTACTGACCCACTGCCAAACCGGTCATGCTGAAGGATGTTGAAGGCAGCAGATCGCTCCCCACGGCGTCTCCAGACTCTGTCACATGTGCTCAGTGTGAACCTGCTTTCATCTGCCACGAGCACAAGGCGCCAGTGGCGAATTTGCCAATCCTGGTGTTCTGTGGCAAATGCCAAGCGTCCTGCACGGTGTTGGGCTGTGAGCACAACCCCCATCTGTGGACGTTGGGCACTCAGACCATCCTCATGGAGTCAGTTTCTAACCATTTGTGCAGACACATGCACATTTGTGGCCTGCTGGAGGTCATTTTGCTGGGCTCTGGCAGTGCTCCTCCTGTTCCTCCTTGCACAAAGGCGGAGGTAGCGGTCCTGCTGCTGGGTTATTGCCCTCCTATGGCCCCCTCCACGTCTCCTGGTGTACTGGCCTGTCTCCTGGTAGCGCCTCCAGCCTCTGGACACTACGCTGACAGACACAGCAAACCTTCTTGCCACAGCTCGCATTGATGTGCCATCCAGGATGAGCTGCACTACCTGAGCCACTTGTGTGGGTTGTAGAGTCCGTCTCATGCTACCACGAGTGTGAAAGCACAACCAACATTCAAAAGTGACATAAAACATCAGCCAGAAAGCATTGGTACTGAGATGTGGTCTGTGGTCCCCACCTGCAGAACCACTCCTTTATTGAGTGTGTCTTGATAACTGCCAATAATTTCCATCTGTTGTCTATTCCATTTGCACAACAGCATGTGAAATTGATTGTCAATCAGTATTGCTACCTAAGTGGACAGTTTGATTTCACAGAAGTTTGATTTACTTGGAGTTATATTCTGTTGTTTAAGTGTTCCCTTTATTTTTTTGAGCAGTGTGTGTATATATATATTATATATATATATATAATATATATATATCCCTCCTCACTAGGAGCGCCTCACAAACTCGAACCTATAAGGGAAGCCTTTCCGGCGACTATTTGTCCTCGGTGCAGATCCCTGACTGACCTGGAGCAAGTGGTGGCGCCAGAGAGCCGACCCCTGCTAGGTCCTTCTCTCCCCGAGGTAAACGAAGTCGACCTGACCCCCCTTCTTCTGTGAGATCCCTCACAAACACGCCTTAGGCTGTAGCAGCAGCCACTGCGGGTCCTGCTCATAGATGACAGCGTGACTCTGCGACGGAGCAGTATAGATATGTGACCGCGGTTCAGCCGCAGGGTCTCGCGGAGCACAGCAAGAGGCGGCCACTGTGATGAGCGGCGATATCAGTGCCTGGTGCCTGCAAATAGCAAAACGTTACTTACTGCTACTCACAGTCGCTGGGGCCAGATTCGGGGAACACTGGATTACGCTGGAGTTGCGTGGGAACATTTTTTTTTTATAATGAATTGATTAACGAGGGACAGTGTCTTGTTTTTTTTCTCTCTTTTTATGTTTTTCAGGTTTCCATTTGTGGACTTTGGCGGACCTGCAGTTTTTTTTTTTTGGTTTTGTTTTTTTATAAATTGGGGAATCGGAAAGTGTGTGCTTTTTTTTTTTTTTTTTTTAAGTATTTTTCTGCGTGCGTGTATGTGTTTTTATTTTTGATTACTGGGTTAGCAATGGGGATGTTTGATAGATGCCTCTCCATTACTAACCACAGGGCTTGATACCATTTTTGACAAATCACAGCTGTCATCAACCCCAATTACCATTTCCCCCGATTGCCACCCCAACAGTGCAATCGGGAAGAGGAAAAATGGAGAGATCAGTCCAGCTTCTGGAAAATTTCAATGCTTTATTTAATCCTTATAAAAAATCTTCACAAAACGGTGACAAAGACTTTTGACAAAGACCCTCAGAGGTCGAAACGTGTCGCTGATCTAGCTGGTGGTGCTAACTATCTGCTATCTGTGAATAATGGAGGACACCGTTTTGTGAAGATTTTTTATAAGGATTGAGTAAAGCATTGAAATTTTCCAGAAGCTGGACTGATCTCTCCATTTTTCCTGTTGCATGTCTTGGTCTGGACTTCCAGCTCACGCTCCGGTGGTGGTCGGTGAGCTGGCAGGGGCTTATGCCCCATTTCTTTACATTACCAATCGGGAAGAGCCAGCAACGCGTCAGAACTGGCACATCTCGTGATGATCCACTTCTGGGGCGGCTGTTGGCTGGTATTTTTAGGCTGGGAAGGGCGCAAAAACCATGGACCTTCCCAGCCTGATAAACAGCAAAAGTAAAGCAGACAGCTGCGGGCTGGTATAATCAAAAATGGGGGGACCCAACGCCGCTTTTTTAAAATATTTATTTATTAGGTTAAACAAAGCTAAATACCCTTTAGTGTCACATGAAAGGCACGAAAGGGTGCAAGTTTATTATATGTAGGAGGCTTGTACAAGATATCTATATTCTGAGGGTTCTGGCTGTGAATCTACCATACTTGGCTGATGAAATTTCTTGGTCCTTTGAGATGTGTACAAGAAAAAAAAAAAAAAAAGTGGGCGACAAACGCACGGTCCGTGTGCCATCTATTTTTTTTTCCTCGCACCCACTAACTTGCATTGGCGAGTCTCGACAGATATATGCGACCACTAGCAAAATGCTGTTTTTTTTCCTCAGCCCGATTACAGATAAGGAAAAACTTGCAGATGAGCACTGACTCAATGAATAACATTAGTGCAATGCAAATTTTTCTGGCATTGCACTTGGCGTATTTATATGCAAGTGCTAGCGAGGCCTTATACAAAGTGATCCACTGAAACGTGGGGTCCCAATGAAATTACGTGGCCCAAAAAAAAAAAATGGTAGGCTTGGAGATCACTACTATTTCTGATATTGCACGTCTACTAGCACAAGACAATACATTGTTTATAAGG
Source organism: Oophaga sylvatica (assembly GCA_033576555.1). Lineage (NCBI taxonomy): Eukaryota > Metazoa > Chordata > Amphibia > Anura > Dendrobatidae > Oophaga > Oophaga sylvatica. The sequence continues at coordinate 556,782,396 of JARQOD010000002.1, read as the reverse complement.
TTAGGGTTTTGTGCTACCATTTGCTAACGATTTTTGGGTACTACCTGAATCTTACTATACACTGCATCCCAGGATCTTTGAGTAATTCAGCTTCCACGGGACTGACTTTCTTGAGAATTTCATATGTTGCGCAGGTTTCCTACAAAACAGTTCGTGCAAAAAGTTGTTGCTATTTATCAAAGGTGAAAAGTCAACTAGAAACTACGCCCCGTACTCGGACAAACGTATACAGCCCCTTCACATGCAACATTGTGGGCTACTTTGTGTACTATGGAGTTGATTCATTAAGACTGGCATTGCACACACCAGTCATACTAAAGGACTTACTGGCGTGCGATGTGCCAAATTCATTAAAATGAGCACACTACTTTATGACTTCGGCACATCTCTGTAGTGTGCGCATCAACAGAAGTTGTACTCCAATCAGGGACTGGAGTCACATTTCTAATCTATAAAACAGTAGCACATTTCATTAAGTTAACAGGAGGGTGTACCCATGCCCTGTCCCGTTCCGGTTCCTCCCCAGCTCTGCCAGTCTTCGTGAAGCAGCTTCAAACTGGTGTCAAAAAAATGCCAAACGGTGCATGGATTTAGCAAAATAGGGTAAAAATTTTGCAACTTTTCAAAGTGTTTTACACCAGTTTTCTGGCAAAAACGCTGATGAATTGCACCGTTTCCATATATTCGCCTATGACTACAGCACTGTTACCAGACTTACTTTGTAAGGTCGGCATCACACTAGCGAGTTTGATGCGAGTTAGTCGCACGACTTACTCGCATCAACACCCGGTACGGCCGCCCGCTCTTGGACCAGAGTGCGCGGCTGCATGTATTTCTATGCCGCCGTGCACTCTGGTCCAAGAGCGGGCGGCCGTGCCGGGTGTTGATGCGAGTAAGTCATGCGACTAACTCGCATCAAACTCGCTAGTGTGACGCCGGCCTAATTTCTGATTTTGCTTGTACATGTTCCCTATAGAACATGTTGGAGCCACATAAATAAAGATGATTGTTGTGGTACATGTGCATTCTTCCAGACAAGTAACGTCACAGTACCATAAACCTCCTAATTAACTTCTATTACATATTGTGGAAGATAACAGGATTGTATTGTGTTTTATGACATGTAATGAATTTATTATATGGTTATTGCTACTTTATTTTTAAAGTAACGAAAAGAAAAGTAAAAAGGAAAATAAAAATGTTTTGATACTTACAGCAGCCTGGGCAGCATGTTTTAGGAGTGCAAAGATCTGTTTGTTGCGGTGACACCTCCATGCTCTTTGAATTTGGATCACAGCAACACCAATATCAATCCTGAACAAAGAAAATAAAGTAAAACATCAATGCACAAAGATCATGAGGAAGGAGTGTGATAGCAAATGCTTCTGAGGCCAACTACAAACCATGTGCAAGTTCACACACAGGATATAGTATCAATGATGCCTACGCAGTAACAAGGTCAACTCAAGCGGTTTTTAGGCTCATTCAGACGTCCGATATTTCCAAGTATGAGGAAAAAAAAAGGGACCGATCATTCTGTCAGAGTTTGGTACCATTTTCCTCGAAAGTAGTGAAATTACAATAAAAAAAAATAATAAATCTCCACCTTCTCCATTCTGACAGTGAAAATCACACCGCACTCAGATGTCACCCTAATACAGTCCGATTTTTGTTTTCACGGACCCACTGACTTTCACTGGTGATTTTGAGCCAATGCTCGCATCAAAATTGGACATGTTTCAACGATTTTCTCAGGACATGTGAATGGCCCCATATACTATCAAAGGTACGAGTGCAATCATGACGAGCACTCCTACGCAAAATGATGGCAGTCTGAATGAGCCCTTATACTGAGTCATCCATAAAGGTCGGAGTATGGCCCTCACGGAACAGGGACGAACCTTCATAGTCACATAACTTTGATTGCAGCTTGTTGTCCAGGATGACAGGTAGAGAGTAACAGACCCCACACTAAACATGGAGGACAGGTAGAGAGTGACAGACCCCGCACTACACATGGAGGACAGGTAGAAGTGACAGACCCCGCCTACACATGGAGGACAGGGAGTGACAGACCCCACACACATGGAGCAGGAGTAGAGGTGACAGACCCCGCACTACCTGGAGGACAGGTGGAGGACAGGCCCCACTAACTGGAGGACACGTATACAGAACCGGACAATAGAGAGGACAGCCGGTGACAGACCCCGGATACAGTGAGGAGTGACAGAGTCCAGACCCACACACAGGAGGACAGGAGAGGACGACCCACATCACGGGACAGGTAGAGGACAGCCCCGCACTACACAGTGAGGACAGGAAGAGTGACAGACCCGCACTACACATGGAGGACAGGTAGAGAGTGACAGACCCCACTACACATGGAGGACAGGTAGAGGTAAGACCCCGCACTACACATGGAGGAGGAGTGACAGACCCCGCACTACACAGGGGAAGAGGACAGTGATGACAGAGCCGATACACATGGAGGACGGTAAGAGTGACAGACCCCGCACTACACAGAGGACAGGTAGAGAGTGACAGACCCGCACTACACATGGAGGACAGGAGAGAGGAGACCCGCACTACACTGGAGGACAGTAGAGATGGACAGACCCCACACACAGGAGGAAGGAGGGACAGACCCCGCACTACACATGGAGGACAGGAGTGACAGCCCCGCACTACACATGGAGGAGAAGTAGAGTGACGACCCATACACAGGGGAAGGTAGAAGTGAACCCCCACTACACATGGAGGACAGGTAGAGAGTGACAGACCCCAACTACACATGGAGGACAGTGAGTGACAGACCCCGCACACACATGGACAGGTAGAGGTGACAGACCCCGCACTACACTGAGGACAGTGAGAGGAGACCCCGCCACACTACCATGGAGGACAGGTAGAGAGGACAGACCCCAACACTGAAGAGGGAGACGTAGAATGACAGGCCCGCACTACACGGAGGACAGGAGAGAGTGACCCGACACCAGCCTAAGGACGACCCAAAAAGGCCAGTAAGGAGGACAGTCGAGATACAACCGATACATGGAGGACAGACGCCCCACCTAACAGGAGACAGGTAGGGACAGACCCCGCACTACACTGAGGACGGTAAGAGTGACGACCCCGCACTACACATGGAGGACAGGTAGAGAGTGACAGACCCCCACTAACATGAGGACAGGAGAGAGTGACAGACCCCACACACAGGGACGTAAGTGACAGACCCCGCACACACAGTGAGGAGGTAAGAGTGACAGACCCACCTACACATGGAGGACAGGTAAGAGTGACAGACCCCATACACATGGAGACCGGTAGAGAGGACAGACCCCGCACTACAATGGAGGACAGGAGAGACAACCAGACAGTACAGAGGACAGGAGACAGTGAAGACCCCACTACACATGAGGCAGTAGAAGTGACAGACCCCATACACTGAGGCAGTAGAGAGTGACAGACCACACTACACATGGAGGACGGTGAGAGTGACAGACCCCATACACATGGGCGTAGAGAGTGACAGACCCCACTACCATGGAGGACGGTAGAGAGTGACAGACCCCACATACACATGAGGACGGTGAGAGTGACAGACCCCGCACACACATGAAGTGAGTAGAAGACAACCCATACACAGAGGACAGAAGATGACAGACCCCACATGAGGACAGGAGAGTAAGACCCCCAACATGGAGGACAGGAGAGAGTGACAGACCCACAACATGGAGGCAGGTAGAGAGTGACAGACCCACACTACACTGGAGAAGGTAGAGTGACAGACCCACTACACATGAGGAGTAGAGATGACAGACCCAACAAGAGGACAGCGAGAGAACGCCCCACTACACATGAGGACATAGAGAGGAGACCACTACACATGGGGTAGAGAGTGACAGACCCCACTACACATGGAGGCAGGAGAGAGTGACAGACCCCACTAACAGGAGGAGGAAGATCAACAAACACAGGAGGACAGGTAAAGGACAGACCGACACACTAAGCGAGGAGTGAAGCACAACAATGGCGGTGGAGTGACAGACCCCCATACACATGGGGACGAGAGAGTGACAGACCCGAACATGAAGTCAGGTAGAGAGGACAGACCCACACACATGAGGACAGGAGAGTGACAGACCCCCATAACATGGAGGCGTAGAGAGACAGACCCAAACAGGAGGACAGTAAGAGGAAGACCACACATACAGGAGAGAAGACCCCCATACCATGGAGGACAGGTAGAGAGGAGACCCACACACATGGAGGACAGGAGAGAGTGACAAACCGCCACAATGAGGCAGGAGGAGTGACAGACCCCACTACACATGAGGACGGTAGAGAGTGACACCCCATACACATGGGGACGTAGAGAGTGACAGACCCCACTCACATGGAGGACAGTAGAGAGTGACAGACCCCACACTACATGGAGGACGTAAGAGTGACAGACCCCACTACACATGAAAGGTAGAGAGGACAGACCCTACACATGGAGGACAGGTAGAGAGGACGACCCCCACTACACATGGAGGACGAGAGAGTGACGACCCCACACACACATGAGACAGGAGAGGTGACAGCCCCCTACACATGGAGGAAGGTAGAGCACTACACATGGAGGACAGTAGAGAGTGACAGACCCCCACTACACATGGAGGACAGGTAAGAGTGACAGACCCCACTACACATGGAGGACGGTAGAGAGTGACAGACCCGCACTACACATGGAGGACGTAGAGAGTGACAGACCCCCACTACACATGGAGACAGTAGAGAGTGACAGACCCACTACACATGGAGGACAGTGAGAGTGACAGACCCGCACTACCATGGAGACCGAGAGAGTGCAGACCCCACTACACATGGAGGAGGTAGAGAGTGACAGACCCCACTACACATGAGGACAGTAAGAGTGACAGACCCACTACATGAGCGGTAAGAGTGACAGACCCACTACACATGGAGGACGTAGAGTGACAGACCCGCACTAACTGGGACGTAGGGTGACAGACCCCCACTAACATGGAGACAGGTAAAGTGACAGACCCCACTACACATGGAGGACAGTAGAGAGACAGACCCGACTAACAGAGGCAGTAAGAGTGACAGACCCCACACACAGAGGACAGTAGAGAGTGACAGACCCCCACTACACATGGAGGACAGAAGAGTGACAGACCCCACACTACACATGGAGACAGGAGAGAGGACAGACCCCACTACACATGGAGGACAGGTAGAGAGTGACAGACCCCACTACACATGGAGGACAGGTAGAGAGTGACAGACCCGCACTACACATGAAGGCAGGTAGAGTGACAGACCCCGCACTACACATGGAGGACAGGTAAGAGTGACAGACCCCGCACTACACATGGAGGACAGGTAAGAGTGACAGACCCCACTACACATGGAGGACAGGTAGAGAGTGACAGACCCCGCACTACACATGGAGGCAGGAGAGAGTGACAGACCCCCACTACACATGGAGGACAGGTAGAGAGTGACAGACCCCCACTACACATGGAGGACAGGTAGAGAGTGACAGACCCCACTACACATGAGGCAGGTAGAGAGTGACAGACCCCACTACACATGGAGGACGGTAGAGAGTGACAGACCCCGCACTACACATGGAGGACAGGTAGAGAGTGACAGACCCGCACTACACATGGAGGCAGGTAGAGAGTGACAGACCCGCACTACACATGGAGGACAGGTAGAGAGTGACAGACCCGCACTACACATGGAGGACAGGTAGAGAGTGACAGACCCCGCACTACACATGGGGACAGGATAGAGAGTGACAGACCCCGCACTACACATGGAGGACAGGTAGAGAGTGACAGACCCCACACTACACATGGAGGACAGGTAGAGAGTGACAGACCCCGCACTACACATGGAGGACAGGTAGAGAGTGACAGACCCCACACTACACATGGAGGACGGTAGAGAGTGACAGACCCACACTACACATGGAGGACAGGTAGAGAGTGACAGACCCCGCACTACACATGGAGGACGGTAGAGAGTGACAGACCCCGCACTACACATGGAGGACAGGTAGAGAGTGACAGACCCCGCACTACACATGGAGGACAGGTAGAGAGTGACAGACCCGCACTACACATGGAGGACAGGTAGAGAGTGACAGACCCGCACTACACATGGAGGACAGGTAGAGAGTGACAGACCCCGCACTACACATGGAGGACAGGCAGAGAGTGACAGACCCCACACTACACATGGAGGACAGGTAGAGAGTGACAGACCCCACACTACACATGGAGGACAGGTAGAGAGTGACAGACCCCGCACTACACATGGAGGACAGGTAGAGAGTGACAGACCCCGCACTACACATGGAGGACAGGTAGAGAGTGACAGACCCCGCACTACACATGGAGGACAGGTAGAGAGTGACAGACCCCACACTACACATGGAGGACAGGTAGAGAGTGACAGACCCACACTACACATGGAGGACAGGTAGAGAGTGACAGACCCCGCACTACACATGGAGGACAGGTAGAGAGTGACAGACCCGCACTACACATGGAGGACAGGTAGAGAGTGACAGACCCCGCACTACACATGGAGGACAGGTAGAGAGTGACAGACCCCACACTACACATGGAGGACAGGTAGAGAGTGACAGACCCCGCACTACACATGGAGGACAGGTAGAGAGTGACAGACCCCCACTACACATGGAGGACAGGTAGAGAGTGACAGACCCACACTACACATGGAGGACAGGTAGAGAGTGACAGACCCCACACTACACATGGAGGACGGTAGAGAGTGACAGACCCCCACTACTACATGGAGGACAGGTAGAGAGTGACAGACCCCGCACTACACATGGAGGACAGGTAGAGAGTGACAGACCCCGCACTACACATGGAGGACAGGTAGAGAGTGACAGACCCGCACTACACATGGAGGACAGGTAGAGAGTGACAGACCCCGCACTACACATGGAGGACAGGTAGAGAGTGACAGACCCCACACTACACATGGAGGACAGGTAGAGAGTGACAGACCCACACTACACATGGAGGACAGGTAGAGAGTGACAGACCCCGCACTACACATGGAGGACAGGTAGAGAGTGACAGACCCCGCACTACACATGGAGGACAGGTAGAGAGTGACAGACCCGCACTACACATGGAGGACAGGTAGAGAGTGACAGACCCACTACACATGAGGACAGTAGAGAGACAGACCCCGAACTACACATGGAGGACAGGTAGAGTGACAGACCCCCACTACACATGGAGGACAGGTAGAGAGTGACAGACCCCACTACACATGGAGGACAGGTAGAGAGTGACAGACCCCGCACTACACATGGAGGACAGGTAGAAGAAGTGACAGACCCCACACTACACATGGAGGACAGGTAGAGAGTGACAGACCCCGCACTACACATGGAGGACAGGTAGAAAGAAGTGACAGACCCCACACTACACATGGAGGACAGGTAGAGAGTGACAGACCCCGCACTACACATGGAGGACAGGTAGAAAGAAGTGACAGACCCCACACTACACATGGAGACAGGTAGAGAGTGACAGACCCCACTACACATGGAGGACAGGTAGAAAGAGTGACAGACCCCCACTACACATGGAGGACAGGTAGAAAAAGAGTGACAGACCCCCACTACACATGGAGGACAGGTAGAGAGTGACAGACCCCACACTACACATGGAGGACAGGTAGAGAGTGACAGACCCGCACTACACATGGAGGACAGGTAGAGTGACAGACCGCACTACACAGGAGAGGTAGAAAGAAGTGACATGCTCCATGTCCAAAAAAACATGCAAAGCACAAAATACTGATGACAAAAAAAAACAATGTGTGTGCATGAGAGATCTGAAATCTCAGGCTTTGCTAGTACTGTAAAACGCAGCTGAACATTAGTATAAAATGCATTAAAAACACAGGAAAAACGCCTGGTGTGAACTTTGCCAAAATGATCGTGCAGCCCCAAAAAACCAGTCTGTAACTAATACGCCAGGAATGTTTATCATGGGAGCAGCAGGGACCTGACGTTACAGGAACACTTACTCAGGTCTTACTGCTTGCTTCGCGCCTATCTGACCTCTCCTCGGTGGCAGGGACTCCGCAGACACACTGGTGGGAAGGCTGATAGAGACCGACGTGCTGGACATGGCGCGGAGCTCCGTGATTACACACAGCGGCTCCAGGGGGCGCTCACTCTGCACATTATACCTGGGTGACAGCTGCACTCCTCTCCCAGAATCACGGCGTTTACCATCACCATGACAACCGCTGGAGGTTACGTCACATCCTGTCTCACATATAGTCACAAGGCGCACAGAACCTGTTCCCGGCCTTATATCAAGTGCTCACATCATAAAAGCCTGCGGCAATAAACCCTTACATGGCTGTGCCACACGTTTTCCTACCAACGCTTCAACATCTTGTAGTGTGAAAATGTCCTATCCGGGACGCCGTCGCTCCGCATAGAAGCGTTGCTAAGGGTCTAGCGGTTGCTAAGGAGATCGCGGCCTGGTTTCCTCCTGCAGCCTGACCTCCCCGCTGCTGTCATGCTCAAGGTGAGAAATGAAAGGAGGCGCATAGCAGCGCCAGACTCCTCACACTGTGATTACCGGGGGGCTGTGTGTAGTATGGCGGCGGCTGCGACCTCCAGTGGGCACGACGACTGGAGTCCATGCGCGCCCTGTGGCTGCTGTGTAACTACAAGTGTCAGCATGTCCTTACTGTTACGGGGTTCAGACCAGAATTACATGTCCAGAGGGAACTTTGTAATGTAAACAGCTTTGGAAAAGACGGGTGACACACTAAGCCTATGTTCACATGTTAAGTATTCTGCCCTGTGTCTGCATCTCTTAGCAGGAAAACACATTGCATCAAATAGTTGCGTTTTTGCCACATATTTTTTATACTTGTGTTTTTGGTGCATCAGTGAAATCTGCAACAAAAACGCTGAAAGAATTGACACACGACTGATTTAAATCTGCCACAAGTCACAGCTAGAGATGGGCGAACGCAAACACGAACGTCTCCTGGAAGTCCACGATGCCGGTCAGGTTCAGCAGCCCAAGCAAAGCTTACATAAAGCTTATCGGAAGACTGCAGCGCAGCCAATCAGCAAACTTCTCCTTTGTGGGCACTTCAGGCCCCATCAGCGCTATGTCAAGTATTCGCATGGCTGTGATTGGCCGGCGCACCATGTTTAAAAAACAAACAAACATGGAGGCTCCCCTACTCTTGATAACAAGCGCCTACCCGCTGATAGCTTTCAAAAATATGGGGGTCCCCATTCCGTTATTTATATAAAGAATTTTAAAAAACATTTTTGATAACCAGCCAGGCTAAAGTAGACAGCTGGGGGCTGGTATTCTCAGGCTGATAAGGGGCCTTGGATATTGGCCTTGATCATCCTAAAACTGGCAGCCCTCAGCCACTCCAGAAAAGGCACATCCATTAGTTTTGCCAATTTTGGCGCTTTGCCCTTTAATTGAACAAAACACTCCCTCACAATTACCCTTTTTTACCCATTTATTAATGTAAAAAATAAAATTTGTACTTGCCTATGGGTGCACAAAAATCCCAGATGCCATACGCAGCCACAGTACAGCATCCGATTTTTTTTCATCGGCTGTGAACTGCGATAACATTACTGACATCAGCGCTCATCACAGCAGCCGGATTCACACGTTAGGCCGGCGTCACACTTGCGAGTGTGATGCGAGTAAGTCGCACAACTTACTCGCATCAACACCCAGCACAGCCGCCCGCTCTCGGACCCGAGTGTGCGGCTGCATGTATTTCTATGCAGCCGCACACTCGGGTCCGAAAGCGGGCGGCTGTGCGGGGTGTTGATGCGAGTAAGTTGTGCGACTTACTCGCATCACACTCGCAAGTGTGACCCCGGCATTACTCTGTGTGTGCCAGATGCCGTGCTGACCGGTCACATTACCGCTTACTACATCATCCGAACGCAGCAGAGTCGTGGATGGATTTATGGTAGACCCCTTTGAAGTAATCGATTTTTTTTTTTTTTTTTTTTTTTTTTTTTAAGGTAATAAATGGGTAAAAGAGGGTTGGGGAGTGCTTTTCGCAAAGGACTTTTCTCTGTGTGTGATTTTTGATTTAAACTTACGGGGAATGTAATACGGAAGTCTTATAGACGTCTCTCCATTACTAACGTCTGGGCATGATGTCAGCGAACATTACACAGCTGACATTAACCCCAAAATATTACCCCGCTTGCCACCACCAGGGTGAGCAGGGCAAAGTGCCAGAATTGCCCCATCTAATCGATGCGCCTTTTCTGAGGCGGCTGCGGGATGTTATTTTTAGGTTGGGAAGGGCCAAATGTCCATGGACCTTCCCAGCTTGAGAATACCAGCCCCCAGCTGTCTGCTGTACCTTGGCTGGTTGTCAAAAATAGGACACCATGCCAGTTTTTAAATTATTTAAATTAAAAAAAAAGGCATTTCAAGATATTGAATTTTTTTCTTAACTGTTAAAATATTTAAAAAAATACGCAAGTTATCGCCATAATCGTACTGACCTGCAGAATCATGCTGCCATGTAATTTTTACTATACAATGAAAAATGCAAAAAACAATGGCAGTATTGCATTTTTTTCATCAATACACCGCACTTTGAATTTTGTCCTGTGTTCAGTACAGTATGTGGTAAAATTAATTTTGTCAATAAAGACAACTGGTTCTGCAAAAACAAACCCTCATAAGATTACCATATGTTGGTGGAAAAAAATAAAAGTTATGGCTCTTGGAAGAAGAAGGTGGGGAAAAAGCGCAAAAATGTATAATGTCTGGGTCCTGAAAGGGCTGAGGTGGATTTTTGGTTACTGATTGATTACTTTTGGGTAATATAAAGTGTAAAAGTAGACAAACTGTTTTTTTGTATCATGGTGGCTAAGCGGATGATTAATATACAGCCTCATTATCGTCTAAGTCCCCGATTCATCAGTTTTTTTGCTAGAACGTGGAGTAAAATTGAAATGTCGCAAAATTTTTGTAATAAATTCTTCATAGTTTACGCCACCAAAATACGACGGCACACGGCAGCTGAAAGATGTGCCAAACCCCGAAAGAGGCAAAGACCTCATGAATTTGGCACGTTTTACCCTTGCACACCCTTCATTCAGTTAGCTGCGCAAAACTCGGTGAGTTGGGGCCTTGGTTTGCACCGTCTATTTGCTGGTTTACTTTCAGACCAAGTTTTAAGCAAAAACAAAACTTTTTGGCATCTTTTTCAAATGCCCATAGCTGCAGCCTTATCTAGACACACGATGCAGTCGCATTGCTTTTTTTTTTATGTGGTATTTTCCAAAAGTTTGGTTACTTTGCAATTATACCATAAAAAAAGTCGAACACAAAATTGCCGCAAAAATGTGCTATTGCATTGTGAGAACACGGCCTTAAAGCACCACTTCAGCGCTGGAGTGTCGCCACTAATGTAATGTCCCTGACCCTAGTCTGATACTTGCCAGCCGCCATCTTCAGCTCTTCCCGACACTTCAGGATTCTCATTCACTTTCATTTGCTAAGAAAAGCTTCAGGTTTTGTGACAGAACGGTAAAAACGCAACGTGTGCTCATACCCAATAGTACAAATGTGCAGTCTAGCTAAAGCCTATAGAGACGGTGCAGGACCTCTGTGCAGGGGGCCGGGGACTAGAAGGGGATGCAGCTCTGAGCCACCGCTCATTATTAGAATCGGCAGGGGTGCAATCTATGGGACCGCCATTCATTCTGATAACGAACGGGATACAGAAATGATAGCAATACAGCCAGTGTATGGAAATGAACCTTTTATGCCCCTCTTCCACCACATTTCATAAGGTATAGTGTTTTTCTTCCCGTCTCTTATATACATGTATCTGTTGTAATTTGGGACTTATTATTATTATTATTACTGTGGACATAGCACATCACATGAAACTGCACGGATCAGTGGTTGATAGTTACCAGTAGCCACCAGGGGGCAGTATACCCCTGTGTAAGATTTGTATACCTGTGTTTTTACTGTAGCATAATATTTTTATTACGGAGTGTTCTACGTGGAGACGTCTTTTGTTATATTGACTGTTCTGAATCCCTCATACACCGTGGTGCTATGTATACTGCAGGGGGAAGACTTAGGAACATTTGCACCAATCCAGGGGAGGTTTTTGTGTTTTGTAGATAGTTATGTGTAGTTTTTGCTGTTTTGTTTTTTTTTCTTATTATTCTTAATATGTGCTGTACAATACATCAGGATGGGGAAAAAAAAATCTGCAGGGCTATATAAGCATGCAGCAAAATCCACATCTAATACTCTAAAGCCGTGTTCAGAAGGTGGTATGTCACAGTATGTCGACGGCCAATAATGCCCAGACCGACTGTGGGTCTCCTTACTGACTTAATATCCTTACAGGCATGTGTGAGACCGTTAGTTAGGGTCAGGAGACCCCCAGTCAGTCCGGTCACCACGGTCCATAAAAAGAGTACACTAGTCTGAACCCGGCCTAACAGGAATCACACCCAAAGAATCAGATTCATCATTTGCGTTTTTTTTATGTTACTTTTCTTTTTTTGGTCTTCAGGCATTTTGTTGACTTTTTTTTGCGCCAAATTATTCAAACTGGCGCACTTGTGGAAAACAGATGTCTGAATGAGGTCTTACAAGCAAAATTGTATAACACTGTAAATGGCTTAAGTTTGCTTTTGTTCACTCCTTTAGGGCTCGTGCACACTGTCGTAATAATCAAGCGATTGCTAGCTGTTGTTTTGATGGATAGCACTCGTCCCAACGCTATTCTATAGGGCTGTGCACATGTCTGATATTTTCCTCGGTCCAAGTAAATATCGCAGGATGCACAAGTAGCCTCCGTATGGGAACGTACTCAGCCATTCAAGTCTATGGGCCCATTGAAAACATCCGAGTGCGGTCCGCTTTTCATGGATTTTTTTATTTTTTTTTCATTCTACCCATCCGAGAAAGTCTACTCTTGCTCTCATCAGAGTGTGATTAGCATAATCGGACTGATTTCCCCTGATGAGAGAAAACCGTTAATGTGACCCTAGTCTAAAAGGAGTCTGTCAGTAGGATTAACCCTTGTAAGCCATATGCATGGGCATATAGGTCATAGGAGGCTGCATAAAATGATACCTTGAGATCTGCCATCTGATGTCTTATTCCAGAGAAATCCACGTTTTTCTTACATATAAATGAGCTGATAAGATCTATGGGCCGGGCACTGATCTGCATCCAGCAATTATTATAAATGAAAGGTGGTATTACCAGTGTGAGACATGTAATAACTGACAGTCTGCTCTGTTGTTCCACTTTATACGCTGCGGGTTAACAGCTGATCATAGGGCTACCTGGTGTCGGCTCCTGATATAGATGACTGATCCTAACTAGAGATGAGCGAATATCTTCAGCTCCCTCATTCAGCAAGCTATGGTGCTTACCGAACAAGCTGCTGCGGGAACCCGGATACCTGGATCGCTTCGGCTGCTTGTGTCGCAGCTGTGTGACAGTCACAACACACGCATGGAGATCCTGTTTGTTGGGCTCTACATGCATGTGATGTGACTATCACACAACCGTGACACATACAGCTGCGGCTCAGCCGGAGTGATCCAGGTATCCGGGTTCCCGCAGCAGCTTGTTCGGTAAGCGCTATAGCTTGCCAAATAAGCAGGGAGCTGAACATATTCGCTCATCTCTAATCCTAACACCACGTTCACACACTCAGTATTTGGTCAGTATTTTACATCGGTATTTATAAGCCAAAACCATGAGTTTAACAATCAGAGGAAAAGTATAATAGAAAAACATCAACACTTCTGTATTTATCACCCACTCCTGGTTCTGGCTGCCAAATATTGATGTAAAATACTGATGTAAAATACTGGCCAAATGCTGAACGTGTGAACGTGGCCTTAGGATAAGTCATTAATATAATAGTAGACAAAACCTTTAAAGCCAAAATTGTCTCCAGTCTGGGATCGTCCGTGAGTCTGAGTCGCTGGACATCACTTATTATTCATTGGTTTTCTTGTTGCGTAAACTGACGGCAGCCTTTAAATTGTAGTAGGATGCACATAGGAAATCCTCCTAATCGTACGGCTGATTAGATCTCTTCCAGGAAGCTAGTAAATGAAAATCCTTCTTTATGTGAATTTCCTGCTTGTGATGCTTCTGGTAACGTAGGGCCTGTGAATAGAGCTTGTGTTGTGTGTGAGCTGCTATCACTATGTAAACATTAGCTGGTGAGACAAGGTGACATGTCCAGGTTTGGAGAGTGTCAGTCATATCTGTTATCTATAAAGACCCAAAATACCCAGCAGAGGCAGCAGAGGGCTTTTACTGACGTTGCTCCTTCCTTGTTCAGCTCATGATCTCATATCCTTGTCTCAGGCAAACAAGCCACAGGGCCGATCTCCTAGAAGCCATCTGGTCTAAATAAGTCTGTAGAGTATAGAAAGAAACCAGAGCGCTTGGCTAGCGCATAGCAGAAGACCCCCTCCCGTACACTGCTCCCCTAATACATTGTGTTACCACAGCTGCGCACCATGCACACTAGACATTAACTGCATATTGACATCTAACATATCCAGGATCGGATGAATTAGTGAACTTTAGATACACATATACTTTGCGCTGTGTGGGGTTTTTTTTGCCAGTATTGCACTCCAAAATAATGCTGCAATTTCAAATATAACGGCAAAGTGACCGCAGCCTTAGGGCCCCATCACACATAGCGACACACCAGCGATCCTGACAATGATATGCACTTGTCAGGATCGCTGGTGTGTCGCTACATGATCGCTGCTGAGCTGCCAAACAGGCAGCGATCAGGACAGCGACACTGTGGGTAATGTCGCTTAGTTACCCGCAGTGTACGTTGGATACCAGCCCGCTAGTGCAAGGAGCTGGTAACCAAGGTACACATCGGGTTTCCAGGCGCTGCGCGGCACCTGGAAACCCGATGTGTACCTTGGTTACCAGCTGATCGCTGGTCTCCTGCCTGCCACACGCAGCGATGCGTGCTGGCCAGCAGGAGACCAACGATCAAAAAAATGTCCAGGACATTCAGCGACGATCAGCGATACCCAGCAGGGGGGCTGATCGTCGCTGAATGTCACACACAGCGATATCGCTGGGGAGATCGCTGCTGCGTCACAAAACTAGAGACTCAGCAGCGATCTCGCTAGCGAGATTGCTGTGTGTGACGGGGGCTTTAGATTACATATACACAGACCATCCAAAAAGTGCGGATGTGCAAGTGGCTGCTGTTTTCAAATACATTTTTAATACTGGATTGATAATTGATTATTTATTACTAAGGCCCTGATCTGAAAAACATTAAGAGTAGGGCCAAACGGTGCGGCCAACTACATGTGACAAAGCTTTGCCCGCTGCAATGGCAAGATGCTGCATGATTTTGTTTCACAATCATGCAGCCATTGGCCCGCCACACTTGGGTTTAGCTCCGATTGTGCTACCACCGCCACACCGTGCACTTAGAAAATGATTTAAATTACAATTGGAAAGTTGTACCACAATGTGATTGCTGCTTTGACTCTACCCAAAATGCAATGACCAGCATACAATCATGGCCAAAAGTTTTGAGAATGACACAAATATTAATTTTTACAAAGTCTACTGCTTCACTTTTTCTAATGGCAATTTGCATATACTCCAGAATGTTATAAAGAGTGATCAGCTTAACAGCAATTACTTGCAAAGTCAATATTTTGCTAGAAAATGAACTTTATCCCCCAAAACACATTTCAACATCATTGCAGCCCTGCCTTAAAAGGACCAGCTAACCTCTTTTCAGTGATTGCTCCATTAACACAGGTGTGGGTGTTGATGAGGACATGGCTGGAGATCAATCTGTCAGGATTAAGTAAGAATGACACCACTGGACACTTTAAAAGGAGGCTGGTGCTTGACATCATTGTTTCTCTTCTGTTAACTATGGTTATCTCTAAAGAAACATGTGCAGTCATCATTGCAATGCACAAAAATGGCCTAACAGGGAAGAGTATCGCAGCTAGAAAGATTGCACCTCAGTCAACAATCTATCGCATCAACAAGAACTTCAAGGAGAAAGGTTCCATTGTTGCCAAAAAGGCTTCAGGGCGCCCAAGAAAGACCAGCAAGCGCCAGGACCGTCTCTTAAAAGTGTTTCAGCTGCGGGATCGGGCTACCAGCAGTGCAGAGCTTGCTCAGGAATGGCAGCAGGCAGGTGTTAGTGCATCTGCACGCACTGTGAGGCAGAGACTCTTGGAGCAAGGCCTGGTCTCAAGGAGGGCAGCAAAGAAGCCACTTCTCTCCAGAAAAAACATCATGGACAGACTGATATTCTGCAAAAGGTACAGGCAGTGGACTGCTGAGGACTGGGGTAAAGTTATTTTCTCTGATGAATCCCCTTTTCGATTGTTTGGGACATCAGGAAAACGCGTCATTCGGAGAAGACAAGGTGAGCGCTACCACCAGTCTTGTCTCATGCCAACTGTTAAGCATCCTGAAACCATTCATGTGTGGGGTTACTTCTCAGCCAAGGGAATCGGCTCTCTCACAGTCTTGCCTAAAAACACAGCCATGAATAAAGAATGGTACCAGAATGTCCTCCAAGAGCAACTTCTCCCAACCCTCCAAGAGCAGTTTGGCGATCAACAATGCCTTTTCCAGCATGATGGAGCACCTTGCCATAAAGCAAAGGTGATAACTAAATGGCTCAGGGAACAAAACATAGAGATTTTGGGTCCATGGCCTGGAAACTCCCCAGATCTTAATCCCATTGAGAACTTGTGGTCAATCATCAAGAGACGGGTGGACAAACAAAAGCCTAAAAATTCTGACAAAATGAAAGCATTGATTGTGCAAGAATGGACTGCTATCAGTCAGGATTTGGGCCAGAAGTTGATTGAGAGCATGCCAGGGAGAATTGCAGAGGTCCTGAAGAAGGGTCAACACTGCAAATATTGACTTGCTGCATTAACTCATTCTAACTGTCAATATAAGCTTTTGTTACTCATATGTTTGCAATTATTATATTTCTGTCTGTGATAAAAACATCTGTCAAACACACACATAAAAACCAGAGGGCAGCAGATCATGTGAAAATATAATATTTGTGTCATTCTCAAAACTTTTGGCCATGACTGTACACAAAATTTTGGGGTTGTAAATTGCTACCTCCTACAAGTGCATACTGTAAAGTAAATGTAGTGTGAATTAAGGCTTTACGTTTCACATATGCACGTTACATTACATTGATCTGAGGCCAAAGTAACATCCTGCATTGTACTAGTATTTCAGCTGTATAGGAAACCACAGCATCCTGCCTTCTCTGTACAGAGGGCCACCTGAAAAAAATGTATACACAGTGTACGTCTTTTACAGTGGGACCCAATAACTGATGGATGCCACTCTGTGGCATCCATCACAGGCTATTTGACAAAATAAGAAGGGCTGGAGCTGGTGCAGGGTCGCTAAATAATAAAGACTGGAGACTGTTAAATGGGTGGTTGAATAGTTGTCACCCCTTTAATGGGAACCTGTCAGCATGTTTGTGCACAGTAACCTACACACAGTGTCAGGTCGGCTCCGTTATACTGATGAAAATGATACCTTGGTTGATGAAATCAGTCTTGTGGTTGTTTAATCTTTATTTTCAGTTCTGAGTTAATGATGTGTTAATCGTTAATGCATGCGCAGTAGCAGCTATCGGATCAGCTGTACACCGAATAACATCAAGCACATCTGTTATTGGGACATTAAACATGCGATTATGCTGCAGCGCAGGTGACATGGGTGGCGCCTGCCTGCAGAAGGAGTTTTTTTCCTTCAGCATGTACAGATATTCATTATGTAAACTAGGGGGCAGGTCAGTGAGGGATCAGTGACCTGTTAGCAGTCTGCATTATGATCAGCTAAGCTGAGCACCACATGAAGACCCCCACAGGCCGCCCTGGAGCACGAGCATATCATTAACTCAAAACTGAAAATTAAAGAGATTAAAAAAATATAACGGCGCCGACCTGACACTGTGTGTAGGTTACTGTGCATAATCCTGCTGACAGGTTCCCTTTAAGGATAGAAAATGTATGTTCTCCCCATGTTTGCGGGGCTTTCCTCCCACATTCCAAAGACATACTGATAGGGAATTAAGATTTTGAGCCCCATCAGGGACAGCAATGATAATGTGTGCAAACTGTAAAGCGCTGCGGAATATGTTGGCGCTTTATAAAAATAAAGATTATTATTATTATTAGAAAATCTCTTCTCAAGAGTTCAATATTAGGATCCGGCAAAAAGCAGGGTGGATAAAAATCATGATTTTTTAAAAAAAAATCAAAAAAATCGGATTTTTTTGATTTTAAATCTGATTTTTTTGATTTAAATCTGATTTTTTTTGATTTAAATAGGATTTTTTAATCAAGTTGTACACAAGCAAAACTTTGTCTTTTTGCAAATCAAATTATTTTACACAAATAAAAATATTAAAACAGTTGATGATTATGAAACCTAATAATTTTTATTTGCACTATTAAACAATCAGAATTGAACTAGAGAGTAAAGGGTATGCCACACTAAACAGCGTCGCTAACGAGATCGCTAAAATACGTCACTATTTAGCGATCTCGTTAGTGACGCTATTGTGTGTGGCATGTAGCAACGACGTGGCCCCTGCTGTGATCTCGCTGATCGTTCACTAGAGTTCTGGACCGTATTTTTATCGTTGGCGTCCCGCTGGTGAAGCTATATCGCTGTGTCTGGCACCTTTTGTGAACGATGTGCGCTGTTTTTTACATCACAATGACCGCCAAAGTCGTTAAGGAGATCGCTAACCGCTTTTGCGTCGTTAACGAGATCGCTAAGTGTGGCAGCTACTAGCGACATTAAAACGATCACAAAAACGATCGCATTAGTATGCGTCGTTATTGTGATCGTTAGCGGGAGCGTTTAGTGTGGCAGTACCTTAAGTACTTTTTAACAATAGCCTATCTCTAACGTTTGAAGTAAGCAAACATCTTCAGTGAATACATCAGTCCTTTAAGCCTACTGTTTATTTAGGACTTTTAATAGGAAAACTAGTTGTCCTGCTTTAGCAGTTCCTAAGCGGTTTCGGACTGGTGTTGTGTGCACAAAACCAAATGAAGAAAACAATCTCTCTACTCCTGCCGATGAAGCCGATGCAGTCAGTAGCTGAGTAGCTACATTTATTATCTTCGCTGGAAGAACAAGTGATTGCGACTTCCACCAGTCCAGTGGTTTTAGTTCATTAACGACGTTATCTGCAAACATGTATTTTTGAAATGGTGCAGATTCACACTTCAATTTCAGCACAGTTGCCACAATGTCATGGTTAGTATTGGCGAGCCACTCCATTGCAGAGTTGATTTCCGCCTCAGATAGTTTTTTCCTTCTGTAGATGGGATGCAAGATATTGGCTAAATAGTGTTCTTCTTTTAATGCTTGGTCCTTGCGGTGGTGTATTGCAACCTTTACATTGTTTGAGAGGTTCAAGCGATCTAGCGAACCTTCTAAATCTTTCCAAACTTCTGTGGCATCAGCTATGGTTGCAGTATCTTTCTGCATTTTATCCAACGCAATAGATATTGGCTTTAACCTTTCCAAAAGGTCCTCGGCATTTCTCTTCACACCAAGATTTAATACTTTGCTTCGTATATTAGCATCAATTTTATCCCGATGTGTTTCGCAAATGGACACTAATTTTGACCAGTTGTTAATAAACAGTTCCAAGCATTCAGCCAAGGTATTCCATCTAACATCTTGTGGTAGAACCAACTTCAGTCCTCCCATTTCCTTGTAGGTTGCATGTGTAAAATGATTATTGCGGAAATATTTAACAATTTCTACAACATGTTCCTTGACACCCGAAATATGCAGGTCTTTTGCCAAAAGATGCAACAAATGGGCAGAACAACCGTATGTAATGACATTTGTGTCATCCTCATGTGCCACCGCTCGCATTTTTGCCACATTGCTTGCGTTATCAGTAACTAAGCTCCTTACTTTACATCCAAACTGTTCTTGGCATTGGTGAATTGAGTTCTTAGCAATTTCAAGTAAATATTCAGCAGTATGTGAATTTCCAGATGTGTCAATTGTGTCTGTAAGGTAAGTTTCACCATCTTCTGTTGTGACACAAGTGCAAATTATGGGGTCGTTGTGGATGTTGCTCCAACCATCCAAGCTCATGTTAACAACTTTGTCTTTCAAATATTTTGTACAAGCCGCTCTTTCTTTGTCGTATACAGCCTGAAGATGTTTTCCTGAGATATCAAATCTACTTGGTGGTTTGTAGCCTGGTCTTATTCCTTCGATCATTTGTACAAACAATGGGTGTTCAACTAGTCGGAAAGAAGAATTGGTTGCAAATATGAATTTAGCAATTAATTCATCAAAATGTTCTTTCTGGCTCGTCGTAGTCTTTAAGAGGAATTTTTCTACACTTTGCACGCAAAGTTTTTTGTTGGGCTGCTTTGTTGAAGTTGTACCCAGATATTGATTGTCACGTGCAGCACAAGCCATATTTGACCCTGAAAGCACAGTAATTAACCCCTTCCCGACCTTTGACACAGCGTATGCGTCATGAAAGTCGGTGCCATTCCGACCTATGACGCATACCCTGCGTCATGAAAGGATCTCGTCCCTGCGGGCCGGGAGACCGGGGTCACTCAAAGGTCACCCGACCCGCAGTTACAGGACCCTTTGTGCTTCACCACAGGGGGGTTGGCTTAACCCCCCCGTGGCCACGATAGCTCTGATTGGCTGTTAAAAGTGAAACAGCCAATCAGAGCAATGTGTAATATTTCACCAATTTAATTGGTGAAATATTACAATCCAGCCATGGCCGATGCTGCAATAGCATCTGCCATGGCTGGACACCGAGACCTGACCCCCCCACACGTAGTCACGGCGGCGATCGGCCGCCGCCACCGAAAGATGGCAGCGATCGGTCACCGCCGTCACTAACAGCTCCCCTCCTCCTTTGCTCCGGTGCCCCCACCTTCCGATCCCCCCCCCTAACCTTCCGACTCCCCTACTCACCTCTCCCGATCCACCGATGTCCCACGATCGGGCCCGGCGTCCGCCCGGGCCTCTTCATGGGCGCCGCCATATTGGAAAATGGCGGGCGCAGCAGTGCGCCCGCCGGCCGGCACATGCGCAGTGCACCCCCCAGTGTCCAAAAATTTATTTTGATCACTGTGATAAACTGTCACAGTGATCAAAATAAAAAAAAGTAAATGAACCCCCCCTTTATCATAGGTAGGGACAAATAAAAAAAATAAAGATTTTTTTTTTTTTTTTTCCTATTAGGCCCTGTGCACACGTTGCGGATTTTGCTGCGGATCCGCGGCGGATTTTGCTGCGGATCCGCGGCGGATCAGCGAAATCAGCCGCGGATGCGCAGCGATATCCGCTGCAGATCAGCAGCGAAATCCGCCGCGGATCCGCAGCAAAATACGCCGCGGATCCGCAGCAAAATCCGCAACGTGTGGCGGATTTCGCTGCGGATATTCGCTGCAGATCGCAGCGGATTTCGCGCTGATTTCGCTGCTGATCCGCGGCTGATTTCGCTGCTGATCCGCGGCTGATTTCGCTGCTGATCCGCGGCGGATTTGCTGCGGATCCGCGGCGGATTTCGCTGCTGATCCGCGGCGGATTTCGCTGCTGATCCGCGGCTGATTTCGCTGCTGATCCGCGGCTGATTTCGCTGCTGATCCGCGGCTGATTTCGCTGCTGATCCGCGGCTGATTTCGCTGCTGATTTCACTGCTGATCCGCGGCTGATTTCGCTGCTGATCCGCGGCTGATTTCGCTGCTGATCCGCGGATCCGATTTCGCTGCTGATCCGCGGCTGATTTCGCTACTGATCCGCGGCTGATTTCGCTGCTGATCCGCGGCGGATTTTCGCTGCTGATTCGCGCTGCTCGCTACGATCCGCGGCTGATTTTGCTGCTGATCCGCGACTGATTTTGCTGCTGATTCGCTGCGGATCCGCGGCGGATTTTCGCTGCTGATCCGCGGCTGATTTCGCTACTGATCCGCGGCTGATTTCGCTGCTGATCCGCGGCTGATTTCGCTGCTGATCCGCGGCTGATTTCGCTGATGATCCGCGGACGGGAATTTCGCTGCTGATTCGCTGCAGATCCGCGGCGGATTTTGCTGCGGATCCGCGGCTGATTATCTGCTGATTCATCTGCGCTAGCGGGTATAGCATAACGCGATCGCGTTATGCTATACCGTTACCAGCCGGTCACCGCTACGTGTTGAACGGGCTGGTAAAACGCAATATGAATCCAGCCTTAGGGTTAGAACTAGGGTTAGGGTTAGCATTAGGGTTAAGGTTAGAATTACGGTTAGGGTTGGAATTTGGGTTAGGGTTGGTGTGAATTTGGGTTAGGGTTGGAATTTGGGTTAGGGTTGGAATTAGGGTTAGGTGGTTGGAATTAGGGTTAGGCTTGTAGTTAGGTTTATGGTTAGAGTTGGGATTAGGGTTAGGGTTGTTTGGGGTTAGGGTTATGATTAGGGTTTGTATTAGGGTTAGGTGTGTGTAGGGGTTAGGGTTGGGGTTAGGGGTGTGTTGGGGTTAGGGTTGGAGTTAGAATTGAGGGGTTTCCACTATTTAGGCACATCAGGGGGTCTCCATACGTGACATGGCGCCACCATTGATTCCTGCAAATTTTGCGTTCAAAAAGTCAAACAGTGCTCCCTTTATTCCAAGCCCCGACGTATGCCCAAACAGTGGTTTATCCCCACATATGGGGTATCAGCGTACTCGGAAAAATTGCACAACAACTTTGGGGGTTCTAATTTCTCCTGTTAACATTGGGAAAAAAATTGGGGACTAAAAATTATTTTTGTGGAAAAAAAAATGATTTTATATTTTCACGGCTCTGCGTTATAAACTTCTGTGAAGGACTTGGAGATTCAAAGTGCTTATCACACATCTATAGGAGTTCCTTGGGGGATCTAGTTTCCAAAATGGGGTCACTTGTAGGGAGTTTCTACTGTTTAGGCACATCAGGGACTCTGCAAACGTAACATGACGCCCGAAGACCATTCCATCAAGTGGGCATTTCAAAACGTCACTACTTCCCATCCGAGCCCCGACGTGTGCCCATACAGTAGTTTTCTCCCACATATGGGATATCAGCATACTCAGGACAAATTGGACAACAACTTTTGGGGTCTAATTTCTCATGTTACCCTTGGGAAAATAAAAAAATTGGGGACTAAAAGATCCTGATTGTGGAAAAAATATGATTTTTTTATTTTTTGCCCGGGCGTTATAAACTTCTGTGTAGCCCTTGGGGGTTCAAAGTGCTCACCACACATCTAGATAAGTTCTTTGCTGGGTCTAGTTTCCAAAATGGGGTCACTTGTGGGGAGTTTCTACTGTTTAGGCACATCAGGGGCTCTGCAAACGTAACAAGATGCCCGCAGACCATTCCATCAAGTCTGCATTTCAAAGCGTCACTACATCCCTTCCGAGCCCTGACGTGTGCCCAAACAGTGGTTCCCCCCCACATATGGGGTACTAGCGTACTCAGGAGAAACTGGACAACAACTTTTGGGGTCCAATTTCTCCTGTAACCATTGTGAAAATAAAAAACAGTGGGCTAAAAAATCATTTTTTGAGAAAAAAAAATGATTTTTTATTTTCGCGGCTCTGCGTTATAAACTTCTGTGAAGCACCTGGGGGTTCAAAGTGCTCACTATGCATCTAGATAAGTTCCTTAGGGCGTCTAGTTTCCAAAATGGGGTCACTTGTGGGGGAGCTCCAATGTTTAGGCACACAGGAACTCTCCAAATGCGACATGGCAACCGCTAAATATTCCAGCATATTTTCCATTCAAAAAGTCAAATGGCGCTCCTTCCCTTCTGAGCCCTGCAGTGCGCCCAAACAGTGGTTTATGACCACATATGAGGTATCTGTGTACTCAGGAGAAATTGCCCAACAAATTTTAGGATCCAATTTATACTGTTGCCCATGTGAAAATGAAAAAAACTGAGGCTAAAAGAAAATTTTTGTGAAAAAAAAGTACTTTTTATTTACGGATCAATTTGTGAAGCACCTGGGGGTTCAAAGTGCTCACTATGCATCTAGATAAGTTCCTTAGGGGGTCTAGTTTCCAAAATGGGGTCACTTGTGGGGGAGCTCCAATGTTTAGGCACACAGGGACTCTCCAAATGCGACATAGCAACCGCTAAATATTCCAGCATATTTTCCATTCAAAAAGTCAAATGGCGCTCCTTCCCTTCTGAGCCCTGCCGTGCGCCCAAACAGTGGTTTATGACCACTTATGAGGTATCTGTGTACTCAGGAGAAATTGCCCAACAATTTTAGGATCCAATTTATACTGTTGCCCATGTGAAAATGAAAATAACTGAGGCTAAAAGAAAATTTTTGTGAAAAAAAAGTACTTTCTTTTATTTACGGATCAATTTGTGAAGCACCTGGGAGTTCAAAGTGCTCACTATGCATCTAGATAAGTTCCTTAGGGGGTCTAGTTTCCAAAATGGGGTCACTTGTGGGGGAGCTCCAATGTTTAGGCACACAGGGACTCTCCAAATGCGACATGGCAACCGCTAAATATTCCAGCATATTTTCTATTCAAAAAGTCAAATGGCGCTCCTTCCCTTCTGAGCCCTGCCGTGCGCCCAAACAGTGGTTTATGACCACATATGAGGTATCTGTGTACTCAGGAGAAATTGCCCAACAAATTTTAGGATCCAATTTATACTGTTGCCCATGTGAAAATGAAAATAACTGAGGCTAAAAGAAAATTTTTGTGAAAAAAAAAGTACTTTCTTTTATTTACGGATCAATTTGTGAAGCACCTGGGAGTTCAAAGTGCTCACTATGCATCTAGATAAGTTCCTTAGGGGGTCTAGTTTCCAAAATGGGGTCACTTGTGGGGGAGCTCCAATGTTTAGGCACACAGGAACTCTCCAAATGCGACATGGCAACCGCTAAATATTCCAGCATATTTTCCATTCAAAAAGTCAAATGGCGCTCCTTCCCTTCTGAGCCCTGCCGTGCGCCCATACAGTGGTTTATGACCACATATGAGGTATCTGTGTACTCAGGAGAAATTGCCCAACAAATTTTAGGATCCATTTTATCCTGATGCCCATGTAAAAATGAAAAAATTGATGCTAAAAGAAAATTTTTGTTGGAAAAATTAAAATGTCCATTTTTTCCTTCCACGTTACTTTAGTTCCTGTGAAGCACCTGAAGGGTTAATAATCTTCTTGAATGCAGTTTTGAGTAGCTTGAGGGGTGCAGTTTTTATAAAGGTGTCACTTTTGGGTATTTTCTGCCATATAGACCCCTCAAAGTGACTTCAAATGTGAGGTGGTCCCTAAAAAAATGGTTTTGTAAATTTTGCTGTAAAAATGAGAAATCGCTGGTCAACTTTTAACCCTTATAACTTCCTAACAAAAAAAAATG
The DNA here is from genome assembly GCA_033576555.1 of Oophaga sylvatica. Taxonomy (NCBI): domain Eukaryota; kingdom Metazoa; phylum Chordata; class Amphibia; order Anura; family Dendrobatidae; genus Oophaga; species Oophaga sylvatica. The sequence goes on along the minus strand of JARQOD010000002.1, from coordinate 556,756,861 downwards.
TTGTTCCCAAAATTGTGCTGATGTAAAGTAGACATGTGGGAAATGTTATTTATTAACTATTTTGTGCCACATAACTCTCTGGTTTAACAGAATAAAAATTAAAAATTTGAAAATTACAAAATTTTCAGAATTTTCGCCAAATTTCCATTTTTTTCACAAATAAACGCAAAAATTATCGACCTAAATTTACCACTAACATGAAGCCCAATATGTCACGAAAAAACAATCTCAGAATCGCTAGGATCCGTTGAAGCGTTCCTGAGTTATTACCTCATAAAGGGACACTGGTCAGAATTGCAAAAAATGGCAAGGTCTTTAAGGTCAAAATAGGCTGGGTCTTGAAGGGGTTAAAAATATAATTCGACTGCGTATTTGAAGAAATATAACGAAAATATTTTGAAACAAACTTTTTGAACAATGTAATGGTCCTCGTCCTATAAGGGCTGTCTCAAAAGTTAAGCTACTCAAGTTTCCGGTGAAGTTGCTGTAATACTAGTAATATCAGAGCAACTGAAAAAAATTATGTCACAAAAGTTTTAAAAATGTTTTTTTAAAAAAATGGTCAATTTGGCAGACTTCAAAAGTGAATTGTAGCCTACAATAAAAAAAAAAAATAGGCGTATACACACTCTTTTATTTTTACTTAACGTTAATCTTCTGTGAAATATTGCCTTAACATAAATTTCAATTCAATACTCCAGAACTAGTGCTAGAAATTTTTCTTTTCATAGACTTTAACCATCCCAGTAAAACGTCTGTTAAAATAGGTTGTAATTGCCAGACTTACCACTAGTGCTAGGGTCCTGGTGCATAAGAAGCTGTGGGGGTTCATTGACATTAGTTGTATCACTATCAACATCTTCATTTCCCTTCTGGTTGCAGTTTTCATAATGTGATTTCAAACGGCAAACAAGTCCTTGGATATCCTTTTGACAGTATTTGCACTTTGCTCTCCCACCTTTCTTTCCAAGCTCTGCTGGCATCTCAACAAAATGAACCCAAATAGGGTCTCTCTTACGACCTGCCATGGCTCACGCAGATCACTTCTGAAGTTTGATTGTTACTACAGCCAAGTACTGCTGACTGACTATCCAACAAGTTTGGGCATGTCAACTGAATGGAAAAAGAAACTGAAACCAAGCTACAGAAAGTGAAACCAAGCTAGAAGTGTGGAGTTAATTGAACAATGATTGAAAGTTTTAGATTTTAATCGTGATTTATATTAAAAAGATCTTTTGATTTAAATCAGTGATTTAAATCATGATTAAAATCACGATTTAAATCGATCTGATTTAAATAGAAAAAAATCATTTGATTTAAATCATGATTTAAATCGTTGATTTAAATCGGCGTGATTTAAATCAATCCACCCTGGCAAAAAGCCCTTAACCCCCAACTGTGGTTTGCACGTTAATGACCGGGCCAATTTTTACATTTCTGACCACTGTCTCTTTATGAGGCTATAACTCTGGAACGCTTCAATGGATCTTCGCGATTCTGAGATTGTTTTCTCGTGAGATATTGTGCTTCATGGTAGAGGTAAAATTTCTTCAATATAACTTGCATTTATTTATGAAAAACATGGAAATATGGTGAAAATTTATCTATTTTCACTTTGAATTTTTATTCCCTTAAAACAGAGAAATATGTCACACAAAATAGTTACTAAATAACATTTCTCACATGTCTACTTTACATCAGCACAATTTTGGAACCAAATTTTTTTTTTTGTTAGAAGTTATAAGGGTTAAAAGGAGAACGCTGATACCCCACATGTGGAGGGGGAAACTGTTTGGGCGCACGGCAGGGCTCGGAATCGAAGTAATGACGTTTTGGAATGCAGACTTTGATGGGCGTCATGTTCAGTTTGCAGAGCCCCTGATGTGCCTAAACAGTGGAAACCCCCCCACAAGTGACCCCATTTTGGAAGCTAGACGCCCTAAGGAACTTATCTAGATCTGTGGTGAGCACTTTGAACCCCAAGTGCTTCACACAAGTTTATAATGCCCGAGCATGAAAATAAAAAATCCTATTTTTTTCCCACAAAAATGGTATTTGTCATCAATTTTTTATTTTCCCAAGGTTAACAGGAGAAATTGGACCACACAAGTTGCTGTCCAATTTGTCCTGAATATGCTGATACCCCATATGTGGGGGGGGAACCACTGTTTGGGCGCACGGCAGAGCTCGGAAGGGAAGGAGCGCCATTTGACTTTTTCAAACCAAAATTGGCTCGAATTTAGATTGGAGATGTGCCTAAACAGTGGGACCCCCCCACAAGTGACCCTATTTTGGAAACTAGACCCCCTAAGGAACTTATCTAGATCTGTGGGGAGCACTTTGAACCCCCAAGTGCTTCACACAAGTTTATAACGTAGAGCCGTAAAATTAAAAAAAACGTATTTTTTCAACAAAAATGTTCTTTTCACCCCAATTTTTATTTTCCCAAGGGTAACAAGACCTCAAAAGTTATTGTGCAATTTGTCCTGAGTACGCTGATACCCCATCTGTGGAGGTAAACCACTGTTACGGTGCATGGCAGAGCTCGGAAGGGAAGGAGCGCCATTTGACTTTTTCAACGCAGAATTGGCTGGATGCCATGTCACGTTTGGAGAGCCCCTGATGTGCCTAAACAGTGGAAACCCCCACAAGTGACCCCATTTTGGAAACTAGTCCCCCTAAGGAACTTATCTAGATCTGTTGTGAGCACGTTCAAACCCCAAGTGTTTCACTAAAGTTTGGGTGTGAAGAAAAAAAATAAAAATTCCACAAAAATTTTTTAGTCCCCAATTTTTGATTTTTCCCAAGGAAGTTGAACCCCAAAAGTTGTCCAATTTGTCCTGAGTACGCTGATACCCTATATGTGGGAGAAAACTATTGTATGGGCACACGTCGGGGCTCGGAAGGGAAGTAGTGACGTTTTGCATTTCAGACTTTGATGGAATAGTCTGCGGGCGTCATGTCACGTTTGGAGTGCCCCTGATGTGCCTAAACAGTGGAAACCCCCACAAGTGACCCCATTTTGGAAACTAGACCCCCAAAGGAACTTATTTAGATGTGTGGTGAGAACTTTGAACCCCCAAGTGCTTCACAGAAGTTTATAACGTAGAGCCATAAAAATAAAAAAATCATATTTTTTCTCCACAAAAATGATATTTTCGCCCCAATTTTTTATTGTCCCAAGGGTAACAGAAGAAATTGGATCCCAAGAGCTATTGTCCAGTTTGTCCTGAGTACGCTAATACCCCATATGTGGGGGTAAACTACTGTTTGGGCGCATGGGAGAGCTCAGAAGGGAATGAGCACTGTTTGACTTTTTCAACGCAGAATTGGCTGGAATTGATATCAGACGCCATGTCATGTTTGGAGAGCCCCCGATGTGCCTAAACAGTGGAAACCCCCCAATTCTAACTCCAACCCTAAACACACCCCTATCCAATCCACCCCAAACCTTAACCCTAATCCTAACTTTAGCCCCAACCCTAACCCTAATGGGAAAATGGAAATAAATACATTTTTTATTTTATTATTTTTCCCTAACTAAGAGGGTGATATTGGGGGGTTTGATTTACTATTTGTAGCGGGTTTTTATGTTTGGCAGCTGTCACGTTAAAAGACGCTTTTTATTGCAAATAATAGTTTTGCATCATCACATTTTGAGAGCTATAATTTTTTTCTTATTTTGGCTCACAGAGTCATGTGAGGTCTTATTTTTTTGAGGGACGAGGTGACGTTTTTATTGGTACCATTTTCGGGCACATGACATTTTTTGATCGCTTTTTATTACGATTTTTGGGAGGCAGAATGAACAAAAACCAGCAATTCATGAATTTCTTTTGGGGGGGGGGCGTTTATACCGTTCCACGTGTGGTAAAATTAATAAAACAGTTTTATTTTTCGGGTTTGTACGATTACAGCGATACCTCATTTATATCATTTTTTTATGTTTTGGCGCTTTTATACAGTAAAAACAATTATATATAAAAAAATAATTATTTTGCATCGCTTTATTCTGTGAGCTATAACTTATTTTTTTGCTGATTGTAACATAGTAACATAGTTATTAAGGTTGAAGGAAGACTTTAAGTCCATCTAGTTCAACCCATATCCTATCCTAACCTGCCCTAACATGTTGATCCAGAGGAAGGCAAAAAAAACCCAAGTGGCAAACAGTAAGCTTCACATTGGGGAAAAAAATTCCTTCCCGACTCCACATACGGCAATCAGACTAGATCCCTGGATCAACGCTGTATCTAGGAAACTAGTGAATATAGCCTGTAATATTATACTTTTCAAGAAAGGCATCCAGTCCCCTCTTAAATTTTAGTAAGGAATCACTCATTACAACATTAGACGGCAGAGAGTTCCATAGTCTCACTGCTCTTACAGTAAAGAATCTGCATCTGTGATTATGGCTAAACCTTCTTTCCTCCAGACGTAGAGGATGCCCCCTCGTCCCCGTCACAGGTCTAAGAGTAAAAAGATCATTAGAAAGGTCTTTGTACTGTCCCCTCATATATTTGTACATTGTAATAAGATCACCCCTAAGCCTTCGTTTTTCCAAACTAAATAACCCCAAGTGTAATAACCTGTCTTGGTATTGCAGACCCCCCAGTTCCCTAATAACCTTGGTCGCTCTTCTCTGCACCCGCTCCAGTTCAGCTATGTCTTTCTTATACACCGGAGACCAGAACTGCACACAGTATTCTAAGTGTGGTCGCACCAGTGACTTGTATAGAGGTAAAATTATGTTCTCCTCATGAGCATCTATGCCTCGTCTAATGCATCCCATTATTTTATTTGCCTTGGCAGCAGCTGCCTGACATTGGCCACTAAATGTGAGTTTGTCGTCCACCCATACACCCAAGTCTTTTTCAGTGACAGCTTTGCCCAGTGTTTTACAAATTAAGCACATAATTATACATCTTATTTGTTCTACCCAAGTGCATGACCTTACATTTATCCCCATTAAAGCTCATTTGCCATTTATCAGCCCAAGCTTCTAGTTTACATAAATCCTCCTGTAATATAAAATTATCCTCCTCTGTATTTATTACCCTGCAGAGTTTAGTGTCATCTGCAAATATTGAAATACTACTCTGTATGCCCCCTACAAGGTCATTAATAAATATGTTAAAGAGAAGCGGCCCCAATACTGACACCTGTGGTACCCCACTGCTAACCGTGACCCAGTCCGAGTGTGCTCCATTAATAACCACCCTTTGTTTCCTATCCATGAGCCAGTTCTTAACCCACTTACACATATTTTCCCCTATCCCCATTGTTCTCATTTTATGTATCAACCTTTTGTGTGGCACTGTATCAAAAGCTTTTGAGAAGTCCATGAACACCACGTCCACTGCATTCCCTTGGTCCAGTCCTGAACTTACCCCTTCATAAAAGCTTATCAGATTAGTCTGACAAGAACGGTCCCTCGTAAACCCATGCTGATACTGTGTCATGAGGTTATTCAGCTTCAGATACTCCAATATAGTATCCCTTAAAAAACCCTCCAGGATTTTACCCACAGTAGATGTTAAGCTCACTGGCCTATAATTTCCAGGTTCAGTTTTTGCCCCCTTTTTGAATATTGGCACCACATTTGCTATACGCCAGTCCTGTGGTACAGACCCAGTTATTATGGAATCTTTAAAGATTAAAAATAATGGTCTATCTATAACTGTACTTAATTCCTGCAGTACTCGGGGGTGTATCCCATCCGGACCCGGGGATTTGTCAACTTTAGTGATTTTTAGACGCCGCCGTACTTCCTGCTGGGTTAAGCATGTGACATTTAATGGAGAAATTTTTTTATCTATGATCATGTTATCTGTCATGGGATTTTCTTGTGTAAATACAGTTGAAAAAAAGTCATTTAGCATATTGATTGTGCTGTATGGCAGCTAGTATTTTGCGGGACAAGATGGCGTTTTCAGCGGTACCATGTTTATTGATATCCGTCTTTTTGATCGCGTGTTATTCCACTTTTTGTTTGGCGGTATGATGATAAATCATTGTTTTTTTGCCTTGTTTTTTTTTTAAGGGGTTCACTAAAGGGGTTAACTAGTGGGACAGTTTTATAGGGCGGGTCGTTACGGACGCTGGGATACTAAATATGTATACTTGTTTTTGTTTTGTTTTTTTATTTACATAAAGAAATGAATTTATTGGGGAATTTTTTTTTTTTTTCTTTATTTAGGATTTTTTTTTTACACATGTTGTTTTTTTTTCCTAATTTACTTTGTCCCAGGGTGGGACATCACTGTATATTTTCAGATCGCATATCTGACACTGTGCACAGCACTGTTTCAGATCGGCGATCTGACAGGCAGTGCAGGAGGCTTTCTCAGCACCTGCTCTCAGCAGGCACTGAGGAAGCCGCCTCCCTGCAGAACCCGGAAGGACCCCATGGCCATCTTGCAGGGATGAGGCCCTCGGAACAGCGTGATCACATCGCGCTGCTCTGAGGGTCTCAGCGAAGCACGCAGGGAGCCCCTTCCCTGCGCGATGCTTCCCTGTGCCCCCGGTACACTGTGATCATGTTTAATCGCAGTGTGCCAGGGGTTAATGTGCCGGGAGCGGTCTGTGACCGCTCCTGGCACATAGTGTCGGGTGTCAGCTGTGATAATCAGCTGACACCCGGCTGCGATCAGCTGCGCTCCCCCCGTACTATTCCGTCCTTGGAAATTAAGTCCCAGGGCACATGGACGCAATAGTGCGTCATATGGAAGAAAGGGTTAAAGCCGGGGTTACACTTGCGAGAAACTCGCACGAGTCTCGCACCTCAATACCCGGCACTGCTGTCGGCACTCGTGACCAGAGTGTGCGGCTGTATGTGTGCCGGGTATTGAGGTGCGAGTTTCTCGCAAGTGTGACCCATTGCCAAACAGTCTTAAAATGCGGCAAGTTTAGCCCAGTGGCTCATACTGGAGAATACATTTGATGCATCTTTACAATATGTAGCCTAAATGTACCTATTAAATGGCTTAAGACAATTTTTAACACATTTAAATCATGCCCCCTATTACTGGACCACATCCCATTTTTGGTAAGGCCACACTCCCTTGTTCGGCAGTGGGCAGAAACTGTCAGGCTCCAGCTTTCTACTGTTCCCCCACAATCATTCCCCTTGCAGGATCGATCATAATGGCCACGCGGCTTTTCAGGTGACAGATGTTTCCCTGCATGAGTAAGTGATTGTGCAGTAAAACGGGAAACTGCAGCATCACAGGACTACTGCGACTAAAAGTAAATGTGGTACAAATTGTGAAAATTATGAATATTCAGTTCTTGTACATTTAGCAAAATCTCCCCAATTTTTTTGTTTATTCAGTTTCAATACATGTATTTGATTAAGGACCCATGCAGACGTCCATGAATCTCGGTCAGATCACGGACCACAATGCACGGACTGTCCGCGGGTCTCCTGACTGGATCACAGCAGCGTCTTATATTTCTATGAGGCTGTGACAGTCGGTCAGGAGTACCAGTAAAAGCGAAGAGATTTCAGGAATCTGACACACAATCTTGTTTTTTTTCTTCCTAACTGAATCTGAGAACTGCACTGTTTATTAAATCCGCAGCATTTCAATCCTTTCAGCGTTTTTGCAGGCAACGATTTTTCGCCCATAGAAAGTAATGAAAAGGTGCCAGAAATGCAACAAAGAGATTTTGCTGCATTTTTGGTGACTAAAACTAACTTTGCCTGATGAAGAGACCTGAGTAGTCTCGAAAGCTTGCAATTTGTTACCATCTTTTCAGTTAGCCATTAAAAGGTATCAACCACTGAGGACTCTCAACTCTAAATATTTTTCTATCTACTGGCTAACACGGTACAAAGATATACATCTTTACTGTATAAAACTAACTTATTAACCTTGCACTGTTAAGGTTCGCTCACATGAGCATGTAACATGGCCCAGTGCTATCCAGTGTTTTATCAGATAGTACTCAGACCAATCTTATGTTATGGGGCAGTGCGGATCTGCTATTTTTTTTTTCTCCTGTTGATTCAACATGAGAAAAAAATCACAGCATGCTGCAAGTGGCCCAAGGATTCGGATCACGCTCCCAAGTCTCAGGCTAAGTTCACACGTTGCGGAATTGCCGCGGAGATTTCCGCGGCAATCCCGCACTTCTCCCGCGGGAAATACGCTCGTTTTTTGTAAGCGTATTCCCGCCAGAATAATAGCGTTTTGCAAGCGTAATTAGCTTGCAGAATGCTAGCGTTTTCCTAGCGATCTGTAGCATCGCTTGGAAAACTGATTGACAGGTTGGTCACACGAGTCAAACATAGTGTTTGACACGTGTGACCAACTTTTTACTATTGATGCCGCCTATGCCGCATCAATAGTAAAGAGATCTAATGTTAAAATAATAATTAAAATAATAAATAATGATATTCTCACCTTCCGGCGGCCCCCGCAGCTTTCCCGCCTTCAGCGACGCTCCCGGCCACTCGCGGTCCCAAGGATGCATTGCGACAAATCACACCGATGACGTAGCATCTCGCGAGACCGCTACGCCATCTGGGTGATTCTCGCAAAGGACTCTTGGGACCGGGAGTTGCCGGGAGCGTCGCTGAAGGCGGGAAGGCTGCGGGGGCCGCCGGAAGGTGAGAATGTCATTATTTATTATTTTAATTATTGTTTTACCAGGGATATGGTACCCAGGGCCTTTCGCGGAAAAAACGCGAAAAAAACGCAAATATTCCTGAACGTGTGCACTTAGGCTAAGTGCACACGTTCAGGAATATTTGCGTTTTTTCCGCGGTAAAAACGCGAAAAAAACGCAAGCATTAAGCATCCTATACATGTTAATTGATTCCGCATGTTTTGGCCACATGTTGCGTTTTTTTCCACGAAAAAAACGCTTCGCGGAAAAAATAGCAACATGTTCATTAATTTTGCGGAATGTAAGCGGTTCATGTGCGGTGGTACCCAGGGTCTGGAGGAGAGGAGAATCTCCTCCAGGCCCTGGGTACCATATCCCTGGTAAAACAATAATTAAAATAATAAATAATGACATTCTCACCTTCCGGCGGCCCCCGCAGCCTTCAGCGACGCTCCCGGCAACTCCCGGTCCCAAGAGTCCTTTGCGAGAATCACCCAGATGGCGTAGCGGTCTCCAGGGTGGATTGATTTAAATCACGCCGATTTAAATCAACGATTTAAATCATGATTTAAATCAAATGATTTTTTTCTATTTAAATCAGATCGATTTAAATCGTGATTTTAATCATGATTTAAATCACTGATTTAAATCAAAAGATTTTTTTAATATAAATCACGATTAAAATCTAAAACTTTCAATCATTGTTCAATTAACTCCACACTTCTAGCTTGGTTTCACTTTCTGTAGCTTGGTTTCAGTTTCTTTTTCCATTCAGTTGACATGCCCAAACTTGTTGGATAGTCAGTCAGCAGTACTTGGCTGTAGTAACAATCAAACTTCAGAAGTGATCTGCGTGAGCCATGGCAGGTCGTAAGAGAGACCCTATTTGGGTTCATTTTGTTGAGATGCCAGCAGAGCTTGGAAAGAAAGGTGGGAGAGCAAAGTGCAAATACTGTCAAAAGGATATCCAAGGACTTGTTTGCCGTTTGAAATCACATTATGAAAACTGCAACCAGAAGGGAAATGAAGATGTTGATAGTGATACAACTAATGTCAATGAACCCCCACAGCTTCTTATGCACCAGGACCCTAGCACTAGTGGTAAGTCTGGCAATTACAACCTATTTTAACAGATGTTTTACTGGGATGGTTAAAGTCTATGAAAAGAAAAATTTCTAGCACTAGTTCTGGAGTATAGAATTTAAATTTATGTTAAGGCAATATTTCACAGAAGATTAACGTTAAGTAAAAATAAGAGTGTGTATACGCCTATTTTTTTTTTTTATTGTAGGCTACAATTCACTTTTGAAGTCTGCCAAATTGACCATTTTTTTAAAAAAAAACATTTTTAAAACTTTTGTGACATAATTTTTTTCAGTTGCTCTGATATTACTAGTATTACAGCAACTTCACCGGAAACTTGAGTAGCATAACTTTTGAGACAGCCCTTATAGGACGAGGACCATTACATTGTTCAAAAAGTTTGTTTCAAAATATTTTCGTTATATTTCTTCAAATACGCAGTCGAATTATATTTTTAATTACTGTGCTTTCAGGGTCAAATATGGCTTGTGCTGCACGTGACAATCAGTATCTGGGTACAACTTCAACAAAGCAGCCCAACAAAAAACTTTGCGTGCAAAGTGTAGAAAAATTCCTCTTAAAGACTACGACGAGCCAGAAAGAACATTTTGATGAATTAATTGCTAAATTCATATTTGCAACCAATTCTTCTTTCCGACTAGTTGAACAGCCATTGTTTGTACAAATGATCGAAGGAATAAGACCAGGCTACAAACCACCAAGTAGATTTGATATCTCAGGAAAACATCTTCAGGCTGTATACGACAAAGAAAGAGTGGCTTGTACAAAATATTTGAAAGACAAAGTTGTTAACATGAGCTTGGATGGTTGAAGCAACATCCACAACGACCCCATTATTTGCACTTGTGTCACAACAGAAGATGGTGAAACTTACCTTACAGACACAATCGACACATCTGGAAATTCACATACTGCTGAATATTTACTTGAAATTGCGAAGAACTCAATTCACCAATGCCAAGAACAGTTTGGATGTAAAGTAAGGAGCTTAGTTACTGATAACGCAAGCAATGTGGCAAAAATGCGAGCGGTGGCACATGAGGATGACACAAATGTCATTACATACGGTTGTTCTGCCCATTTGTTGCATCTTTTGGCAAAAGACCTGCATATTTCGGGTGTCAAGGAACATGTTGTAGAAATTGTTAAATATTTCCGCAATAATCATTTTACACATGCAACCTACAAGGAAATGGGAGGACTGAAGTTGGTTCTACCACAAGATGTTAGATGGAATACCTTGGCTGAATGCTTGGAACTGTTTATTAACAACTGGTCAAAATTAGTGTCCATTTGCGAAACACATCGGGATAAAATTGATGCTAATATACGAAGCAAAGTATTAAATCTTGGTGTGAAGAGAAATGCCGAGGACCTTTTGGAAAGGTTAAAGCCAATATCTATTGCGTTGGATAAAATGCAGAAAGATACTGCAACCATAGCTGATGCCACAGAAGTTTGGAAAGATTTAGAAGGTTCGCTAGTTCGCTTGAACCTCTCAAACAATGTAAAGGTTGCAATACACCACTGCAAGGACCAAGCATTAAAAGAAGAACACTATTTAGCCAATATCTTCATCCCATCTACAGAGGGAAAAAACTATCTGAGGCGGAAATCAACTCTGCAATGGAGTGGCTCGCCAATACTAACCATGACATTGTGGCAACTGTGCTGAAATTGAAGTGTGAATCTGCACCATTTCAAAAATACATGTTTGCAGATAACGTCGTTAATGAACTAAAACCACTGGACTGGTGGAAGTCGCAATCACTTGTTCTTCCAGCAAAGATAATAAATGTAGCTACTCAGCTACTGACTGCATCGGCTTCATCGGCAGGAGTAGAGAGATTGTTTTCTTCATTTGGTTTTGTGCACACAACACCAGTCCGAAACCGCTTAGGAACTGCTAAAGCAGGACAACTAGTTTTCCTATTAAAAGTCCTAAATAAACAGTAGGCTTAAAGGACTGATGTATTCACTGAAGATGTTTGCTTACTTCAAACGTTAGAGATAGGCTATTGTTAAAAAGTACTTACTCTCTGTAGTTCAATTCTGATTGTTTAATAGTGCAAATAAAAATTATTAGGTTTCATAATCAACTGTTTTAATATTTTTATTTGTGTAAAATAATTTGATTTGCAAAAAGACAAAGTTTTGCTTGTGTACAACTTGATTAAAAAATCCGATTTCAATCAAAAAAATCCGATTTAAATAAAAAAAATCCGATTTTTTTTTTTTTTTTTTTTTAAAAATCATGATTTTTATCCACCCTGGCGGTCTCGCGAGATGCTACGTCATCGGTGTGATTTGTCGCAATGCATCCTTGGGACCGCGAGTTGCCGGGAGCGTCGCTGAAGGCGGGAAAGCTGCGGGGGCTGCCGGAAGGTGAGAATATCATTATTTATTATTTTAATTATTATTTTAACATTAGATCTCTTTACTATTGATGCGGCATCAATAGTAAAAAGTTGGTCACACGTGTCAAACACTATGTTTGACTCGTGTGACCAACCTGTCAATCAGTTTTCCAAGCGATGCTACAGATCGCTAGGAAAACGCTAGCATTCTGCAAGCTAATTCCGCTTACAAAACGCTATTATTCTGGCGGGAATACGCTTCCAAAAAACGTGCGTATTTCCCGCGGGAGAAGTGCGGGATTGCCGCGGCAATTCCGCAACGTGTGAACTTAGCCTGAGAGTGCGTGTAAAATATCGGCCTGCACTCGGATGACATCTGCAGGCACAGACAATGGAGGAGATGGAGAGATTAAGCTCTCCATCTTCTCTACACCTGTGATACGATTCTCGCACGCAAGAGAATCGGATCGCAGTAAGATGACACTCGGCTCAAATTCTGACAGAGTTTGAGCCGAATGTCATTAGCATAATCGGTCTGATTCTCTCACATGACAGAACATACGCCAGTGTGATCCCAGCCTAAGACAAATCATAAATGTCTGCACAAAAAAGAACAAGCTGGAAAAGGCTGAAGAAATGTTTTATTGGCTATTGATGTATAAAAACGGATGTCATACACATGACCATACAAATGAAAAATTCCTAGGGATAGTCCAAAGTGGAGGACTCCTTTAATCATATTGAGAAGGTAGACTATGTCATTAACCCCTTAGTGACAGAGGCAATTTTGTACTTAATGACCGGGCCAATTTTTACAATTCTGACCACTGTCACTTTATGAAGTTATAACTCTGGAACGCTTCAACAGATCTCACTGATTCTGAGATTGTTTTTTCGTGACATATTATTCTTCATGATACTGGTAAAATTTCTTCGATAGGACTTGCGTTTATTTATGAAAAAATAACAGAAATTTGGCAAAAATGTTGTAAATTTTGCAATTTTCAAACTTTTAATTTTTGTGCCCTTAAATCAGAGAGTCATGTCTCACAAACTAGTTAATAAATAACATTTCCCACATGTCTACTTTACATCAGCACAATTTTGGAAACATCATTTTTTTTCTGTTAGAATGTTATAAGGGTTAAAAGTTGACCAGCGATTTCTGATTTTTCCAACAAAATTTACAAAACCATTTTTTTTAGGGACCACCTCACATTTGAAGTAAGTTTGGGGGTCAATATGACAGAAGATGCGCAAAACCACATTCAAGAAGTTTATTAACCTTTCAGGTGGTTCACGAGAATTAAATCAATTTTGGAAGGAAAAAATGAACATTTAATTTTTTTTCACAAAAAATTTACTTTGGAACCAAACTTTTTTTATTTTCACAAGTGTATCAAGAGAAAATGGACCACACATATTTGTGCAATTTCTCCTGAGTACACCGATACCTTGTATGTGGGGGAAAGCCACTGTTTGGGCGCATGGCAGGGCTCAGAAGGGAGGAAGCACTGTTTGACTTTTTGAACGCAAAATTGGCTGGAATCAGTGGCGGGCGCCATGTCGTGTTTGGAGACCCCCTGATGTACCTAAACAGTGGAAGCCCCCCAATTCTAACTCCAACCCTAACCCCAACACACCACAACCCTAACCCCAACACCACAACCCTAGCCTACCCTACCCCAACCCTAACCCTAGCTATAACTCCAATTATAACCCTATCCCAAATAGAAACATGGAAAAAATATATATTTTTTTATTTTATTATTTTTTCCTAACTAAGGGGTGATAAAGGGGTGTTTGATTTAATATTTTTATTTTAATCACTTTGATAAGGTCCATCACAGTGATCAAAATGAACCAGTAGGAGAATTCTCCTATTGTTGCCGGGTACCGCCTGGCAGATGTCAGCGGTCGCACTGCACGTGCGTCTGCCATTTTTTCCAGGACGTCACCCTGACAGCACTATGGAGGACGTCCTCCTCCTCCTTACAGGGACAGGAAGCACACGAGAGGTTAAAAGGTCCCACTCCTCCCCCTATACCTCAGTGTTTTTCCTGTCCCTGCATGGAGGGACACACGAGAGATCGCTGCGATGGAACGCAGTAACTTACCGGGCCCAGGGGGATCGTGCAGTTTGTCCAATCCTTCCCCCTGTCAAGAGGTCCAGGGCCGAAACTCCGTCCTTGGGAGTCCCTCTGCTCCAAAGACCGGGGGCGGACGAGCTCCCGGGTAAGAGCTGCTCCTTCCGGTGGGAGGCTCTCGGCTCAGGCGTCTTCCTCCTGGTCCAGGGAGGAACGCCGAACAGGCCTCGGCTGGGAACTGAGCGTCACTTCCGGTGATGCAAAAACGTGAGGTCAGCGTGCGTTCCGGAATAGAACGCAGGAGGCCGGAGAGCGTCCCATGGGCATCGCTAAACTTCATGCGTTCGGAAGTAGAACGCGAAAAGGTATGGAAAGCGCGTCGCGTTTGGTTTTTGCGTTCCAGGTGGAACGCAGTATGGGTGGCGCTAAAGACGTCGCAGAACGCTATAAAAGCACGCGAAAGGTGGCGTTTGAATTGCTGAACGCCAGTCTGGGAAGTAATACAGAGAACGCGCAGCAGCCACCATAGCAGTCCTAAGGCAGCAAGGTGAAACCTTTTCTGCGGAAGGACATGGAGTCTGAGAGATCCAGAGAGGAGGATGCAGGGGTAAGTGCGCATAGCGCAAAAACTCCACCCTCGCTAAGTAAGCTTCATCATCCAGACTCGGTCATTAGTATACATATTGTTGTATTACTTAGGACAAGGATACTTCATCAACGCCTCTGCAGACAGTGAAAAAATCGGGCAAAGCCTCGGTGAAATCTAATCGCTGTTCTACATGTCACACGAAGCTCCCTGACCTTATAAAAAAACGGTCTGTTGTTCTTGTACAGCAGCAGTTTTGGAGCAAGAAAGATCTTCGTTATTATCTGACTTGAAGATCCTGATTAGGGAAGAAGTGCAGGCATCATTATCAGCTAGTTCACAACAGCAGCCCTCTAGTCAGGGTCCATGCCGTAAGAGACCTAGGTTGGAGTTGGAAGAGGAACCGGATCCGGAATCAGAAGAAAATTCAGAGATGCAGTACTCGGAGCAGGAAGAAGGTGAAGTACAGGCGGAAGTCCAGGAAAAGGCCAGGAGGTACCTGTTCCCGGTGGAAGATACGGAAGATTTGGTCCAGGCTGTAAGAAGTACTATGCATATGGAAGACGTCCCACGGCCTCAATCCAGACAGGATTTGATGTTTGGAGGTCTCACAGCTCAGATTGAGATAGTTTTTCCTATTAGTGACCATATCAAAACTATGATTCTGAGTGAATGGAAGGACGCAGAGCGGAGACTGGTAATGTCACGTGACTTTAAAAATCGTCTTCCTTTTGATCCTGAGGACTCAAAACTGTGGGAAGAAACACCTAAAGTTGATGTGCCAATTGCAAAAGTGGCGAAAAAGACTTTGATTCCTTTTGAGGACTCTTCAAGTCTTAAAGATCCCATGGACCGAAAGGCGGACATCCTCCTTAAGCGGGCCTGGGAGTCTTCGGCGGCCTTAATAAGAACCAATATTGCTGCTACTTCTGTAGCTAGGTCTATGTGTTTTTGGATGAGTCAGTTGGAGGATCAACTGGCCAATAAGACCCCTAGAGCTGAAATACTAGAGTCTCTTCCTCTTATTAAGTCAGCAACAGCTTTTCTGGCTGTTACCTCGGCTGAGTCAGTCAGGTTTTCTGCCAGAAATAGTTCACTGTCTAATGCAGTCCGTAGGGCTATTTGGTTGAAATCCTGGTCGGGGATAATGCCTCTAAAAATAAATTATGTTCTTACCCTTTGCAGGATCAAAGGTATTTGGTCAGGCATTAGATGATATCCTGGAGGCATCAGATAGCAAAAAAGGATTTCCAGAGGAAAAACCCAAAAAGTTTCAGTCCTTTCGGAAGAAACCAGCCTTCCGTAGACAACCATTTTATAAGGACACAGGAAGACCTAGCAGGGGAACATATAAGGGTTCCTACACTCAAAATAGAGGAAATAGGAGCTCATTGTTTGGATCTTCCTCAAAATCTAGAAAACAATGACGCCAGGCACATAGGGGGCAGACTCTTGTTCTCTGCAGAGAACTGGAAGCAGGTCACCAAAAACGAGTGGGTCTTACAAACTATAAGGGAAGGTTACAGAATAGAACTGGTATCCTATCCGCCCCAGAGATACATATCCCCCACTGCGGTTCAGAAAAATTTAGGAATGTTTCAGGATCTCCGAGACCTAATCTCTTCAAAAGTCATAGTGCCAGTTCCCGGGTCAGAGAAGTTGGGTCTTTATTCCTCTCTCTTTTCAATAATGAAACCGTCAGGAGAGTCAAGAACAATTCTGAATCTCAAACCATTGAACAAGTTTGTTCGATACAAAAGATTCAGAATGGAGTCTATAAGGTCGACAATCCCACTGATAGACAAAAATTCGGTAATGTGTACCCTAGACTTAAAAAATGCCTACTATCAGGTTCCCATCCATCCAGCCTCGCAGGAACTTCTAAGATTTGCCGTAAGCCTACCGGAATCCACCTGCCACTTCCAGTTTCAAGGTCTTCCGTTCGGACTAGCTTCTGCTCCCAGAGTTTTTACGAAGCTAATATCAGAAGTCGTAGCCTATCTGAGAAACCAAGGAATTGTAATAATACCTTACTTGGACAACTTTCTTTTAGTAGCTCGATCAGCAGAAATCCTAAATTATCATACAGAACGAACAATGGCGGTACTAGAGTTTCTCGGTTGGGTGATAAATCGAGAGAAATCTCATTTAACTCCCAGTACAAAAAGAAAAATATTTAGACTTGAGAGTCCTCAGTGGTTGATACCTTTTAATGGCTAACTGAAAAGATGGTAACAAATTGCAAGCTTTCAAGACTACTCCGGTCTCTTCATCAGGCAAAGACTAAAACAAAAACTGAAGAATCACATATATATATATACACAAGAGGACACAGGAATAGTGCAATAGGTAAGACAAGTGACGACAAGTACAAAAAGAGTATTTCTAGGAGTACTCCTGGATTCCAGAGCCAGGACAGCTTTCCTGCCAGAAGTCAAGCAAAAATCTTTGAAAAAGAAAGTGGCAGAGATGGTAAAGAGCCGAGTTACCATACGAAGAGCTATGCAGGTTCTGGGAGTAATGACATCATGTATACCATGCGTCAGGTGGGCTCAGGCTCATTCAAGACCCTTACAAATAGAGGTGCTATCATGGTGGGATCGTCATCAATCATCCCTAGACAAAAGGATCCACCTCTCTGCAAAAGTAAAGAGGTCGTTAGTTTGGTGGACGCAAAGCAAAAATCTCAGAAGAGGAGTTCTCTGGATTCCATCCCCATATATAGTAATAACTACAGATGCAAGCGCATGGGGATGGGGAGCCCACCTAGAAGGGAAGATTCTTCAGGGCAGATGGCCAGAAAAAATCAGGCGAATGTCATCAAATTATCGAGAGCTGTATGCGATCTGGGAATCCTTAAGAAGGAATCAAGACCGTTTAAAAAATCAGCACGTCAAAATCCTATCGGACAACATGACAGCAGTAGCCTTCATCAAACATCAGGGAGGCTCTCGATACAGAACACTGCAGGATCTTGCGGAGAAGATATTCGTATGGGCAGAACGAACGGTCCTTTCCATAACTGCAGTTCACCTGGAAGGTTCGCAAAACCTAGTAGCAGATTATTTAAGCAGACAGAAGATCTACCCGACAGAGTGGGAGCTAAGCCAGGAGGTCTTCCAGTTATTATGTCAACGATGGGGAACACCTCAGGTGGATCTATTTGCTACAAGGAAAAATGCAAAACTACCAAGGTTCTATTCACTGAACCCAGCGGACAATCCAGAAGGGGTAGATGCCTTGAGCCAGAGGTGGAACGAACCTCTAAATTATGCGTTCCCGCCAATAGCATTGATACCAGCGGTTCTGAGGAAGATACGAGAAGACGGTGCGTCAGTGGTACTAATAGTTCCGTTCTGGCCAAGGAGGAGCAGGTTTCCTCTGTTGGGTGCCATGACCAGAGAAGAGCCAATCGAGCTTCCCCAGTGGAAGGACATAGTTCACCAGGGACCAGTTCTACACCAGGACCCAGAAAGATTGCACCTGTCAGCCTGGATCCTGAACGGGACATTCTAAAAGCTCGTGGTCTATCAGATCAGGTGATAACAACGATCCAGGCCAGCAGAAAACCTGTAACTTCAGCTATATATTTCAAAATCTGGAAGAAGTTCTTTCTGGAGGGTGGCAGGTCCGATGTTGTAGCCGGAGTCCCTGATGTTCCTCGAGTACTGGATTTCCTTCAGACAGGATTTAATATGGGTCTTAGACCTAGTACACTTAAAGTACAGATCTCAGCTTTAAGTACTTACATGGACTATCCATTAGCCTCACATCCTTGGGTAGTTAGATTCATCAAAGCAATCCAAAGATTGCGGCCCATTATAAGGCAATTGTCTCCCCCCTGGGATTTAAATCTAGTTCTGGGGGCACTTTGTAAAACTCCTTACACTCCAAATAAGGATTGCCTATTTCACTCTTATCAATGAAGACAGCCTTCTTGGTAGCTATTACCACAGCCAAGAGAATAGGGGAAATCCAAGCTTTATCCATTAAAGACCCATATATGCAGATCAGAGAGGATCACATAGTATTGAAACTAGATCCTGCTTTCATGCCCAAGGTAGCTTCTTTGCAAAATCGCAACCAAGAAATAATACTTCCATCCTTTTGTGAAAAACCTTTAAATATAAAAGAACAAGCCTTACACTCCCTGGATGTTAGACAGGCAGTGATTGATTACCTGGAGGCCACTCAGGTCTGGAGGAAAGACCCTAATTTGTTTATTTTGTTCGGAGGTAAAAATAGGGGTAAAAAAGCTTCTAAACCTTCCATCGCAAGATGGATTACCACCTTAATCATAAAAGCTTACACATCTGAAGGTGTAGTTTGTGCCATAAAGATTAAAGCCCATTCTACCAGGGCCTTGTCAGCATCATGGGCTGAGAGAGCAGGAGCATCTTTAGAACAAATTTGTAAGGCAGCCTCCTGGGCTACGATAAATACCTTTTGCAAGCACTACAAATTAGATGTGCTGTCAGGTCAGCATACGGCATATGGTAGAAAAGTGTTACAAGCCGTAGTCCCACCCTAAGGAGGGTTTCTTTGGTACTCTCCATAGTGCTGTCAGGGGGACGTCCTGGAAAATGGGTATTATACCTACCGTTAATTCGGTTTCCAGGAGTCCATCCTGACAGCACGGTTAGTTCCCTCCCTTGTCTATCTTGTTATATATGCTAATTCATATGATGTAATATGTTTAAGTAAATTAAATGTTGTCACTTGCATTGATCCATGGTATGGTACTTGTCAAATCACTGAGGTATAGGGGGAGGAGTGGGACCTTTTAACCTCTCGTGTGCTTCCTGTCCCTGTAAGGAGGAGGAGGACGTCCTCCATAGTGCTGTCAGGATGGACTCCTGGAAACCGAATTAACGGTAGGTATAATACCCATTTTTTCCCAGAAGACTCCGGGGGACACAAACGGAGGGACCGCGGAACATCGCAGGTATCTGGGGGGGGCTCGGCAGACCCCATATCTCTCTCATCTGATGTCCTAGATCATATCAGAGGAGAGAGAAGTAAATGGTAAATCAGACTTCCTTTTTTTTTTTTTTTTTTGCTGTCACCATTATTCGGCGAATAATGGTGATCGCAACACTTGGGTCAGTAAAAACCGACCTGAATCATGTTCTCCGGGGTCTCGGCTATCCCCGAGACCCCAGAGATTTTCCGACGCTGGAGAGCGCTATAACCGTTAAAAAGCGGCGCTGAGGAATAAGTACCCTTAACTGCCGCCGTTAAAAGGCATATCGGCGGTCGTTAAGGGGTTAATCCTCCATCTATTTACTGACATCTCTATAGTAACTATACAATGAGACAGCATGATATGTATCAATGTCTGAACACAAAACAGGATTTAGTTCTGTCATGTGCACCTGTTACCACTTAGAGTCTGCCTAAGGCCACACATGGTGTCTATCATATGTTGTGTTTCCTTGACTATTTTATATGCAAATTGTCTCTTAAGAGAGGAAGAGGACTAGAACTTTAGCGCCACCTATTGGAAGCAGTGACCCTAATAGTCAATATCGACTCTTTAAAGGGAATCTATCACCCCATTTTCGCCCTATGAGATAGGACCACCGCCATCAGGGGCTTATCTACAGCATTTTGTAATGCTGTAGATAAGCCCCCGATGTTACCTGAAAGTGAAGAAAAACGAGTTACATTACACTCACCCAGGGGCGTTCCGCAGTCCTTTCGGGTCAGATGGGCGTCACTGTCAGGTCCGGGGCCTCCCATCTTGTGACGAAGCCGGCGTGTTCTTTCTGTCCCGTCGCGGCTCCTGTGCAGGCGCACTGCTCTGCCCTGGTGAGGGCAGAGCAGAGTACTACAGTGCGCAGGCGCCGGGAAAGGTCAGAGAGGTCCGGCGCCTGCGCCCTGTAGAGCAGTGCGCCTGCGCAGGAGCCGCGACAGGACAGAAAGAACACGCCGGCTTCGTCACAAGATGGGAGGCCCCGGACCTGACCGCAACGCCCATCTGACCCGAACGGACGGCGGACCGTCCTTGGGTGAGTATAATATAACTCGTTTTTCTTCACTTTCAGGTAACATCGGGGGCTTATCTACGCATCAGAATGCATATGCCCTATGGTGCCATCCATAGGCAAATGGGTGACAGATCCTAACGACCTGCATATATTTAGGGTGATTCACGGTCAGAACGCTGCGTTTGGCCTGTGCGTCTGCGCAGCGCCAACACCACGTAGTACGAGTGGGGGATTCAAGAAACCTCCACTATGCGTAACATAGCAGGTGGCAAACCTCGAAACGACTCGGGTCTTCGACCGCACATGTCCTCGTAGCGGGACGTGCTCGCACATATACACAGGCTATTAGCCTGCCCTTCGATGTCGAGGTGTCCTGAACACCTCCGAAGAGCGCGTCAAGGGGGGGCTAAGAGCGAATCCTCCGAAAAGCCAGTCGGACGAACCTACCTTAGAAGCCAACCAGAATCTCAAATTACAGACACAGTGTTTTGGGGTGTTGCCCTTCATCAGTGCAAAAGTATGAGATCTGATTTGGGTAGGGAGAGGCTCTGGACAATTTAGCATTTTTAATTTCCTAGAGTGGATCATGCATGGCTTATTAGTCTCCACTCTGACATGCCAGGCTTGGCTTGTCAAGGGTATGCCAGACTAAGCGAGATCGCTAACAACATCGCTAAAACGTCACTATTTAGCAATCTCGTTAGCGACCTCGTTGTGTGTGGCATGTAGCAACGATGTGGCCCCTGCTGTGATGTCGCTGATCGTTCACTAGCGTTCTGGACCGTTTTTTGATCGTTGGCGTCCCGCTGGTGAGCCTATATCGCTGTATTTGGCACCTTTTGCGAACGACGAGCGATCTCGTTTGTGACGCATATGACAGCGGCGCAGGCGGGACTAGGGTTTTTTTAGTGTCACGGAGTGGATCGCAATAGCTGTAGAAGCAGGCTAGCAGGACGCAGAGAGCAGGAGCGATGCTGGAAATTCCTATGAATGAAAGCGCTCGAGAACAATGAAAGGGAGCGCTATACGCCGTCTTTCATGACGCGGTCAAAACATAAATTGCACATATATAACATATTTGTGCTGAGGGGCATGGAAAAGGTTGCGCTCAGTACATGCTAATGACAGATCCTAACGACCGCCAAAGTCGTTAAAGAGATCGCTGACCGCTGATGTGTCGTTTATGAGATCTCCTGTTTGGCAGCTACTAGCGACCTAAAAGCGATCACACCAACGATCTCGTTAGCTTGCGTTGTTATCGTGATCGCTAACGAGATCGCTTAGTGTGGCAGTACCTTTACTCTCAACAAGGAGAAACGTTAACCCTTAGTCACCTAGACTGTTTCAGGAATTTATTTTATGGTCTCAATGACCTCGGAGATGGGGTTCATTAATACACATCAGAAAACAATGCCACAAATCTGCCCCATGTGAATACACCTTTATCATTGAAATGCAGATGAGCACACCACAAAATCGCCACTTAGACAGCCCCAGCAGATTTTCCAGTTAGTTTAATGGGGTGATTCTGGATTAGAGAAAACACGGCTGGTTTCTTTTCTTATGTCTATCATTAATTTAAAGGGGTTGGCAAGGCATATTCTCCCATGGACAGAAGCCACTCATCCATGGGTGGTATGGATGCCAAAGCAACCATCTGATACCAATCAAGTACCTTGCACAAGTCCTATTCTAACTGAAAGGTTGTGTATATGACACTCAGTGGTGTCTGGCTGTTGCCTTTATGTTGTTCAATGCCTTACATCTCAGTGTCACAATGGTGAAATATAACCTGACATTAAGGTCTAAGGGGTAACGTTTCTCCTTATGGAGAGTGACATACCAGAGCTGGCATGCCAAATGTAAGGAGGCTTATTTGCCTTCAATTCTCCTAGCAGGAAAATTAAATATTCAAATTGCCTCTTCAGAGAGGAAAAGGACTAGAACTCTAGAGCGCCACCTGTTGGAAGCAGTGATCCTACAAGTCACTATTGACCCTTTAACGAACCCACAAGGAGAAACGTTACCCCTTAGACCTCAATCCATACCCTCTCATCTAGCCAGATCAGATTTCATACCTTGCACTGACAAGGAGCAATACCCTGAAACACGTGTCTGCAAATTGAGATCCTGATTTGGCTTTTATCCGAGGTCATATTGCAAGGCTCGTTAAAGGGTCTATAGTGACTTGTAGGATCATACTACTTGAAACAGGTGGCGCTATTGAGTTCTAGTCCTCTTCTTCTCTGAAGTGGTAATTTTCATATGTAACCTAACATTAACAAAGCCTCAGTTTAGATGTTAGAGAGCCAGACTCAACATTCAGTTCTTCTACAACTTCCAAAAATAGGGCTTGTGAGTTTCATTTTATTAGTACATCATGTGACTGTTCTGTGGGCTCACGGTGTGTGACACATACATGGTTCCAGCCCCCTGATCAGCACTTTGGAGGCCTGGAGAGGGCGCAGGAGCACACAACGGTCCATAGAATGGCACAAGGACCATCAGAAGTCTGGTACGACGTGCTCGGCACACTCCTTAACTCATCTCATGGCTGGTGGACATGTTCATAGGACACATCTGAATGCATTTTGGATCTCTATCCGTCACTCTGTTGCTTTGTGTCATCAAGCAGAACATAACACACTAAGACATTGCATCATAAATAATAATTTTGCCACGATCAGCAGATATGCCCCAGCTTCATAGAGTAGATGCACATTTGTTCTGGAAATAAAAGCCATTCTTGTTGGCCACTTGCCATCATTTCTGTTGTGCCACAAACCATGCATAAAGAAAAACTTGTTTCATTCACAGCTGTCTTTTTTCCTGGTTGCCAAGAACGCCCACACGCAGGACCGAGCCGCAGACATACTTGCTGAATTCATTCCAGTTGCAGCCAAGTCCTTGAATATTTTATTTGATGTGGCGTAATGGGTGAAATCTGACCTTTCTGCTTCCTTTCAGAGGGTAGAAACAGACATGGTCCGTTGCTAGAAAAAAAAGCATGAATGTAATCCTTGTGTCAATAAAAAGCCCGAAAGAAAGCAGAAACAATTGTAGTCTGTATCGGCAGCAGAATGTGAAATAATAATGTACGGTCGTGGCTAGAAGTTTTGAGGCCGATGCTAGTTTGGGTTTTCACAAGGTTTTGCTGCTTAAGTGTTTAGTCAGATATTTCTGTGAATATTTGGCCATAAATTGCCATGGCAACCATCAGGACCACACAAAGATAATCTCAGGCTGCTGATGGGGTTAAAGAGAAAGACCCCACACACTTAACCATCTAGATGCCATAGTCACTAATGACAGCAGCATCTAAGGGGTAAAACGGCCATGTGGGTGCCAACAATGATCGTGGCCCATGTCGCGTACAGCCGACAGCTACTGGATTCTCCCCCGTCGGGGGAAGCTATTCACTTATGTCTCATGTCAGTAAAAAGATGTATTGGTGGTCACTAAGGTGTTAAATTGGCAAATGGCTCTTTATCTTCATCCGTTCCTTGAAGGGGTTGTCCGGGAATGGAAAAGCTTGGCAGCTTTCTTTCAGAAACATGACCAGCCCAGGACATGGGTTGTGTCTGGTGCTTGTGAATATACCCTACTGCTTCCAGAGAAAGGAAGGGCCAGATACCTACCTGAAGGGTTAATGGCCATCATTTTCTGATGCGCATCAGCCAAGCCTATCTCAGTTATAGGCAGTCATTGATAGAAAAAGATCAATTTTTGAAATAGTCAAGAAAGCACAAAAAAATGTCATGCGATCATAATCTGCCTTAAGCCGGAGTCACACTAGCGATGAATACGGACGAGTGCTATGGGATAAATCATCACGTAGCACTCGGACAAGTATACATCTATGGGGCAGCTCACATCAGCGGTTTTTTTTTATCTCGGCCGTATTCTACGTGCGAGTGAAATTGCAGCATGCTGCGATGGTCACCGACACTCGGCCGAATCTCGGCGCACTCGCACCCATATAAACCTATGGGTGCGAGTGACACAGCGCACATCACTCAGATATCCGAGTGCTGTGCGATAAAGGCTGACCCCAGCAATGGAGGAGATGGAGAAATTACTTTCTCTGCCTCCTCCGCAGCTGTGCTCCGATCCGCTCTGTGCGCGAGGCTCAGAGCACAGTCGCATGACACTCCGCTCCCGTACGAAGCAGAGCAGGAGCCGGGGGTCATTAGCATCTCGCATCCGATGCCATACACCAGTGTGACCCCGGCCTAAGGCCAAACATGGGGTCTAAGGAGCAGCAAGTGCACAGGACATGGCAGACGGGCGGGCGAGGTTCACCAGGAACTAAACAGTTTTTCTTTGTGCTCAGACGTATCTGGCAGACAATTGAGCGCTGCTCACACAGCACAGGCCGGGCTTCTGGGTGGCAGTAATGTGCTCACAGCACGCAGACATTTTCAGTTCAGCATATGCTCTGTGTGTGGCTCACAATGCGGGCTCGCGGGGGTACGTCCCCATAATAGGGGTCTGCAAACTGGGCCTCCAAAGCTGTTACTAAATAACAATTCTCAGCCTGTTGGGAGTTGTAGTGTCAGAACTCTTGAAGCACCATAAATATGGGGTCACTTATCCTTTCTCATTGTATAGTTACTGTAGAGATGTCAGTAAATAGGTTTATAGTTTCATAGTTTGAAGGCAGACATAACTCCATCGACTTCAACCTATAGCTTAACATGTAGATCCACAGTAAGGGCCTGTGCACACTTTGCGGTTCCGCATCGGTTTTTGCGCTGCAGAACCGCATGCCACGTACAGTACAATGTTAGTGAAGGGGAAAAAAAAAGCTGTGCACACGCTGCGGAATTTTCCACGCGGATTGGGTGCGGTTTCAAAACTGCAGCATGCCAATTCTTTGTGCGGATTCTGCTGCGGTTTTACACCTATTCCATTATAGGTGTAAAACCGCAGGGCAATTCCGCACTAAAAAACGCACCAAAACCGCAGTGCGGTTTATCTGCTGTTTTAGTAAAATCCGCGCGGAAAAAAACGCAAGTGTGCATGGGGCCTAAGGCAAAAACCCCATGGGATAGTCATTCGTAGCTCCATATTAGGGAAAAAAAATACTTCCCGACTCCACATACGGCAATCAGCCAAGTTTTCTACATCAACGCCCCATCACACTCCAGGATGAGCTCACTGTGGAGTGTAGTTTGTAAAATTAGGTCACGTATGCGGGGTTTCTGCTGTTCTGGCCCCTCAGGGGCTCTGCCAATGTGACATGGCCCCCTCAAGCCATTCCAGCAAAATCTGAACTCCAATATGGCGCTTCTTTCCTTCTGAGCTTTGCACTGCGCCTCAGAAGTAGTTTTCGATCATATATGGGGTATCGCTGTACTCGCGCACAATACATTTTGGGGTCCATTTCTTTCCTGTTTCAAAATAAAAAAAAAATCTTTCAGTCTAAAGTGAAATTTTTGTGAAAAAAAAAAAATGTTCATTTTTTTTTCCTTCCCCGTTCTAAAACTTCTTGTGAAGCACCTGAAGGGTTAATCAACATATTGAATGTGGTTTTGAGCACCTTGAGGGGTGCAGTTTTTAGAATGGTATCTCTTTTGGGTATTTTCTGCCATATAGACCCCTCAAAGTAACTTTAAATGTGAGGTGGTCCCTAAAAACAAAAAAAAAAAAATGGTTTTGTACATTTTGTTGAAAAAAAATGAGAAATCGCTGGTCAACTTTTAACCCTTATAACGTCCTAACAAAAAAAAATGATGTTTCAAAAACTGTGCTGATGTAAAGTAGTCATGTGGGAAATGTTGTTTATTGGTTATTTTATGTGACATATCTCTCTGATTTAAGGGCATAAAAGCGAAAAGTTTGGAAATTGCAAAACTTTCCAAATTTTCGCCAAATTTCCTTTTTTTTCACAAATAAACGCAAGTCAAATAGAAAAAAATTACCATTATTTGTGAAGTACAATATGTCACGTAAAAACATTCTCCAAATCGGTGGGATCCATTGAAACGTTACAGAGTTATCTCCTAAAGTGACAGTGGGCAGAATTGTAAAATTTGGTCTGCTCATGAAGGTGAAAACAGACTTGGTGGGTGAAGGGGTTAAACTTCTCATTATTATTTAAAGGGTTCTCCATTTAGGGCAATCCATAACTATTAGAAAGGTCCCTTTACAAAGGCATGTCCAAATTTTCTCTATGCTGCGACCCCCAGAAATTGGCTGCTAACTATAGGGAAACCTGGCAGCAAGTGCTCATTTTAAGTGCAGCGCCACCTAAGGGAATATTTAGTATCACACTGTACCCATTAAAATCAATGGGATGATTGCAGAACAATACAGGCCCTCCAGTGTGTTTTAGATCAGGATCTTTATTTTCCTAAGGCCTCATTCACACATCCGTGTAGCACGTGCGTGTTGTATCTGTTTTTTCACCGACATACATACCCATTATAATCTATGGTGCTTTTCACATGCCCGTCCGGCAGCGCGGATGACAAGTTCCCAATACAAGTCTATGGGTCTGTGAAAAACACGCACAGCAGATGGATGGAAGCAGTGTACGGTCCGTGGGCGGTTTGTATTTAACCTTGCAAAATATTGGAGAAGCTTTGTAATCTATTTATTTCTTTCTCCATCCGAGAAAAACAATGCTGACACACTGATGGTAAAAACGGACATATGGGCCAAACACTAATGCGAAACAATGATGACACCGGTACCATTTTTTTCACGTACGTGTGAATGAGACCTAACAGAGTATATGGAAATGTGTCTTTTTGTTTGTATTTTTTTTTAATGGACAACCCCTTTAATGAATATTGAGTTACCCATAGTGCTTGTCACACTTGTACTCAAAGTGGTTAGAAAGGCCATGTTAAAAACATCTAAAGTAAGACACTTATGCTAAGGCCATTTATTGAGTAAATGGATGCACCATTTCTGCATCTCTTGGCGGGAAAAATGCAACTGAAAAAAACACACGGTTTTTCCCCCATGCATTTTTTAACTGATTCGAGTGAGGTCAAAGGTGAAAAACAGTGAAAAATAGTCAACGTGTACATGACACGTCAGCTTTCCCATTTACTTTGCTGGCATCAGAATTGCTTCAGGTTTTGCAAATCTGCATGGCAAAAAATGCACCAAATCTGCAACATGTGCACAAGCCCTAGAGGAAAACAAATGACTTTTAGAGCAGATGGGGGAGATTTATTATGCTAAATTAGCCAGAATTCTCAAGCAATTTGTACCAAAACAGTGTCTCTTATGTGTAAGGGAACAAAGGAATGAGTGTACCTTGGGCGCCAGGACCCTGTTAGCTTAAGGCCCTGTGCACACTTGCGTTTTTAGATGCGTTTCCGCTGCATTTTTCAACGTGCGGAAACGCATCCAACCCGCAGCACAGTGCACATCCAATGTAATCCTATGGGAACCGCAGGTCTGCTGTGCAAATGCTGCGGAAAAAAACGTGCCGATTTTCAGCGTTTTATTTTCCGCAGCATGTCAATTCTTTGTCCGGAACTGCAGCGTTTCTGCGCCCATTGACTTGCATTGCGGTTTTGCTGCGGGTGAAACGGGAGGAGGGAAGTGTGTGGGCGTAGTGTGGGCGTGTATAGTGTGTGGGTGGTGACTGCGTGTCTGTGTGTGCCGGTGTCTGCGTGATCTGTGTATGTGCGGGGTTGTGCGGGCCTGTGTGCGTGATCTGTTTATGTGCTGACCTGTGTGGGGGTCTGCAGGCCTGTGTGTGTGTGTGTGTGTGTGTGTGTGTGTGTGTCTCTACATATGCAGGCATCGTCTGATGGGACTACAAGTCCCAACCGGCTATGCCTGCTACACTGACAGTCACTGACACATTAGCCAATGATGGGACAGTAGTAGTCCCATCATCCGGCTAATGTGCTGAATGTAAAAAAAAAAAACAAAACCACATACATTACATACATATAACATACAGAAGATACACAAGACATACAACACATAACATAGAGTACATACTCACCAATCACCTAATCCCCGATGCCATCAATCGATAATAAAAATAAAATAATAAAGCAACCTATACATCACCTTTCCGCCGTAGTCCAGTTATTACCGAGTGTCCCACGACGATCTCCGGTGTAGAACACTGACATCGGGTGATGTCAGCGCTCTCTACACCGCTCCTGCAATACACTCCTGTGTATCGCTCAGACGCCGGGAGAGAATGACGTCACTACAGTTCATTCTCTCACGGCAATGCTCGGTGTGAGAATTCCCATGCAGCATTGACATAAAGTGAGAGAATGAACTCAGGTAACCTCAGTGATGCACTGCAGGAGCCATTGTCTCCTGTCAGTTCATCACTGGGAGGCCCTATAGAGCAGTGGCATCACCTGATGTCACTGTTCTAATTGGGAGATCGTCGTGGGACACACGTTATTAATTGGACTGCGTCGGACAGGGAGTATACGGTTGTTTTATTTGTTTACTTTTTCTTACAGGAGACCGAGGGCGTCGCTTGGATCTGAGCGTGTAATAAAAATATGAAAACCATGTTGTGTTTTATTTCATTAAAATACTTTTATTCTTATGTGTGTGTTTTTTTTTTAACTCTTTCAAACCATAAGATTAATAATAGATAGGCGTCTTATTGATGCCTCTCCATTATTAATCGGGCTTAATGTCACCTAACAATAGCTAGGTGACATTAACCCCTTATTACCCCATATCCCACCGCTACAGGGGAGTGGGAAGAGATGGGCTAAGTGCCGGAAATGGCGCATCGTATAGATGCGCCAATTCTGGGACGACTGGGTGCTGGTATTTTTAGCCAGGGGGGTGCGCCAATATCCATGGCCCCTTCCTAGGCTATGAATATTAGCCCGCAGCTGTCTGCCTTGCCTTTCTGGCTATAAATTATAGGGGGACCCCATGTAATTTTTTTTTTTTTTGGGGTCCCCATATTTTAATAGCCAGTAAAGGCTAGCTGCGGGCTGATATTCAGAAGCTCCATGTGTATTAACCCCTTCCCAGGCTAGAAATATTGGCCCTGGCTGTCGGCTTTCCCCAATTGCGTGTGAGCCCACGCCATTTTTTCTCCCATTATTTTTTTTTTCTATATTGCGTTAAGATTTTGTGTGTGTGTATCTCTTTATCTATTTATGTACCATTTTATCTACAGTATCATCTATCTACCTATATATCTTTCTATCTATATATCTATCTTTCTATATATCTTTCTAACTATCTATTATCTATCTATGTATTTTCTGTCTATCTACCGGTATCTTATCTATCTATCTCTATCTGTCTGTGTGTGTAATGGAGTGTGGGTTGGACAAATGTAAAAGAGGAGGTTGGACAAGAAATGACATCACAAATCTTTTTTTTTGTTTTGTTAAATAACATATCTTTATTTAGCTGATAAAAACGCATTAGTAAAAACACATCAAAAACTCATCAAAAAAAGCATCAAAAAAGCACCTGCGTTTTCTACCAAGAGGTGCGGATTCTGTGCGGAAAAATCCGCAGGCAAATCCGCAACGTGTGCACAGGGCCTAATAGTTGCCCTTCCTCAGACCACTTTTTGGAAGGGCTAACCAATGTATTCCAGAAGCACCCTGCAATACTTGTCATGTTCAGATTATTGTTGGGTCTTCTGGCCTTTGCAAGTTGGCCATGAGCTCCGATAGTTAAGCTTGCCCGTTTTTTCTTGTTTTCAAAGCCTCAACTTCGTGAACTGACTTTTACTTGAGCAAGCAGATAAGAATTGAAAACCCCTTTAATAAATCTTGGCATGAAGAAATCCAGAGCCTGATGGTCGTTCCTTGGCACTGATATTGGATATTTTAAGGTGTAGCATGGAATTTTGTGCCACTTGGGAAGTATATTTCAT
Organism: Oophaga sylvatica; assembly: GCA_033576555.1. Classification (NCBI taxonomy): domain Eukaryota; kingdom Metazoa; phylum Chordata; class Amphibia; order Anura; family Dendrobatidae; genus Oophaga; species Oophaga sylvatica. Next base: position 556,726,274 of record JARQOD010000002.1, on the reverse strand, counting down.
ACAGTGGCTGTTTTATGTTGTCTTGTGGAATTTGTTTGGCCCTAATTATTGAAGCATTTTGTGCCGTACTCTAGTTTTTGTTTGGCACTACTATGGACACAGTTTGTACTGCATTGTTATATTTGGCACTGCTGTGGATTCATTTCGTGCTGCAGTGAGGTATTTGTTGTTTCCTCTATTTTGGCACTCCTGTTTGACTAATAAGAGCAATTAAAAATACATTGGACACATCATTAGTCCAGGCTATTCAGGAGCATAAAGCCGCTGCCTCTTCTCACCCCTCACAGCCTGAGTACAGTTGGTGCAGGTGTTTCTGTATACACTGGGGGAAAAGCTCCATGAAAATTGACATTCAGTGAGGATTTTAAATCCGAAGCCTGTAATTCCTTCCTGTAAACGTTCCTGTTGATTTCTCTAATATATTCCATGATTTTACTTAAGAGTCATGAGTCACCAAGTGTAATTGGGGAGTCAAGTCTTAAAGTGGATTTTCCCTGTTCCCCAGGGCTGCAGTTTTTACGTGAATAGACCCCTTTAACCCCTTCACCCCCAAGGGTGGTTTGCACGTTAATGACCGGGCCAATTTTTACAATTCTGACCACTGTCTCTTTATGAGGTTATAACTCTGGAACGCTTCAACGGATCTTCGCGATTCTGAGATTGTTTTCTCGTGACATATTGTACTTCACGTTAGAAGTATAATTTCTTCGATATAACTTACGTTTATTTTTGAAAAAAACACAAATATGGCGAAAATTTTGAAAATTTTGCAATTTTCAAACTTTGAATTTTTTTTCCCTTAAAACAGAGAAATATGTCACACAAAATAGTTAAGAAATAACATTTCCCACATGTCTACTTTACATCAGCACAATTTTGGAACCAAAATTTTTTTTTGTTCGGAAATTATAAGGGTTAAAAGTTGACCAGTGATTTCTCATTTTTACAACAAAATTTACAAAGCCATTTTTTTAGGGACCACCTCTCATTTGAAGTCACTTTGACGGGTCTATATAGCAGAAAATACCAAAAAGTGACACCATTCTAAAAACTGCACCCCTCAAAGTACTCAAAACCACATTCAAGAAGTTTATTAACCCTTCAGGTGCTTCACAGGAGCTGAAGCAACGTGGAAGGAAAAAATTAATATTTAACTTTTTAGCCACAAAAATGATCTTTTACAAACTTTTTTTTTATTTTGACAAGGGTAAAAGGAGAAAATGGACAGATAAAGTTGTTGTGCAATTTCTCCTGAGTACGCCAATACCCTATATGTGGGGGAAAACCACTGTTTGGGCACACGGCAGAGCTCGTAAGGGAAGGAGCGCCGTTTGACTTTTTCAAACTAAAATTGGCTGGAGTTGAGATTGGACGCCATGTCGTGTCTGGAGAGCCACTGATGCGCCTAAACAGTGGAAACCCCCCACAAGTGACACCATTTTGGAAACTAGACCCCCTAAGGAACTTATCTAGATCTGTTGTGAGCACTTTGAGCCCCAAAGTGTTTCACAAAAGTTTATAATGCCTGGGTGTGAAAAAAAAAAAAAAAACAATTTTCCACAAAAATGATTTTTTAGTCCCAAATTTTTGATTTTTCCCAAGGAAATTGGACCCCAAAAGTTGTTGTCCAATTTGTCCTGAGTACGCTGATACCCCATATGTGGGGGGGGAAACTGTTTGGGCGCACGGCAGGGCTTGGAAAGGAAGCAGTAACGTTTTGGAATGCAAACATCGATGGGGGTCATGTTCCGTTTGTAGTGCCCCAGATGAGCCTAAACAGTGGAAACCCCCCACAAGTGACCCCATTTTGGAAGCTAGACCCCCTAAGGAACTTATCTAGATCTTTGGTGAGCACTTTGAACCCCCAAGTGCTTCACACAAGTTTATAATGCCCGGGCATGAAAATAAAAAATCCTATTTTTTTCCCACAAAAATTATCTCTTAGTCACTAATTTTTTATTTTCCCATAGGTAACAGGAGAAATTGGACCTCAAAAGTTGTTGTCCAATTTGTCCTGAGTACGTTGATACCCCATATGTGGGGGGGAACCACTGTTTGGGCGCATGGCAGAGCTCGGAATGGAAGTAGCACCATTTGACTGTTTCCAACCAAAATTGGCTGGAATTGAGATTGGACGCCATGTTGCATTTGGAGAGTCCCTGATGTGCCTAAACAGTGGAAACCCCCCACAAGTGACCCCATTTGGGAAACTAGACCCCCTAAGGAACTTATCTAGATCTTTGGTGAGCAATTTGAACCCCCAAGTGCTTCACACAAGTTTATAACGTAGAGCCGTAAAATTAAAAAATCATATTTTTTCCACAAAATTGATCTTTTCACCCCAATTTTTATTTTCCCAAGGGTAACAAGACTCCAAAAGTTATTGTGCAATTTGTCCTGAGTACGCTGATACCCCATATGTGGGGGTAAACCACTGTTTGGGTGCATGGCAGAGTTTGGAAGGGAAGGAGCGCCGTTTGACTTTTTCAACGCAGAATTGGCTGGATGCCATGTCGTGTTTGGAGAGCTCCTGATCTGCCTAAACAGTGGAAACCCCCCACAAATGACACCATTTTGGAAACTAGACCCCTCAAGGAATTTATCTAGATGTGTGGTGAGCACTTTGAACCCCAAAGTGCTTCACAGAAGTTTATAACGTACAGCCGTAAAATAAAAAATCTTTTTTTTTTTTTTACAAAAATGATTTTTTCGCCCCCAATATTTTATTTTCACAAGGGTAACAGGAGAAATTGGACCCCAAAAGTTGTTGTCCAATTTGTCCTGAGTACGCTAATACCCAATATGTGGGAGTAAACTACTGTATGGGCGCACGTCGGGGCTCGGAAGGGAAGTAGTGACGTTTTGGATTGCAGACTTTGATGGAATGGTCTGGGGGCGTCATGTCGCATTTGGAGAGCCCCTGATGTGCCTAAACAGTGGAAACCCCCCACAAGTGACCCCATTTTGGAAAATAGACCCCTCAAGGAACTTATCTAGATGTGTGGTGAGCACTTTGAACCCCGAAGTGCTTCCCAGAAGTTTATAACGTACAGCCGTAAAAATAAAAAATCCTTTTTTTTTTTTTTTTTACAAAAAAGATTTTTTCGCCCCCAATATTTTATTTTCACAAGGGTAACAGGAGAAATTGGACCCCAAAAGTTGTTGTCCAATTTGTCCTGAGTACGCTGATACCCAACATGTGTGAGAAAACGACTGTATGGGTGCACGTCTGGGCTCGGAAGGGAAGTAGTGACGTTTTGGATTGCAGACTTTGATGGAATGGTCTGGGGGCGTCATGTCGCATTTGGAGAGCCCCTGATGCGCCTAAACAGTGGAAACCCCCCACAAGTGACCCCATTTTGGAAAATAGACCCCACAAGGAACTTATCTAGAAGTATGTTGAGCACTTTGAACCCCTAAGTGCTTCACAGAAGTTTATAACGTACAGCTGTAAAAATAAAAAATCCTTTTTTTTTTTTTTTTTACAAAAATTATTTTTTCGCCCCCAATATTTTATTTTCACAAGGGTAACAGGAGAAATTGGACCCCAAAAGTTGTCCAATTTGTCCTGAGTACGCTGATACCCAACATGTGTGAGAAAACGACTGTATGGGTGCACGTCTGGGCTCGGAAGGGAAGTAGTGACGTTTTGGATTGCAGACTTTGATGGAATGGTCTGGGGGCGTCATGTCGCATTTGGAGAGCCCCTGATGCGCCTAAACAGTGGAAACCCCCCACAAGTGACCCCATTTTAGAAAATAGACCCCACAAGGAACTTATCTAGAAGTGTGGTGAGCGCTATGAAGCCCCAAGTGCTTCACAGAAAATTTATAACATACAGCCGTAAAAACAAAAAAAATCATTTTTTTTTACAAAAATGATTTTGTCGCCCCCAGTTTTTTATTTTCCCAAGGGTAACAGAAGAAATAGGACAAATTGCACAATAACTCTTGGGGTACAGAGTACGCTGATACCCCATATGCGGGGGTAAACTACTGTTTGGGCGCATGGCAGAGCTCAGAAGTGAAGGAGCACCGTTTGACTTTTTCAACGCAGAATTGGCGGGAATTGAGATCAGACGCCATGTCACATTTGGAGAGCCCCTGATGTGCCTAAACAGCAGAAACCCCCCAATTCTAACTCCAACCCTAACCCCAACATACCCCTAACCCTAGTCCCAACCCTAACCACAAACCTAACCCTAACACACCCCTAACCCTAATCCCAATCCTAACCCTAACTTTAGCCGCAACACTAACCCTAATGGGAAAATGGAAATAAATACATTTTTTTAATTTTATTATTTTTCCCTAACTAAGGGGGTGATAAAGGGGGGTTTGATTTACTATTTATAGCGGGTTTTTGTGATTGGCAGCTGTCACGCTAAAAGACGCTTTTTATTGCAAAAAGTAGTTTTTTGCATCACCACATTTTGAGAGCTATAATTTTTGCATATTTTGGCCCACAGAGTCATGTGAGGTCTTATTTTTTGCGGGACGAGGTGACGTTTTTATTGGTACCATTTTTGAGCACGTGACATTTTTTGATCGCTTTTTATTTCGATTTTTGGGAGGTTAGAATGAACAAAAATCAGCAATTCATGAATTTCTTTTGGGGGAGGCGTTTATACCGTTCCGTGTGTGGTAAAATTGATAAAGCAGTTTTATTCTTCGGGTCAGTACGATTATGGCGATACCTCATTTATATCATTTTTTTATGTTTTGGCGCTTTTATAGAATAAAAACAATTTTATATAAAAAATCATTATTTTTGCATCGCTTCATTCTGCGAGCTATAACTTTTTTATTTTTTCGCTGATGATGCTGTATGACGGCTCGTTTTTTGCGGGACAAGATGACGTTTTCAGCGGTACCATGTTTATTTATATCTGTCTTTTTGATCGCGTGTTATTCCACTTTTTGTTCGGCGGTATGATGATAAAGCATTGATTTTTTGCTTAGTTTTTTTTTTTTTTTTTTAAGGGGTTCACTAAAGGGGTTAACTAGTGGGACCGTTTTATAGGGGGGGTCGTTACGGACGCGGCGATACCAAATATGTGTACTTTTATTGTTTTGTTTTTTTTTATTTACAGGAAGAAATGAATTTATTGGGGAATATTTTTTTTTTTTTTGATTTTTTTTACCACTTTTTATTTTTATTTTTTTTACTTTTTTACTTTGTCCCAGGGTGGGACAGCACAGTATTTTAGCAGAACGCTGGTGTGACAGTGTGCACAGCACTCTGTCACACCAGCGATCGCTCTGTCATCGCTGCAGGCTTCTCAGTGCCTGCTCTCAGCAGGCACTGAGGAAGCCGCCTCCCTGCAGGACCCCGGCGCCATCTTGGATCCGGGGACCTGGAGGGAGGACGGACCCTCGGAACAGCGCGACACATCGCGCTGCTCTGAGGGTCTCAGGGGGGCGCGCAGGGAGCCCCCTGCCTTCGCGATCCTCCCCTGTGCCCCGGGCACACCGCGATCATGTTTGATCGCGGTGTGCTAGGGGTTAATGTGCCGGGAGCGGTCCGTGACCACTCCTGACACATAGTGCTGGGTGTCAGCTGTGATATACAGCTGACACCCGGCGGCGATCAGCTACGCTCCCCCCGGGAGCGCAGCTGATCGCCTATGACGTACTATTCCGTCCATGGGAATTAGGTCCAGGGTCACATGGACGGAATAGTACGTCTGATGGCAGAGAGGGGTTAAACTAAACTTTTAGCAGGTTTTTGCTACCTCTTCTGAGAACAGCCTGATGTAGGCAAAGAGAAGCTGAATCCAACGATGTAACACTTAGTTTACTGGGTGCAGCTGTTCTGACCCAGAGTTTTTAGATTTAGCAATACAGCAGAGCTGAGGAAGCTGACCCCGCCCACACCAGGCTCTCCTTATACAATGTCCATAGACTGTGAGGCGCCTATCACAAGAGGGGGCGTGTCGGACTAGTATGCACCAACTGCTGTGTCCAAGCAATGAAAATCTCCTGGTGCTAAAACAATCATTGCAAACAAAACCACATGGCTTGATAAGAGAAGAATCCCTGAAATCAGTGTTATAACCCCTACCTCATGCTGTCTTCAGATTACATAGAAAAACCTGCTGACAGATTCCCTTTAACTTCCTGGGTCTGAAGGAATAATGGCTGCAATTAAAATCCACCAAACTACTGGAACAACACTTCCATCTTGAACTGTCCTCCCACCTCTCTTCTTGTTCCCTCCTCGACCACTTACAATCTGGCTTCCAGCCACACCACTCCACTGAAACTGCCCTAACTAAGGTCACCAATGACCTATTAACTGCCAAGGCCAAGCAACACTACTGTCCTCCTCCTGGACCTGTCCTCTGCCTTTGACACAGTGGACCATTCCCTATTACTACAGACCCTCTCATCTCTTTGTATCACAGACTTGGCCCTATCTTGGATCGCGTCATACCTAACAGACCAGACATTCAGCGTCTCCCACTCGCACACCACCTCTTCACCACGCCCCCTATCCGTTGGAGTCCCACAAGGTTCAGTCCTAGGGCCCAATGCTCTTCTCCATTTACACCTTCAACCTCGGACAGCTCATAGAATCTCACGGCTTTGAATATCACCTCTATGCTGATGACACAGATCTACATCTCTGGACCAGATATCACCTCCCTACTAAACAGAATCCCTCAATGTCTGTCCACTATTTCATCCTTCTTCTCCGCTAGATTCCTAAAACTTAATATGGACAAAACAGAATTCATCATCTTTCCCCCCCATCTCACACAACCCCTCCAATGGACCTATCAATTAATGTAAACGACTGCCCACTCTCTCCAGTCCCACAAGCTCGCTGCCTCGGGGTTATCCTTGACACTGATCTCTCTTTTAAACCACATATCCAAGCCCTCTCCACCTCCTGCCGACTTCAACTCAAAAATATCTCACGGATCCGTACATTTCTCAACCAAGAATCTGCAAAAACCCTAGTCCATGCCCTCATCATCTCCCACCTCGACTACTGCAACCTCCTGCTCTGTGGCCTCCCCTCTAACACTCTCGCACCCCTCCAATCTATTCTAAACTCTGCTGCCCGACTAATCCACCTGTCCCCCTGCTATTCTCCGGCCTCTCCCCTCTATCTATCCCTGCACTGGCTCCCCATTACACAAAGACTCCAGTTCAAAACCCTAATCATGACATACAAAGCCATCCACAATCTGTGTCCTCCATACATCTGTGACCTCGTCTCCTGGTACTTACCTGCACGCAACCTCCGATCCTCACACAATCTCCTCCTCTCCTCACCTCTTATCTCCTCTTCCCACAATCGCATACAAAATTTCTCCCGCGCATCCCCCCTACTCTGGAACTCTCTATCACAACATATCAGACTCTCGCCTACCATGGAAACCTTCAAAAAGAACCTGAAGACCCACCTCTTCCGACAAGCCTACTACCTGCAGTAACCACCGATCCACCAAACTGCTGCACAACCAGCTCTACCCTCACCAACTGTATCCTCACCCATCCCTTGTAGATTGTGAGCCCTTGCGGGCAGGATCCTCTCTCCTCCTGTACCAGTCGTAACTTGTATTGTCTAAGATTACTGTACTTGAATTTATGTATACCCCACCTCACATGTAATGCGCCATGGAATAAATGGCGCTATAATAATTTACACAAAGAATTTATATCGCTCCCTACTGACGTGATCTAAAGACAGGAGTCTGCTTCTATTTGCGTATTTCGTAGGCGTAAAAATCAGGTTTTACAGTCGAGTTAGGCACGACATAATACTTTCCTGTTTAGTCTGCGATTGCCATTTTTAACATTTTCTGGCAGCTTATGATTTCCCATGTTTAATCTTTTTTTGGAACTTCTTCAAAAGAGTAGAAAAGAGGTTCAAGTATTGTATATATTCTTAGATATTAAGAATCTAAATGTTTGACGTCGATAAGTCCACATCTTCTATGATTCCAAAAAAAAAAAAAACTATTCTGGCTATAAATTGTCATGCCATATATATTTACATTTGAGGACATTAATATGGACCATCTGGATGGCAATGTACCACAGTTAATGGGAAGATAGGTCGGTTGCCATATTATCCTTGAACAGTGTGTTTGAGGGAAAAATTCCACAACAATTTCTTTAATTCTCTTCTATATTTGTATTTCTGAAGCGATGATTTATATACTAAGGGGATACCAAAAACTATGGAAAGCCATTTAAAAAAAATGCAGGCAATATTATGTAATTAAATATACACCTTTATTGAATACTAGCTGCCCGGGCATAGTAACTATGGTTAGTTATAACAAATTATAATGATTATATTTCTATATATAAAGCTGAGTGTAGAGCCCCGCCAACTCCGCATAGCCACATTCAATATCCCACACAATGCCGTCAGCCAGAGCTACCGGACTACTACCCTAATATCCCACATCGTCCTGTCACCCAGAGCCACTGGACAACTACCCCTAATATCCCACACAATGCCGTCAGCCAGAGCTACCGGAATACTACCCCTAATATCCCACATCGTCCTGTCACCCAGAGCCACTGGACAACTACCCCTAATATCCCACACAATGCCGTCAGCCAGAGCTACCGGACTACTACCCCTAATATCCCACACAATTCCGTCAGCCAGAGCTACCAGACTACTACCCCTAATATCCCACACAATGCCGTCAGCCAGAGCTACCAGACTACTACCCCTAATATCCCACACAATCCCTTCAGCCAGAGCCACCGGTCAACTGCCACTAATATCCCACATCATCCCGTCAGCCAGAGCCACCAGACTACTAATATCCCACATCATCCCATCAAAGCCACCAGACTACTACCCCTAATATCCCACATCATCCCGTCAGCCATAGCCACTGGACTACTACCCCTAATATCCCACATCATCCCGTCAGCCATAGCCACCGGACTACTACCCCTAATATCCCACATCATCCTGTCAGCCATAGCCACCGGACTACTACCCCTAATATCCCACATCATCCCGTCAGCCATAGCCACCGGACTACTACCCCTAATATCCCACATAATCCCGTCAGCCATAGCCACCGGACTACTACCCCTAATATCCCACATCATCCCGTCAGTCAGAGCTACCGGACTACTACCCCTAATATCCTACACAATCCCGTCAGCCAGAGCCACCGGACTACTACCCCTAATATCCCACATCATCCCGTCAGCCAGAGCCACCGGACTACTACCCCTAATATCCCACATCATCCCGTCAGCCAGAGCCACCGGACTACTACCCCTAATATCCCACATCATCCCGTCAGCCAGAGCTACCAGACTACTACCCCTAATATCCCACACAATCCCTTCAGCCAGAGCCACCGGTCAACTGCCACTAATATCCCACATCATCCCGTCAGCCAGAGCCACCAGACTACTAATATCCCACATCATCCCATCAAAGCCACCGGACTACTACCCCTAATATCCCACATCATCCCGTCAGCCATAGCCACCGGACTACTACCCCTAATATCCCACATCATCCCGTCAGCCATAGCCACCGGACTACTACCCCTAATATCCCACATCGTCCCGTCAGCCAGAGCCACCGGACTACTACCCCTAATATCCCACATCATCCCGTCAGCCAGAGCCACCGGACTACTCCCCCTAATATCCCACATCATCCCGTCAGCCAGAGCCACCGGACTACTACTCCTAATATCCCACATCATCCCGTCAGCCAGAGCCACCTGACTACTACCCCTAATATCCCACATCCCGACAGCCTGGCGTCAGAACCAGAGCGCTGAATGGATTTTCCCTGACTTCCATACCAATGATCTCTTTAATAGAAGCCTGGGGTCAGTACCAAAGTGCAGAGTGGATTTGCCCTGACTTCCGTACCGGAGATCCCTTTAAGAAGGGCCTGGGTCAGACCAGAGGGCTTAGTGGAATTGCCCTCACTTCCATGCCAATGATCTCTTTAAGAGACCCTGGGGTCAGAAGCACCCAGTCACTGTCTGCTGATGTGTTTTGGAGTGAGAAAACTGTTGCTCATAGCAACCAATCACAGCTCAGCTTCTTTTAAACAGTTCTGGTGAAATGAAAGATGCTTCGTGATTGGTTGGTGATACACACACACACATTCAATTTTATATATATAGATAATGACAACAGAGATATTAAATTAAAAACATGCACACATCATAGGACACATTAGAGAAATATATACAAATCACAATCTACATAAAATCAATAGAAAAGGATGGGCCATAAAAGATAAAAATATATCTATAGACCAGATTGACAGTATGGACACCGGTAAAGTACCTCCCAAGGGGGACAATAATATCAAGAATCACATAGTGTAAAAATAAATGTAATTGATGAAGGAAAGAATTCAACAATAATAATAATATAAGTGTTCTAAGTAAAGTGCAAGCGTGTCACTTTAAGAGGCAATAAGCCTCCATATAAGAGCAAGTTGCAAAGTGCTATAATATCATTGTGAAAAAAGGGGTCTATACCTCTAAGGTCCACCTGGTCACTATGGGGCGCACACCCCGACGTTCGTTTCAGATAACTTACTTCGTCAGGGTTGGCGTTTTTGTAACCTACGTGGTCTTATATACTTTTAGAATTTAATTGCCGATATTGGTGACCCGGATATTGTACGGCGCATGCGCAACCCTGAGGATCTGGAAGCCCAAGCGACCACGTAACGTGATCGGAAGCACGGGACTGAGAAGCCTGCGTTGCCAAGATCACAGAGACGCTGGAGGCCAGAGGATCAGGAATCGAGCCGCGCATGCGCACTACCCGTAACGCACAACATGGGCGATATGTTATTTGAACAGAGCAGGATGGCATGGTAACAAGTTAACCCTTAGTTAAATCACTAAGGGTGAGAAAACACAGAGTCACAATAGAACAACTTGCCTGTAAGCCGTATATATAAGAAGTTGTAGATATAACTTAATGACCGTGATGTAGATTAGAATCTCGGACCTTTGAACCAAATTACTAAGGAACAGTAATAATTATACTAACTAAAGAAATGGATTAATGAAAAGAGAAAAAGGAATATTTCCATAAATAATTAATTACCACTACCTATAGTGAAAATGATAGAATTATATTGATAATAAATAATTAACACGAATAATTCATAAAAAAATATATGAAAAAAGGGAGAAAAATAATAATAAATATTGATTATTAATAAAAAAAGAAAAGAAAAAAATAAATAATAACACAAATAAAAACACTATTAATGTGCAAAAAAAAAAAGAAATAAAGGAAAAAATGCAATAATGAAAATAAGAGGGTGAAGTGGCCTAGGAAAAGTTGGTGAAAGGGGATGAGGACACACAGAGAGCAATTGTTTTAGAAAAGTACAATAGTAACACCACAGGGATCAATCAAGAAAGAAAAATATAAATAATTATTCAATATATATAAAATATTAAACAACCCCGATGTACTATCGAGGAGAGGGGCTAAGTTACTGATACTAAGGGGCCCGTTCATTAACATTGGTGTTGATGCCGAGTCTGATGGAGTAAGAAGCACCAAATCTATCAACAGGATTAAGAGGACGGCACCTGTTTATGAGTTTAATGCATCTTTCAGCTGCTGTACGGAAGAGATAGAAATGTATTCTAAGTAGAAGTTCAAAAGAACAAATGATAAATACATTTGATCATAGAAAAAAAAATAGTTACTGCTTGGTGTTTTTTTTTTTTTGTGTTTACTTCTACTTCAAGACTGGAGAGATCTTGTTCCACCTGAATAAGACCTGCTATAAATTGCTCCACTTTCAGCAGCAGAATGGAAGGAAAGGAGACACACTAGTAATGACTAGTGGGTAGGCGGAGCCCAGATAGGATTGACACCTCAGATTAAAAGAGTGTTGACCGGCCCCTCCAGCACGGGCTCCTCCTACTCAGCTCTTCAGTCTAAAATTTGAGGTCCAGAGGATGGTCGCTGCTGGAAGCAGCTCCTCAGAAAACTTTATTATTTTTATCGGACAAGAGACTTGGATCACCAGAAGTGGTCTAGAGGTCTCAGAGGTCTCAGCGCTGCTGGACCCCCACCTCTCCCTTGGCGATCTGTAATACCCTGTATGGTGGTCCCTGCAGTTTCACGCCGGCCCTGGGATGAGGATTGCTTCCCTGGCGGGGACGCAAACCGCACATCGGGGGTCACTGCGTTCCCCGCCCGGGGGGAAGCGATGGGCACAGCGCCACAAACCCCTGGGGGTCCCTGTGGCGCTCGGCTGGTGAGTACCGGCATTTTTATGTGAATGTGTGTGTGCTCTCAGCTGCTGCTGCGGCAGCGCTGGTACATGTATTAGATGACATGTTTGGTGACTGTATTTTATGTCCGCAGGCAGATACCTGCAGGACAGAGGAGAGCAGAGAGCGAGGAGTTCGCGCTCTTTTTTGAAGCCGGAGGGGGCGTGGCTTCACGCTTCCCGCTCTTTTTGTGACAGGAATCGCTCTGAGGAGACTGCAGCTTCACTGTCCTTCTCTTCCGGCTTCTCTCAGCGCGGCGGCCATTACAGAGGCTCCAGGCTCCTCATGCTCCGCTCCTCCTGTTTAAGGTATACTTTCACCGAGGCCAGCTGGGTGAGTGAATATCATCACCCCACAGCGCAGAACCTATCTGTGTTCCAAGTGACAGATAGCGTTTATCTGCAGCCGCGTTCTCTTATAGAGACCTGGGACTCGCACACTCCTTTTATTTTATATAGGGAGTTGTGGGGAGTTGGCGGCATTAACCCCTATGAAGGGTTAACCCTTTCAGCAATAACCGCCGCAGGTTCTACCCGGTAGGGATCAGAACGCAGGAGGTTATTTAATACTGAGAGATAGCTGGGGTAACTCTCTTCTTTAAGAGCTTTAACCCTTCAGCGTACTTGCTCAGTCTGCTTAGTAACCACACTGTTTCCAGTTACTAACAGGGTTTTGACCTGCCATTTACTGCTGACATGTCGGTTCAGGGTCCGGAAGGTGCGGACCATCTGCCAGATCCGCTACAGGATCAGTCGCAAGTATCTGATACACAGACTTCGACGGCATCAAGCGCTGCGATTTACAGCGATACCAAATTAGATGCCATCGCTCAGTCAATTAATGGCTTGTCTGACCTTTTAGGTCAGTGGGTGTCAGCTAGATCCTCTCATGACAGGAAGCGGCGCAGGCCGGTGCCATCTTTTCCGCGTAGCGAATCAGAGGTATCTGATATGGAATGCGGACAGGGTTCTCCTTCAAACTCAGAAGGGGAGTTATCTGATTCGGATAAGGAGGATCGGCAGGGACATTCTTTCTCTCTTGTGAGCCGAACAGAGGCTTTAATTGAAGCTATGAGGAGGCGTTACAGTTACCGGAGGAGTAACTACACGGCCTGGTAAGTCGGGCCGCATGTACCAGGAGTACCATAAGTCGCGGTCAACATTACCGGCTCTGGAAGAGCTTAATTCGGTAGTGGAGAAGGAACGTCTGTGTCCAGATAAACGTTTTCAAGGGACACGGTTCTTTGAAGCATTATATCCGTGTTCAACGGAATTGACGGATAATTGGATTCCTTCTCCTGAAGTGGATGTTCCTTTATCCCAGCTTAGTAAATCCTCATTGCTTCCGGTTAAAGGGAAAGCGAGTCTGCAAGAGCCGCTGGACAGAAAAACGGAGATGGCGGCGAAATCCATCTATGAAGCTGCAGGTCATGGATTCAGAGCAGTACTAGGATCCATGTGTGCATCTAAGGCTTCCCTGTGCTGGTTGGTCCGTTTACGGAAGGCATTGCAAAATAGATCTCCATTATCCGAGATAGATGGACTTCTCGATTTATTGGAGACTGCAGCCCGATATAGCTGTGATGCAGGTCTGGATGCTGCGTCATTATTATCCAGGACGCAATCTTCAGCGGTCACAGTCAGAAGAGCACTGTGGCTTAGACAGTGGACCGGGGACGCGGTTTCCAAGCAGGGTTTACTGTCTTTAGCCTACAAGGGTGGTCAGCTATTTGGATCTGATCTCACAGAGCTGATTGCCAAGGCAAAGGCTAAAGAAGCGGCTTTACCACAGCGAAGGGCTATGGCTTCTACGTCTGGCAGACCTAGTACCGGTAATGGTCGGCGGTATTTTCGGTCTAGGGGACGATCCGGTCAGTCTTCTTGGGATCGGGTCGTCCCTTTTTTTCGGGAAAGAAGTCTTCTCAGAAATCCCGCACCCCTTGGAAACAAAGTTTCCATCAAGACAAGCGGGAAACTGACAAGAAGCCCGCCAAGGCAGACTGACGCCAGGTCCTCACTCGAGGGCTCTCGAGTGGGGGGTCGCCTGCTCCAATTCAAGGCGAATTGGATTTCCTGCGTTCCGGATTCCTGGGTAACGCGAGTTGTGTCGGCAGGCTATTTCATAGAGTTTTCTTCTCGACCCCCGGACAGTTTTTGCCAGTCTCGCATTCGTCAGAGCCCGAGCTATTTGCCGCTCTGCTGCGAGAGGTGGAATTCCTTCTGCAGAAGGGTGTAGTAATACCGGTTCCGACAGAGGATCGGGGAAAAGGTTTTTATTCAAATCTCTTTGTGGTCCCCAAAAAAGAGGACAAATTTCGTCCTATTCTGGATCTCAAAAGATTGAATCAGCATGTCCACACCCAAAAATTCCGCATGGAGTCACTTCGCTCCGTTGTGGCAACCCTGTCGCAGAACGACTTTCTGGTGTCAATCGACATTCGCGACGCTTATTTGCATGTTCCCGTCGGAAGGGCTCACCAGCGCTTCCTTCGTTTTGCCATAGGTCAGGACCATTACCAATTTGTGGCCCTGCCATTCGGCTTGGCTTCAGCGCCCAGAGTTTTTACAAAAATTCTAGCGCCTCTAATGGCAATTCTTCGAAGACAGGGAGTCACGATTATTCCCTATCTGGACGACCTTTTGATTGTGGCGTCCTCAAAGGAGGAGTCTATCTATCCCTTCAGCTCCTGGAGGATTTCGGGTGGCTGGTCAATTGGGAGAAGTCGTCTCTGGAACCGTCGCAGTCAATCCTGTTTTTGGGGATGCATTTCGACACGGTACGGGCAGGTCTGGTGTCTCCTTCGACATGTACAGACTATGAAGTCTTCGACAGCAATGTCCCTTCGGAAGTGTATGCGCCTTTTAGGTCTGATGGTGGCTTCCATGGAAGCGCTTCCGTTTGCCCAGTTTCATTCCAGAGCCCTCCAAAGGCTCATTCTGAGTCATTGGGATCGATCGCAGATTGCACTGGATTGCAGTATCCTCATCTCTCGCAGGGTGCGAGAGTCCCTAAGTTGGTGGTCACGTCCAGGAACGTTATCACTGGGGAAGTCTTTCCTTCCTCCGAGGTGGTCGGTCATAACCACCGATGCCAGCCTGACGGGCTGGGGGGGTGTCTGGAACGATCTCTGGGTTCAGGGAGTATGGTCATCGGAAGAGTCTGTTCTACCGATCAACATCTTGGAATTGAGGGCAATTTTCCTTTGCCTCCAACACTGGACGGTCCCTTTGAGCGGTCTACCAGTCCGAGTGCAGACAGACAACGCAGCGGCGGTCGCGTATATCAACCACCAAGGCGGGACGAGGAGTTCCAGGCTCATGGTGGAAGTGTCTCGGATCCTGAATTGGGCCGAGGACAGAGTACCAGCCATCTCTGCGATTCACATTCCAGGAGTTCAGAATACCACGGCGGACTTCCTCAGTCGAGAGAAGATGGATCCCGGAGAATGGAGTCTTCATCCGGAGATCTTTGCACTGCTGTGCTCCCTTTGGGGAGTTCCCCAAGTGGATTTGATGGCATCCAGGTCCAATGCCAAGTTGCCGACCTTCATGTCCAGGTACAAGGAACCGAAGGCTGTGGCGGTGGATGCTCTGGTGACCCCGTGGGACCGATTCGAGCTAATCTATGTGTTTCCGCCGATATCCTTACTTCCTCTGGTGCTGCGTCGGATCAGACTGGAGAGAATCCCGGCTATATTGATAGCCCCAGATTGGCCAAGGAGGACGTGGTTCTCGACACTGGTGTCGCTTTTGGCAGCACCGCCATTTCCACTTCCTCTTCGCCCGGACCTGTTAACTCAGGGTCCTGTCCGTCATCCGGACTTGAAGTCTCTGCGTTTGACGGCGTGGCTCTTGAGACCAAAATACTGACCCGTAGAGGTTTTTCAGCCGAAGTCATTGCCACTCTGCGAGCTGCCAGAGGTCCGGCTACTACTAGAATTTACCACAAGACCTGGGAAGCCTTCTTCTCGTGGTGTTTGGGTTCTTCAAGGAACCCGAGGATTTTTTCCATTCCCAATCTGTTGGCTTTTCTACAGTACGGGCTGGACAAGGGTTTGGCAGTTAGCACCCTGAGGGTCAGGTTTCTGCCCTGTCCCTGTTGTTCCGGAAAGTTATCGCCTCGCGTAGAGACGTGCGCTCCTTTTTTCGCGGGGTAACCCGTCAGTTTCCGCCGCGGAAGGCACCTGTTTCTCCTTGGCGGCTCAACCTTGTCCTGGAGGCTCTTCAGCATGGGCCTTTTGAGCCAATGGATTCTGCTAACCTTTCTTTGCTTTCTTGGAAGGTTGCCTTCCTAGTCACAGTCACTTCTTTGAGAAGGGTTTCTGAGTTGGCGGCTCTTTCTTGCTCGCCTCCTTTCCTGGAATTTTACCCGGATCGAGTGGTGCTTCGCACACGGGGCGACTTTCTACCTAAGGTAGTGTCGCAATTCCATGTTAACCAGGATATTGTTTTGCCTTCACTTTGCCCGAGCCCGAGGAATGCAAAGGAACGGGTTTTGCACACATTGGATTTAGTGCGGGCCTTGAAGTTCTATTTGGGTCATTCCGCATCAAGTGGACCAGTTTTAAAAATCGTCCCCACTCGACCTTTTCCGATTTTGTTGAAAATTTATAAGGATGTACATGTATGTTTGAGAAGAGGTTCCGTAAATTTTTAGGGCCAGATCTCAAATACATTGGGCACTGTTGACCTTTAACTGGAGGTTCCACCAAGCCTGTGGCTTCAGCTAAGAGGATTTTGCAAACTTTGGCACATAGCCATTAGAGTTCTATACTGGCTATGATGCTGAAATTTGGCATACTAGCTCAACTTTTGCTGCTAAACACGATAAAATTATTACCGGCTATGACAAAACAATATTTCGGCTGCAATTTTGTGTCAAAGTAGCTTGTAAAACGCGTCGCATAAAATTTATGCCAAACTTTGCCCATATATAACTCAAGACCAAAAACCAATAGTAACTGGTGCTTTGCCCTGTACACCAAACATCTACATGACTTTGCATTGTGCAATATCACGGTCAAACCATATGTATTTGTGGAAATATTCACACCCACATATGATGAAAAACTTAAAAAAAACCGAATTTTACCTATTTTTAGGTCAAATTTCTCAAAAAGGGTACCCCTAAAATATATTAATTCTGATATCATTAGAAAGAGCACATTTTTCTCTACAAGGATCATTGGGTTTTTTTTTTTGGAGTCTCTCCGTTTAAGAAAAGAAAAATGCCACTGAACATGGTGTTATTTATTAATAAGCAATGAATGGTAACTGCACTATTCAAACCCTTGCGTTGGTCCATGGTGGTTTATACCACAACCAATTCCCTAAGAATTGGTATTATAATCCTATTAAGAATTGTAATAATGCTGTCTTTCGAGAATTTGCAGCCCCATCGCCTAGGAGCCATGGCCGATAGCCGTGCAAGGCCAGCCGCGGGCGGTCTCTTTATCGCAGGTTCCGAAGCCTGAGGGTGGGTGTCTTTGCCTAGGATCCCAAGCCTAATATTGGGTATCTTTTGTTGGTTCCCAAGCCATAATGTTCAGTCTAAGTGGTCTGGAATTGTTGCTGAATTTGCAACATAATCGGTTCAGAGAAGCTGTATTGTCGGCCCATTGCTGTTGCAGCTGGTGCTGGAATTATTGCAATGATTGACTGCTCGGGAATCCAGCATGTATCATTTCTCACAGGCCAGTGAAAGAAGCTAGCTGGTCCATGAGGATGCATAAAATTTATTAATGCATCATGGTCGTCGACTGAAATTTCAGAAATATTTCCAATCCACCAGTTCCAGATAGCCGTGCTGGCCTTGCACGGCTATCGGCCATGGCTCCTAGGCAATGGGGCTGCCAATTCTCGAAAGACAGCATTATTACAATTCTTAATAGGATTATAATACCAATTCTTAGGTAATTGGTTGTGGTATAACCACCATGGACCAACGCAAGGGTTTGAATAGTGCAGTTACCATTCATTGCTTATTAATAAATAACACCATGTTCAGTGGAATTTTTCTTTTCTTAAACTGAGAGACTCCAAAAAAAAACCAATGATCCTTGTAGAGAAAAATGTGCTCTTTCTAATGATATCCGAATTAATAAGGGGTACCCTTTTTGAGAAATTTGACCTAAAAATAGGTAAAATTCGGTTTTTTTAAGTTTTTCATCATATGTGGGTGTGAATATTTCTACAAATACATATGGTTTGACCGTGATATTGCAGCAATGCAAAGTCATGTAGATGTTTGGTGTACAGGGCAAAGCACCAGTTACTATTGGTTTTTGGTCTTGAGTTATATATGGGCAAAGTTTGGCATAAATTTTATGCGACGCGTTTTACAAGCTACTTTGACACAAAATTGCGGCCGAAATATTCTTTTGTCATAGCCGGTAATAATTTTATCGTGTTTAGCAGCAAAAGTTGAGCTAGTATGCCAAATTTCAGCATCATAGCCAGTATAGAACTCTAATGGCTATGTGCCAAAGTTTGCAAAATCCTCTTAGCTGAAGCCGCAGACTTGGTGGAACATCCAGTGAAAGGTCAACAGTGCCCAATGTATTTGAGATCTGGCCCTAAAAATTTACAAAACCTCTTTTCAAACATACATGTACATTCTTATAAATTTTCAGCAAAATCGGAGAAGGTCGAGTGGGGACCACTGGTCCACTTGACATGGAATGACTCATTTGTCTGTTACTCAAGGTTTTAGGAAGTCAGACTCCTTGTTTGTTATTCCAGCAGGTCGTCGACGTGGTCAACGAGCTTCCAAGGACTCTATAGCTCGTTGGATTCGGTCAGCCATTTTGGAGGCTTACCGACTTAAAGGCGAACCTTGCCCGATTAAGATTCGTGCTCATTCCACGAGGGCTGTGGCCTCATCGTGGGCTTTTCATCAAGGGGCTTCGGCAGCTCAGCTCTGCCGAGCGGCGACTTGGCGCTCCGTCCACACGTTTACAAAGTTTTATAAGGTGGACGTCAGTGCTTCCGCTGATGCGGCCTTAGGACGCAGGGTCCTACAGGCGGCTGTAGTGTAAAGTTCTAGTTAACTTGTATTTGGCGCCTGTTGCGCATTTACCAAGGTTGTTGGGATTCTGCCTGTTTTTTCTTGGTTATATTCCCACCCTTAATTTTTGGACTGCTTTGGGACGTCCCACTAGTCATTACTAGTGTGTCTCCTTTCCTTCCATTCTGCTGCTGAAAGACGGATTTTGGTAAGAACTTACCTGTAAAATCCTTTTCAGCGAAGGAAGGAAAGGAGACACAGCACCCGCCCATGGCAGAAGTGTGTTGATGTGTTTTCAGATGCGGCGTGACCCTCTTCTGATAGCGATTATCTGGACTGAGGTTGACGCGCTACGGCTCCTTTCCAGCATTGCCAGCTCATCGCGGTGGTCAGGTCCAGTGAGTAGTACCTGGAACTGTGTGTTTTTTGCCTACATGCATGCATAACCTGTATTCTTGCTTTTTCTCTGAAGTCCTTCAGAATGGGTTATGTTGCTCCGCTGGTGATATTTGCTCTTCCCTAAGCTTTTGTACGACTGAAGAAGCAGGAGTAGGAGGAGCCCGAGCTGGAGGGGCCGGTCAACACACTTTTTAATCTGAGGTGTCAATCCTATCTGGGCTCCGCCTACCCACTAGTCATTACTAGTGTGTCTCCTTTCCTTCCTTCGCTGAAAAGGATTTTACAGGTAAGTTCTTACCAAAATCCGTCTTTTGTGATGCACATTATGATGAATTTGTTAGGCCTTGCATCTCCCACTTTTGAAAAAAATTCCTACACTAGCATAGAAACACCATAACTCGGAAACGTGTACAACGATGTGTTGTGAAAAAAAAAAAAAGTTTTGCAACAGTTTTCTAAAGGAAATTGTTTCCTAAAACAGGGCCTGGATGTTATGGTTTGTAGCCTTTTGATAATAAACTTTTTACATTGTGTTGTGCTTTGTATTTTATGTTCATTGTACGGAAATTGTCCTAGTTTTACATTTACTGATTTTTACATTTTTCTTTATCAGGCAATGAAGTTTGCGGCTGTTCCTGGTAGCCTGAGTTTCGCCATTCTTCACGTGCATGCAGCCAGTGAAACAAAGGCCCCTCCGAAGACACTCCTAAAAGTGGAAGAGGTAAATAAACACATAAAGAATTTGCACGGTGGGTGGATTTTTTTTTTTTTTATGTCTGCAAATCCTAAACACTGGTAGCTGTCAACAGTAAGCTCCCTATAATCACAGAGAGAAATATGTAAAAGTTGTGAAACTAACCAACAGGTACCTGTTTGGTAGAATTTACACACGGCCCGTATGACATTTACAGAAAGAAGTCACATTATGTGCTAAGCTGTTTTTTATTTTGATCATGTGTGGGCCATGGAGAGAAAAGTAAGCAGCACATGGCAGCTTCTCAAACGGCACAATCTGCTGATTTTCTAGTGAAGACATACCGTATATACTCGAGTATAAGCCGACCCGAGTATAAGCCGACCCCCCCTAATTTTGCCACAATAAACTAGGAAAACTTACTGACTCGAGTATAAGCCTAGGGTGGAAAATGAGATTATACCCTATATGCTGCCAATGTATTATGCCCCCATAGATGCTCCACAGATTGTGCCCCCATAGATGCTCCATAGATTGTGCCCCCATGGATGCTCCATAGATTGTGCCCCCATGGATGCTCCATAGATTGTTCCCCCATTGATGCTCCATAGATTGTGCCCCCATAGATTGTGCCCCCATATATGATCCATAGATTGTGCCCTCATAGATTATGCTCCATAGTATAGGCCTGAATTGCTGCCGCTGAAACCAAAAAAAAAAAAGACATACTCACCTCTCGTTGCTGGGGGCCAGCTGCCGGTGTCCTGAGCAGGCAGGGACACCGGCGCGCTATGGGGGACAGGTGCCGGTGTCCCTGCTCGCTCAGGGCCCCGGCACCTGCGATATTTACCTGTCACCCGTTCCGCCGCTGTCTTCCGGGTCCTCCAGCAGTCAATGATCAGGCAGAGGGCGCTGCGCGCAGTAACTACGTCATCGCGCCTTCTGCCTGAACATCGCAGCAAGAGGACCCTAGGACACAGCGGAACGGGACAGGTAAATATCGCTTATACTTACCCCTCCGCCGGCGCGGTCTCTGCCCTGCTCTTCTCCCACGGTCCCGGCGCCTGTGTTCAGTGGTCACGTGTTACCGCTCATTAAAGTCATGAATATGTGCATATTCATGACTTTAATGAGCGGTACCAGCTGACCGCTGAACACAGGCACCGGGACCGTGGGAGAAGAGCAGGGGCTGCAGAGACCGCGCCGGCGGAGGGGTAAGTATATAGGACAGCTGCACTCCCCCTCCCCCGCCGACCCCCTGGTATATGACTCGAATATAAGCCGAGAGGGGACTTTCAGCCCTAAAAAATGGGCTGAAAATCTCGGCTTATATTCGAGTATATACGGTAACTAACACTAAATGAATATGGAGAAGCTAACACAACCTCTTCACCAGGGGTGGGGAACCTTTTCTCTGCCAGGGTCATGTTCTATATTTATAACCTCATTCAGGGGCCATACAAAATTATCAACTTAAAACTTATCCTCCTATGTTTGGTCAAACATTTAATTAGCTCAGCCCTAATGTGATGGCCGGAGCTGCTTTTCTTTGGTGTGACGTATGATGTTCGGTGGTATTGATGATGTTGCTACTTGCAACTGCTTTCCCAGGTTTGCATCCGTCTTGAGAGCATTTGACTCTTTGTGATAAATTTTGAAAAGAACTTCCTACAGTAAGTTCTTAACACAGATGTATAACGCTATACAGTGGTGGCCAAAAGTATTGGCACCCCTGCAATTCTGTCAGATAATACTCAGTGTCTTCCTGAAAATGATTGCAATCACAAATTATTTGCTATTTTTATCTTCATTTAATTCTCTTGCAAGGAAAAAACACAAAAGAGAATGAAACAAAAATCAAATCCTTGATCATTTCACTCCAAAAATGGGCCGGACAAAAGTATTGGCACCCTCAGCCTAATACTTGGTTGCACAACCTTTAGCCAAAATAACTGCGAACAACCGCTTCCGGTAACCATCAATGAGTTTCTTACAATGCTCTGCTGGAATTGTAGACCATTCTTCTTTGGCAAACTGCTCCAGGTCCCTGATATTTTAAGGATGCCTTCTCCAAACTGCCATTTTGAGATCTCTCCACATGTGTTCTATGGGATTCATGTCTGGACTCATTGCTGGCCACCTTAGAAGTCTCCAGTGCTTTCTCTCAAACCATTTTATAGTGCTTTTGGAAGTGTGTTTTGGGTCATTGTCCTGCTGGAAGACCCATGACCTCTGAGGGAGACCCAGCTTTCTCACACTGGGCCCTACATTATGCTGCAAAATTTGTTGGTAGTCTTCAGACTTCATAATGCCATGCACACGGTCAAGCAGTCCAGTGCCAGAGGCAGCAAAACAGCCCCAAAACATCAGGGAACCTCCGCCATGTTTGACTGTAGGGACCGTGTTCTTTTCTTTGAATGCCTCTTTTTTTCCTGTACACTCTATGTTGATGGTTTTTCCCAAAAAGCTCGACTTTAGTCTCATCTGACCAGAGAACATTCTTCTAAAACGTTTTAGGCTCTCAGGTAAGTTTTGGCAAACTCCAGCCTGGCTTTTTTATGTCTCGGGGTAAGAAGTGGGGTCTTCCTGGGTATCCTACCAAACAGTCCCTTTTCATTCAGACGCCGACGGATAGTACGGGTTGACACTGTTGTACTCTCGGACTGCAGGGCAGCTTGAACTTGTTTGGATGTTAGTCAAGGTTCTTTATCCACCATCCGCACAATCTTGCGTTGAAATCTCTCGTCAATTTTTCTTTTCCTTCCACATCTAGGGAGGTTAGCCACAGTGCCATGGGCTTTAAACTTCTTGATGACACTGCGCACGGAAGACACAGGAACATTCAGGTCTTTGGAGATGGACTTGTAGCCTTGAGATTGCTCATGCTTCCTCACAATTTGGTTTCTCAAGTCCTCAGACAGTTCTTTGGTCTTCTTTCTTTTCTCCATGCTCAATGTGGTACACACAAGGACACAGGACAGAGGTTGAGTCAACTTTAATCCATGTTAACTGGCTGCAAGTGTCATTTAGTTATTGCCAACACCTGTTAGGTGCCACAGGTAAGTTACAGGTGCTGGTGATTACACGAATTAGAGAAGCATCACATGATTTTTCAAACAGTGCCAATACTTTTGTCCACCCCCTTTTTTAGGTTTTGTGTGGAATTATATCCAATTTGGCTTTAGGTCAATTATTTTTGTGTTTTTTCATTGAAGACAAATTAAATGAAGATAATAATACCAAAGAATTTGTGTTTGCAATCATTTTCAGGAAGAAACTGAGTATTATCTGACAGAATTGCAGGGGTGCCAATACTTTTGGCCACCACTGTATGTCTCCTCACATGCGCATGGGGAAATCACTGTTACATTTATAGAACTCAAGTAGTGCGGCGTCTGCAGTATGTACATCACAGAGGAGACACTGGGGTGCAACATATACATCACATAGGAGACGCGCTGGTGCTGCAGCATATACATTACACAGTAGAATCTAAGGCTGGAGCATGTACATCGCACAGAAGACGCTGGGGCTGGAACATCACAAGAGACACTGGGGGCATGTACATCACAGAGTCGCTGGGGGATGTACATCAACATCTGGACATCAAGCTGGGGGAATGTACATTATAGGAGACACTGGGTAGACAAGTTTTTTATACACTGCCAATTTTGCAAGTTTTCCTAGCGAAAAAGAATGGAGAGGTCTGTAAATTTTAACGTAGGTATACTTCAACTGTAAGAGACAGAATCTAAAAAATATCCAGAAAATTACATTGTATGATTTTTTACTTAATTAATTTGTATTGTTTTACATGAAATAAGTATTAGATACAATAGAAAAGCAGAACTTAATAAAACTTAATATTTGATACAAAAACCTTTGTTTGCAGTTACAGAGGTCAGACGTCTCGTGTAGTTCTTGACCAAGTTTGCACACACTGCAGCATGGATTTTGACCCACTCCTCCATACAGATCTTCTCCAGATCTTTCAGGTTTTGGGGCTGTTGCTGAGCAACATTGAGTTTCAGCTCCTTCGAAAGATTTTCTATTGGGTTCAGATCTGGAAAGTAGCTAGGCCACTCCCGGACCTTGAAATTCTTCTTCCGGCGCCACTCCTTAGTTGCTCTGACTGAGTTTTTCCGGTCATTGTCATACTGGAATACCCAACCACGACCCATCTTCAATGCTCTTACTGAGGGAAGTAGGTTGTTGTCCAAAATCGTGCGATAAATGACACCATCCATCCTCCCTTCAATACAGTGCAATCATCCTGTCCCGTTTGCGGAAAAGCACCCCCCAAAGTATGATGTTTCCCCCACCATGCTTCACGGTTAGGATGTTGTTCTTGAGGCTGAACTGATTTTTCTTCTTCCTCCAAACACAGCGTATGGAGTAGATGCCAAAAAGTTGTATTTTGGTTTCATCTGCCAACATGACCTTCTCCCCTGCCTCTTCTGGCTCATCCAGATGGTCATTGGCAAACTTCAAACGGTCCTGCACATGTGCTGGCGTTAGCAGGGGGACATTGTGAGCCCTGCAAGATTTTAATCCATGACGGCGTAGTGTGTTACTAACGGTAATGTTTGAGACATTGGTCTCAGCTCTCTTGAGATCATTGACCAGGTCCTTCCTTATAGTTCTGGGCCGATTCCTGATCTTTTATCCCACAAGGCGAGATCTTGCATGGAGCCCAGACCGAGGACGATTGGCAATCATCTTTCTTTTTTTCTATTTTCTAATAATTGCACCAATAGTTGTTCCCTTTTCACCAAACTGCTTGCCTATTGTCCTCTAGCCCATCCCAGCCTTGTGCAGGTCTACAAATTTGGCCCTAGTGTCCTTAGACAGCTTTTTGGTTTTGACCATGGTGGAGAGGTTGGACTGTGATTGATTGAGTGGACAGGTGTCTTTTATATAGGTAATGAGTTCAAACAGGTGCAATTAGTACAGGAAATTGAGAAACAAAAGCAATAAAGTGGGCACCACAGATAACAATAAGAGTAAAGCCCCCGTCTCACACAGCGATCTCGCTAGCGAGATCGCTGCTGAGTCACTAGTTTTGTGATGCAACAGCGATCTCCCCAGCGATATCGCTGTGTGTGACATTCAGCGGCGATCAACCTCCCTGCTGGGTATCGCTGATCGTCGCTAAATGTCCTGGACTTTTTTTTTGATCGCTGGCCAGCACGCATCGCTGCGTGTGGCAGGCAGGAGACCAGCGATTAGCTGGTAACCAAGGTACACATCGGGTTTCCAGGTGCGGGGCTGTGCCTGGAAACCCGATGTGTACGTTGGATACCAGCGCGCTGCTGCAGGGCAGCTGGTAACCAAGGTACACGTCGGGATTCCAGGCACCGCGCAGCGCCTGGAAACCCGATGTGTACCTTGGTTACCAGCTCCCTGCATCAGCGGGCTAGTATCCAACGTACACTGCGGGTAACTAGGCGACGTTACCCGCAGTGTCGCTGTCCTGATCGCTGCCTGAGCTGCCTGTCGGCAGCTCGGCAGCGATCATATAGCGACACACCAGCGATCCTGACAAGTTCATATCGTTGTCGGGATCGCTGGTGTGTCGCTATGTGAGACGGGGCCCTAACACCAGATGCAACTAATGCTCTAAAAATGTGTACTGAAAGAAAAAGAAGAATAGCGCAAGTAAAAAGTACACAACCAAAATATGAATAACAAGGCTTTATTGAAAAAGTCCACCAAAAACAGGCAGAGATGCTTACCTGTCTGAAAAGGCCTCAATACTGATGCACTGACAGAGTGCAGCGGACCCAAGTAAAATGGCGACTACTAGGGTGCATTAATACCAAATTAAACAGCCAGCCTTCAATCAGGGATTGGCCGTGTGGTACACCAGTGCACAAAAGTACAATCTGTATATGGCAATGTTCACACTAGGAATGCAGAGCGTCTGGTTCACAGCCTATTAACGCCTAATGCGGGCTGCCCAGTGCTAACTATAATGCATCCAGTGTGAACAGAGGCCACAGTGTACAGAACCATTTGGGCCCAAATGCACTCTGCAAAAGTATAATGTGCAAGAAGACATATAAATATATGTAAGGTATTGGTTGATATTCTGGCCAAAATATGTAAGCTGGCAACCCACGTCACGGATATTTCGGCCAGAATATCAACCAATACCTTACATATATTTATATGTCTTCTTGCACATTATACTTTTGCAGAGTGCATTTGGGCCCAAATGGTTCTGTACACTGTGGCCTCTGTTCACACTGGATGCATTATAGTTAGCACTGGGCAGCTCGCATTAGGCGTTATTAATAGGCTGTGAACCAGAAGCTCTGCATTCCTAGTGTGAACATTGTCATATACAGATTGTACTTTTGTGCACTGGTGTACCACACGGCCAATTCCTGATTGAAGGCTGGCTGTTTAATTTGGTATTAATGCACCTGTGTAGTCGCCATTTTACTTGGGTCCGCTGCACTCTGTCAGTGCATCAGTATTGAGGCCTTTTCAGACAGGTAAGCATCTCTGCCTGTTTTTGGTGGTGTTTTCTTGAATTTTGGATTTTTTTTAATCTGCTTTTTGTGTTTTTGATCTTTATTGAAAAAGTGCCAGAGGACAATAACAAGTTAAAAACATTTAAAACATGAAAAAAAGACATGCAAGAGTAGTGGGCAGACACAATGAAATAAAATAGCCAATGTATGAACAATTCAGTGAATGGTATGAATGGTTAACATAATATCGTATGGTTTATAGATGGCAAAATATAAGAAGTCTTGGGTAACAATGAGTATCATTGTCACATGTGTCTGCTATCCATACAAATAAACACATTTACCGAGTAAAGATGTCACATTCGTATGGATGGCTGCTAGATGGCTTATGTCGAGTTGTACAGGGTTTTTACCACTATCTTTATATACCTTCTTATTAATCCTTTGGCAATAGTACATATACCCTATACATCCAGGAGTGCTAAGCATTGTATTATCTCAGAGATTTTTTTAACCCTGCTGTTCTGTTCGTTTCAAATATACACTTGTGCTGTTCCGGTCATTTTTGGCCGGACCTAAATTAAAGTTGATTTTTAGCTAATATAAGTGTTTTAATTGTATCATTTTTGCTGTATAATATTGTATGTGAACCTGGCTGTTCATAAACAATTGAAAAATGGAAAGAAAAACTTATTTATTATTTTTTTTCTCTCATAACTTTTATTCGATTTTTTGTGCATTATTCATATTTTCTCATATTTGCACATATTCTTTATCAAACTGTAAACTTCAGAACTCTGATGTCTGTATATGTCCTCTGCTCTATATAGCTGAGCTAAAAGTGAAACTGGAAAGACTAGTATGCTAATTGTCTACTGATAAGATCAAAGATTCAATTCCACTATACACTTGTACTGTTCCGGTCATTTTTGACCGGACCTAATAAAGTGCAGTTCTTAGCTACTTGAAAGTTTTATTTGAATACCTGTTGCATGATTATACTGTATGTGAACATGGTTGGTCATTATCAAATAAAAAAATGAAATAAAAAAACTTAATTTTTCTTTATTTTGCTTTACAAAAAAGGTTACAAAAATACAATACTTATTGTATTCTGTACAGCAATTATAAAAACTTGTTGTAGTTACAGGTATAGTTAGGCACACAACAACAACAACTATAACTATAACATCAAATTGAACGATAAATGAGCATTATGAAAAAAATAAATATAATAAAGTTCAAACTATTTTTTTTTTTTGCACTCATCGCAACAATAATTTACGTGTTTTTTGCATATATATTTCTCGCAGATGCAACAAGTAATGCTTGACTTATAGTTACTTGAAGGAGGACATATGCAACAACGTTTTCTTTTCAGGCACACAGCTGTGCTGGTGGAGGGTGTTGGTTCAATAGTGCTGGTGGCTGTGGTTTCTGTTCCTTTTGCATCCTTCTTGATTCTTTCTACAATGTTAGCTGCAATTTCACTTTGGGGACTCGCTTTTCTCCCTGAAATATATGGTCTGATAAGGGATAGTCCCAATTCTTCAATAAAGAGTCTTCTTTTATGCAGTCTATTTTTTTGCCAATTGGGATCCATTTCGGTCCATAAAACGAAAGCGTTATAGGCGGACACATCCAGAATATTGTAAAAAACAATCATTGGCCAACGGTTTGATTTTCTTTTACATGTATAAGAATTTATAAGTTGGTCAAGTGTGTCAACGGCGCCTTTTGTTGCATTATAATCCATTATTATTTCCGGCTTTTTGTCTTCCCGATTGCTTATAACAGTGTTGTGGTGAAGTGTGCTCATAAGAACCATTTGTTTATTTTTTTTCGGAGTGTAAGAAACCACGGTTGTGTCTTTAGTGAAATAAAACATTGAGCTATGTACAGCTCTTTTACTACAGATGCCTTGTGGCAGTTCGGGTTTGTTTTTTCTGACCGTTCCTAGCATGGTCATTTTTTTTTTTTTAGCAATATCTGCCCCAGTTGGTATGAGGTGAAGAAGTTATCACAGGTCACATTTTGCCCTTTTAGTCCTTGTGTCAAGTCTACAACCACACGCAAACCTGATTCTTTTCTGGTTTTTCTCCAGGGTTTTTACCTGTGTATATCTGAACATTTGTAGCATAAGAAGACTTACTGTCACAAAGTGTCCAAATTTTTATCCCGTATTTTGCAGGCTTGCTCGGAATGTATTGCCGAAATGGGCATCTACCCCGAAATGACACCAGTTGTTCATCTACTGTAACATTATCTCCAACGTTATATAATTTTGGAAGAATCTCCACCCATGTGTCCCAAAGCTTTCTAATCGGAGCTAGTTTATCCCTAGCTCTTCTTTGACTTCTATCCGTTTTATTATCAAATCGTATTACTCGAGAAATAATATGAAATGTTTCAAGTGACATTGTGGCCCTAAAAATGTGACGACCGGTGTCAGCATTCCACAAACTTTTTGTGGACTCTCCAAAGGATTTGTAAACTCCTGCTAACAGTAACAAGCCAATAAAAGCATTTAGAGCGGGTAAATCAAAAGTTTTCCATTTTTCACCATACACTTGATGTCCCTCAATGTTTGTCATTTCGATAATAATATTTAGGATGGTACTAGTCAGGAACAATTTGAATGCTGATTCAATATCTATTATTCTTGACAAAGCATATCTTGTCGGACCAGGAGTCGCATTTATCACATTTGCAGAGGACCTTTTATGATCCTGAGCAGGAGGCTGCAAATTCCAAATAATATCTTTATTATTTGAATAGATATGTTGCATCTCACTACTTGTATGTGGATCAAGCTCCTCCTCATTTTCCACTTCTGAAACACATTTGTAAGAGAGAATGTATTTCTGCTCTGTTCAGGACAACATTGTACAATAATAGAACCAGCTTTCCAATATGGAAAGAGCTAATCCATCGAATTGCCAAGAGTCGGACACGACTAAATGGATAATCATCATGAGAACCAGCTAACACATGTAAAATAAGAAAATCTTCATTTACAATATGAAATGTTGACTACTGAATTGAACTATTTCTATCTGAACAGCAGGGTAACTAACAAACAATGAAAAAAATGTGCACATAGCTATACTGGAAGCTAATCCATCTGCTGTATCACAATTTTACAATGTCTGTATGTGTAAATCTGCACTGACCAAAAGTACCTAGATACATTGATAAATAGAAACATACTCTGGAACAGAGAAAATCTAAAAAAACATTTTTATAAAGCGAGATGCTCAATGATACATTGATAAATAGTAGTATATACAATATATTGTCCAAAATCAGATGATAACACCTTTATTTTAGTCAAAAAATGGATGGAGAGCAATATAAAAGGCTATCGGTCATTTTTGACCGAACAGTACAAGTGTAAAAAAAATTTTAGCGCAAAAACTAAACACAAAAAAAAAAAAAAATTCCCTTAGTAAGAACCCCGCAAATGAGTAGCACTGCAGGAACCACAAGTCTCAGAACTGCATCATAATTATTTTAAAAAAATATTAAATTTCATAAACGGTCATTTTTGACCGAACAGAACAGCAGGGTTAAAATGCTTTGTCACTCTTGGATGTGTTTTCCTGTGATCTCATGATACTCATTGTTACCTAAGACTTCTTATATTTTGCCATCTATAAACCATACCATATTATGTTAACCATTCATATCATTCACTGAATTGTTCATACATTGGATATTTTATCTCATTGTGTCTGCCCACTACTCTTGCATGTCTTTTTTCATGTTTTAAATGTTTTTAACTTGTTATTGTCCTCTGGCACTTTTTTCAATAAAGCCTTTTTATTCATATTTTTTGTACGTGCACTTTTTACTTGTGCTATTCTTCTTCTTTTTCTTTCATAGTACAGGTAATTAGTGCAGAGTAGGAGGGCATCTTAAAGAAAAACTAACTAACTAACTGAGCAGGCGGGGACACTGGCACGCTATGGGGGACAGGTGCCGGTGTCACCGCTGGCTCAGGGCCCCGGCACCTGAGATATTCACCTGTTCCCGGTCCACCGCTGCGCGCCGCTGTCTTCCAGATCCTTTGTCAGTGACTATTCAGGCAGCAGAGGGCGTGGCGTGCACTAACTACATCATCGCGCCCTCTGACCTGAACATCACAGCCAGAGGACACAGAGGATAGAGTGGCGTGCAGCAGTGGACTGGTGATTATTGCATATACTTACCCCCTCCTGGCGCGTCTCTGCAGCCCCCCTGATTCTCCCATGGTCTCCGGTAGCAATTTCTTCCTTCAGCGGGTCACGTGGTACCGCTCATTAAAGTCATGACTATGCGCATATTCATGACTTTAATGAGCGGTACCACGTGACCGCTGAAGGAAGGAGCCTGAGATCGTGCTAGAAGCAGGGGGGCTGCAGAGATGCGTCGGGGGGGAAATGAGCATGATCTGACACTCCCCTCCCCCTCCCCCGCAGACCCCCCCGTCGTATATGACTCACATATAAGCCGAGAGGGGGACTTTCAGCCTTAAAAAATGGACTGAAAATCTCGGCTTATATGCAAGTATATACGGTATATCATGCAATAAAAAAACATTTTTATAAAGCGAGATGCTCAATGATACATTGATAAATAGTAGTATATACAATATATTGTCCAAAATCAGATGATAACACCTTTATTTTAGTCAAAAAATGGATGGAGAGCAATATAAAAGGCTATCGGTCATTTTTGACCGAACAGTACAAGTGTAAAAAAAATTTTAGCGCAAAAACTAAACACAAAAAAAAAAAAAAAATTCCCTTAGTAAGAACCCCGCAAATGAGTAGCACTGCAGGAACCACAAGTCTCAGAACTGCATCATAATTATTTTAAAAAATATTAAATTTCATAAACGGTCATTTTTGACCGAACGAACAGCAGGGTTTAAAATGCTTTGTCACTCTTGGATGTGTTTTCCTGTGATCTCATGATACTCATTGTTACCTAAGACTTCTTATATTTTGCCATCTATAAACCATACCATATTATGTTAACCATTCATATCATTCACTGAATTGTTCATACATTGGATATTTTATCTCATTGTGTCTGCCCACTACTCTTGCATGTCTTTTTTCATGTTTTAAATGTTTTTAACTTGTTATTGTCCTCTGGCACTTTTTTCAATAAAGCCTTTTTATTCATATTTTTTGTACGTGCACTTTTTACTTGTGCTATTCTTCTTCTTTTTCTTTCATAGTACAGGTAATTAGTGCAGAGTAGGAGGGCATCTTAAAGAAAAACTAACTAACTAACTGAGCAGGCGGGGACACTGGCACGCTATGGGGGACAGGTGCCGGTGTCACCGCTGGCTCAGGGCCCCGGCACCTGAGATATTCACCTGTTCCCGGTCCACCGCTGCGCGCCGTTGTCTTCCGGATCCTTTGTCAGTGACTATTCAGGCAGCAGAGGGCGTGGCGTGCACTAACTACATCATCGCGCCCTCTGACCTGAACATCACAGCCAGAGGACACAGAGGATAGAGTGGCGTGCAGCAGTGGACTGGTGATTATTGCATATACTTACCCCCTCCTGGCGCGTCTCTGCAGCCCCCCTGATTCTCCCGTGGTCTCCGGTAGCAATTTCTTCCTTCAGCGGGTCACGTGGTACCGCTCATTAAAGTCATGACTATGCGCATATTCATGACTTTAATGAGCGGTACCACGTGACCGCTGAAGGAAGGAGCCTGAGATCGTGCTAGAAGCAGGGGGGCTGCAGAGATGCGTCGGGGGGGAAATGAGCATGATCTGACACTCCCCCCCCCTCCCCCGCAGACCCCCCCGTCGTATATGACTCACATATAAGCCGAGAGGGGGACTTTCAGCCTTAAAAAATGGACTGAAAATCTCGGCTTATATGCAAGTATATACGGTATATCATGCAATAAAATGTAATTTAGGTATTTAAAAATCATACAATGTGATTTTCTGGTTTTATTTTTAGATTCTGTCTCTCACAGTTGAAGTGTACCTACGATAAAAATGACAGACTTCTCCATTCTTTGTAGGTGGAAAAACATGTAAAATTGGCAGTGTATCGAATACTTATTTTCCCCACTGTACAAGACAGGAATGGCTGGGGCTCATACATGACAGGAGGGGCTTGGACTGCCACTGCTCTCTTCGTTGGGACAAGACGTCGTTGGGACATCGTATGTCCTGACGCTGGCCCTGTCTAGCGTCAGGACGTAATCCTTCATGGCACATGCTCGCAGTGTCAGGAGCAATTAAAGGGCTGGCCCGAGAACTGTGGTCCTTGGGAATCTGCCCTGGGGCCAGAGAAAAGGACATAGCAAATGGCCAACGGGCCTGAGGTTTCCAACCCCTGCTCTATAGGAAGCATTATTTTTCATGGATAGAAAATGTATGATTATAGTCTGTAGGGCTGTTCAAATGTACGTGTTTTTTTTTTGCGGACTGAGTGGTTCGCAAAAACTTACGTAGACATATCTGGTTTTGATCCAAGTCACGGATCAAAATTTGCCATGCAAATCCATGGGTCCATCTAAATCACCGAGAGCACATGGATGGCATCAGTGTGCTGTCCGCTACATTTAATGGATAGACGAGCTGCGGTTTATTTGTAAGTGAAAATGGTAAAAGCTGACATTGATGAAACCCAGATTGAAACACTGATGAACAACCATCCATGTTTTTACATATGAGAAAAATGATCGACGTCTGAACGTCGTTGAGAGCCCCTGGAGTATGCGCCAAGTGTGTATATATAGGCTCCTAATCTTACAAAAGTGTGCCATGTTGGCCTCTGTTAGGGCACTTTTGTCATTTGCCTCTTATTTTTGCTGTACAGAATGGAATAGGCAGCCAATACATTTTGTATTATTAAACTTGGGAGCTTGTGGGTGGGCATATTTTTTATTTATTTTATTTATTTTACTCATTTATTAGCGCCATTAATTCCACAGCGCTTTACAAACATTATTTGCGACTTTATGCATATACAGTGGCTTAAATTAAAGGTAAACGAAATTCTCCCAATGCATATTGCTCTCAGTACACCAAATACAGTGTGAATGCACCATTAAAGTAGCTTTCCAATGAAATTGTTTATCTTCTAGCCCCCTTTGCAATTGTTACTGGGTAGAAGTGCATGTGCTAGGATACCTACCTAGGATACCTACCAATAGCCACCTATTCCCATTATCAGAATCATTCTGATACTCTTCTGCATAACTTGACCAGCAATGTGACTAGTTGGATCACACCGCGTCCTTCTTTCATTGTTAAGCTATGAGGGTGTGATTCTCCATGTGATTCACGTTGACTTACATGGAGAAAGTGACTTCTGGTCGACACAGAACAGGCTGTTGGGATCAGGCTTGATACTCTACTGGTCAAGTTGGGCGGAAGAGGACTGGAACCAAGCTTTTCACAAGAGAAGACTGTGATATGTAACTTATTATTATTATAGCGCCATTTATTCCATGGCGCTTTTTCATGTGAACAGGGGTATACATAATAAAAAACAAGTGCAATAATCTTAAACAAGTCACAACTGGTACAGAAGGAGAGAGGACCATGCCCGTGAGGGCTCACAATCTACAAGGGATGGGTGAGGAGACAGTAGGTGAGAGTGTAGAGCTTGTCGTGCAGCTGTTTGATGGTTGCTGCAGGTTATAGGCTTGTTGGAAGAGGTAGGTTTTCAGGTTCCTCTTGAAGGTTTCCATGGTAGGCGAGAGTCTGATATGTTGGGGTAGAGAGTTCCAGAGTAGGGAGGATACGCGGGAGAAATCTTGTATGCGATTGTGGGAAGAGGAGACGAGGGGAGTAGAGAAGGAGAGGATCGTAGGTTGCGTGTAGGTAAGTACCAGGAGACGAGGTCACAGATGTATGAAGGAGACAGGTTGTGGATGGCTTTGTATGCCATGGTTAGGGTTTTGAACTGGAGTCTCTGGGTAATGAGGAGCCAGTGAAGGGATTGACAGATGGGAGGTCAGAGAATAGCCGGGGATAAGTGGATTAGTCGGGCAGCAGAGTTTAAAATAGATTGGATGGGTGCGAGAGTGTTAGAAGGGAGGCCACAAAACAGGAGGTTGCAGTAGTCAAGGCTGGAGATGATCAGAGCATGGACTATGGGTTTTGTGTGAGGAATGTACGGATCCGGGAAATATTTTTGAGTTGGAGTCGGCAGGAAGTGGAAAGGGCTTGGACATATATGGTTTGAAGGACAGATCAGAGTCAAGGATTATCCCAAGGCAGCGAGCTTGTGGGACTGGGAAGAGTGAGCAGCCATTTTACTTTTGGATAGGTCCGTTGGCAGGTCGGGTGAGATGGGGGGGGGAGATGATGAATTCTGTTTTGTCCATATTAAGTTTTAGAAATCTAGCAGAGAAGAAAGATGAAGTAACGGACAGACATTGTGAGATTCTGGTTAGTAGGGAGGTGAAATCGGGTCCAGAAAGGTAGATCTGTGTGTCATCAGCATAAAGGTGATACTGCAAGCTGTGAGACACTATGAGCTGTCCCAGGTGTCTGAAGGTGTAAATGGAGAAGAGCAGGGGTCCTAGGACCGAACATTGTGGGACACCTATCTAACACATGCACTGTGTACACAGTAACAATTGCAAAGGGGCTAAAAAATGAAGAAAACAAATCATTGGAATACTTCAAAGCATCACTCCAGCGTTTGTTTGTTTTTATTTTACTGCTGGAGTGGTGTCACTAATGTAAGTTCCTTGCCCTTAGCTTTATTCTTACCTTCCTTTGTTATCGGCGCCGCTCTGCACATCTTCTGCAGGTTGTGACCTGCCAGATCTCTCCAGTGTTTTTCCGGTGTGAACCGGAGGTCGCTGCTCAATGTAAGTCTGAGAGCCAGAAAAAAGTTCTCATAGACTTCCCGGGGCAGTGCCTGGAAGAGCAGAAGACAGCGGCTGGTGAGGATAGGGGCAGGGAACTTTATTGGCAGTACTTCAGCGCTGAAATGAAGTAGTACCGTACTTTAAATATGTGATAGGGTAAAATTTCCCCATCGATGACAGCACAAGGAATTATAGGAGTCTGATCCATGGCAATCAGCGTAGCTTGTATTAACCCCTTCCCGACCCATGACGCCACGTAGGCATCATGAAAGTCAGTGCCAATCCGACCCATGACGCCTATGTGGCGTCATGAAAGGATCGCGCCCCTGCGGGCCGGGTGACCGGGGTCACTGAAAGGTCACCCGACCCGCCGGCACAGGACCCTTTGTGCTTTACCACATGGGGGTTGGCTTAACCCCCCCGTGGCCACGATCGCTCTGATTGGCTGTTAAAAGTGAAACAGCCAATCAGAGCAATCTGTAATATTTCACCAATATAATTGGTGAAATATTACAATCCAGCCATGGCCGATGCTGCAATAGCATCTGCCATGGCTGGACACCGAGCCCTGACCCTCCCACACGGATTCATGGCGGCGATCGGCCGCCGCCACCGAAAGATGGCAGCGATCGGTCACCGCCGTCACTAAAAGCTCCCCTCGTCCTGGCCTCCGCTGCCTCCACCTTCCGATTCCCCCCCCTTCACTTCCGACCCCCATACTCACCTCTCCCGGTCCACCGATGTCCCTGGATCCTTCCCGGCGGCTGCACGGGATTCTTCATGGGCGCCGCCATCTTGGAAAATGGCGGGCGCATGCGCAGTGCGCCCGCCGGCTGGCGCATGAGCAGTGCGCCCTGCATAGTCAAAAAATTTATTTTGATCACTGTGATAAACTGTCACAGTGATCAAAATAAAAAAAGTAAGTGAACCCCCCTGTCATAGGTAGGGACAAATAATAAAGAATTTTTTTTTTTTTTTCCTATTAGGCCCTGTGCACACGTTGCTGATTTTGCTGCGGATCCGCAGCTGATTTTGCTGCGGATCCGCAGCTGATTTCGCTGCTGATCCGCAGCGGATTTCGCTGCTGATCCGCAGCTGATTTCGCTGCTGATCCGCAGCTGATTTCGCTGCTGATCCGCAGCTGATTTCGCTGCTGATCCGCAGCGGATTTCGCTGCTGATCCGCAGCTGATTTCGCTGCTGATCCGCAGCTGATTTCGCTGCGGATTTGGCGCTGCGGATTCACAGCAGATCCAGAAACCATGTACAGTACAATGCAAATAAATGGTAAAAAAAAACGCTGTGCACATGCTGCAGATTTTTCAGCGCAGATTTGCTGCGGTTTTAAATCCGCAGCATGTCAATTCTTTGTGCGGATTCCGCAGCGATTTTACACCTATTCCATTATAGGCGTAAAACCGCAGCAAATCCGCGCTAAATACGCTGGTAAAAGGCAGGTCGTTTTACCTGCGGATTTTAGAAAAATCCGCAAGTGAATCCGCAACGTGTGCACGGGGCCTTAGGGTCAGGCTGGGTTTATATTGCATTATGGCAGTCCGTTAGATGGACTGCGTTTCACCGCGGTATAACGCGGTGTAACGCAGTCCGTTAACGCTGCCATTCACCCCATTTGTGTGAGCATCGCAACGCATGCCATGAAGCGGCATGCGTTCGCGACGTGTCGTCTTTCAGTGACAGAGCCTTGGACGCAGGCTGCAGCGTCTGGGCTCCATCACCGCTAGCACAGATGAATCATCGCTGATTCCTCTGCACTAGCGGGTATAGCATAACGCGATCGTGTTATGCTATACCGTTACCAGCCCGTCAACGCTACATGTTGAACGGGCTGGTAAAACGCAATATGAACCCAGCCTTAGGGTTAGAACTAGGGTTAGGGTTAGAACTAGGGTAAGGGTTGGAATTAGGGTTAGGGTTGGAATTAGGGTTAGGGTTGGGGTTAGGGTTGGGATAAGCGTTAGGGGTGTTTTGGGGTTAGGGTTGGGATTAGGGTTAGGCTTGTGGTTAGGTTTATGGTTAGAGTTGGGATTAGGGTTAGGGGTGTGTTGGGGTTAGAGTTATGGTTAGGGTTTGTATTAGGGTTAGGGGTGTGTAGGGGTTAGGGTTGGGGGTTAGGGTTGGAGTTAGAATTGAGGGGTTTCCACTATTTAGGTACATCAGGGGGTCTCCATACGCGACATGGCGCCACCATTGATTCCTGCAAATTTTGCGTTCAAAAAGTCAAACAGTGCTCCCTTTATTCCAAGCCCGACGTGTGCCCAAACAGTGGTTTACCCCACATATAGGGTATCAGCGTACTCGGGAAAAATTGCACAACAACTTTGGGGGTCTAATTTCTCCTGTTACTGTTGGGAAAAAAAAATTGGGGACTAAAAAAGTTATTTTTGTGGAAAAAAAATGATTTTTTATTTTCACGGCTCTGCGTTATAAACTTCTGTGAAGAACTTGGGGGTTCAAAGTGCTCACCACACATCTAGATAAGTTCCTTGCGGGGTCTGGTTTCCAAAATGGGGTCACTTGTGGGGAGTTTATACTGTTTAGGCACATCAGGGACTCTGCAAACGTAACATGACGCCCGCAGACCATTCCATCAAGTCGGTATTTCAAAACGTCACTACTTCCCTTCCGAGCCCCGAAGTGTGCCCATACAGTAGTTTTCTCCCACATATGGGATATCAGCGTACTCAGGACAAATTGGACAACAACTTTTGAGGTCTAATTTCTCCTGTTACCCTTGGGAAAATAAAAAAATTGGGGACTAAAAGATCATGTTTGTGGAAAAAATATGATTTTTTTATTTTCATGGCCCAGCGTTATAAACTTCTGTGTAGCCCTTGGGGGTTCAAAGTGCTCACTACACATCTAGATAAGCTCCTTGGGGGGTCTAGTTTCCAAAATGGGGTCACTTGTGGGGGGTTTCTACTGTTTAGGCACATCAGGGGCTCTGCAAACGCAACATGACGCCCACAGAACATTCCATCAAGTCTGCATTCCAAAATGGCGCTCCTTCCCTTCTGTGCTCTCCCATGCGCCAAAACAGTGGTTCCCCCCCCACATATGGGGTACCAGTGTACTCAGGACAAACTGTACAACAACTTTTGTGGTCCAATTTCTCCTGTTACCCTTGTGAAAATAAAAAATTGCGGGTTAAAAAAATCAGTTTTTGAGGAAAAAAATGATTTTTTATTTTCACGGCTCTGCATTACAAACTTCTGTGAAGCACGTGGGGGTTCAAGGTGCTCACCACACATCTAGTTAAGTTCCTTGAGGGGTCTAGTTTACAAAATGTGGTCACTTGTGGGGGGTTTCTACTGTTTAGGCACATCAGGGGCTCTGCCCGCCCGCAGACCATTCCATCAAGTCGACATTTCAAAGCGTCACTACATCCCTTCCAAGCCCTGACGTGTGCCCAAACAGTGGTTCTCCCCCACATGTGAGGTACTAGCATACTTAGGACAAATTAGACAACAACTTTTGGGGTCCAATTTCTCCTGTAACCATTGTGAAAATAAAAAATATGGGGCTAATAATCATTTTTTGAGAAAAAAAAATGATTTTTTATTTTCACGGCTCTGCGTTATAAACTTTTGTGAAGCACCTGGGGGTTCAAAGTGCTCACTGTGCATCTGCATAAGTTTCTTAGGGGGTCTAGTTTCCAAAATGGGGTCATTTGTGGGGGAGCTCCAAAGTTTAGGCATACAGGGGCTCTCCAAACATGACATGGTGTCCGCTAACGACTGGAGCTAATTTTCCATTCAAAAAGTCAAATGGCGCTCCTTCCCTTCTGAGCCCTGCCGTGCGCCCAAACAGTGGTTTATGACCACATATGAGGTATCTGTGTACTCAGGAGAAATTGCCCAACAAATTTTAGGATCCAATTTATACTGTTGCCCATGTGAAAATGAAAAAACTGAGGCTAAAAGAACATTTTTGTGAAAAAAAAAGTACTTTCTTTTTTTTACGGATCAATTTGTGAAGCACTTGGGGGTTCAAAGTGCTCACTCTGCATCTAGATAAGTTCCTTGGGGGGTCTAGTTTCCAAAATGGGGTCACTTGTGGGGGAGCTCCAATGTTTAGGCACACAGGGACTCTCCAAATGCGACATGGCATCCGCTAAATATTCCAGCATATTTTCCATTCAAAAAGTCAAATGGCGCTCCTTCCCTTCTGAGCCCTGCCGTGCGCCCAAACAGTGGTTTATGACCACATATGAGGTATCTGTGTACTCAGGAGAAATTGCCCAATAAATTTTAGGATCCATTTTATCCTGTTGCCCATGTGAAAATGAAAAAACTGAGGCTAAAAGAAAATTTTTGTGAAAAAAAAAAAAGTACTTTCTTTTTTTTACGATCAATTTGTGAAGCACCTGGGGGTTCAAAGTGCTCACTCTGCATCTAGATAAGTTCCTTGGGGGGTCTAGTTTCCAAAATGGGGTCACTTGTGGGGGAGCTCCAATGTTTAGGCACACAGGGACTCTCCAAATGCGACATGGCAACCGCTAAATATTCCAGCATATTTTCTATTCAAAAAGTCAAATGGCGCTCCTTCCCTTCTGAGCCCTGCCGTGCGCCCAAACAGTGGTTTATGACCACATATGAGGTATCTGTGTACTCAGGAGAAATTGCCCAACAAATTTTAGGGTCCATTTTATCCTGTTGCCCATGCAAAAATGAAAAAATTGATGCTAAAAGAAAAATTTTGTTGGAAAAATTAAAATGTCCATTTTTTCCTTCCACGTTGCTTTAGTTCCTGTGAAGCACCTGAAGGGTTAATAATCTTCTTGAATGTAGTTTTGAGTAGCTTGAGGGGTGCAGTTTTTATAATGGTGTCACTTTTGGGTATTTTCTGCCATATAGACCCCTCAAAGTGACTTCAAATGTGAGGTGGTCCCTAAAAAAAATGGTTTTGTAAATTTTGCTGTAAAAATGAGAAATCGCTGGTCAACTTTTAACCCTTATAACTTCCTAACAAAAAAAAATGTTGTTCCCAAAATTGTGCTGATGTAAAGTAGACATGTGGGAAATGTTATTTATTAACTATTTTGTGTCACATAACTCTCTGGTTTAACAGAATAAAAATTCAAAATTTGAAAATTGCGAAATTTTCAAAATTTTGGCCAAAGTTCCATTTTTTTCACAAATAAACGCAAAAATTATCGACCTAAATTTACCACTAACATGAAGCCCAATATGTCACGAAAAAACAATCTCAGAATCGCTAGGATCCGTTGAAGCGTTCCTGAGTTATTACCTCATAAAGGGACACTGGTCAGAATTGCAAAAAATGGCCAAGTCATTTAGGTCAAAATAGGCTGGGTCATGAAGGGGTTAAAGAGGACGTTTTAAAATCTTTTTTTTTCAAGTGTAATTTACCATTATATTACAATAATTTGCTGAACAAATAGGATATCAGATGTTTTGTCACCTTTCCAGTTTATTTTTATGGATGATTGACATGTGTCAGTCTTCCTCGGGCCTAAAACTAAGGACATTTTTCGAGTCAAATGTAGATAAGTTCAGAACCGAATAAGTCCTGAGACCTTTCAGGCCCCTCCGAATGCTATGGTTACTCTATGCCATGGGCTCTCCTGAGGAGTTGACATTCACAAATGTTTGTTTGTGTATTATGTATAACATTTTATTTTTTAATCTTATTTTACTCTTTAATATTTGCAGCTTTCTCTGTATTCCAGTCCTGTTCCAGAAACACGATATGTTGCAGACGAGAAAACGGAGTTGGAGGAGGGAATTTCATGGCTGAGATCATCTACCTCACCATATACTAAGTGGTGTCAGGTACTGTCCCATAGGCCCCAGTGGCTGAGATATTGTATTTTATCTACATAGTATTACAATCTAATCTTTAAAGGAAACCTATCAAGTCCATGACTGTCCCTAAAAATTACAATATCTGTATTTCCCAGAGGACCATTGCATGGCGAATAAGCCTCCTTACTATGCCAGAGATGGTATGTCACTCTCCACAAGGAGAAACGTTACCCTTTAATAATAATAATAATAATCTTTATTTATATAGCGCCAACATATTCCGCAGCGCTTTACAGTTTAACAGTTTCAAAACACAAGTCATAGGTAACAACGTTAACAATACAATAATTAAAGCAAATAAGCCGACCCTGCTCGTGAGAGCTTACAATCTACAATGAGGTGGGGGAGATACAAAGTACAGGTGTGTATATACAATGGTGCATTTACAATAATGGTCCAGCCATCTTGAGGGAGTGAGGCATGGATGGAGATAGTGAATGGGCTACACATACACACTTAAACATAGAACGACTTTGGTTAGTGAATGTGATAGGCCACTCTGAACAAATGTGTTTTGAGGGAGCTCCTGAAACCATGCAAATTGTGGATAGTCCTAATTTCTTGGGGTAGAGCATTCCAGAGGATTGGCGCAGCGCGGGAGAAGTCTTGGAGTCGGGAGTGGGAGGTACGGATTAGTGCAGAGGTTAGTCGAAAGTCGTTTGCAGAGCGCAGCAGTCGGTTAGGCCGATAGATAGAAATGAGGGAGGAGATGTAGGGGGGT
>JARQOD010000002.1:556510245-556683915 GCA_033576555.1 Oophaga sylvatica | reverse complement strand
AATGCACCATTAAAGTAGCTTTCCAATGAAATTGTTTATCTTCTAGCCCCCTTTGCAATTGTTACTGGGTAGAGAAGTGCATGTGCTAGGATACCTACCTAGGATACCTACCAATAGCCCCCTATTCCCATTATCAGAATCATTCTGATACTTTCTGCATAACTTGACCAGCAATGTGACTAGTTGGATCACACCGCGTCCTTCTTTCATTGTTAAGCTATGAGGGTGTGATTCTCCATGTGATTCACGTTGACTTACATGGAGAAAGTGACTTCTGGTCGACACAGAACAGGCTGTTGGATCAGGCTTGATACTCTATGGTCAAGTTGGGCGGAAGAGGACTGGAACCAAGCTTTTCACAAGAGAAGACTGTGATATGTAACTTATTATTATTATAGCGCCATTTATTCCATGGCGCTTTTTCATGTGAACAGGGGTATACATAATAAAAAACAAGTGCAATAATCTTAAACAAGTCACAACTGGTACAGAAGGAGAGAGGAACCATGCCGTGAGGGCTCACAATCTACAAGGGATGGGTGAGGAGACAGTAGGTGAGAGTGTAGAGCTTGTCGTGCAGCTGTTTGATGGTTGCTGCAGGTTATAGGCTTGTTGGAAGAGGTAGGTTTTCAGGTTCCTCTTGAAGGTTTCCATGGTAGGCGAGAGTCTGATATGTTGGGGTAGAGAGTTCCAGAGTAGGGAGGATACGCGGGAGAAATCTTGTATGCGATTGTGGGAAGAGGAGACGAGGGAGTAGAGAAGGAGAGGATCGTAGGTTGCGTGTAGGTAAGTACCAGGAGACGAGGTCACAGATGTATGAAGGAGACAGGTGTGGATGGCTTTGTATGCCATGGTTAGGGTTTTGAACTGGAGTCTCTGGGTAATGAGGAGCCAGTGAAGGGATTGACAGATGGGAGGTCAGAGAATAGCCGGGGATAAGTGGATTAGTCGGGCAGCAGAGTTTAAAATAGATTGGATGGGTGCGAGAGTGTTAGAAGGGAGGCCACAAAACAGGAGGTTGCAGTAGTCAAGGCTGGAGATGATCAGAGCATGGACTATGGGTTTTGTGTGAGGAATGTACGGATCCGGGAAATATTTTTGAGTTGGAGTCGGCAGGAAGTGGAAAGGGCTTGGACATATATGGTTTGAAGGACAGATCAGAGTCAAGGATTATCCCAAGGCAGCGAGCTTGTGGGACTGGGAAGAGTGAGCAGCCATTTTACTTTTGGATAGGT
Source organism: Oophaga sylvatica (assembly GCA_033576555.1). Taxonomy (NCBI): domain Eukaryota; kingdom Metazoa; phylum Chordata; class Amphibia; order Anura; family Dendrobatidae; genus Oophaga; species Oophaga sylvatica. Next base: position 556,682,680 of record JARQOD010000002.1, on the reverse strand, counting down.
CCGTTGGCAGGTCGGGTGAGATGGGGGGGGGAGATGATGAATTCTGTTTTGTCCATATTAAGTTTTAGAAATCTAGCAGAGAAGAAAGATGAAGTAACGGACAGACATTGTGAGATTCTGGTTAGTAGGGAGGTGAAATCGGGTCCAGAAAGGTAGATCTGTGTGTCATCAGCATAAAGGTGATACTGCAAGCTGTGAGACACTATGAGCTGTCCCAGGTGTCTGAAGGTGTAAATGGAGAAGAGCAGGGGTCCTAGGACCGAACATTGTGGGACACCTATCTAACACATGCACTGTGTACACAGTAACAATTGCAAAGGGGCTAAAAAATGAAGAAAACAAATCATTGGAATACTTCAAAGCATCACTCCAGCGTTTGTTTGTTTTTATTTTACTGCTGGAGTGGTGTCACTAATGTAAGTTCCTTGCCCTTAGCTTTATTCTTACCTTCCTTTGTTATCGGCGCCGCTCTGCACATCTTCTGCAGGTTGTGACCTGCCAGATCTCTCCAGTGTTTTTCCGGTGTGAACCGGAGGTCGCTGCTCAATGTAAGTCTGAGAGCCAGAAAAAAGTTCTCATAGACTTCCCGGGGCAGTGCCTGGAAGAGCAGAAGACAGCGGCTGGTGAGGATAGGGCAGGGAACTTTATTGGCAGTACTTCAGCGCTGAAATGAAGTAGTACCGTACTTTAAATATGTGATAGGGTAAAATTTCCCCATCGATGACAGCACAAGGAATTATAGGAGTCTGATCCATGGCAATCAGCGTAGCTTGTATTAACCCCTTCCCGACCCATGACGCCACGTAGGCATCATGAAAGTCAGTGCCAATCCGACCCATGACGCCTATGTGGCGTCATGAAAGGATCGCGCCCTGCGGGCCGGGTGACCGGGGTCACTGAAAGGTCACCCGACCGCCGGCACAGGACCCTTTGTGCTTTACCACATGGGGGTTGGCTTAACCCCCCCGTGGCCACGATCGCTCTGATTGGCTGTTAAAAGTGAAACAGCCAATCAGAGCAATCTGTAATATTTCACCAATATAATTGGTGAAATATTACAATCCAGCCATGGCCGATGCTGCAATAGCATCTGCCATGGCTGGACACCGAGCCCTGACCCTCCCACACGGATTCATGGCGGCGATCGGCCGCCGCCACCGAAAGATGGCAGCGATCGGTCACCGCCGTCACTAAAAGCTCCCTCGTCCTGGCCTCCGCTGCCTCCACCTTCCGATTCCCCCCCTTCACTTCCGACCCCCATACTCACCTCTCCCGGTCCACCGATGTCCCTGGATCCTTCCCGGCGGCTGCACGGGATTCTTCATGGGCGCCGCCATCTTGGAAAATGGCGGGCGCATGCGCAGTGCGCCCGCCGGCTGGCGCATGAGCAGTGCGCCCTGCATAGTCAAAAAATTTATTTTGATCACTGTGATAAACTGTCACAGTGATCAAAATAAAAAAAAGTAAGTGAACCCCCCTGTCATAGGTAGGGACAAATAATAAAGAATTTTTTTTTTTTTTTCCTATTAGGCCCTGTGCACACGTTGCTGATTTTGCTGCGGATCCGCAGCTGATTTTGCTGCGGATCCGCAGCTGATTTCGCTGCTGATCCGCAGCGGATTTCGCTGCTGATCCGCAGCTGATTTCGCTGCTGATCCGCAGCTGATTTCGCTGCTGATCCGCAGCTGATTTCGCTGCTGATCCGCAGCGGATTTCGCTGCTGATCCGCAGCTGATTTCGCTGCTGATCCGCAGCTGATTTCGCTGCGGATTTGGCGCTGCGGATTCACAGCAGATCCAGAAACCATGTACAGTACAATGCAAATAAATGGTAAAAAAAAACGCTGTGCACATGCTGCAGATTTTTCAGCGCAGATTTGCTGCGGTTTTAAATCCGCAGCATGTCAATTCTTTGTGCGGATTCCGCAGCGATTTTACACCTATTCCATTATAGGCGTAAAACCGCAGCAAATCCGCGCTAAATACGCTGGTAAAAGGCAGGTCGTTTTACCTGCGGATTTTAGAAAAATCCGCAAGTGAATCCGCAACGTGTGCACGGGGCCTTAGGGTCAGGCTGGGTTTATATTGCATTATGGCAGTCCGTTAGATGGACTGCGTTTCACCGCGGTATAACGCGGTGTAACGCAGTCCGTTAACGCTGCCATTCACCCCATTTGTGTGAGCATCGCAACGCATGCCATGAAGCGGCATGCGTTCGCGACGTGTCGTCTTTCAGTGACAGAGCCTTGGACGCAGGCTGCAGCGTCTGGGCTCCATCACCGCTAGCACAGATGAATCATCGCTGATTCCTCTGCACTAGCGGGTATAGCATAACGCGATCGTGTTATGCTATACCGTTACCAGCCCGTCAACGCTACATGTTGAACGGGCTGGTAAAACGCAATATGAACCCAGCCTTAGGGTTAGAACTAGGGTTAGGGTTAGAACTAGGGTAAGGGTTGGAATTAGGGTTAGGGTTGGAATTAGGGTTAGGGTTGGGTTAGGGTTGGGATAAGCGTTAGGGGTGTTTTGGGGTTAGGGTTGGGATTAGGGTTAGGCTTGTGGTTAGGTTTATGGTTAGAGTTGGGATTAGGGTTAGGGGTGTGTTGGGGTTAGAGTTATGGTTAGGGTTTGTATTAGGGTTAGGGGTGTGTAGGGGTTAGGGTTGGGGGTTAGGGTTGGAGTTAGAATTGAGGGGTTTCCACTATTTAGGTACATCAGGGGTCTCCATACGCGACATGGCGCCACCATTGATTCCTGCAAATTTTGCGTTCAAAAAGTCAAACAGTGCTCCCTTTATTCCAAGCCCCGACGTGTGCCCAAACAGTGGTTTACCCCCACATATAGGGTATCAGCGTACTCGGGAAAAATTGCACAACAACTTTGGGGGTCTAATTTCTCCTGTTACTGTTGGGAAAAAAAAATTGGGGACTAAAAAAGTTATTTTTGTGGAAAAAAAATGATTTTTTATTTTCACGGCTCTGCGTTATAAACTTCTGTGAAGAACTTGGGGGTTCAAAGTGCTCACCACACATCTAGATAAGTTCCTTGCGGGGTCTGGTTTCCAAAATGGGGTCACTTGTGGGGAGTTTATACTGTTTAGGCACATCAGGGACTCTGCAAACGTAACATGACGCCCGCAGACCATTCCATCAAGTCGGTATTTCAAAACGTCACTACTTCCCTTCCGAGCCCCGAAGTGTGCCCATACAGTAGTTTTCTCCCACATATGGGATATCAGCGTACTCAGGACAAATTGGACAACAACTTTTGAGGTCTAATTTCTCCTGTTACCCTTGGGAAAATAAAAAAATTGGGGACTAAAAGATCATGTTTGTGGAAAAAATATGATTTTTTTATTTTCATGGCCCAGCGTTATAAACTTCTGTGTAGCCCTTGGGGGTTCAAAGTGCTCACTACACATCTAGATAAGCTCCTTGGGGGTCTAGTTTCCAAAATGGGGTCACTTGTGGGGGGTTTCTACTGTTTAGGCACATCAGGGGCTCTGCAAACGCAACATGACGCCCACAGAACATTCCATCAAGTCTGCATTCCAAAATGGCGCTCCTTCCCTTCTGTGCTCTCCCATGCGCCAAAACAGTGGTTCCCCCCCCCACATATGGGGTACCAGTGTACTCAGGACAAACTGTACAACAACTTTTGTGGTCCAATTTCTCCTGTTACCCTTGTGAAAATAAAAAATTGCGGGTTAAAAAAATCAGTTTTTGAGGAAAAAAATGATTTTTTATTTTCACGGCTCTGCATTACAAACTTCTGTGAAGCACGTGGGGGTTCAAGGTGCTCACCACACATCTAGTTAAGTTCCTTGAGGGGTCTAGTTTACAAAATGTGGTCACTTGTGGGGGGTTTCTACTGTTTAGGCACATCAGGGGCTCTGCCCGCCCGCAGACCATTCCATCAAGTCGACATTTCAAAGCGTCACTACATCCCTTCCAAGCCCTGACGTGTGCCCAAACAGTGGTTCTCCCCCACATGTGAGGTACTAGCATACTTAGGACAAATTAGACAACAACTTTTGGGGTCCAATTTCTCCTGTAACCATTGTGAAAATAAAAAATATGGGGCTACATAATCATTTTTTGAGGAAAAAAAAATGATTTTTTATTTTCACGGCTCTGCGTTATAAACTTTTGTGAAGCACCTGGGGGTTCAAAGTGCTCACTGTGCATCTGCATAAGTTTCTTAGGGGGTCTAGTTTCCAAAATGGGGTCATTTGTGGGGGAGCTCCAAAGTTTAGGCATACAGGGGCTCTCCAAACATGACATGGTGTCCGCTAACGACTGGAGCTAATTTTCCATTCAAAAAGTCAAATGGCGCTCCTTCCCTTCTGAGCCCTGCCGTGCGCCCAAACAGTGGTTTATGACCACATATGAGGTATCTGTGTACTCAGGAGAAATTGCCCAACAAATTTTAGGATCCAATTTATACTGTTGCCCATGTGAAAATGAAAAAACTGAGGCTAAAAGAACATTTTTGTGAAAAAAAAAGTACTTTCTTTTTTTTACGGATCAATTTGTGAAGCACTTGGGGGTTCAAAGTGCTCACTCTGCATCTAGATAAGTTCCTTGGGGGGTCTAGTTTCCAAAATGGGGTCACTTGTGGGGGAGCTCCAATGTTTAGGCACACAGGGACTCTCCAAATGCGACATGGCATCCGCTAAATATTCCAGCATATTTTCCATTCAAAAAGTCAAATGGCGCTCCTTCCCTTCTGAGCCCTGCCGTGCGCCCAAACAGTGGTTTATGACCACATATGAGGTATCTGTGTACTCAGGAGAAATTGCCCAATAAATTTTAGGATCCATTTTATCCTGTTGCCCATGTGAAAATGAAAAAACTGAGGCTAAAAGAAAATTTTTGTGAAAAAAAAAAAGTACTTTCTTTTTTTTACAGATCAATTTGTGAAGCACCTGGGGTTCAAAGTGCTCACTCTGCATCTAGATAAGTTCCTTGGGGGGTCTAGTTTCCAAAATGGGGTCACTTGTGGGGGAGCTCCAATGTTTAGGCACACAGGGACTCTCCAAATGCGACATGGCAACCGCTAAATATTCCAGCATATTTTCTATTCAAAAAGTCAAATGGCGCTCCTTCCCTTCTGAGCCCTGCCGTGCGCCCAAACAGTGGTTTATGACCACATATGAGGTATCTGTGTACTCAGGAGAAATTGCCCAACAAATTTTAGGGTCCATTTTATCCTGTTGCCCATGCAAAAATGAAAAAATTGATGCTAAAAGAAAAATTTTGTTGGAAAAATTAAAATGTCCATTTTTTCCTTCCACGTTGCTTTAGTTCCTGTGAAGCACCTGAAGGGTTAATAATCTTCTTGAATGTAGTTTTGAGTAGCTTGAGGGGTGCAGTTTTTATAATGGTGTCACTTTTGGGTATTTTCTGCCATATAGACCCCTCAAAGTGACTTCAAATGTGAGGTGGTCCCTAAAAAAAATGGTTTTGTAAATTTTGCTGTAAAAATGAGAAATCGCTGGTCAACTTTTAACCCTTATAACTTCCTAACAAAAAAAAATGTTGTTCCCAAAATTGTGCTGATGTAAAGTAGACATGTGGGAAATGTTATTTATTAACTATTTTGTGTCACATAACTCTCTGGTTTAACAGAATAAAAATTCAAAATTTGAAAATTGCGAAATTTTCAAAATTTTGGCCAAAGTTCCATTTTTTTCACAAATAAACGCAAAAATTATCGACCTAAATTTACCACTAACATGAAGCCCAATATGTCACGAAAAAACAATCTCAGAATCGCTAGGATCCATTGAAGCGTTCCTGAGTTATTACCTCATAAAGGGACACTGGTCAGAATTGCAAAAAATGGCCAGGTCATTTAGGTCAAAATAGGCTGGGTCATGAAGGGGTTAAAGAGGACGTTTTAAAATCTTTTTTTTTCAAGTGTAATTTACCATTATATTACAATAATTTGCTGAACAAATAGGATATCAGATGTTTTGTCACCTTTCCAGTTTATTTTTATGGATGATTGACATGTGTCAGTCTTCCTCGGGCCTAAAACTAAGGACATTTTTCGAGTCAAATGTAGATAAGTTCAGAACCGAATAAGTCCTGAGACCTTTCAGGCCCCTCCGAATGCTATGGTTACTCTATGCCATGGGCTCTCCTGAGGAGTTGACATTCACAAATGTTTGTTTGTGTATTATGTATAACATTTTATTTTTTAATCTTATTTTACTCTTTAATATTTGCAGCTTTCTCTGTATTCCAGTCCTGTTCCAGAAACACGATATGTTGCAGACGAGAAAACGGAGTTGGAGGAGGGAATTTCATGGCTGAGATCATCTACCTCACCATATACTAAGTGGTGTCAGGTACTGTCCCATAGGCCCCAGTGGCTGAGATATTGTATTTTATCTACATAGTATTACAATCTAATCTTTAAAGGAAACCTATCAAGTCCATGACTGTCCCTAAAAATTACAATATCTGTATTTCCCAGAGGACCATTGCATGGCGAATAAGCCTCCTTACTATGCCAGAGATGGTATGTCACTCTCCACAAGGAGAAACATTACCCTTTAATAATAATAATAATAATCTTTATTTATATAGCGCCAACATATTCCGCAGCGCTTTACAGTTTAACAGTTTCAAAACACAAGTCATAGGTAACAACGTTAACAATACAATAATTAAAGCAAAATAAGCCGACCCTGCTCGTGAGAGCTTACAATCTACAATGAGGTGGGGGAGATACAAAGTACAGGTGTGTATATACAATGGTGCATTTACAATAATGGTCCAGCCATCTTGAGGGAGTGAGGCATGGATGGAGATAGTGAATGGGCTACACATACACACTTAAACATAGAACGACTTTGGTTAGTGAATGTGATAGGCCACTCTGAACAAATGTGTTTTGAGGGAGCTCCTGAAACCATGCAAATTGTGGATAGTCCTAATTTCTTGGGGTAGAGCATTCCAGAGGATTGGCGCAGCGCGGGAGAAGTCTTGGAGTCGGGAGTGGGAGGTACGGATTAGTGCAGAGGTTAGTCGAAAGTCGTTTGCAGAGCGCAGCAGTCGGTTAGGCCGATAGATAGAAATGAGGGAGGAGATGTAGGGGGGTGCTGCACTGTGGAGAGCTTTGTGGGTGAGAACCAGTACTTTGAATTGGATCCTATAATGAATGGGCAGCCAGTGTAAGGACTGGCGAAGAGCGGACGCGTCCGAGTACCGATTAGCCAGATGGATGACCCTGGCTGCTGCATTAAGGATGGACTGGAGAGGGGATAGTCGAGTAATGGGGAGGCCAAGTAATAGAGCGTTGCAGTAGTCCAGGCGGGAGTGGATCAATGCTACAGTGAGGGTTTTTGTTGTTTCCATGGTGAGAAAAGGGCGGATTCTAGAGATGTTCTTTAGGTGTAGACGGCAAGAGCGGGCAAGAGATTGTATATGGGAGGTGAAGGAGAGATTGGTGTCAAACATAACACCCAGACAGCGAGCCTGCTGCCGGGGTGTTATTATGGTGCCGCCCACAGAGAGGGAAATGTCAGATTTAGGGAGGTTAGTAGACGGTGGGAGCAGAAGGAGTTCAGTCTTGGAGAGGTTAAGTTTCAGATAGAGAGCGGACATGATGTTGGAGACTGCGGACAGACAGTCGGTGGTGTTCTGTAGAACAGCGGGGGTAAGGTCGGGGGATGACGTGTATAGTTGTGTGTCATCGGCATAAAGATGGTACTGAAAGCCAAATCTGCTGATGGTCTGTCCAATTGGGGCCGTGTAGAGAGAGAAGAGAAGGGGGCCAAGGACTGAGCCCTGGGGTACACCGACAGTGAGAGGAAGAGGAGATGACGTGGAGCCAGAGAACGAAACTCTGAAGGAGTGGTCAGAAAGATAGGAGGAGAACCAGGAGAGAACAGTGTCCTTAATACATAGTGACTGGAGCCTAGACAGTAGGAGACAGTGGTCAACAGTGTCGAAAGCTGCAGAAAGGTCGAGTAGAATGAGCAGAGACTCGAGTGGTCGCCGTTACGTTTTGCTGTAAGAAGGTCATTGGTCACTTTGATGAGTGCAGTTTCAGTCGAATGTAGGGGGCGGAAGCCGGACTGTGAAGGGTCTAGGAGGGAGTAAGTGGAGAGGTAACGGGTGAGGAGGGAGTAGACTAGGCGCTCCAAAAGTTTAGAGATGAAGGGGAGATTGGAGACCGGTCTGTAGTTGTTTGTGCAGGAAGGGTCAAGAGCGGGTTTCTTTAGTAATGGAGTAATGATGGAGTGTTTGAAGGAGGATGGGAAAATGCCAGAGGAGAGTGAGAGATTAAAGATTGTAGTTAGGTGAGTTGTGACAACTGGAGAGAGAGACTGGAGGAGATGTGAGGGGATGGGGTCGGTAGTGCATGTAGTCGGACGAGAGGAAGAGAGGAGTCTGGAGACTTCTTCTTCTGTGATGGGATCAAATGTGGAAAGTGAGCCAGGGGAAATGCAGGGTTGGATGGGAGTCACAGCACTTGGTGGTTGAGAGCAGATTTCCTGACGGATAGTATCTATTTTTTCTATAAAGTGGGAGGCCAGGTCGTCAGCACAAATGTCTGTGATAGGGGCTTGTGCTTTTGGCCTGAGGAGGGAGTGAAAAGTGTCAAAAAGTTTCTTGGGGTTGTTGGCTAGTGAGGAGATCAGTGTGGTGAAGTAGGTCTGTTTGGCGAGGTAAAGGGCAGCATTATAAGTTCTTAACATGAATTTAAAGTGGATGAAGTCTTCTGGTGTGCGGGTTTTTCTCCAGAGGCGTTCAGCACTCCTAGAGCATCGCTGAAGAAGTCGAGTTTGCAATGTGAGCCAGGGCTGTTTTACTGTGTGTTTGGAGGTTCTGAGGGTGAGCGGTGCTACTTGGTCAAGGGTGCTTTTAAGAATGTCATTGTAGTGATGAACAGCCAGATCAGGACAGGAAAAAGAGGAGATTGGGGACAGCGATGAGTGTAGGGAGTCTGAAAGTGTCTGAGGGTTAATGGCTTGTAGATTTCTGAATGTGTGGTAGGTAGGAGTGCGCTGGGGTGGTGGAGGATTTGTGAGCGTGAAGGAGAGAATGTTGTGGTCAGAGAGTGGAAGCGGTGAGTTATTTAGGTGGGAGATTGAACAGAGGCGGACAAAGACCAGGTCAAGGGTGTTGCCATCCTTGTGTGTCTCAGAGGTTGAAAGCTGTGAGAGGCCTAGAGAAGTGGTTAGTGATAGAAGCTGAGATGCAGATGTGGAAGTAGGGCTGTTAATGGGGATGTTGAAGTCTCCAAGGATAAGGGTTGGTAGTTCTGAGGACATGAAGTGCGGCAGCCAGGCTGAGAAGTGGTCAAGGAACTGGGTGGGTGAGCCTGGGGGCCGATATATGACCGCTACTCTGAGGGAGAGGGGATGGAAGAGCCTGATGGTGTGGACCTCAAAAGAAGGGAATGAAAGTGATGGAATTGGGGGGATGACCTGGAAAGTGCATTGTGGGGACAGGAGTATGCCAACTCCACCACCATGTCTGTTTGTGGGTCTCGGGGAATGGGAGAACTGTAAACCACCATAGGAAATGGCAGCAGGGGAGACAGTGTCAGAATCCTGAATCCAGGTTTCAGTGAGGGCCAACAGATTAAGAGAGTGGTTCAGAAAGTAGTTGTGCAGGAAGGATAGCTTGTTGCATGCAGACCGTGGATTCCAGAGGGCACAATTGAAAGAAGGAGATGAGGGAGTGCAAGTAATATTAATAAGATTATTATGGTTTCGGTATGAGGTAGGGTAGGGATTGAGGTTGGGGGATGGTGGACCAGGGTTGGGGGAGATGTCCCCTGAAATCAGTAGGAGTAGGAAGATAAAGAGCAGGTAGTTGTTGGAATTGTAAGTAGGTTTTTTCTGTGATGTGTTTGGGCAAGATGGGCTGAGGTTTAGACCCTCAGGTTTAGACCCCAGTCCAGAGCCTCCCACCTTGCCAAATCTGTTCTCGTACTTTGCACTGAAGCCCGAAACACAGTGTCTGCAAATTGAGATTCTGATTTGGCTTTTATGCTAAGTCCTATTGCAAGACTCGTTAAAGGGTTGATTGTGACTTGTAGGATTGCTGCTTCCAACAGGTGGGGCTATAGAGTTCAAGTCCTCTTTCTCTCTGAAGATGCAATTTGCATATATAATAATAATAATAATCTTTATTTATATAGCGCCAACATATTCCGCAGCGCTTTACAGTTTAACAGTTTCAAAACACAAGTCATAGGTAACAACGTTAACAATACAATAATTAAAGCAAAATAAGCCGACCCTGCTCGTGAGAGCTTACAATCTACAATGAGGTGGGGGAGATACAAAGTACAGGTGTGTATATACAATGGTGCATTTACAATAATGGTCCAGCCATCTTGAGGGAGTGAGGCATGGATGGAGATAGTGAATGGGCTACACATACACACTTAAACATAGAACGACTTTGGTTAGTGAATGTGATAGGCCACTCTGAACAAATGTGTTTTGAGGGAGCTCCTGAAACCATGCAAATTGTGGATAGTCCTAATTTCTTGGGGTAGAGCATTCCAGAGGATTGGCGCAGCGCGGGAGAAGTCTTGGAGTCGGGAGTGGGAGGTACGGATTAGTGCAGAGGTTAGTCGAAAGTCGTTTGCAGAGCGCAGCAGTCGGTTAGGCCGATAGATAGAAATGAGGGAGGAGATGTAGGGGGGTGCTGCACTGTGGAGAGCTTTGTGGGTGAGAACCAGTACTTTGAATTGGATCCTATAATGAATGGGCAGCCAGTGTAAGAACTGGCGAAGAGCGGACGCGTCCGAGTACCGATTAGCCAGATGGATGACCCTGGCTGCTGCATTAAGGATGGACTGGAGAGGGGATAGTCGAGTAATGGGGAGGCCAAGTAATAGAGCGTTGCAGTAGTCCAGGCGGGAGTGGATCAATGCTACAGTGAGGGTTTTTGTTGTTTCCATGGTGAGAAAAGGGCGGATTCTAGAGATGTTCTTTAGGTGTAGACGGCAAGAGCGGGCAAGAGATTGTATATGGGAGGTGAAGGAGAGATTGGTGTCAAACATAACACCAGACAGCGAGCCTGCTGCCGGGGTGTTATTATGGTGCCGCCCACAGAGAGGAAAATGTCAGATTTAGGGAGGTTAGTAGACGGCGGGAGCAGAAGGAGTTCAGTCTTGGAGAGGTTAAGTTTCAGATAGAGATAGATATAGAGATAGATATATCTGTATGAGTACTGATTTGTTTAATCTGATAAGGTCTTCTATGTTTCATACCCTGCAATTTTTGAAAAATGAACATTTTTGTTTAATTCTGCAGCATATCCTATACCAGTGAGGCAAGGGATAATCTGGCAGGCTATTTCTCCCCCCTTTGTCTTGCCTTGGTTCTTTTAATTGCATGTCAATATGCATGATTGAGAGCCTCTTAATGGTTTTACCATAACGAGGATTGTATGCAAGCTGATGAAGGTGTGATTAAAAGTCGGGGGGAAAAGTGCCCCATGGGATAAGTTCTGTCACATTAGCCTATGTGTGAGTACAGGAAAAAAAAATATTTTTCAAAGATTCCAGTATCATTGCACAACTTAAAACAACTTTTCTAAACAAATGCGCATTAATACTTGTGGAGACACGAGGGTCACCGGGTGCTCTAGTCCGCTGGTTCAAGGCCGCATGGACCACAGCTCATTCCACTGAACGCCCGTTCTCCTTTTCCCGTTGACATAATACTTCTCAGGCAACATAGGGTGAGGGTAAAACAGTGTGGCAATACCTTATTAAACCACAAGACAGACAATAACACATAGAACAGTCTCAGCAAAATACCCAAGATAGTGCAAAATGACAGAGTCTCACCCTTCTGGTGACTTGCCGGTATTAAAGCAGCTGCAACTTAGGAGCTCCCAGGGTCAACTACTCCACTTTTGACACCCACAGAGAGGACGTGATGACAAGCTTAGGAATCTCCATGGAGGAACGTGGTCAGGTGACCTGATTGTCCCAACCTGGATTCTCCAAAATTCTTTGAGTATTCAGTGATGGTCAATGAAGCAGCTCTGTATTTCTTCAATTGGAGCCATGATGCCATGGCTAATGTAATGTAGAGACTCTCAAAACATAGGCAGATCCTCTTTTTATAGTTCACAGCTCTAAGGCATTTTTCTACAGTATTGGAAGGAGGTCATTTCTCATTGCTGTAGAGCTCAAAATACTTGCATAGTTTGTCCTTCATATTTGCAAAGCAGGAATGGGTAATCAACATATTACCAAACATTGATTGTTCAATTATCCTGTGCCTTTGTTTCCCAAGGATGGTAGAACAATACTAGGGCAGATTCAATAGGAAAGCAGCAGCCATTCAACAAACATTAATCCAATTGACCATAAGCGTCAGCATTCAGTATGATTTGAACAATAGCTCATGTCCCTACTGAAATAATATGTCTGGATAATTAAGAATAAATCCTGTAACATCACAATACTGCTATAGTTTGCAGTTGGAGAAAGTCAGAAGACCTGGAAGATTCCCATTAAAATGAAATTTGCATCAGTTAGCATAGCCTTAAATTGCAGCCCATAGTTAGCAATGATCACTGTTTTTGACTGGGCTTCCCTATTACAAGTCACAAATGTTCATAGTTCTGTAATTGTAGGCTTTAGTTCTATGGGAGTAATCACAGCACAATTTATGCCAGTTGGGGTTTACTGAATATAAAAAGAGAGGTTTTATTTATGAAAAGCAAAAACATTTCCCATTATATTTTACAATTAGTGAGCTGGAATGTGCTCTTCTTCTTCATCTTCTGTTCCTCTATTCTTCCTCTATTCGTCTTCTCTATCTCTTCCTCTCTTCTTCCTCTCTTCCTCCTTTTTTACCTCACTTCCTCTTCTCTACCTCGCTTCCTCTTCTCTACCTCGCTTCCTCTTCTCTACCTCGCTTCTCTTCTCTACCTCGCTTTCTCTTCTCTACCTCGCTTTCTCTTCTCTACCTCGCTTTCTCTTCTCTACCTCGCTTTCTCTTCTCTACCTCTCTTCTTCTTCTCTACCTCGCTTTCTCTTCTCTACCTCGCTTTCTCTTCTCTACCTCGCTTCCTCTTCTCTACCTCGCTTCCTCTTCTCTACCTTTCTTCCTCTTCTCTACCTCGCTTCCTCTTCTCTACCTCGCTTCCTCTTCTTTTTCTTTCTTCTTCTCTCTCCATATAGCTAGATTGATATATAATATGCAGTCATGGCCTGTTGGGAGAAGGCAGCCTTACAAATATGAGAGACCTGGAGCAGTTTGCAAAAGATGAGTGGTCCAGAATTCCAGTGGAGAGGTGTAAGTGCAGTTATTAAGTAGAAGGTGCTAACATGCCAACAATTTTTTTCCCTGACAATTTTTGGATTGGGGTATTGTGTGAAATGATGTCCAATTTGCCTTCTTCTCTTTTTTTTTTTTTTCTTTTTTAGTTGTTCCCATACACACAAATGAAATAAACGTGTATGACAAAACATGTGTAAGGGCCCCGTCTCACATAGCGAGATCGCTAGCGAGATCGCTGGAAAGTCACAAGTTTTGTGACGCAACAGCGATCTCAGCAGCGATCTCGCTATGTCTGACACGTACCAGCGATCAGGCCCCTGCTGTGAATCGCTGGTTGTGTCAGAAATGCCTGGACTTTTTTTTATCGCTGGTGTCCCTCTGGCCAGCACGCATCGCTGCGTGTGGCAGGCAGGAGACCAGCGATCACCTGGTAACCAAGGTACAGATCGGGTTTCCAGGCGCAGGGCTGTGCCTGGAAACCCAATGTGTACGTTGGATACCAGCGCGCTGTTGAAGGGGAGCTGGTAACCAAGGTACAGATCGGGTTTCCAGGCACCGCGCAGCGCCTGGAAACCCGATGTGTACCTTGGTTACCAGCTCCCTGCATCAGCTTGTTGGTATCCAATGTACACTGCGGGTTACTAAGCGACGTAACCCGCAGTGTCGCTGTCCTGATCGCTGCCTGAGCTGCCTGTTTGGAGCTCAGCAGCGATCATGTAGCGACACACCAGCAATCCTGACAAGTTCATATCGTTGTCGGGATCGCTGGTGCGTCGCTATGTGAGACGGGTCCCTAATTGCAATAATTTTCTGTGAGAAATACTTCATTTTCTGGAACAATTTCAAGGGTGCCAACACTTTCGGCCATGACTGTATGTATATTGGGCATGCAACTTCCTTCCCCCAATAAGGAATATTCTACGTAGATTAGTTTTTCATTATTTTCCTACAAGCAAATCACTTATGTCATGTGTTCCTTCTAAGGCAGCAGTACTTTCCTTGGTACGGAACGGCATGTTATGAGGGACCCCTGCCTGGCTACTTGTAATTTATAACTACTTAATTCCTGTAGATGGTAAGCTTCTCCCGCCATGGTTACAAAGCCGTTACACTTCTTTCAGATGACTCCTCTAAGGCATGCCATTTGCCTAAACTAATATTTGCACGTCCTGCTCTGAATTTTTCCAGGGTTTAATGAACAACTTGCACAAAACAAGAACATTTGTGTTTTTAAAGTGTTTTAAAGACACAGGAATCTATTCTATTATTTCTAAACACTGTTTTTCGGTTATTACTTTGTATCTCTGTTCATACTGCACCAACACACACAAATGATACACCATTTGAAAGGTAAACTTGCCCGCTTCAGCAAGAAAATAGCCAAACAAACCACATATCCACGATTTGATCACAAAATACAGTTTAAACATTAATTTTCATAAATCTGCAGTAAGGAAAAATGACCTGCAGGTGGCACCACACTACCTCAAAGTACACAACCACAAAGCTGCTTACAGACATCACAAACGAATCCAAACACTTGCCTTGGGGTCTTTCCAGCTTGCCGAACTGCTTGCCCAGCCTATTTCAGCCAAATTGGAGGATTGCACACTTCATTACAGGTGAGTCACATATGCAAACACATTTGTAAACATGCACTGCTTTTTCGCTGATTACTTCACCCCACAAACACAAATGATGCACCATTTGAAAGGTAATCTTGCTCCCTTCAGCAAGAAAAGAGCCAAACGAACCACACATTCACAATTTTATCACTAAATACAGTTTAAACATTTATTTTCATAAACCTGCAGAAAGACACATTGACCTGCAGGTGGCACCTCAACCGGAATACATTTTTTGGCCTCTACTTATTAAACCAATTTATTGCATTACCAATCTACATATATAAATACCTGTTTGTGTTCATCTTCTCATGAAACACATTTACATTTGACCAGCTTGCTTTTCCTGAAATTGCCTGCGCCCCCGACGACCAATGTGCGAAAATATATATATTGTGACGATCCACACTATGTGTGGACGGGGATCACGCGCTTTGCTGGTCTTTGAGGTAAACACTGACACGCTCAGGGTTAAAACAATAGTCCATTTCGTTTATTACAGCCAACTTAACACAAAAATAAAGTCTTTCTCTCAATAATTCTTCTCACTGATCCCGACCAGCATAACACGGTTGTCAAGACCGTTACCTGTTGGCGTCAGCCACACAGGTTCCTGGAGACCTCTTCCTCCGAGGTATCCAGCAATCACCAAACAGTCTCTTTCCTCCCACCACTTCTTACGACTTTACCACATTCTTCTTGACCCCGGTCATCCTCCACAGACTCCTGTCTGTCACCTGTTAGCCACGCAGGTTCCCAGATCCCTCATTCCCAGAGGTATCCAATTCACACTTCATACTTCATTCTTATCCCGATCAGTCTCATCACGGTTTTCAAGACCGTCCATTCCGCTGGCTCAAGCACGCCAGCTTTCAGTCTTCAGTCCGTGCGACATCCCGCCTAGATGTCAGGGAGCTCTGTCCAGCCTGACAGACTCCCGAGACCCTCACAGTCTCCGCACAAACTCACGCTACACTCCCTCACCATGTGCCAAACACTTGCTTACATACCTGTAGCAACTCCCCCAGCTAAGATATGGAGCACATGATCTGGTCACGTCACATGCACATGACCTCATCACAGGTCCTCAACAAAACTCACAACCCCCAGTGGGCAGTGTATGTGTGGTTAGCCCGTCCCACCCAGCTCACAAGCTAACCCTGTAAAGCCACCCTAGAAATACACAAGACTTATGGGACTACAAGTCCCAGAACAACATTAACTTGGCTTACAGTGCGGAGGAGCTCTGCAACACATACCTTCCATTCACAATACTGCCAGGGCCTATTTTACCACTCAAATCATGCCTCCATGATATATATATTTGAAAAAAAAATCCCATTCTGCAGGTGAGGGCGCCTGCGCTGCAGCATGATCTCATCTATAATGTGTATATAATTCATTTCAATGTTGTTATCCATAATTCATTAAAAAAAAGCAGTTTGAAAATAGCTCTGGCCGTGCCTGCACAGTAGCAATAGCTATCTGCGATCTGATAGCTGCTACTGCGCAGGGTCTGGCGGCGTCATATTGCTAGAGAAAAAAACAAAAATTGCCTCCACTAAGATGGTGCCGCCTTCACAGTAGCAGCTATTGGATCGCTGATAGCTGCTGCGGCGCCATCTCGGTGGAGACGGACGTTTTTCTTTTTTTCTCTAGCAAGATGATACTGCCGGAGCCTGCCTGCAGAAGGGGATTTCTTTTTCAAGATATATAAATATTCATTATGTAAACTAGGGAGCAGGTCATTGAGGGATCAGTGACCTGTCAGAAGCCATACTGATGAATACCTAAGCAGAGCACCACATGAAGGCCGCCCCGGAGCACGAGCATATCATTAACTCAAAATGACAAAGATTAAACAACAACCACAAGACAGATTCCATCAACCAACGTTTCATTGTAATCAGATAACGGCGCCGACCTGACACTGTGTGTAGGTTACTGTGCACAATCCTGCTGACAGGTTCCCTTTAATGGGATTGTCCACTATTCAACAACACCTTATCAATGATCTTAGGGTGCTGCATAACTTTAAAAAAAAATCTATACTTCCTGGACCAAAAAAAAAATCATTTCCAGACCCCTGTTTAGTCTCTGTAGTTCATTGCTCAATATTTAGTATAATTTGCCCTTTGTTCATAGTTAAAATAAAGAAAGCTTGACACAAAAACAGCGATGATCTAGGATATTCCAGCAGTAATATGCCTGATATTCTATTTATGTACAACCCTTACAATATGGCAGCAAATCATTTAGATCATATGAAATGTCATGACAGAAATTAGTATTGGTGGAAAAGAGAGCATTTCTCAGTACAAGTCTGTCCTACAAGATTATTCCCTCATGCTTATCCAGTTTGTTTCACTATATCATGGGAAAATGACATTAATTGAATCCTAATACATGCGGTAGTTATCAAAGTCACGCGTTCATGGAACAGTTATAACTGTTTTTAGAATAATGAATAATTTTTAGAATAATGAAGGAAACATGTTAGCATGGGTGCTGCGGAAGAAGGTAGAACATGTAGGTAATGTTCACTTTTTGGGGTTTTATCGACACCATACATTGCCACAGGCTCCTATTTCTCAGACATGGGTCTATGGTATCAAATAGGTGGTATTAAAATGTGGTCATGGTATTCCATAAGAATTTGGTCTAAGAATGCAATTCTATGGTATACAGTTATGTTTATCCCACATCAATGGAAAAAAATAATAATTTTACAGGGAACCTATTACTTTGTCAGTCAGTTGATGCTGCCCAAACCACAGGCATCAAGAATCAAAGCCTAGCTGCATGATTGTCATCGGGTAAGTTTTTCTCTTAAACGTTCCAGTGTTTCAGAGAAAGGATAGTTTGAAGAACCAGTCAGGACCATAGGAAGAGATGAGACTTGTCCAGTGCCGCCCCCCAACTGGCTTCTCCCTGCTTTGTTCCAGCGGACTGACAGACTCGACATGGGAGAAACTTGTCAATTAACCGGAGCAGAGTGGGAAGAAGCCATCCGGTGGTGGTGCCAGCCTAGTCTCCTCTCTCCCTAAAGTTCCAGACCGGATCTTCAAACTCTTTTTCTGAAACGATGGAGCATTTCAGAGGACAGGGTTTTTTTTATAGAAATCATGAAGCTAGACCAGGGATGGGGTACCTCATGCCCGAGGGCCATTTACTGCCCACGATGACATTTTCACTGGCCCCCGGGCAGATTCCTGGGGACCACAGTGCTTGGGCTGGTAACTGTGTTTTACTGGCCACTAGCCTTTTAAGTTCTTCTTGCTCTGTGAGCACACATATCCAAACAGCCCTTGCCAGAAAGAAGATTCCTCACCCTTGACCTAGATTCTCATTCATACTACCTGTAATTCGGGCAGAATGAATCAGTTGACAGATTCAATTTAATGGTATGTATGATAAACTTCTAAGATGGGTCAAAGCAATAATTTTTTTATTTTTTTTTTTTACTGCTTGTTGCCCAGGGGACCCGCCTAGACAGCAGCAGTTGGCGGACATACTCAGTGCTTACAATCTCTTTTCTATTGAGCTTGTAAACTGCACTGTAAGACTATGCTCACCAATTGCCATATATTTCTACTTTGGATTTAGTCACAGATCTTCATCAAATCCACAACAAAATCTGCGTGTGTCACTTGTGATTTCGTTGCAAATTTGGCTGTGAATTTTATGCCGCTGAAATGATAATCCACACTAGAATGCGCGTGCTGCAGATTTGAGAATCCTCACCATGCTTTTCATTATGTGCAATTTTTTTTCTGCAACATGTGAAAATGTACTTCTCCTCTTACCAGGCATTAATGTGATTGCAAGGCAGCTCCAAATTTTTTATGATGCCTTTGCCTCAAATCATTCTATCATTCTAAAAACCTCCTTTACACAGACTGGTGTTTTTCTCATTGCCTCATTCATAATGTGGGGCAGACAATATGGAAATTATGAAGAAATGTAAAGAAACCCTTAAAAAAAAAAAAAAAATTACTACGTGTATATGTATGAATTTTTTTTCATTCACGTTGGTGTTGCAGCGGTTGAGGAACGTGTAACCTAATCCTGACTAATGCATATCACTGATTTTTTTTTTTTTTTTTCAGCACATTTCTTTTTTTTACTTTATATTTCCAATAACAATTTGGCACCAACTGGTTTGTATTCACATACTCTAATAATATTTTCCCATTTTTTTGTGCAGGATGTGTATGTAAAGGCCAAACCTAAAGTAGAGACCGCTGTTGAGCACTCAAAAGGTACGAAACTCACATGAAAACTGAACAGTAGTGTTGTACAATGCATGCATTGAATGCAGCAAAAATTTAGCGTATTTCATCAAATTCTGCAATTCATGCAAATGTTTTGTATCAAGCAATCAGCATGTCTAAATATCTTGATATATTTTACATTTCTTCTTACCCTTAATCCTTTTTCCTACCGTTTTCATGTCACATATTTCTGTGTTATATTTCTTCTGTAAAAAGATTTACTGACTACCAAGCTATTAACTTGGTCCCCTTGATTCTAGGGACATATGAAATGCTAAGAGATGCACCGCCAGGATTCTACCCCAGGCTTGGCTTGATTGGGTTTGCTGGTATTGTTGGATTATTCCTTGCAAGAGGTTTGTGAATTCAGGATTAAAGGGTCCATTTTTTTTTTTTATATCTGACTTTAATAGTATGATGTCCATTTAAGTTTCCTACTTTTCTAATACTTACTCCATGGTGTGGCCAAATTATCAACTGAGGACACGTGATAAAATTAATCAACTATATGTAAACTCTCTGAAAGCAGATAGTTTGCTCAAGAAATCCTGGGTGGCTTCAGGAGCCTTATTAAAGTCAATTATGACCTTTACTTATGTCATGAGATCTATATTGAAATAGCTTGAAAAGTCTTAAAGAGAAGCGATGTCATCTCCTATGGCCCCATACACATTAGATGGCTGTCAGCTAACAGTCATCTCAGCCAACTCTCCCATACACAGGAGCTCTCATTCAGCTGAGCACAACTGTTCACTCTGAGAAAGCCACCAGCGGAAATTGGACATGCCCAATTGACGTCTTTACTGACCATGAAGTGGCCGGTGCCCTCATACACATCAGGTTGTCAGCCGAGCTCATCCGTATTGGCAGGTTCAGCCAATATTAGTCTAATGTGTGTGAGGGTCTTTATTCATAAGGTTTTAGTCTTTTTAGCCGATGGATTAGTGGAATCTGTATCAGTTTTGGTTCCATCAAATACAGCTAAGCTTTATTGGTAAAGTTGAGGATCGGGACACAACTTCAACGTCGAAGCTTTGCACTACACAGTTTGAAGGTGAAGAACTGGCTCTAGACAAGATACTTGATAAGCTTGCTGACAAAAAGAACGCTGTTATTGAACCTAACAACCTCAAGAATCCAGAGGGAAAGGTAAATTGGGAAGATGGTGCTATCCCAAAGGGACAAGGATAGGAATATCTTGCCTTAATACCACTTCTAAGACATTGAAAGCAATGCAAAGCATTGTTACCAAGTGGGAGCGAGGACCCTGTAGCTTCACAGAGAATGTCAAAAGATTACATCCAATAAATGGATTGTACACCCTATCCAAGAGGGCAGTAGAAAAAAATAGCCTTCTGAAAAACCAATTTTGCCTTCTCCTGTACTTCTGGAAGCTATAGAAAATGGTCTACAAAAACTCATCCAGATTCAAGTTATTTCTTCAGTTCACCCTTCGCAACAAGGATAACAAGACTATTTTTGTGTGCTGCGTGTAAGTAAATGCCAAATTGTTATTCAAAATAACAATGAATTTAGAAAAAATGTTTGCAGAGAGCTGGTCCCTATTTGCTTCTGCCTGTTTTCCAGGCATCTTGAAACTTGTGACAGGTTCCACTTAAAATCTCTTGAACTAGGGATGTTTCTGTCTACTGGGCTGAGGAGGCTAACACTTTCATAATGAAGTTTTACAGGTTTGTGGGCGTCATACCTTCTGAAGACACAAGATCTGTTGTCAGTAAAATAACTTGCCTTTGGAAGGAAGGTCCTCCAAACAATTGTTACTCTCTAGCATGTTTGTTATTACAGCATTGTATTGAAGGGCTGTCATAGAGGCTGATTTAAGAAAATAAAATTAGTTCCTACAGGTAATTTGTTTTTATTTAGGAATACTCAATGATGGCTTCCTTATTTACCACCCTTTCTTATACTTATGCTTGCCCACTTTTGGAAGCGATAATGTAGGAGATTCTGAAGAGCTGCAAATGGGACTTGCGTTGGCAAGCCATGTTTGCATAGCCGTATCCTTCTTTTTACAGGTCACTTCATGTTTCCCTCTCCTTACATGTCTGTCTGGACGGGGCTCAGCATGAAGACATAAAATCAAAGCATTGATTTTTGGGAGGCTTTTGCATTTCCCCGGATATTTGTCAACTCTTGCATGTCCAAGAGGTCTCCCCTTTTGCTGGGAGCTCCCGGACTTTCCGGCAATGTTGGCAAATACATTCCTGTGTAGAGTAACAAATAACAATTTAGCACTTTATGACTGTGTGAGTGGTTATTTTTAACAAACTGGGTGATGAGGGAGAGTAGGGGCTTTCTACCTCCTAGGTTTTTTTTGTCCCTATCAGGCTGGTTTCACATGACTGTGAAATTCGGACCATGCTTGGATAGGATTGCGCCAGGCTGATATGCCTATTTGTCAGTTAGTTCAGGTCAGGAGACTTGCCTGTCTGGCCGGGTATTCTGGCCCAAGCACTGTCCTTAGATACAGACATATGGATCTTGTCTCAGGATGTGGTATCAGCTTCTTGTGCTGTCATTGATGTCATTCCTTAAGTTCTAGAATAGGCCAGACCTTAAGGGATTCATTTGAAACTACGTTTTCCCTCAAGCCCCATAATTACAGTATATCATATCAACAACAATTTCTTCTGTTGTACAAATAGCATCAACACTAGGAATTGGATATATGAAATATAGTTAACTTTATTAATGTCACCAACAGGTTCAAGGATAAAAAAAATAATATATCCACTTGGGTTTATGGGAATTGGTGCCTCCCTATATTATCCTCAGCAAGCAGCTACAATTGCCAAGGTAAGAGTGTCATTCTTTATTGGAAACTTCTTATCCCTGAACGCTATGTCTGTATTGAGTTATGACAGGGGCAGTAATGTTATATTGGTCTTTTGGCTTGTGTTATGACCTTTATAGCTGGAACTTTACATTATATTAGTCTTTTGGCTTGTGTTATGACCTTCACAGATGGAACTTTACCAGCCGTTTGTTCATTACAATATATTAACGCACCATGGAAGCACATGTCACACAAAAGCATACATACTTTCTACAAACAATACAGTTGTGGAACTAACCCTTGGCAAAATGCAATTGCTAAGTGACAGACATTCCTCGATCACAATGGAACGTCTAATTAGACATTCATTTGTTTTCAGTCTTGTTCACACTTTAGTTTTGCACATTTGTCATTTTTCATTTGTCACTGCTGCATAACTCTAACTTCAATGGGAAACGTATGACAACTCTTAGGCCACGTTCAAACATGGAAGACTTTTAGTTGGGTTCCAATGTAGTTTTGTCCAGAATTGTGGTGTGAGATGACATCAAAAATATATATGTACTGATTTCTGCTAAACACTTGAGATTAAAGGATTTTTGTCCACTTTTTCTTCAAGAGTACACTGCTCCCCAGCAGGGGGCGTTGTGCTCCTACTTGATTAACTGTTCGGGCCAGCTGCATCATCAAACTGCTGGCACCAAATGTGGTCTCTCTGATGCTCCTAGTAGCCGAATCTTCGCCTTTGCAGCATCAGAGGAGTACGGGTGCACTGAGATTGACTGGATCCGGAGCGAACAGTGCGGTCCGGTAATCAGGCCAGCTTCAGAGCAGCGCTTACGAGCTCTATTGAAAAGTGCTGGTAAGAAGTGTTCATGTTAGGCCTCCACTGATGGGCTGTCTATCAACGGTGACTGATAACCTAGGCAACGAACAGTAAACAATACAATTAAAAATCCCTTCTTTTTTTGAGAATGGAGAGAATTTTTAATAACAAGCAAAATGCAAAGTTGCTTGTTTTTACTAGTATTTTGCAATTTTACCTATTAAAGAACATGAAACAACCAACCCTATTAAGGTAAGTTGCAAGCATAATATAGGATTCATGGTTTAACCAGTTGTAATCATAGCCAGATCTGATGTTCACCCAACTGTTGTGCTGGGTGAAACTGCACTAAAGAGCAATTTCCAGCACCTTCATAAAGATGAGCAGTCACGGAGTACTGAAATGTACCCAGAATTAATTGCATGTAAATGTGTTGCTTGCACAGATGCTTGTTTTTGGATACTTGCCCCAACATGATTGTTCTCCACACAGTGATTGCTCTGATCAGAGACTGAAGAAGGATCTCACAGTTTAATAACATTTAAGCTTTGTGCTTCATGTGATAAATTTACTCTTAAGTTTTAATTTTTCCTTTGTTTCTAGATTTTCATGTAGACACAGTATGAATGAGTAAAGCTTCCCGTATGATTTAGTTAGATATGGAGACTTGGGCTGATTATTACTTTGCTTATTCCAGCTCCAAGTGGGATTTCATACAGCCCATTCATACAGAATGAAGAGAACTTTGTGCCAATAGACAAAATACTAATTGTCTCGTCTGCTGGAAGAAAGCACTATTTGTTCAGTGGTATTTTGTTCATGCCCTGCTTAATTGACAGTCAATTTAATATTCCTTAAATCATTTGTCAGAACCTAATCGGGCATTTAATTTCTTAAATTTCTTGAAATATAAGGTAATTAAAGTCCAGTAAAGTAAATTACTGGTGTGCAAACCTCTATATTGGATTGTGTGTTTTAACCATACAGTAATCTAACATATGGTAGAACATTTATAGATCAAAAGACAAAGATGAATAGCAGTGATCTTACATATACTGTCCTCACAGATTTGTCACCATCATGTCTATGTGTGTGACATAAAATACAAACCGAAACTGAATTGCATTACTGAAAAAGGGAAGTTCTTTTTCCGGAGTATGTATACATTTACCAGAAATCATCTCGCCACACATGCAATATTTGTTGATCTGTGTCACATAGTATGACCTAAGTAAAATTAAAGGGGTTATCTGGGATTTTGGTTATTTTTTCCTATTACACTTAACTACACGCCTGTTGTATTCAGTGATGATCTCTACTTAGAGTGGTCACAGACTGCTGCTGCCTGTGATTGTCATTAAATTACAAATTTAAGGACGTAGAGGCTTTGGAGGGATTCATTAACTATTAACAAATTGAGGAGAACCCCAAATAAACCCTTTCTAGATAGCCTAAAAATTAACTTTTATTATTTATATTATTGAAATTTAACTAGGGTATAAAAATAACAATTATGTTCCTAATCTACCTAGATACTTTAAATTATTAATGTAGTATAGCTCGCTGCCATCTTTTTGTGCACATTTGGTAGCACCCCGGGGTGCTAGCCCCTAACTGGCAGAATAGGACATAGATTTAGCACACTAGTCCCCCCAGCATGCTTCACCGCATCTGCGGCGTCATCAGGGGATGGGACATAAGCCGTGATTCTCCAGCTTCAAGTGATGTCAAGTCGACAGAGCAGCATTTTCTCTTCCACTCCACTCTGCTCTGTTTACGGTGTTTCTGTGCCAACGTCATGCTGATTGACCGCCAGCTTCCCGCTGCCTAACTGCAGGGAGCTGGTTGTCAATCAGCATGACGTTGGCAGTTACTCCCCATCGACAGAAAAGACCTGAAAAGAAGATGCTGCTCTGTTGACCAAAGGGGAAATGAAGCAGAAGCGTAATCGCCTGAACCGGCAGATATCAAGGCCGGGTAGAATTGGCATGTAGTTAGCAAGTACATGCCTCTCAGTTCTTATAAGAAAACATAACTGAAGTCCCGGATCATCCCTTTAAGTTATACAGAGTCTGTTCAGTGCCACACAGGACACTTCATAAAAATAGGCACTTCCTGCGCCCACATATGATACGTCTGAACAGCATGGTATTGCAGGTTTATTCACTCCTCTTTCCATGGCAGAATAGCTCAGTATTACAAAATTCAATGGATAAGGTTATAATGGTTTTTCCATTTAAATGAGAACATACTCTTGCCTCTTTTATGAAATCCGATGAATACAGAAGTATTGTGGAGCAACCTAGATGTTGTAGTGTAGGTCTGTATAACTCAGATGTTGTATGTAGCCACAATATGCCCATGTGCGTAAGGCATAAAGCCAAGTTCACACACAGCAGATTTGAGGTGCAGATTCCGCACAGAAAATCCACAAAATTGACAGTACAATGCAAGTAAATGAGCTTTTCAAAAATCCAATCACGTGTTGTGTAAAAAAAAAAAAAAAAAGAAAAATCTGCGCAAAAATGAAAACTTGGTGGGGATCTCAAATCTGCAATATTCTTGTATGGATTTTTATTGCAGATTTCACCCTGTTCGTTGCTTAGTAATAGAGAAGGATGAAATCCGCAACAGGTAACTTTCTTAGCAGGCATACTGTGTTTTCTATGTGGGTTTTCCTCATGGAATTGCATTAGATGCGGCAAATCTACAGGTAAAAAAACCACATCTTTGTTTTTAGTGGGTTTCCGCTGCGGAAACACGCTAAACGCATTTAATCCATGCATGTATCAATCAAGATTTACCAAATACCAGGACGTATCAAAAACAAAGCAGCTTAATGTAAAACATAAATAGGTGTCGGGAATGGAAGTTGTTCTGCGCTCTCTGGAGTCAAGACAAACCAATAATCGGGATGAAAATGTAAGTTTATTGTATACGGGTTTCAGAGTCCACCGACTCCTTCCTTAGGACAACCATACATAACCATGGTTGTTCTGAGGAAATAGTCAGTGGACTCTGAAACCCGCAGACAATAAACTTACATTTTCATCCCGATTATTGGTTTGTCGTGACTCCAGAGAGCGCAGAACAACTTCCATTTTTTCATAATTTAATACATGACATATCAAACCGAGATAAAAACCGACACTGAAAAAAACGCAATAAAAATTAATGTAAAAAATTAAAGTACCGTAATCTAGTTTGCCTAATAGGTACATAAAATCTGCAACATCAAAACCCCTCCCCATACACATACCCGATTGGTAGACCCTTCATTGCGCTTCCTGTCATACAAGTAGCCTCTACAATAAAAAAAAAAAAAAAAAAAGACAGCAGTTGCCTAAATGAGGCCTAGTCATACATTTTATTTTCATCCTACTTTTTATTTTTGCAAAAGAAAGCTGTTCACATCTTAATAAATTAGGCTCCATGTGACTAAGCAGTTTGAAGAAGATGATCATAGAATCATAGAATGGTAGAGTTGGAAGGGACCTCCTGGGTCGTCTGGTCCAACCCCCTGCTCAAAGCAGGATTCTCTAAATCATCCCAGACAGATGTCTGTCCAGCCTCTGTTTGAAGACTTCCATTGAAGGAGAACTTACCACCTCTCGTGGCAGCCTGTTCCACTCCTTGATCACCCTAACTGTCAAAAAGTTTTTTCTAATATCTAATCTGTGTCTCCTCCCATTCAGTTTCATCCCATTTCTAGTCTTTCCTTGTGCAAATGAGAATAAAGATGATCCTTCTACAATGTGACAGCCCTTGAGATATTTGTAGACAGCTATTAAGTCTCCTCTCAGTCTTCTTTTTTGCAAGCTAAACATTCCCAAATCCTGCAACCGTTCCTCATAGGACATGGTTTGCAGACCGGTCACCATTCTGGTGGCTCTTCTCTGAACTTGCTCCAGTTTGTTGATGTCTTTTTTAAAATGTGGTGCCCAAAACTGGACACAGTATTCCAGATGAGGTCTGACCAAAGAGGAGTAGAGGGCAATAATGACCTCATGTGATCTAGACTGTATGCTTCTGTTGATACATCCTAGAATTGTATTTGCCTTTTTTGCTGTGATGTGTAAATCATATGTATAACATATGGACGTTCCGTCCTGGCGCACTGTCAGCGCAGAGAAGGGCTGTGATTAGCGGCAGATGTAGTCTTATAAATCTGTGTATTGGATTCCCCTTTTACCCCCTTCTGTGTTACTTAATTGGATCTTTGCTTATTGAAGTATTAGGGCAATTTCCTAACATACAAGTCAAAGATCAATGAAGAAATATTTCCAATAAAATGCACACTCCATAATGTTTTACTAATAATCACACTGTTTCTTTTCAAGGATACCGGTACAGTCTTATATGACTGGAGTCTTCAAGGACTTGTTACTTTAGAGTCATTGTGGAAAGATGGAGGGAAAAAGAAATCTGCAAAAAAACATGAAACGGTAAGATTGTATTATGGGGCTATCAATTACTTTACACCCCATTCTTAACAACTAGTGTGTTCCACATAGAGTAAAATAACATACTTATCCCCTTGTCAGACGCCGCTCCTATAACGTCGGTGCTGTGATTTCCGACAATCACAAGGCAGTCAATCAGTGGTCACATCATATACTCATTTTTCCCAAACATTACATTCATTGTCTGCAGATTTATTAGTCAAGTGAGTATTTTGACCATATCATAATTTTTATGAAGATTTTCCAACTTCAAGGTGTATAAACTTACATGCTTATTAGATGAAGTAGATCAGGTGTCTCTTTCATCATGTGCAGGAATTGCAGGACCTAAGGTATCCATGGTTACGACCACAAACAACTAGCTAACTAACTGTTATTATATCAGTGGATGTAACTATGCCTACCTTAATTCCTGCAATGCCTGCTCATGAGAAAAGAGACATAGGGAATCAGAAAAACTATACATGAGCCCACATATCCTTCTTATATACAGCATGAGCCCCCACATAGCCTCCCTATATACGGCATGAGAACCACAAAGCCTCCCTATATACAGTATGAGCTCCTCATTGCCTCCCTATATACAGCATGAGCCCCACATAGCCTCCCTATATACAGCATGAGCCCCTACATAGCCTCCCTATATACAGTTTGAGCCTCACATAGCCTCCCTATTTACAGTTTGAGCCTCACATAGCCTCCCTATTTACAGTATGAGCCTCACATAGCCTCCCTATATACAGTATGAGCCTCACATAGCCTCCCAATATACAGTATGAGCCTCACATATCCTCCCTATATACAGCATGAGCCCCACTTAGCCTCCCTATGTACAGCATGAGCCCTACATAGCCTCCCTGTATACAGTATGAGCCTCACATAGCCTCCCTATATACAGTATGAGCCTCACATAGCCTCCCTATATACAGCATGAGGTCCATTTAGCCTCCTTCTATACAACATTAGCCCCAAATAGCCTCCCTATATACAGCATAAGCCCTACATAGCCTCCCTATATACAGTATGAGCCTCACATAGCCTCCCTATATACAGTATGGGCCTCACATAGCCTCCCTATATACAGTATGAGCCTCACATAGCCTCCCTATATACAGTATGAGCCTCACATAGCCTCCCTATTTACAGTATGAGCTCACATAGCCTCCTATATACAGCATGAGTCCATTTAGCCTCCTTATATACAATATTAGCCCCACATAGCCACCCTATATACAGCACGAGTCCTACATAGCCTCCTATGTTCATACAAACATCCCATACACATGAAAAATAAAAACACCACATGATCCCCTCTCTCTGCTCCCCCGGTGCCCTGCCTCTGCTCCTGTCTCCGGTGCATTGACTCTCCGTAGTGCACATCTGACGCGATGAAATGATGTAATTACGTCAGCTATCTCACACGGTCCTCTGCCAATGTATTCCCTGCTGTCTGCATCTCATGGATGCGGATAGTGGTGACGGCAGATGGACGACAGGCGGTGGAGGGCACTGTGTGGCCCGTGGGCCACTGTTTCTGTCCTTCGGCTGTCTCAGGCCACTGGCAAGACTCAACAGCCACATGTCCACATGTGGCCTGCACACTTTCCCCTCATCTGATCTATAGGAGTTACGTAAATGACTTTGGTTCATACTTTTTTTCTTTAGCTTTGTAGGATAATTATGAAATCACAGGGGAAAAAATGTTTTCTGTAAGGTTCAGCAAATGAAATGTGAGTTGTTTAAGGATGATGAAAAGCAGAACTTCGACTTCTGTAACTTTAAAATGCCTCAGTCATGGGAAATTCTAACTGTTATATGTCTGAGTCTCAATGTAATGTAGTCTTAGTAATTACAACGTGCAAATAATATTTCTTTCCGTTGTAGCCTGTGAGTCCGGTCCAAGCAGACGGCAATGATCCATCATCAGTTGGCATGACACAGCCACAGACTCCCTCTCAAAGTATCAAGTAATGGTGAGTTTTATACATACACTATGTTTTCCCCATGTACACACGCTAAGTGGAATTTCTTAGAAAGACAGTCAAGCATAGGGGCAAAAGATACTTTGATTTTACTTTTTGGGTAGTATTTTTTTTATCATTTTTCTTAGGGCCTCTTTACTTGAAGTTATTTTTTTTTAACTATCAACAATCACTGGTTTGCAAATTTTTCTCTTTATCTCCTGATGAACATTTCTATCATAACAATCCTCTCCGCCCCTGTGGACTTTTCTTCCCACTTGGCAAGAAACATTGTTGCTTAGCGAGAAATGTAATTAAGTGGCCATTAGGGGAATATTACAGAATCACATAAATGACAGATCACTAGTGTATTTCATGTGAGGTGAGGGAAAGACTGAGTGAATGGAGATAGATTAACCCTTTGCAGTTGCACCCCTGTCACATGCTGATACTGTACGTTTGTGACTATAATACAGTGTCCCTCCTGTGGGTAATTTATTGCTCAGTGGTACAAAACGTTACTTATTTACCCTGACACATACTTATACCACAATACCAAGACAGCTATTATTTATGGGCTGTAATGATCCTTTTCATTGTTATACATTCCTCACTCTGTCAAATCATATAAGTCCTTTTAATTAAGCACTTATTGATTTGGCCTGCTTTGTGTTGTTAGAGGTGTTGCCGCAGAAAAGATTGTACATGGAACGGCACAGATTCTGTGACCTGTTTTCCTCTTGGGGGTATAAACAGGTCCTCTAGACAGTGCACTAGGCAAAAAACTGGAAAACTGAAATGTTTCCTGCTGCCTGTGCCACCAGTGCTTGTAACAGTCCAAGGCAAAGAATCAGCTTGTCATGTGCACCTTTATAATATGTGTTTTGTCACGTTGTTTGCAAAGATACAGCACTTAGGGTATAATTCCTCTCATTCTGGGGTCTTAAATAATAATAATTGTTATAGTTTACGGTTTCCAATATTCCTTATATAGTAAAATATAAAATGAAAAGAGGTAACCCTCATGTTTGTCTAGACCAGTGTTTCCCAAACTTCAGTCCTCGCCGACCCCATGGTTCATGTTTTCAGGATTTCCTTTGTATTGCACAGATGCTGGAAGTATCATCAAGGCATCAGGAATTCTCTTACCTGTGCAACACTATGAAAATCCTGAAAACATGACCCGTGGGGTCCACGAGGACTGGAGTTTGGGAAACACTGGTCTAGACTCTGGAGCAACCATGTATTGCCAAATAAAATTAAATGTTTATTAGAGCAGGAAATGGGTCTGTCTATTCTTGTTGTTTTGCTACCAGTATCAACATGCAGTGTACTGAGGTTCTATCTGTGTTAGGGTAGCATAGCTAGGAAGGGCAGAGTTAAATCCAGCTCTGCAGTGTTTGATTAGAAGCATCTGCAGTGTTTATCTAAGAAGCAGGAAGTAGATTTGTTGAGTGGCAGGCTCCTGAGGGAGTGTTAGTCAGCTGGATGAAGCAGAGTTGAATGCACAGGCTGTGTGAGTGAACAGCCAAGATGTGAGCTGTAGATGAGAGAGAGTGAAGACGAGTCTCTCTCTGGAAAAAGTGACTGACGAGTCAGTCAGTCTGCTGGATGTAGCGGATTCTGCCTAAAAGAGAGTGTGAACTCCTACACCATCCATAGACCCTCGTTCTTGTGCCCTTCAAAAAGCAGCTCCTGAAAGAGTAGATGCAAATGTAATAGGATATATTCACACAGGATGAATGTTCTCACAAATATGCGGCACAAGTGACATATTTCACAGCAGGTCACATGCCACATGGATTTTTTTCCACAGCATGGGAATGAGATTTGGTAAAATTTTATCCACTTTGATGGCTGTAAGGTGGCGGTGTTCACACCGTGCAGTAACTGAGGCAGTGACCCAAGCAAGTCCAATATATACAGCTTTTATTCAGCAACTCACGGGTTAAACAGAAAAAGTCCTCCGGTACGCAGCCGGGTTAACATCAGTCCATAAACAATGGTTGCCGGGCACAACGGCCGCGCCGGGCCGAACAGGGCCTGACAGGTGCAGAGCCGCGCCAGGTGTAGGTTCAGCTACACAATCCTGCGTAGCTTTTCTGCTATGCTCCTAGCAGGGTCAACATAGAACCACACTAATCCTTAGTGCAGGAATTTTAAAGACCTGTGGCAAAAGCCACTGGAAAACCCGGGTTGGAGGGAGGAGGCCGCCCCACTGCCTCCTGTGACCTCCTCCAAGAAATGAAGGACCTGCCGGACTTTACTTAATCTGCCTTAGCCAGGTAGTCTGACCAGGTCATTGCTCACCTTCATTCCTGCATTGCAGCCGCAGCTGTGTGTGTGACTGCAATGCACTCCAATGGTTTTAATAGGTCTCTGTACACATTCTGGGGGAAACATAGCGTCCCTCGTAAACGATCCCGGTCACTGCCTCACATATTCCCCCACTCTGTTCAAACTTGTGGGGTTGAACATTTGTCACCATACAGGGTGCCCGGGACAGGGCATCCGCGTTTGCTTGCAACTTTCCAGGGCGATGTTCTACAGAGAAACTGAAATTTTGCAGTGACAGGAACCACCTGGTTACTCGCGCATTTCTCCTTGGCATTCCTCATCCATACCAAGGGTGAGTGGTCTGTCACCAAGCGGAATTGACGCCCGAGTAAATAATAACGTAGTGATTCCAAGGCCCATTTAATAGCCAAACACTCCTTCTCTACCACGCTATAATTTTTCTCTGCCGGGACAAGTTTTCTACTCAAGTAGGTGACCGGGTGTTCTTCACCATTCACTTTTTGTGACAACACCGCCCCTAAGCCTACCTCCGAGGCATCTGTCTGTACAATGAAGGTTTCATTGAAGTTGGGGCTGATGAGGACCGGCTGTCCACACAGGGCCAACTTCATGGACTGAAAGGCTTCTTCTGCCTGAGGGGTCCACCGAACCATTACCGTTTTTTTTCCTTTCAAGAGATCGGTCAGGGCCGCCATTCGCCCAGCAAAATTAGGTATAAGCCGGCGGTAATACCCAAGGATGCCAAGGAACGCCTTCACCTGTTTTGTACTCGATGGTTTAGGCCAGTTTTTCAGCTGCAGATGAAGGAAGGGAGACACACTAGGCATAACTAGTGGGTAGGCGGAGCCCCAGATAGGATTGACACCTCAGATTAAAAAGAGTGTTGACCGGCCCCTCCAGCTCGGGCTCCTCCTACTCAGCTCTTCAGTCTAAAATTTGAGGTCTCAGAGGATGGTCGCTGCTGGAAGCAGCTCCTCAGAAGATTTTATTATTTTTTATCGGACAAGAGACTTGGATCACCAGAGTGGTCTAGAGGTCTCAGGGGTCTCAACGCTGCTGGACCCCAACCTCTCCCTCTGTAATTACCCTAATGGTGGTCCCTGCAGAACCCTGCCGGCCCGGGGGGATGAGGATGGCTTCCCTGGCGGGGGCGCAAACCGCGCACAGGGGTCACTGCGTCCCCCGCCCTGGGGGGAAGCATGGGCATAGCGCCAGAAACCCCTGGGGGTCCCTGTGGCGCTCGGCTGGTGAGTACTCCACATTTTTATTAAAGATGTGTGTGAGTGATTTAACGGCTGCTGCGGCAGCCGCTGTACAGTTTACATGCCGGTGACTCTGAGGAGAAGGAGAGAGAGGAGTGCGCGCTTTTTTATTTTTGAATTTCGCGCCGCTCTGAGCGCGCGCTTTACTGCAGCCTCCATTTCCGGCTCCTCTACATGGAGCACATCGGAGACAGAGCGCGGCGGCCATTACATGACAGGCTGAAAGCTCCCCGGACATCGCTCCTCTCCCCTCCCGGCAAGAACGTGACCAGCTGGGTGAGTCGCTTCTAGCCCGCGGGCAGAAGCTTAACCCCTTCACCCCCACAGCGCGGGCACCGTCTGGGGCACTAATGAGTGACAGATTGCGCGGTCCTGCGGCTGTTATCGCATAAGGGACTCACACACTCTTTTCAATATTAATAAAGAGGTTGTGGGGAGCCTGCGATATTAATATTATTAATATTATTGCCACTATACGTTTCCGCTAACGATCCTGATAACGACGCATACTAATGCGATCGTTTGTGTGATCTTTTTTAATGTCGCTAGTAGCTGCCAATCTGAGCGATCTCATT
This sequence comes from Oophaga sylvatica, assembly GCA_033576555.1. Lineage (NCBI taxonomy): Eukaryota > Metazoa > Chordata > Amphibia > Anura > Dendrobatidae > Oophaga > Oophaga sylvatica. The sequence continues at coordinate 556,649,321 of JARQOD010000002.1, read as the reverse complement.
AACATCGCATAAGCGGTTAGCGATCCCCTTAATGACTTTGGCGGTCATTGCGATATACAAAACAGCGCAATTTTTTAGCGATCTTGTGGAACGTTTTTCTGTATAGTGTGGCATAGCTGTCCTGTAGCTGCGGCCTTATAAGAGGCGCTTGGAGCTCGCACACCCTTTTCATTATCAAGGTTGTGGGGAGTCTGCTACTTTAACCCCTTCTTAGGCGGTTAACTCTTAATGAGGGACAGCTGGGGTAGCTCTCTCTTTAAGAGCTTTAACCCTTCAGCGTTTGTTTTTTCTTTAAGAAACACACTGTTCTGGTTACTGACAGGTTTAACCTGCCGTATACTGTGCAAGGGCAGTTCATCTCCCAGATCCGCTACAGAATCAGTCTCGCGTATCTGACACGCAGACCTCGACTCATGCGCAGCGGTCGGAGGTTCCAGTGGTGTCAAAATGGAGGCCCTCACTAGTTTCTATTGATGGCCTGTCTGACCTTCTAGGTTATTGAGTGTCAGCTAGATCCTCTCAAGGAAGCGACACAAATCGGTGCCTTCCTTCTCGCGTAGCGAAGATGTCCGATTCGGACAAGGAGGATCGGCAAGGACACTCTGCCTCTCTCATGGGCCGTACTAATGGAGCCATGAGGGCGTTGCAGTTACCGGAGGAGGTAACTAGACGTCCTGGTAAGTCGGCCTGGATGTTTCAGGAGTCGCATAGGTCGCGTCGGCTTTACAAACTGTATCCGTTTCTACGGAGTTGTTTGTTAATTGGACCCCTTCTCCTGAACTGAATGTTCCTTTATCCCAGCTTAGCAAATCTTCCTGGAAAGGGAAGACGAGTGTGCAGGAACCGCTGGACAGAAAAACGGAGATGGCAACAATATCCATCTGCGAAGCCGCGGGTCATGGATTCGTCTATGTGTACTTGTAAAGTTTCCCTGAGCCGGTTGGACCGTCTAAGGACGGCGTGGCAAGATGGATCCCCTCTATCGAGGTAGATGGGCTTTTCAAGTTGAAGGATACTGCGTCACTGCTATCCAGGGCGTAATCCTCGGCAGTCACAGTCAGAAGAGCACTGTGACTTAAACAGTGGAACGCGATTTCCAAGCAGAGTTTGCTATCTTTAGCTTAGAAAGTGGTCAGCTATTTGAATCTGACCTCACGGAGCTGATTGCCAAGGCAAAGGCAAAAGAATCAGCCTTACCGCAGCGCAGAGCTGTGACTTCTGCATCTGGCACGGTAGTTGTCGGCGGTCTTTTCGGTTTAGGGGATGATCCGCCCAACCCTCTGGGGGTTTGGGTCGTCTCTCTCTTTTTAAAAAAAAAAAAAAAAGAGAAAGGGGAATTCTCAGAAATTCCGCATACCCTGGAAACAGAACTTCTGTTAAGGCAGAAGCTGGCAAAAAACCTGCTAAGACAGACTGACGTCTGGGTCTCACTCGAGCGCTCTCGAGTGGGGGGTCGTTTACTACAATTCAAACCGATTTGGGTTTCCCATGTGTGCGGACGCCTGGGTGACACAGGTTGTGTTGGCAGGTACTTCATAGAGTTTCTTTCTCGACCCCCGGATACCGGTTCCGCAGAGGACCGGGGAAGAGGATTTTTATTCCAACCTCTTGGTGGTCCCCAAAAAGGAGGACAAATTTCGCCCTATTCTGGAAGATTGAATCGGCTTGTCCACACCCGAACATTCTGCATGGAGTCGCTTCGCTCCGTTGTAGCAGCCCTGTCGCAGAACGTCTTTTTGGTCAATCGACATTCGCGACGCTTATTTGCAGTCGGAAGGGCTCACCAGCGCTTCCTTCGTTTTGCCATAGGTCAGGACCATTACCAGTTTGTGGCTCGGCCATTCGGCTTGGCCTTAACGCCCAGAGTTTTTACAACGATTCTGGCGCCTCCCATGGCAATTCTTCGAAGACAGGGACTTACGATTCTTCCCTACCTGGACGACCTTTCGATTGTGGCGTCCTCAAAGGAGGAGGCAGTGACGGCTCGCAATCTATTCCTTCAGCTTCTGGAGGACTTCGGGTGACTGGTCAATTGGGAAGAAGTCGTCTCTGGAACCGTCGCAGTCTATCCTATTTTTAGGAATGCATTTCGACACGGTACGGGCAGTGGTGCCTCTATCTCCAGGCGAGCGGGCATGTTCCCCTCGTCATGTACAGTTTATGAAGTCTTTGACAGTAATGTCTCTTCGGAAGTGTATGCGCTTTCTGGGTTTAATGGTGGCGTTCATGGAGACACTTCCGTTTGCCCAGTTTCATTCCAAAGGCTCATCCTGAGTCATTGGGATCTATCGCAAGCTTCTCTGGATTGCAGCGTCATCATCTCTCACAGGGTGCGAGAATCCCTAGGATGGTGGTTACGTCCAGGAGCGTTATCCCTGGGGAAATCTTTCCTCCCTCCGAGGTGGTCGGTCATAACCACCGATGCCAGCCTGATGGGCTGGGGGGTGTCTGGAACGATCTTTTGGATCCAGGGAGTATGGTCATCGGGAGAGTCTGTTCTACCGATCAACATCCTGGAATTGAGGGCAATTTTCCTTTGCCTCCAACACTGGACGGTCCCTTTAAGCGGTCTACCAGTCCGAGTGCAGACAGACAACGCGACAGCGTTTGCGTACATCGACCACCAAGGCGGGACAAGGAGCTCCAGGCTCATGATGGAGGTGTCTCGGATCCTGCTATGGGCCGAGACCAAGGTTCCAGCCATCTCTGCGATTCACATTCCAGGAGTCCAGAATACCATGGCGGACTTCCTCAGTCGCTAGAAGATGGATCCTGGAGAATGGAGTTTTTTCATCCGAAAATTTTTGCACTGCTGTGCTCCCGTTGGGGAACTCCCCAAGTGGATTTGATGGCATCCAGGTTCAATGCCAAACTACCGTCCTTCATGTCCAGGTACAAGGACCCGAAGGCTATGGCGGGTGGTTGCTCTGGTGGCTCCGTGGGACCATTTCAAGCTAGTCTGGGTTTCCGCCGATATCTTTACTTCCTCTGGTGCTGCGTCGGATCAGACTGGAGAGTATTCCGGCTATGTTGATAGCCCCGGATTGGCAAGGAGGACGTGGTCCGCGACACTGGTGTCGCTTTTGGCGGCACCGCCATTCCCACTTCCTCCTCGCCCGGACCTGTTAACCCAGGGGCCCGTTCGTCATCCGGACTTGAAGTCTCTGCGTTTGACGGCGTGGCTCTTGAGACCGAAATATTGACCCGTAGAGGTTTTTTCAGCCAAAGTCATTGCCACTCTGCGAGCTGCCAGAGGTCCGGCTTCTACTAAGGTTTATCACAAGGCTTGGGAAGCCTTCTTTTAGTGGTGTTCGGGTTCTTCAAGGAATCTGAGGATTTTTTCCATTCCCAATTGGTTGGCTTTGCTGCAGTACGGGCTGGACAAAGGTTTGGCAGTTAACACTGAAAGGTCAGGTTTCTGCCCTGTCCTTGTTGTTTCGGAAGGCTATCGCCTCGCGTAGGGACGTACGTTCCTTTTTTTCGCGGAGTCAACCGTCAGTTTCTACCGCGGAAGGCGCCTGTGTCCCCTTGGCGGCTCAACTTTGTCTGGGAGGCTCTTCAGCATGTACCTTTTGAGCCTATGGCTAAGTGCACACGATCAGGAATAATTGCGTTTTTTTTCGCGGTTTTTCCGCGGTTTTCCGCGGTAAAAACGCGATAAAACGCAAGCATTAAGCATCCTATACATGTTAATTGATTCCGCATGTTTTGGCCACATGTTGCGTTTTTTTCCGCGAAAAAAACGCTTTGCGGAAAAAATAGCAACATGTTCATTAATTTAGCGTAATCGCGGTGATTCCGCCGCCATAGGAATGCATTGAACCGCTTACTTTCCGCATGTGGCTATGCCCACTATGCGCAATGTAAGCGGTTCATGTGCGGATGGTACCCAGGGTCTGGAGCAGAGGAGACTCTCCTCCAGGCCCTGGGTACCATATCCCTGGTAAAACAATAATTAAAATAAAAAATAATGATATTCTCACCTTCCGGCGGCCCCCGCAGCCTTCCCGCGGCCCCCGCAGCCTTCCCGCCTTCAGCGACGCTCCCGGCAACTTCCGGTCCCAAGAGTCCTTTGCGAGAATCACCCAGATGGCGTAGCGGTCTCGCGAGATGCTACGTCATCGGTGTGATTTGTTGCAAAGCACTCCTGGGACCGCGAGTTGCCGGGAGCGTCGCTGAGAGGCGGGAAGGCTGCGGGGGCCGCGGGAAGGCTGCGGGGGCCGCCGGAAGGTGAGAATATCATTATTTATTATTTTTTTTATTATTTTTACATTAGATCTTTTTACTATTGATGCGACATAGGCGGCATCAATAGTAAAAAGTTGGTCACACTTGTCAAACACTATGTTTGACTCGTGTGACCAACCTGTCAATCAGTTTTCCAAGCGATGCTACAGATCGCTAGGAAAACGCTAGCATTCTGCAAGCTAATTACGCTTGCAAAACGCTATTATTCTGGCGGGAATCAGCATAAAAAAACGTGCGTATTTCCTGCGGGAGAAGTGCGGGATTGCCGCGGAAATTTCCGCGGCAATTCCGCAACGTGTGAACTTAGCCTATGGGTTCTGCTAGCCTTTCTTTACTTTTTTGGAAGGTTGCCTTCTTAGTGGCGGTAACCTCTTTAAGAAGGGTTTCTGAGTTGGCAGTTTTTTCCTGCTCGCCTTCTTTCCTGGAGTTTTATCCGGATCGAGTAGTGCTTCGCACTCGGGGCGGCTTTCTACCTAAGGTGGTGTCGCAATTTCATGTTAACCTGGATATTGTGTTGTCCTCGCTTTGCCCGGGCACAAGGAATGCAAAGGAATGGGACTTGCACAAATGGGATTTAGTGCGGGCCTTGAAGTTCTATTTGTCTGTCATTCAAGGTTTTCGGAAGTCAGATTCCCTGTTTGTGATTACAGCAGGTCGTAGGCGTGGTCAACGAACTTCCAAGGACTCTATAGCTCGTTGGATTCGGTCGACCATTTTGGAGGCTTACCGACTTAAAGGCGAACCTTGCCCGATTAAGATTCGAGCTCGCTCCACGAGGGCTGTGGCTTCATCGTGGACCTTTCATCAAGGGCTTCAGCAGCTCAGCTCTGCCGAGCGACGACCTGGCGTTCCGTCCACACATTTACAAAGTTTTATAAGGTGGACGTCAGTGCTTCCGCTCATGTGGCCTTAAGACATAGGGTCCTGCAGGCAGCGGTAATTTAAAGTTCTTAGTTAACTTGTATTTGGCGCCTGTGGCGCATTTATCTAGGTTGTTGGGTTTCTGCCTATTTTGGTTTTTTCCCACCCTAATTTTTGGACTGCTTTGGGACGTCCCACTAGTTATGCCTAGTGTGTCTCCCTTCCTTCATCTGCAGCTGAAAGACGGATTTTGGTAAGAACTTACCTGTAATATCCTTTTCAGCGAAGAAGGAAGGGAGACACACATCCCTCCCATGGCAGAAGTGTGTTGTTGTATTTACAGAAGCAGCGTGGCCCTTCTCTGATAGCGATTTTCTGAGCTGAGGTCGACGCGCTACGGCTCTGTTCCAGCATTGCCAGCTTATCGCAGTAGTCAGGTTCAGTGAGTAGTACCTGGAACTGTGTGGTTTTTCTTTGCCAAATGCATGCATAACCTGTACTTTTGTATTTTTCTCTGAAGTCCTTCAGAAGGGGTTATGTGGCTTCGCTGGTCATATTGTTCTTCCTTAAGCTTGGGTACGACTGAAGAGCTGAGTAGGAGGAGCCCGAGCTGGAGGGGCCGGTCAACACTCTTTTTAATCTGAGGTGTCAATCCTATCTGGGGCTCCGCCTAACCACTAGTTATGCCTAGTGTGTCTCCCTTCCTTCTTCGCTGAAAAGGATTTTACAGGTAAGTTCTTACCAAAATCCGTCTTTTATGGCCTCAATTTTATTGATTTGGGGCTTGATAGCTCCTCGGCCTATCACATACCCCAAATATCGGGCTTCCTCTAGCCCTATCGCACATTTTTTTGGGTTTGCCGTTAACCCCGCGGCTCTGAGAGAATCCAGCACCGCTTGTACCTGTGATAGGTGCGTTTGCCAGTCTGAGCTAAATATGATAATATCATCTAGATACGCGGACGCGTACTCCTGATGCGGCTTTAGCACTATGTCCATCAATCTCTGAAATGTAGCCGGGGCCCCATGTAACCCAAAAGGTAAGACCACATAGTGATATAGACCCTCCGGAGTTACGAAGGCGGTCTTTTCCTTCGCCGAATCTGTGAGAGGTACCTGCCAGTAACCCTTGGTGAGATCGAGCGTGGTAAAGTACTGGGCTTGCCCCAGTCTCTCAATCAGCTCATCCACCCGGGGCATTGGATAAAGGTCAAACTTTGACACTTCATTCAATTTCCGGAAATCGTTACGGAAGCGTAATGATCCGTCTGGCTTTGGAATCAGTACAATGGGGCTAGCCCACTCACTCCGTGATTCCTCTATGACACCTAACTGAAGCATTTGTTTTACCTCAGCCGTGATGGCTTGTCTCCGGGCTTCGGGCACCCGGTACGGTCTTATTCGCACCCTTACCCCAGGTTCAGTGACAATGTCATGTTGGATAACCGTAGTTCTACCTGGTAGCTCTGAGAACACGTTGGTATTGTGTTGCACCAGGGAGCGAGCCTCCCGTCGCTGCTGTTTAGTGAGGGCATCACTTATCCTGACCTCCCCCTTGGACGCTTCCCTGGCTGAAGGTAAAGAACTCTCTGGTGATATGCTCAGGGTGATGTCTGTAACTAAACACTCTCGATCTTTCCAAGGCTTTAGCAGGTTTACATGGTAAATCTGCTCAGGTTTCCTCCTTCCGGGCTGATACACCCGGTAATTTACCTCCCCCACCTTTTCTCGAATCTCATATGGCCCTTGCCATTTGGCCATGAGCTTACTCTCGGCTGTGGGTACCAGTACTAATACCTGATCGCCTTTGTTAAAAGACCTGACTCTTGCTCTTTTATTATATGTGCGCCTCTGGGTTGCCTGGGCATCTAACAGATGTTCTTTCACGATGGGCATGACCGCCGCGATCCGGTCCTGCATACTAGCCACGTGTTCAATTATACTCCTATGTGGAGTCAGCTCTTGTTCCCATGTCTCTTTGGCTACGTCCAACAGACCCCTAGGGTGTCTGCCGTATAATAACTCAAAGGGAGAAAACCCTGTGGAAGCCTGGGGTACCTCACGGACGCGAACATCAAATAGGGTAGCAACATGTCCCAATCCCTTCCATCCTTAGAAACCACCTTTTTTAACATGGACTTGAGGGTTCTATTGAACCGTTCTACTAACCCGTCGGTTTGAGGGTGGTACACCGAGGTGCGCAGTTGTTTAATTTTTAGCAGTTTTCACAGTTCTCTTGTCACCTTGGACATAAAGGGGGTCCCCTGATCCGTCAGGATCTCCTTAGGTAGTCCCAGGCGACAGAACATGGCAAACAGTTCCCGGGCAATAAGTTTTGCCGAGGTGTGGCGTAGTGGTATAGCCTCCGGGTACCGGGTGGCATAGTCGACGACCACCAGTATATGTTGGTGGCCACGGGCGGATTTTACAATGGGCCCTACCAAATCCATTGCAATCCGTTCAAAAGGTACCTCTATCACTGGCAGGGGTACCAATGGACTACGGAAACTTGCAGTGGGTGAGGTCAACTGACATTCGGGCAGGATTCGCAGTACCTTTGGACCTCCGCGTAAACTCCAGGCCAAAAGAACCGCTGCAAGATACGTTCTAGAGTTTTTTTTTTCCCCTAAGTGTCCACATTGTGACAGCCGAGAGGGGGCGGAGTCTCGAATGAAGTCCTGAGTGGCCGAGTAGCGCTCGATCAAACTGACTACCTGGTCGAGCGTGCCGGGGTCGCCTTGCCCCACCCAACGTTGTATAGCAGCCGGCAGAGTCCTTACCAATCGGTCAGTCACCACCCTCTCCACCATCTGGGCTGGAGACAAAGTCTCTGGCTGGAGCCACTTCTTTACCAGCTGCAGGAGGTCATAAGCCTGAGACCGAGCGGGTCGTGCCTCCACATAAGCCCATGAAGATACACGCTGAGCCCTCACGTATGTATTGACCCCTAGTCGGGCAAGGATCTCACCTTTGAGCCTCTGGTAGTCCTGGGCGTCCTCCCGACTGAGATCGAAGTAGGCCTTTTGTGCATCGCTGACCAGAAACGGAGCCACTACTTCTGCCCACTGGCCGGCTGGTAGGTTTTCCCGCTCCGCTGTGCGTTCATAAACTGTCAGGAAAGCTTCCACGTCATCCTCCGGTCCCATCTTCCTCAACGCTGAGCGAACCCTGTCTCGGGCCTCGCGACATTCAGGGGCTGGTGCCATCGAGGTCTCCCGCAGGGCAGAAATCTGTTGCAGCAGCAGTTCATTTGTTTTTTGTTGCTGCTGGTACAATAGCTGCTGTTGCTCATTGTGCTGTTGCTCCCGCTCCTGGTGTTGCCGCTGGAGACTCAGGTACTGCTCCTGCTGGTGTCGCTGAGACTGCAGCTGCTGCTGTTGTGTAATTACCAGCTGCTTTAACAGCTCTTCCATTTTGTCCACGGGTTGAGGCTGAAAAGTGGCCGGCCGGATTGTGGTCATGAAGCTGCCGGTGGGTATGCCTCAGTCACAGTGCCCGCATTCTCCACCAAGCTGTAAGGTGGCGGTGTTCACACCGTGCAGTAACTGAGGCAGTGACCCAAGCAAGTCCAATATATACAGCTTTTATTCAGTAACTCACGGGTTAAACAGAAAAAGTCCTCCGGTACGCAGCCGGGTTAACATCAGTCCATAAACAATGGTTGCCGGGCAATCCTGCGTAGCTTTTCTGCTATGATCCTAGCAGGGTCAACATAGAACCACACTAATCCTTAGTGCAGGAGTTTTAAAGACCTGTGGCAAAAGCCACTGGAAAACCCGGGTTGGAGGGAGGAGGCCGCCCCACTGCCTCCTGTGACCTCCAAGAAATGAAGGACCTGCCGGACTTTACTTAATCTGCCTTAGCCAGGTAGTCTGACCAGGTCATTGCTCACCTTCATTCCTGCATTGCAGCCACAGCTGTGTGTGTGACTGCAATGCACTCCAATGGTTTTAATAGGTCTCTGTACACATTCTGGGGGAAACATAGCGTCCCTCGTAAACGATCCCGGTCACTGCCTCACATGGCACTGTAATACGCTGCTGATTTTCCACCTGCAAATACAGTGTAAAACCCACAGTGAATCCACCTTGTATGAATATACTGATAATTTGTCTAACCCCTTCTCCCCAATGCCAATTTTAATTTTTGCTCTTTCCTTCCCCTTTTCCAAGAACTATTTTTCTTTCAACTTTTTTATTTTTCTGCTGACATAGCCATATGAGGGCATGTTTGCAAGAACAAGTAGTTGTGAACAACATCTGTCATTTTACCATATAATGTACTTGAACCTGCAGACGCTTATTGTATATACTGCAGTACTACGTTTTGATATATATAGTGAAAATTACGTTCTCTTATGAAGTCTAGCCACAGGCTGGGCTTCACAGGAGGTCTAACATGGGAGCCATAGGGGCCTTGAGAAGACCTGTAGTAGGATGTACTTTTGTGTTCTGTGTTGTTAAGGGGTCATAAGAACTTCTGAGACCTTTGTTTTAAAGTGCATATCTGCCTCTTGTACACTGTTTTTCAATCTGAAAAGATGGAAAATTTTGATCTTATTAATTTCAGGTTACCTATAGCCACCACTAGAGGGCGCTAAGACGGTTATTGTATACTGTTAAACATTGTGCTCAATTTAGTGATGTAGTGATCTCTAGGGGCTGCTGCAGGCATCCATAATTATATAGTTGAACTTTGTGACTTTCCAGAGGATTAGGATTCCTGTATCAGACAAGTAAAAGATATATTTTAAACCTTATCTGCAAAGAACATTGAATGTAAAAATAGTTTGGCACTAAAAATAGAAATTTACAAATAGCGTTTGCAGATTTTATTTTGCATATTATTTTTTTTCTCCTGTTGCTTCTCTTTCAGATTTCCAAAATGATTTGCACTGTTGTTGTGGAACAGCTTCTAGTGCAACTCAGGAAATCCACCATTGCACTGAGGCATCCGAGGATCTACAGTATGAAAAACGAGGCATCGGTCAACATGAAGCAATTGCTATCCAAAGGCAAAGTCTGTTATTTATGTACCCTTTGTACACCAGCTAATAAACATCTCTGATTTGAAAATATATATTTTTTAAAGAGTACTTTAATTATTAGAATCAGCAGGGTTTTTTATTACATAGTATATAAGGATAAATGTGATCACATCTGGTGCACTGGTATATAGTCTTGTCAGACGTAGAGAGGATAGGCAAAGATTAGTTGTGGAAATCGTACTATAGTCATAATGATAACATATTTTCCCAAGCTCTTTGTAAAAGTTTTTAGGCCATTTTAATACCTATGCTTAGGGAGTTATAGGGTGATCATCAGTGTAATATGGATAGGGTGACCTATTTCGCTAAGCTGTAGGAAATGGTGAGCAGTACGGACTGAAGAGCTAGACAAGCTGGACAGCAAGTCCGTGTCGTGAAGACCAGTAAAGCTGGATGTGCAGAGCGACACTTGGATAAGCGGAGCTGGAAATGCTGGATGGCCTGAGGATCATTGGGGCAGGATATATGGACAAACATATTGGCGTTACTGAGTTGAATGTGCAGAATGCACCTTGAAGAACTAGAGACGAGTAAGCAGGCATGTGCCATGATCTAGCAGGTCTAAGTGAAGACAGCACCCAGGAACAGATGCGGTGAGTCGACAGTTGGGCACCTTGTTGTACCAGAATAATAATAATAATCTTTATATAGCGCCAACATATTCCGCAGCGCTTTACAGTTTAACAGTTTCAAAACACAAGTCATAAGTAACAACGTTAACAATACAATAATTAAAGCAAAATAAGCCGACCCTGCTCGTGAGAGCTTACAATCTACAATGAGGTGGAGGAGATACAAAGTACAGGTGTGTATATACAATGGTGCATTTACAATGATGGTCCAGCCATCTTGAGGGAGTGAGGGATGGGTGGAGATAGTGAATGGGCTACACACACACACTTAACACCTAGAACGACTTTGATTTGTGAACGTGATAGGCCGCTCTGAACAAATGTGTTTTGAGGGAGCGCCTGAAACCATGCAAATTGTGGATAGTCCTAATTTCTTGGGGTAGAGCATTCCAGAGGATTGGCGCAGCGCAGGAGAAGTCTTGGAGTCGGGAGTGGGAGGTACGGATTAGTGCAGAGGTTAGTCCAAAGTCGTTTGCAGAGCGCAGCAGTCGGTTAGGCCGATAGATAGAAATGAGGGAGGAGATGTAGGGGGTGCTGCACTGTGTAGAGCTTTGTGGGTGAGAACCAGTACTTTGAATTGGATCCTATAATGAATGGGCAGCCAATGTAAGGACTGGCGAAGAGCGGACGCGTCCGAGTACCGATTAGCCAGATGGATGACCCTGGCTGCTGCATTAAGGATGGACTGGAGAGGGGATAGTCGAGTAATGGGGAGGCCAAGTAATAGAGCGTTGCAGTAGTCCAGGCGGGAGTGGATCAATGCTACAGTGATGGTTTTTGTTCTTTCCATGGTGAGAAAAGGGCGGATTCTAGAGATGTTCTTTAGGTGTAAGCGGCAAGAGCGGGCAAGAGATTGTGAAGGAGAGATTGGTGTCAAACATAACACCCAGACAGCGAGCCTGCTGCCGGGGTGTTATTATGGTGCTGCCCACAGAGAGGGAAATGTCAGATTTAGGGAGGTTAGTAGACGGCGGGAGCAGAAGGAGTTCAGTCTTGGAGAGGTTAAGTTTCAGATAGAGAGCGGACATGATGTTGGAGACTGCGGACAGACAGAACCAAATGTGCAGACAGCACTCAGGAACAGCAGAACTGAATCAGCAGCTGGTACCTCCATAGTAGCAGAATTGAGTGTGGTGACAGCACCTAGGAACGGCAGAGCTGGATATGCGGACCACTCTTCGATACAGCACAGGTAGTCCAGTAGCACACAAAGTAAGTTGTAACAAAACCAGTAGACATAGAGCTGGGTGGACGCTGTGGAGACACAAGGAACGTACGTGGTAGCAGTTTATGTTCTTAACCCCATATCAGGCGGCAGGCAACCTGCCTGAGCTTGCTTAAAAGGCCAAGCAGGATGAGGCCCCCAAATTGGGTTACGAGAATAACCTGACAAGCATGAGAGCAAGTAGAGCCAGCCTGCTGAAAGAAGACATGGGGCTGGCAGTGGAGCAGTACAGGTGAGTAGCGACATGGAGTCGTCTTTTTAAGAGCAGTTACTACATAAGTAGGCAAGAAAAAAACATTTCAGTTAATTTAGTATTTCAGCAGCAGAATGGAAGGAAAGGAGACACACTAGTAATGACTAGTGGGTAGGCGGAGCCCAGATAGGATTGACACCTCAGATTAAAAAGAGTGTTGACCGGCCCCTCCAGCTCGGGCTCCTCCTACTCCTGCTTCTTCAGTCTAAAATTTGAGGTCCAGAGAGGATAGGTCGCTGCTGGAAGCAGCTCCTCAGAAAACTTTATTATTTTTATCGGACTAGAGACTTGGATCACCAGAAGTGTTCTAGAGGTCTCAGGGGTCTCAGCGCTGCTGAACCCCCACCTCTCCCTTGGCGATCTGTAATACCCTGTATGGTGGTCCCTGCAGTTTCACGCCGGCCCTGGGGGATGAGGATTGCTTCCCTGGCGGGGACGCAAACCGCACATCGGGGGTCACTGCGTTCCCCGCCCGGGGGGGGAAGCGATGGGCACAGCGCCACAAACCCTGGGGGTCCCTGTGGCGCTCGGCTGGTGAGTACCGCATTTTTATGTGAATGTGTGTGTGCTCTCAGCGGCTGCTGCGGCAGCCGCTGGTACATGTATTAGATGACATGTTTGGTGACTGTATTTTATGTCCGCAGGCAGATACCTGCAGGACAGAGGAGAGCAGAGAGCGAGGAGTTCGCGCTCTTTTTTGAAGCCGGAGGGGGGCGTGGCTTCACGCTTCCTGCTCTTTTTGTGACAGGAATCGCTCTGAGGAGACTGCAGCTTCACTGTCCTTCTCTTCCGGCTTCTCTCAGCGCGGCGGCCATTACAGAGGCTCCGGGCTCCTCATGCTCCGCTCCTCCTGTTTAAGGTATACTTTCACCGAGGCCAGCTGGGTGAGTGAATATCATCACCCCACAGCGCAGAACCTATCTGTGTTCCAAGTGACAGATAGCGTTTATCTGCAGCCGCGTTCTCTTATAGAGACCTGGGACTCGCACACTCCTTTTATTTTATATAGGGAGTTGTGGGGAGTTGGCGGCATTAACCCCTATGACGGGTTAACCCTTTCAGCAATAACCGCCGCAGGTTCTACCCGGTAGGGATCAGAACGCAGGAGGTTATTTATATACTGAGAGATAGCTGGGGTAACTCTCTTCTTTAAGAGCTTTAACCCTTCAGCGTACTTGCTCAGTCTGCTTAGTAACCACACTGTTTCCATTTACTAACAGGGTTTTGACCTGCCATTTACTGCTGACATGTCGATTCAGGGTCCGGAAGGTGCGGACCATCTGCCAGATCCGCTACAGGATCAGTCGCAAGTATCTGATACGCAGACTTCGACGGCATCAAGCGCTGCGATTTACAGCGATACCAAATTAGATGCCATCGCTCAGTCAATTAATGGCTTGTCTGACCTTTTAGGTCAGTGGGTGTCAGCTAGATCCTCTCATGACAGGAAGCGTCGCAGGCCGGTGCCATCCTTTCCGCATAGCGAATCAGAGGTATCTGATATGGAATGCGGACAGGGTTCTCCTTCAAATTCAGAAGGGGAGTTATCTGATTCGGATAAGGAGGATCGGCAGGGACATTCTTTCTCTCTTGTGAGCCGAACAGAGGCTTTAATTGAAGCTATGAGAGAGGCGTTACAGTTACCGGAGGAGGTAACTACACGGCCTGGTAAGTCGGGCCGCATGTACCAGGAGTACCATAAGTCGCGGTCAACATTACCGGCTCTGGAAGAGCTTAATACGGTAGTGGAGAAGGAACGTCTGTGTCCAGATAAACGTTTTCAAGGGACACGGTTCTTTGAAGCATTATATCCGTGTTCAACGGAATTGACGGATAATTGGATTCCTTCTCCTGAAGTGGATGTTCCTTTATCCCAGCTTAGTAAATCCTCATTGCTTCCGGTTAAAGGGAAAGCGAGTCTGCAAGAGCTGCTGGACAGAAAAACGGAGATGGCGGCGAAATCCATCTATGAAGCTGCAGGTCATGGATTCAGAGCAGTACTAGGATCCATGTGTGCTTCTAAGGCTTCCCTGTGCTGGTTGGTCCGTTTACGGAAGGCGTTGCAAAATAGATCTCCATTATCCGAGATAGATGGACTTCTCGATTTATTGGAGACTGCAGCCCGATATAGCTGTGATGCAGGTCTGGATACTGCGTCATTATTATCCAGGACGCAATCCTCAGCGGTCACAGTCAGAAGAGCACTGTGGCTTAGACAGTGGACCGGGGACGCGGTTTCCAAGCAGGGTTTACTGTCTTTAGCCTACAAGGGTGGTCAGCTATTTGGATCTGATCTCACAGAGCTGATTGCCAAGGCAAAGGCTAAAGAAGCGGCTTTACCACAGCGAAGGGCTATGGCTTCTACGTCTGGCAGACCTAGTGCCGGTAATGGTCGGCGGTATTTTCGGTCTAGGGGACGATCCGGTCAGTCTTCTTGGGGATCGGGTCGTCCCTCTTTTTCGGGAAAGAAGTCTTCTCAGAAATCCCGCACCCCTTGGAAACAAAGTTTCCGTCAAGACAAGCGGGAAACTGACAAGAAGCCCGCCAAGGCAGACTGACGCCAGGTCCTCACTCGAGGGCTCTCGAGTGGGGGGTCGCCTGCTCCAATTCAAGGCGAATTGGATTTCCCGCGTTCCGGATTCCTGGGTAACGCGAGTTGTGTCGGCAGGCTATTTCATAGAGTTTTCTTCTCGACCCCCGGACAGTTTTTGCCAGTCTCGCATTCCGTCAGAGCCCGAGCTATTTGCCGCTCTGCTGCGAGAGGTGGAATTCCTTCTGCAGAAGGGTGTGGTAATACCGGTTCCGACAGAGGACCGGGGAAAAGGTTTTTATTCAAATCTCTTTGTGGTCCCCAAAAAAGAGGACAAATTTCGTCCTATTCTGGATCTCAAAAGATTGAATCAGCATGTCCACACCCAAAAATTCCGCATGGAGTCACTTCGCTCTGTTGTGGCAACCCTGTCGCAGAACGACTTTCTGGTGTCAATCGACATTCGCGACGCTTATTTGCATGTTCCCGTCGGAAGGGCTCACCAGCGCTTCCTTCGTTTTGCCATAGGTCAGGACCATTACCAATTTGTGGCCCTGCCATTCGGCTTGGCTTCAGCGCCCAGAGTTTTTACAAAAATTCTAGCGCCTCTCATGGCAATTCTTCGAAGACAGGGAGTCACGATTATTCCCTATCTGGACGACCTTTTGATTGTGGCGTCCTCAAAGGAGGAGGCGGTGACGGCTCGCAATCTATCCCTTCAGCTCCTGGAGGACTTCGGGTGGCTGGTCAATTGGGAGAAGTCGTCTCTGGAACCGTCGCAGTCAATCCTGTTTTTGGGGATGCATTTCGACACGGTACGGGCAGTGGTGTCCCTACCTCCAGACAAGCGGGCATGTCTCCTTCGACATGTACAGACTATGAAGTCTTCGACAGCAATGTCCCTTCGGAAGTGTATGCGCCTTTTAGGTCTGATGGTGGCTTCCATGGAAGCGCTTCCGTTTGCCCAGTTTCATTCCAGAGCCCTCCAAAGGCTCATTCTGAGTCATTGGGATTGATCGCAGATTGCACTGGATCGCAGTATCCTCATCTCTCGCAGGGTGCGAGAGTCCCTAAGTTGGTGGTCACGTCCAGGAACGTTATCACTGGGGAAGTCTTTCCTTCCTCCGAGGTGGTCGGTCATAACCACCGATGCCAGCCTGACGGGCTGGGGGGGGGTGTCTGGAACGATCTCTGGGTTCAGGGAGTATGGTCATCGGAAGAGTCTGTTCTACCGATCAACATCTTGGAATTGAGGGCAATTTTCCTTTGCCTCCAACACTGGACGGTCCCTTTGAGCGGTCTACCAGTTCGAGTGCAGACAGACAACGCAACGGCGGTCGCGTATATCAACCACCAAGGCGGGACGAGGAGTTCCAGGCTCATGGTGGAAGTGTCTCGGATCCTGAATTGGGCCGAGGACAGAGTACCAGCCATCTCTGCGATTCACATTCCAGGAGTTCAGAATACCACGGCGGACTTCCTCAGTCGAGAGAAGATGGATCCCGGAGAATGGAGTCTTCATCCGGAGATCTTTGCTCTGCTGTGCTCCCTTTGGGGAGTTCCCCAAGTGGATTTGATGGCATCCAGGTCCAATGCCAAGTTGCCGACCTTCATGTCCAGGTACAAGGACCCGAAGGCTGTGGCGGTGGATGCTCTGGTGGCCCCGTGGGACCGATTCGAGCTAATCTATGTGTTTCCGCCGATATCCTTACTTCCTCTGGTGCTGCGTCGGATCAGACTGGAGAGAATCCCGGCTATGTTGATAGTCCCAGATTGGCCAAGGAGGACGTGGTTCTCGACACTGGTGTCGCTTTTGGCAGCACCGCCATTTCCACTTCCTCTTCGCCCGGACCTGTTAACCCAGGGTCCTGTCCGTCATCCGGACTTGAAGTCTCTGCGTTTGACGGCGTGGCTCTTGAGACCGAAATACTGACCCGTAGAGGTTTTTCAGCCGAAGTCATTGCCACTCTGCGAGCTGCCAGAGGTCCGGCTACTACTAGAATTTACCACAAGACCTGGGAAGCCTTCTTCTCGTGGTGTTTGGGTTCTTCAAGGAACCCGAGGATTTTTTCCATTCCCAATCTGTTGGCTTTTCTACAGTACGGGCTGGACAAGGGTTTGGCAGTTAGCACCCTGATGGGTCAGGTTTCTGCCCTGTCCCTGTTGTTCCGGAAAGTTATCGCCTCGCGTAGGGACGTGCGCTCCTTTTTTTTGCGGGGTAACCCGTCAGTTTCCGCCGCGGAAGGCACCTGTGTCTCCTTGGCGGCTCAACCTTGTCCTGGAGGCTCTTCAGCATGGGCCTTTTTGAGCCAATGGATTCTGCTAACCTTTCTTTGCTTTCTTGGAAGGTTGCCTTCCTAGTCGCAGTCACTTCTTTGAGAAGGGTTTTCTGAGTTGGCGGCTCTTTCTTGCTCGCCTCCTTTCCTGGAATTTTACCCGGATCGAGTAGTGCTTCGCACACGGGGCGACTTTCTACCTAAGGTAGTGTCGCAATTCCATGTTAACCAGGATATTGTTTTACCTTCACTTTGCCCGGGCCCGAGGAATGCAAAGGAACGGGTTTTGCACACATTGGATTTAGTGCGGGCCTTGAAGTTCTATTTGTCTGTTACTCAAGGTTTTAGGAAGTCAGACTCCTTGTTTGTGATTCCAGCAGGTCGTCGACGTGGTCAACGAGCTTCCGAGGACTCTATAGCTCGTTGGATTCGGTCAGCCATTTTGGAGGCTTACCGACTTAAAGGCGAACCTTGCCCGATTAAGATTCGTGCTCATTCCACAAGGGCTGTGGCCTCATCGTGGGCCTTTCATCAAGGGGCTTCGGCAGCTCAGCTCTGCCGAGCGGCGACTTGGCGATCCGTCCACACGTTTACAAAGTTTTATAAGGTGGACGTCAGTGCTTCCGCTGATGCGGCCTTAGGACGCAGGGTCCTACAGGCGGCTGTAGTGTAAAGTTCTAGTTAACTTGTATTTGGCGCCTGTTGCGCATTTACCAAGGTTGTTGGGATTCTGCCTTTTTTTTCTTGGTTATATTCCCACCCTTAATTTTTGGACTGCTTTGGGACGTCCCACTAGTCATTACTAGTGTGTCTCCTTTCCTTCCATTCTGCTGCTGTAAAATCCTTTTCAGCGAAGGAAAGAAAGGAGACACAGCACCCGCCCATGGCAGAAGTGTGTTGATGTGTTTTCAGATGCGGCGTGACCCTCTTCTGATAGCGATTATCTGGACTGAGGTTGACGTGCTACGGCTCCTTTCCAGCATTGCCAGCTCATCGCGGTGGTCAGGTCCAGTGAGTAGTACCTGGAACTGTGTGGTTTTTTTGCCTACATGCATGCATAACCTGTATTCTTGCTTTTTCTCTGAAGTCCTTCAGAAGGGGTTATGTTGCTCCGCTGGTGATATTTGCTCTTCCCTAAGCTTTTGTACGACTGAAGAAGCAGGAGTAGGATGAGCCCGAGCTGGAGGGGCCGGTCAACACTCTTTTTAATCTGAGGTGTCAATACTATCTGGGCTCCGCCTACCCACTAGTCATTACTAGTGTGTCTCCTTTCCTTCCTTCGCTGAAAAGGATTTTACAGGTAAGTTCTTACCAAAATCCGTCTTTTTAAACATTACAAAGAAAATACTGCAAGTATTTTAACATTTTAGCCCATGTTTTGCATAGAAATATTGACATATAATGCAATAATCCATTGCAGAATTTAGCTAATTATATCCACCTTTCCCCTTTTAATGTGCTCCCTGTTCATATAATGTTCTGCTTATACAGACGCACATCAACGTGTATTAAGGTTATGCCTTATCTCATCAGTTACATTCATGTGAGTTATTGTAAGGACAGAGCTCTTTGCAATGTGTGGTTTATATGACTATAAAAGTCAATCACTGCATGAAAACAAATGGAAACTTCAGAGGCGAATTGGTTACCTAGTTCTGCGCTCATTACAGATGGGCGATTATTAGAGAGAGGTTTTGGACTCTTCTTCAGTTGTATGTTATTAATTTTTATTGTGATAGGGACATGATTTTGTAGCACTAACTAATATAATATTATGTAAGTATTTCAGGTTCTGCACCTTGGCCACCCGTGTACTGCTTCTTTCCTCCAAGACTGCTCATCTCTCCTATTCTCCAAATAGGATTAAGCAGAGGCGTACGTGAGCAGACCTGTACCGCGTACCTATAAATCCTCTATGGCCACATCACAGTCTGTAATGTTCGCCCATGCAGCAGCTCACTGACACTGGTTTGTGTGTATCTGGTAGTGCTGCACCGGTGCCAGCGCTCAACTGGCTATGTATTCAGTGTGGGAAATTAGCAAAGCAGTGCTCTGGATATTTTAGAATGGGGTAAGATGATTGATTTTTAGCTAAATGCATATATTTATACAGCAGGGCTGGAATTATTGGTGGATGTTGTTATAATCTGAGGTGTGGAGCTATTATTATTATTATACTACTGTGGTATGTAATTATAATTCTGGGGTAGGGTAAAATGATTATTGCAGATTGGCATGTCACAATCATAGGAGGCGATTAGTATGCTACAGGGGGCAGCTCATTATAATCCGGAGGGATGATTCCTGCAGGGCAATATTATAATCTGGATGGGCGGGTGGGACTAATTATTCTGCTAAGGGGGTATAAGATTATAATCGCGAGAGTGGAAATTATTAATTATACAGGGTGGTCCAGAAGTAGGTGGACAGTATGTGTAATAGGTTATGAAGGGGGAGATTTATCAAACATGGTGTTGCCCTTAGCAACCAATCAGATTCCACTTTTCATTCTTCACAGACTCTCTGGAAAATTAAAGGTGGAATCTGATTGGTTGCTGAGTCAGTTTCACAGATCGAGTTTTCACAGATAAATCTCCCCCAAAATGGCAAATAATTTAAATACAGATCAAAGAAAATGGATTTTAAAAGAGTATTGGAAATCTCAAAATGCTGAAACAGAGCAAATTGGGTTGAAACATTTGGTACTCAATCTCCAAAGAGACAAACCATTTACCGCATTCGTGACAAATTTGATGCCACTGACTCAATCCTTAATGCTCCAAAAACAGCCTGTACAGAAAATAACAAACAACTTGTTGCTGAAACATTTGTTCACCAGAAGAGTCTCTTTAGAATTGGGAATTTCACGAGCTTCCATCATGCGAATCCTGAAATCTGTTGGGTGGAAAGCTTATCGTCCATGTCTAATTCATGGTTTATTGGAGGATGATCCAGACAGGCGGCTGCAATTTAGTGAGATTATGCTTAACGAAATTGAAGAAAATCCAGTAATTTTAGATAACATTATGTGGAGTGATGAAGCTTCTTTCACATTATCTGGCCATATTAACAGACATAATTGTATTTACTGGTATAATGAGAACATGCATTTAATATTACAGCAACAACTAAATGAGCCTGGTGTCAATGTTTGGGGTGGTATTTCAAGTTTTGGTGTTTTTGGACCATTTTTTTTTTTTTTTGATGGAACAGTCACAGGAGATAAGTATCTCGAAATTCTAATGAATCAAGTTGTTCCCCAGTTACAGCAACAGCCTAATTCAAATGACCTTTATTTCCAACAAGATGGGGCCCCTACACATTATTCAACAGTAGTCCGCGAGTATCTTGATGAAACATTTCCTAATAAATGGATTGGCCGAAGAGGCCCACTTGATTGGCCGACACGTTCACCAGACTTGACCCCAATGGATTTTTTCTTTTGGGGAGTACTCAAGGACAAAGTTTATAGTCGAAAACCAAAAAGTGTCAGTGATTTGAAAAATTACATAAGAGATGCATTTCAAGAAATTAATACCCAAAGAGACTTGTGCAAAAATGTTTGTCGAAGCATAAGAGGCAGACTTCAAAGCTGTGCAAATTGTGATAGAAAACATTTTGAGCACCTGCGTTGATAAAATTTAAGGGCTTTTGTATTGTTGTTCAGAATAAAATTTAATTGTCAATGTTATGCTTGTGTTAGTAAATATAATTTTATATATAAATCAAGATAAATGTTATTATTTTCTGTCCACCTACTTTTGGACCACCCTGTACTATGCTCAAGTCTAAATATGGGCTACTCCAATTATGGATGACAATATCCAGAAATGAAGGAAAGGGGCACCAGTGGCAGAACCAGTAACAAAGAGTCAGATGCAACACAATGTGAATAATAAAATATAATTTTTATTTAGCACAGATAAGAACAGCATAAATTGTATATGTACCAAAAAATACACAAATGTATCATAAAAAGAGGCAATAACCCTGGACTGATAGTAAAATAACACAATTTAATATGAGTAAAACAATATGTATATATATATATATAGGAACCTTATATGCCTAATAATTCTCTATGAGACAAAAATATATGGCAGGCGTACCATCATATATACATGTGGAAAAATATATATATATATATAATTGCTCAGGGAATGACCAGGTAAAAAATATATATATAGTGAAAAAGTGGTGGGAATAAATTTAAATAATAAAAAATGAACACAGCTGCTAAACAAGATGTGTGACCATATGTTGGAAAAAAATTTGTCATGCAGCGTATCACAGCTGCTAATGATAATATGTGATCACTGGACTGCAAATCCAATAAAAAAGGAAACACAAATCATGGTGCCAAGTGCAAGTGAGAACACAAACAAAAAATCAGTAAGTGACTCGTGCATACACAAATGTGGTATAAAGTACTGTGCGCACAGTACTTTATCCACTTTGTGTATGCACGAGTCACTTACTGATTTTGTTGTGTTCTCACTTGCACTTGGCACCATGATTGTGTTCCTTTTTTATGGATTTTCAGTCCAGTGATCCATTTCATTAGCAGCTGTGATACGCGCTGACAAATTTTTCCAACATATGGTCACACATCTGTTTAGCAGCTGTGTTCATTTTATATTTAAATTTATTCCACACTTTTCATATATATATATTTTTACTGGGCATTCCTGAGCATTATTATATATATTTTTTTCACATGTATATATGATGTACGCTGCCATATTTTTGTCTCATAGAGATTATTAGCATATAAGGTTCTAATATATATACATATTGTTTACTCATATTAAATTGTGTTATTTACTATCAGTCCAGGGTTATTGCTCTTTTTATGATACATTTGTGTATTTTTTGGTACTATACAATTTATGCTGTTCTTACTGTGCTAAATAAATATATTTTATTATTCCATTGTGTTGCATCTGATCTTTGTTACTGGTTCTGCCACTGGTGCCCCTTTCCTTCATTTCTGGATATTGTCATTCACATTTTTCCGATGGTCTGCCATCCACACTTATGGTGGTGCTGTCACATAATTTGCATGTATTAATTTTGAATTTCTTCGTGCATTTATTATTATTATCATTTTTGGCATAGTATATTTCTTCTTAACTCCAATTATGGGCCTAGAATTTGCCAGAGAAGAACCTACCGTGCACTATGACCTTTCCTTAATAATTATTTGTAGTTGTATACATTTTTATTATGTGAAAAGAGGAATTTTCAGTTATTGTACAGTTGTAAAGGTAATCATAAAATAAACATAGCTGTTATAACTAGACATACTGTACATCAGACTTGGCAACTCATTTGGCAACATACGTGATCTCTGTTCTCAGAAAGCGATCTCTGAGGGCTTATGCCTGTATAGTTATGCACTGAGACCATGTGGAGCCATAGGGCCTTTATATGAGGTTAAAGACCCATCGGGTGCTGCCAGATATACAAAGTCTGATAATCTTTCCACAATTTTTGCCAGTCTGAAGCTGTAACACATATTGTATTCAGTAAGTACTAACAACCATATAAAGGAACATTGTTGTGGAATTTTACTTTCATTGTTGTTGATAAGCTGTGACTTAAGGGTATGCCACACTAAACAACATCGCTAACGGGATCGCTAAAAAACGTCACTATTTAGCGATCCCGTTAGCGATGTTGTTGTGTGCGGCATCTGCCAGCGACGAGCTTCCTGCTGTGATCTCGCTCGTCGCTGGAATCGTTCCGGACCCTATTTTATCGTCGGCGCTCCCACTGGGTAAGTATATATCGCTGAGTGTGGCACCTTTTTTAGCGATTTAGCGGTACTTTTGTACCGCTAAAGTCGTTAAGGAGATCGCTAACCGCGATAGCGTCCTTAACGACATCGCTACCGCGATAGCGTCCTTAACGACATCGCTAAATGTGGCCGACACTAGCGATATTTAAACGATCCCGCTAGCGATCTCATTAGTATGCGACGCTAACGAGATCGTTAGCGGGATCGAGTAGTGTGGCAGTACCTTTACGTTAATAGACCCTGCTGTGATTAGAATGCTTTTTTTTTCTGAAAAATACATCCTGCTGCTCCTCACAACTTCATCAGTCACTTCTCTACATGCTGCAAACAACCTAACTGAGCCACACAAAAGCCACCTTTTTAATTGAGTTCTCTTGGCTATGTTATCAACTTCTGTACAATGGGACATACTTACACTGACGAGCAAAAGAGTAACAATGTTTTGAACTTTTCACTTTCAGACTCCATATCTCACCATCCAGTACTGCTTCGAATCAGAGACTACCATAATTTTACAGACCATCATCTTGGCTATCTCATACGCAAACTTGAAATTTGATTTGCAACTATTTAGCATACGATTAGTTATGCAGATTCTTGTCATGTTACTGTTTTGCCCTTATAAATGTAAATTTTAATTGTTATTATTTTGTTAGTATTTTGTAAATCCACCTTTGGGTTTCAATACTGCTTGAATCTTTCTGGTCGTGCTCTCGATCAGATTCAAGCATGTCTCAACTGAAATCTGATCCCAGTTCTTTTCTGCACAAGCCCAAAGTTGGTGCATACTGATCAACTCGCTTCAGTATGTATACAGCTTTTTCTTCAATTTTACCCACAAGTGTTCAATTAGGTTGAGGTCTATGGACTGTGGGGGGCCAATCCAGCACCTCTACTTAATTTTCATTGAACCATTTATTTGCCAATCTGAATGTATGCTTCATGTTGTTGTCCTGTTGGAACACTACGTCATCCTTTTCATACCCATAGTACTCGAGTGTATGAAGTAACTCGTCTTGTAGGATACTCGCTTACAGCAGGGTTCGACAAACCCGGTCGCCAGTGGCGCCTAGAAAATCATGCCTGGCGCCCGGGTTTGTCGGGGCCCTGAGCAGGCGGGGTGGGCCCCCTCGCCTTCGGGCACCCCGGCACCCATTAGCAGAGGAGAGCGGTGTCAGCGCCGCCACCCGCCCCCGCCTGCTCAGGGCCCCGGCAGCAGCTGGCACAATACTTACCTCTCCCGTGCCTCCGCTGCCCCAGCTCCGGGCTCCAGGGGGCGCCTGCGCTTCCTTTCACAGCAGCGCCGCTGAATGACGTCATCATTCAGCGGCCGGCTGTGGCAGAGAGCGCGGACGCCGGTCAGGTGAGATGTGTATGTGTGTGTCTGTCTGTGTGCATCAGTGTGTGTGTGTGTATGTGAGAGAGTGCTTGTGTGCTGCATGTGTGATGGTGGTGGGGAGAGGGCAGTGATGATGGGGAGGCATTGATGACAATGGGGAGGCATTGATGACAATGGGGAGGCATTGATGACAATGGGGAGGCATTGATGACAATGGGGAGGCATTGATGATAATGGGGAGGCATTGATGATAATGGGGAGGTATTGATGACGATGGGGAGGCATTGATGACGATGGGGAGACATTGATGATGATGGGGAGGCATTGATGATAATGGGGAGGCATTGATGCTAATGGGGAGGCATTGATGACAATGGGGAGGCATTGATGACAATGGGGAGGCATTGATGACAATGGGGAGGCATTGATGACAATGGGGAGGCATTGATGCTAATGGGGAGGCATTGATGCTAATGGGGAGGCATTGATGCTAATGGGGAGGCATTGATGCTAATGGGGAGGCATTGATGACAATGGGAGGCATTGATGACTATGGGGAGGCATTGATGACTATGGGGAGGCATTGATGACTATGGGGAGGCATTGATGACTATGGGGAGGCATTGATGACTATGGGGAGGCATTGATGACTATGGGGAGGCATTGATGACTATGGGGAGGCATTGATGACGATGGGGAGGCATTGATGACGATGGGGAGGCATTGATGACGATGGGGAGGCATTGATGACGATGGGGAGGCATTGATGACGATGGGGAGGCATTGATGACGATGGGGAGGCATTGATGACGATGGGGAGGCATTGATGACGATGGGGAGGCATTGATGACGATGGGGAGGCATTGATGACGATGGGGAGGCATTGATGACGATGGGGAGGCATTGATGACGATGGGGAGGCATTGATGACGATGGGGAGGCATTGATGACGATGGGGAGGCATTGATGACGATGGGGAGGCATTGATGACGATGGGGAGGCATTGATGACGATGGGGAGGCATTGATGACGATGCGGAGGCATTGATGACGATGGGGAGGCATTGATGACGATGGGGAGGAATTGATGATGATGGGGAGGCGATGATGATGATGGGCAGGCATTGATGATGATGGGGAGGCGATGATATGATGAGGAGGCGATGATGTTGATGGGAAGGCATTCATGATGATGGGGAGGCCATGATGATGATGGGGAGACAATGATAATGATGGGGAGGCGATGATGATGAAATGAAAAAAAAAATTCTGGCTCCTAAATTTTTTGGCTGGCTCCTAGATTCTGAACAACTTTTTCGACCCCTGGCTTACAGCTCAGCATTGAGACCACAATACAGGGGCGGACATACCACCAATACAGCTGCACTAAGGCCCGGAGGTGGAGGGGGGGGTCCTTGCAGGGTGGCTAATACTGTGAGCAATCTGGCCTGTTTCTTGGAGCCCGAGGCTACAGGGGGCCCATGGCCAGATTGCCCTCATCAAACGCAGCAGGCATGGAGCGATCCCTGCTGCTCCACTGCATTCAAGAAAATATGGCAGCAGAGCTGCAGGGATCCATCCTCTGCTTCCTGCCTGGTGCTTTCTCCCTGACACAGGCACACACGGCTTGATGACTTCAGCAAGCAGCAGCGCGTGCCTGTGTCAGAGAGAAAGTTGCCGGCGACGTCGATGCTGCGGGGGAACACTCGAAGAGGTGAGTGGTGTTGTGTTTGCTTTTTAAACAATACACTGAGGAGGACAATGATGAGGATGGGGGAGAACAATGATGGGGTGGTGGAGGGGACAGTGGTAGAGGTGGTGGAGTGGACAATGAGGTGTGGTAGGGGAAAAAATGATGGTGGTGAGGGAAAGGATATTAAGGTGGGGTGGGGAGAACAATGTTGATGGTAGCAGAGAGGACACTGAGGTGTGATGGGGAGAACAATGATGAGGGTGGCGGAGAGGACACAGGTGTGAGGGAGAAAAATTATGAGTTTGGCGGAGAGGACACTAAAATTTAGTGTGGGAGAACAATGATGATGGAGGAGAGGACATTGAGGTGTGGGTGGCGGAGAGCACACTCGTGAGGGGGAAAATGATGAGGGTGGCGGAGAGGACACCGGTTTAGTGGGGGAGAACAATGATGAGGGTGACAGAGAGGACACAGGTGTGGGGGGAAAAAAGTGGTGGGAGGACACTGAGGTGTGGTGGAGAGAACAATGATGGGTTTGGTGGGGAGAACAATGATGGTGAGGGAGAGGACATTGAGGTGTGGGGGGGAACAATGATGAGACTCGGAGAGGATACAGAGGTGTGAGGGAGAGGACACAGGTGTGGTTGGAAGAACAATGATGGGGCTGGTGGAGTGGACACTGAGGTGTGGTGGGTGAGAACAATGATGGACGTGGAGAGAGGACATTGAGGTGTGATGGTGAACAATTATGGAAGTGGTGGAAAGGACACTGAGTTGTGGTGGGGAAGAACAATGATGGGGTGGTGGAGAGGACAATGAGTGGTGGGGTGGGGAATTGGGATGGGAGTAAGGGGGACTTATAATGGACTTCTGAACAGGGGGAGGAGGGTTAGGACGACATTACACATTGATGTAAAATTAATTAGGTGGTGGACAAAGGTGCTAAGCCCCTGATGGTGTCCTCCCCCATTTTACAATTTGTACAATCAGGGACTTATCGTTTCTTGGGGAGTGGGAGAAGAGGTGGTAAGGTGTACAGGACACTATATAATGAATTGAAAGGTGAGATGCTGTCAGGGACTTGTAATGAATTGGGAGGCTGGCGGAGGATGTTCAGTACCTGACAATATTTTCTTCCACCCTCAAATTCATTATGATGCTATCAAGGACTTATAATGAATGATGAGGGAACACAGGACAGGGACTAAGGCTATGTGCACATATTCAGGATTTGCAGGAGAAAATTCTGCTGCATATCCTAATGTGTTGGCAGGAAGAAAGTTGCGTAAAATACACTTATTTTTTGCCACGTTTTTGACATGCTTTTGTTACGCATTTTCCTCCATTCATTAGTGTGGGTGACATACGCTGCAAGAATTGCCATTATGCAGATTTTAATTTGCTGCAAATCTGCAAGAAAAAAATGTGCAATGTGTGCAGTAGACTTCAGTGATCTCATTCACTTTGTACAGTAAAACCTTGCATATTTTTCGTATGCACATAGCCTTACAGTTAATTGGGGACAGTCAGAGACTGAATTGTTTATATTGTTTATATTTATTGGGTGGCAGAGATTATAGTTAATGGGGGCACAGTGCTGCTTATCACTTTATATTTAGATTGGCGCGTGGCTAATAGTACATTATTGGTGAGGTACATATCTGTAGTCAGTGGTGCAGTGCAAGGGTGACACATGTACAGTACAGACCAAAAGTTTGGACACCGCTCATTTAAAGATTTTTCTGTATTTTCATGACTATGAAAATGGTACATTTACACTTAAGGCATCAAAACTATGAATTAACACATATGGAATTATATACTTAACAAAAAAAGTGTGAAACAACTGAAAATATGTCTTATATTCTAGGTTCTTCAAAGTAGCCACCTTTTGCTTTGATGACTGCTTTGCACACTTTTGGCATTCTCTTGATGAGCTTCAAGAGGTAGTCACCG
Organism: Oophaga sylvatica; assembly: GCA_033576555.1. Taxonomy (NCBI): domain Eukaryota; kingdom Metazoa; phylum Chordata; class Amphibia; order Anura; family Dendrobatidae; genus Oophaga; species Oophaga sylvatica. Next base: position 556,621,462 of record JARQOD010000002.1, on the reverse strand, counting down.
GAAATGGTCTTCCAACAATCTTGAAGGAGTTCCCAGAGATGCTTAGCACTTGTTGGCCCTTTTGCCTTCACTCTGCGGTCCAGCTCACCCCAAACCATCTCGATTGGGTTCAGATCTAGTGACTGTGGACGCCAGGTCATCTGGCGTAGCACCCCATATCTCTCCTTGGTCAAATAGCCCTTTCACAGCCTGGAGGTGTGTTTGGGGTCATTGTCCTGTTGAAAAATAAATGATGGTCCAACTAAACGCAAACCGGATGGAATAGCATGCCGCTGCAAGATGCTGTGGGAGCCATGCTGCTTCAGTATGCCTTCAATTTTTAATAAATCCCCAACAGTGTCACCCACAAAGCACCCCCACACCATCACACTTCCTCCTCCATGCTTCAAGGTGGGAACCAGGCATGTAGAGTCCATCCGTTCACCTTTTCTGCGTCGCACAAAGACACGGTGGTTGGAACCAAAGATCTCAAATTTGGACTCATCAGATCAAAGCACAGATTTCCACTGGTCTAATGTCCATTCCTTGTGTTCTTTAGCCCAGACAAGTCTCTTCTGCTTGTTGCCTGTCCTTAGAAGTGGTTTCCTAGCAGCTATTTTACCATGAAGGCCTGCTGCACAAAGTCTCCTCTTAACAGTTGTTGTAGAGATGTGTCTGCTGCTAGAACTCTGTGTGGCATTGACCTGGTCTCTAATCTGAGCTGCTGTTAACCTGTAATTTCTGAGGCTGGTGACTCAGATAAACTTATCCTCAGAAGCAGAGGTGACTCTTGGTCTTTCTTTTCCTGGGGCGGTCCTCATGTGAGCCAGTTTCTTTGTAGCGCTTGATGGTTTTTGCAACTGCACTTGGGGACACTTTCAAAGTTTTCCCAATTTTTCAGACTGACTGACCTTAATTTCTTAAAGTAATGATGGCCACTCGTTTTTCTTTACTTAGCTGCTTTTTTCTTGCCATATACAAATTCTAACAGTCTATTCAGTTGGACTATCAGCTGTGTATCCACCAGACTTCTACACAACACAACTGATGGTCCCAACCCCATTTATAAGGCCAGAAATCACACTTATTAAACCTGACAGGGCACACCTGTGAAGTGAAAACCATTCCCGGTGACTACCTCTTGAAGCTCATCAAGAGAATGCCAAGAGTGTGCAAAGCAGTCATCAAAGCAAAAGGTGGCTACTTTGAAGAACCTAGAATATAAGACATAATTTCAGTTGTTTCACACTTTTTTGTTAAGTATAGAATTCCATGTGTTAATTCATAGTTTTGATGCCTTCAGTGTGAATTTACAATTTTTATAGTCATGAAAATACAGAAAAATCTTTAAATGAGAAGGTGTGTCCAAACTTTTGGTCAGTACTGTATGTATACAATGTATGTGACCTTGTTGATTTTAGGGCTGCGATGATCATCGTTACAAGTCGTGACTGGGAATGTTGACATGTAAATATTATTCTAAATCTGCACTGTGTGACTTGGAGTGATAATGTTATCTGTAAAATCCCATAATCCACATTCTCACATTTGTGTGAAATGTCCGTGTGCTGCCAGATTTTTTTTATCAGACTGCACACGTACTAGTAGATTTATATAGGTCCATTCATCCATGAAAATCACGGCTCTGAAAATGAGATCCTTGAGGGTCAGAGAATGTTCTGTTCTGATCTGATTTTGAGGATCGGAATAGGACGTGCTCATTGCGTCTGTAAATGCGGGCAGCACACTGACACTGCACACGGATACAGGAATGTAGCCTTATTATTTATAGTACGGTCCTTTAACATAGTGTACTCACTTATTATGTACAGCGATATCCTTAGTTGCATAGTTTCCTCTTTTATTATGTATAACACCGTCCCTTATTACATACCATTTCTCTCTAGTAATATATGGTGCTATCCCTTATTATATAGCTTGCTCTGCTGTTATATACAGTGTTGTCCCTTACATAGTGTATTCTTGTTATTTTTCTTAATCACAGCACCCTCTTTAATTACATAGTCTTCTCTTGTTAGATAGAAAATGACTTCTGATGGAGCAGCTGTCAGCAACCAGAAGACCAGTCCATCAGCTCCTCCATTAGAAAAGAAACTTTCCCATGCTCCATCAACCGTGATTGCTTTATATTGTCTTAACAAGAGAGGATGGTATGTAATAAAGATGGAACGCTATAAATAATCCGATATTTAAGGGATGAAACTGTACTTAGCAAAAGAAGGGCAATGTGTAATAAGGGATGGCAATATACATAATAGACTATGTAAGATACGGTATATGTGTGTAGCTATATATATATATCTGTAGCTTTGCAGCCATAAAAGGAGGCGGGCCCAGACACATTTCTTGCACATAGGCCCAAAACTATCAGTGTCCACCCCTGCCACAATCAATTCTGGTCAAGTATCCAACAACTTTGGCTGTGAAACAAACTTGTACCATCGGACTTCCTCCACCGAACTGGACAGTTCCTTGTTTCTCCCAGACCCATTTGCACCCATCAGAGCCTGGTCTATTGACTTTCGTCTGAGCTCTCCAAATCACCTGTTCCCTTTTGAACAGCACAAAAGATCATCATTCTCAGTGGTGCATTGTCCTAACTAAACAGACTCGCACTGCTGGAAACTAAACTACTACTATAGATAGTTCAGTGCAGTGATAGTTCAGTGAACATCTTTTACTGCATTCTTTCTGTGGAAACAGTCTATTAAACGACTGCCGACTGGTAAATGTTTACCAAAGCACAGTCATTTAGTGCCGCAGGTCGGTTCGTGTAAACTTAAACGGAAGCTATCATTATAAAATGAGCTATTGTTTAAACCATTTTTATGTGTCAAATTTTTGTTTACATATTTTTTGGCAATATGTACAGTGTGTGTGTTTGTGTGTGTATATATTCTCATTGTATTCTCATCTTGACATCTGTCAAGTCAGGAGTCTTCCCCATGATTGTGGAGCCTACTGTAACAGACTAAGGCGAACTTTTTTAAACACTAAAGCCCCCTGTCGCTACATGATCGCTGCTGAGCTGCCAAACAGGCAGCTCAGGCAGCGATCAGCACAGCGACACTGCGGGTAATGTTGCCTAGTTACCCGCAGTGTACCGCTGCGCGGTGCCTGGAAACCCGCTGTGTACCTTGGTTACCAGCTCCCTGCATCAGGGCGCTGGTATCCAAGGTACACATCGGGTTTCCAGGCACAGCCCCGCGCCTGGAATCCCGCTGTGTACCTTGGTTACCAGCAGATCGCTGGTCTCCCGCCTGTCACACGCAGCGATGCGTGCTGGCCAGCGGGAGACCAGCGATCAAAAAAATGTCCAGGACATTCAGCGACGATCAGCGATACCCAGCAGGGGGGCTGATCGTCGCTGAATGTAACACACAGCGATATCGCAGGGGAGATCGCTGTTGTGTCACAAAACTAGTGACTCAGCAGCGATCTCGCTAGCGAGATTGCTGTGTGAGACGGGGGCTTTAGGAAGCCTTTGTAGGTGTTTTTTGTTAATTCTAATTTACTGAGATAATGACTTTTGGGTTTTCACTGGCTGTAAGCCATAATCATCAACATTAACGGAAATAAACACTTGAAATAGATCACTCTGTCTGTAATGACTCTATATAATATGAGTTTCACTTTTTGTATTGATGAACTGAAATTAACTTTTTGATGATATTTCTTGTGATAAGCACCTGAGAATATAATGAGAATACATGTATTTCTATGCAGCCGCACAGCAGTGCCGGGTATTGATACGAGAGACTCGCGCTTGTTTCAGCTGCAGATGGAAGCAAGGGGGACACTTCATTACTTCTGGGTAGGGCGGAGCCAGATAGTAGGACTAACCTCAGGTTCTAAAAATGGGTGTTGTCCGGCCCCTCCGGCACTGGCTCCTCCTGCCGTACACTCCAGTTTCGACTTGAGGTCCAAGTAGGAAGGACGGGTGCTAATGCAGCTCCTCAGAAATCACCTCAGAAGAGTTTATTATTTTACTCGGACAGGGTCCTGGACTTTATGTCTAGAGGATCAGGGGTACCGGCGCTGCTGGACCCCATCCTCTCCCTGGCAGAAATGTATTCCCTAAATGGTGGTCATTGCATTTTCTTGCCGGCCCGGGGGGAAGAGGTGGCTATCCCTGACAGGATGCACACCACGTTCTGGGTCACTGCGTTCCTTGTCCTCATGGGGAAGCAATGGGCACAGCGTCACATATCCGTGGAGGGTCCCTGTGGCGTTTTTGGCTGGTGAGTACTCTGCATTATATTTTGATATGTGCGAGTGATTACAGCGTCTGCGGTGACAGCGCTGACTGTTATTGGTGTTTCCCACTATTTTCTCATGATTGGGCATTTTTAAAAAAAAAAAAAAGAGAGCGATTTTTTATTTAATGTTTTCGGCGCTGCAGCGCCGTTACAGTGTACAGGGAGAGGAGTGCAAAAGATTTCCCGCACTTTTTTGACTGAGCAGAGAGGGGCGTGGCTTCGGGCTTTCCCGGCTTTCTGATTACAGGAAGTGACTGGCTCCTTCTCCTCCTGCTCTCTGCGGCAGCCATTACAGCTCTCCTGGTCTCCTCTCCTCCGTTTCTGTACACAGGCATTTGAGACAACACCAAGCCGCCGGGTGAGTCGCTGCTATCGCTTAGGTAGCAGCTTAACACTTTAGCCTCCCGCAGCATTTTTTTGCTGTTTGCGCTCTCTAGCGCAGCGCTGCAGTTTTCTGATCATTGGGACATTGTATCCCTCAGTAACGGTCTGTGAGCTGTCTGCAGCGGGGGGGGGCGCCGTTTTTCACTGCTGGGGTATTCTTTTGCTTTTAAAAGAAGTTAACCCTTCAGCATTTTGCTACTGTGTGAGACCACACTGCTCTGGTTATTCTCATCACTATACCATCTCAATAACCGGCATGTCAGATTTGAGTCAGGAGGCTGATCGTCTTCCTCGTCCCCTCCAGGACCAGCCCCGCGTTTCTGACACGATGGAATCCTCTGCACCTTCTAGCGCTGCTATTGGAGGTCGCTATGATGCCAAGTTTGATATGCTCACTACTGCTATTAGTGGGCTTTCTGACCTTTTGGGTCAGTGGGTATCCTCTAGACCTTCTCATAGCAAAAAGCGTCCCAGGATTGCTATGCCCTCCCCACTAAGTGACTCAGTTTTGTCTGCGAGGGGGAGTTCTCCTTCAGTTTCTGAGGGAGAATGTTCTGATTCAGGCAGAGAGGATTTTCAGGAGCACTCTGCTTCCTTGTCGGGCCGTGTAGATGCTTTTGTCAGGGCCATACGAGAGGTACTGCAAGTACCTGAGGAGATGAATGATGATGAAGGTATACCCAGATGGTACCATGGGTCGCAAAGATCACGTTTAGCGATGCCAGCTATGAGTGAGTTTTCTAAGAAAGTAGAAAAGGAACGCGTTTGTCCAGATAAGCGTTTTCAGGGGACAAGGTTGTTTGAAACCTTGTATCCTTGTCCAGCAGACCTATTTGCTAGCTGGATTCCGTCCCCTGAGGTGGATATTTCTTTATCTAAGCTTAATAAAGCTACTATGCTTCCCGTCAAAGGGAAAGCTACTTTGCAGGATGCGCTGGACAAAAAGCCAGAGATGGCGGCCAAGGCCGGCTATGAAGCTGCTGGTCAGGCCTTTAGAGTGGCTTTATCTTCCTATTGTGCTTCTAGAGCTTCCATGGGTTGGACAGCTCGCCTGCGGATATCCCTGCAAGATGGGTCGTCTTTACAGGCAATAGATGAGATCATTAAGTTAATAGAAGAATCAGACCAATATGTCTGTGACGCTCTTTTGGATATGGCTTCCCTAATATCCAGAGCTCAGGCTTCTACAATCACTGTTAGAAGAGCGTTGTGGCTTAAACAGTGGACTGGAGATGCGGTCTCCAAACAAGGTTTGCTATCTTTGCCTTACAAAGGTGGTCAGCTTTTCGGCTCTGACCTCACGGAATTGATTGCTAAGGCTAAGGAATCAGCGTTGCCTCAGCGTAGGGCAGCTACGGCTGCTTTTGGCAGGACCGATTCCTACGGTAACTGGCGGTTTTTTCGTACCTTTTCAGGGAAAAAGTCTTCCCAAAAGTCTAACGCTTCTTGGAAACAATACCCGCGTAATGACAAGCGGGAATCTGACAAAAAGCCCGCCAAAATGGACTGACGCCAGAAGTTCACTCGAGGATTCTCGAGTGGGGGCGCGCCTGCTCCTGTTTCAAGCGGTTTGGGTCTCCCGCGTCTCAGACTCCTGGGTGACACGAATAATGTCGGCAGGCTATTTCATAGAGTTTCTCTCTCGCCCTCCAGAAAGATTCTGTCAGTCTCGCGTTCCGTCAGATCCCGACTTATTGACCGCTCTGCGGCAGGAAGTCGATTCCTCACTACAGAAGGGTGTAGTAGTGTCAGTCCTCCGAAGACCGGGGAAGGGGATTTTATTCCAACCTCTTTGTGGTCCCCAAAAAGGAGGGAAAGTTTCCTCTTATGGCAATGCTTCGGAGACAAGGGATCATGATACTTCCTTATCTGGACGATCTTCTGATTGTGGCATCCTCAAAGGAGGAGGCAGTGACGGCTCGCGATTTATCCCTTCAGCTCCTGGAGGATTTCGGGTGGCTGATAAACTGGGAGAAGTCATCCCTGGAGCCTTCTCAGTCAATCCTGTTTTTGGGCATGATTTTCGACACAGCGAAAGTGGTAGTTTTTCTGCCAAAGGACAAGCAAACCAGTATCCATTGTCTGGCACAGACTGTGCAGTCCTCAACGACAGTATCCCTTCGAAGATGTATGCGCCTTCTGGGGTTAATGGTCGCTTCGATGGAAGCTCTTCCGTTTGCTCAGTTCCATTGCAGAACGCTTCAAAGCTTCATTTTGAAGAGATGGAATCGTGCACAGGAAACACTGGATTGCAGGGTTTTGATCTCCTGCAAAGTGCGAGAGTCTCTGGACTGGTGGTTACGTCCGGAACGGTTTTTCCTGGGAAAATCTTTTCTTCCCCTGTCATGGTCTGTCTTGACCACCGATCCCAGCCTGACGGGCTGGGGGGAGTTTGGAACAATCTCTGGATTCAGGGAGTTTGGTCACCGGAAGAATCGGTGTTACCGATCAACATCCTGGAATTGAGGGCAATTTTTCTTTGCCTCCAACATTGGACGGTCCCTTTGAGCGGATTACCAGTTCGTGTTCAGACGGACAACGCTACGGCGGTTGCGTATATCAACCATCAAGGCGGGACGAGGAGCTCCAGACTCATGTCGGAGGTATCTCGGATTCTGATATGGGCCGAGGCTCATGTGCCGGCCATTTCTGCGATTCACATACCAGGAGTTCAGAATATCCAGGCAGACTTTCTCAGCCGAGAAAGGATGGATTCAGGAGAATGGAGTCTTCATCCGGAAATCTTTGCACTTCTGTGCTCCCGATGGGGAACTCCTCAAGTAGACTTGATGGCCTCCAGGATCAATGCCAAGTTACCAACTTTCATGTCCAGATACAGGGATCCGACCGCGGTGGAAGTGGATGCGCTGGTGGTTCTGTGGAGCCAATACCAGCTGGTTTATGTGTTCCCACCGATATCCTTGCTGCCGCTTGTGTTACGTCGGGTCAGGCTGGAGAGGGTTCCGGCTATTCTGATAGCCCCAGATTGGCCGAGAAGGACGTGGTTTTCCACGCTGATGTCGCTTCTGGCGGCGCCTCCTTTTCCTCTGCCTCTTCGACCGGACTTGCTCACTCAGGGTCCCGTGTGTCATCCGGGCCTGAGGTCTCTGCGTTTGACGGCTTGGCTCTTGAGACCGAGATTTTAACCCGTCAAGGGTTTTCAGAAAAGGTCATTGCCACCATGAGAGCGTCAAGAAGTCCGGCTACAACTAGGATTTACTACAGGATTTGGGAATCCTTCTTTTCATGGTGTTTGGGTTCTTCCAGGAATCCAAAGAAATTTTCATTACCCAACTTGTTGGTTTTTTTGCAGCACGGGCTGGATAAGGGTTTGGCAATCAGTACCCTGAAGGGTCAGGTGTCTGCCCTGTCGGTGCTTTTTCGTAAAGCTATTGCCTCGCGTAGGGACGTATGTGCCTTTTTTCGCGGAGCAGCCCGTCAATTTCCTCCAAGGAAAACTCCTGTGTCGCCTTGGCGGCTTAATCTGGTTTTGAAAGCTCTTCAAAGTGCTCCTTTCGAGCCTATGGATGCTATTAATCTTTCTTTGCTTTCTTGGAAGGTTACCTTCCTAGTGGCGGTCACTTCCTTGAGACGGGTTTCCGAGTTGGCGGCTCTTTCATGTTCGCCACCTTTCTTGGAATTTTTCCCGGATCGTGTTGTTCTTCGCACGCGACATGATTTTCTCCCTAAAGTGGTATCTCAATTTCATGTCAATCAAGATATTGTGTTGCCTTCGCTTTGTTCAAACCAAAGAATGCGAAGGAGCGGGCCTTGCACTCATTGGACTTAGTGCGGGCATTGAAGTTTTACTTGTCAGTTACGCAGTTTCCGGAAGTCGGATTCTCTTTTTGTGATTCCAGCAGGTCGTCGTCGTGGTCAACGAGCTTCTAAAGATACTATAGCTCGTTGGATCCGGTCAGCTATTTTGGAAGCTTACCGTGTTATGGACGAACCTTGCCCGATTAATATTCGGGCTCATTCCACGAGAGCTGTGGGCTCTTCGTGGGCCCTTCATCAAGGGGCTTCGGCAGCCCAGCTCTGTCGAGCAGCGACTTGGCGTTCTGTTCACACCTTTACAAAGTTTTATAAGGTGGACGTCAGTGCCTCCGCTGATGCGGCCTTAGGACGCAGAGTCCTTCAGGCGGCTGTATTTTGAAAACTTCTAGTTAAGTTTATGTTGCGCCTGTTGCGCATGTATCAAGGTGTTGGTTTCTGCCTGTTTAAGGTTTTTTCCCACCCTTGTTTTTGTACTGCTTTGGGACATCCCAGAAGTAATGAAGTGTCCCCCTTGCTTCCATCTGCAGCTGAAATACGAATTTTGGTAAGAACTTACCTGTAAAATTCTTTTCAGCAAAGGAAGCAAGGGGGACACTTCTCCCTCCCATAAGGCAGAAGGTGTTGTTTCAGATGCAGCGCGGCTCGCTCTGATAAGTGAGTTTCTGAGCTGAGGTCAGCGCTCTACGGCTCTTTCCGGCATCGCCAGCTCATCACAGTGGTCAGGTTTTGTGAGTGGTACCTGAGCTGTGTGGTATTCATGTTATGTGCATAACTTTGGTCTTTTGAAACCTTTCAGATTGGTTATGGCACTCCGCTGGTGATTTTTTTTTTTTTTCTCCTTAGCTTGTGTACAAAACTGGAGTGTACGGCAGGAGGAGCCAGTGCCGGAGGGGCCGGACAACACCCATTTTTAGAACCTGAGGTTAGTCCTACTATCTGGCTCTGCCCTACCCAGAAGTAATGAAGTGTCCCCCTTGCTTCCTTTGCTGAAAAGAATTTTACAGGTAAGTTCTTACCAAAATTCGTATTTCTCGCATCACACTCGGATGTGTGACCCCGGCCTTAAGAACAAGTACCACCTGCCTTTGATCTCTGAGCTATAAGTCCGTAAAAAAACGGACCGCACACGGGCATAAAAAAACTGATGTGTGAAGAAGGCCTAACAAGGATTTCTACAATTTTGTCCACTTGTGTATATATTATGTAAGTTATGTATGCAGTACATTTAATGGAATACCACTACACATGTAAATTATGACACCGCAATAATCTCCTTTTTAATCACTTCCTACACTTTAATATCAAGGATGTCGTATTGACCCACTTCTCTGGAACTCCTTCTCTTATGCCACTGTACACTCGCTGAACCTCAATAAGGGATAAGAACCATACAGAAAACATCTGAATGCATGGACAAAGCCTCTGAAACTACTTGGTTGCAAAGTTAGTACATCATTTTCTCATTGGTCTAGGGTTGCTTAGAAGATAATGTGTTCTGGTGGGCTGTCGTCATCTAGTCATTATTGCATATTATTCCTACTAGGGTGGTCAAGGGTTTCATAGCAACCACCTAGGTTGTCTAGAGTCATTTGTAACATCCATATGGGTTAGTAGTTACACCCCTGTAAACTGAGTTATTAGTAACACCCTTGTCAGTTTAGTGTGGTAAATAGGTTAATAATAACATCCCTGGTGTAAACAAATAATTTGAGGGGAGGAGTTTCTCGAAATTCATACTTCTTTGCTTTCTGCATTTGTTGATTCCACATCCCATATATAATCTGAAGAATTTTAAGTCCCCCTTCAGTGTGCAGCTGTAACAGAACACCTAGACCCTCTTCAGTGTGAAGCTAGCTCAGCCCTGCCGAAGCTACAGACACCTTCTAGAACATTCTAGAAACATAATTCCATAAGGAGTTATGGAGGTACTGTACGTCCTAGCCCAGTGATGGCGAACCTATGGCACACGTGTCACAGGGGGCACTCAGAGCCCTCTCTGTGGGCACTCATGCCTGGCCTTCCGCCGCACACACTCCTCTGCCTTCCTATGTTCAAATGTATTTGCATCTTTTAGACCAGACCGGGCAAGGGGCGGCCCGCGGGCCGCATCCGGCCCGCCGGCTGTCAGTGACCAGCCCGCGGAGGCGCTCCGGCAGTCTCAGGGCCCCGGCATCAGCTGGCACAATACTTACCTCGCCCGTGCCTCCGCTGCTGCAGCTCCGAGCTCCACCGGCGCTTCCTCTCACAGCCGGCCGCTGAATGACGTCATCATTCAGCGGCCGGCTGTGTCAGAGAGCGGGGACGCTGGACAGGTAAGACGTGTCTCTGTGTGTGTCTGTGTCTATGTAGTGCGGTGCTTTGTGTGTGTGTGTGTGTGTGTGTGTGTGTGTGTGTGTGTGAGTGTGTAGTGTTATGTCTGTCTGTGTGTGATGATGGGCAGGCATTGCTGATAATGGGGAGGCATTGATGATAATGGGCAGGCATTGATGATGGGGAGAAGATGATGATGGCCAGGCATTGCTGATAATGGGGAGGCATTGATGATGATGGGGAGAAGATGATGATAATGGGCAGGTATTGATGATAATGGGCAGGCATTGATGATGGGGAGAAGATGATGATGATGATGGGCAGGCATTGATGATGATGGGCAGGCATTGATGATGATAATGGGCAGGTATTGATGATAATGGGCAGGCATTGATGATGGGGAGAAGATGATGATGGGCAGGCATTGCTGATAATGGGGAGGCATTGATGATGATGGGGAGAAGATGATGATAATGGCAGCATTGATGATATGGCAGGCATTGATGATGGGGAGAAGATGATGATGGGCAGGTATTGCTGATAATGGGGAGGCATTGATGATGAAGGGGAGAAGATGATGAAAATGGCAGGTATTGATGAAATGGGCAGGTATTGATGATAATGGAAAGGCATTGATGATGGGGAGAAGATGATGATGATGATGGGCAGGCATTGATGATGATGGGGAGAAGATGATGATAATGGGCAGGTATTGATGATAATGGGCAGGCATTGATGATGGGGAGAAGATGATGATGATGATGGGCAGGCATTGATGATGATGGGGAGAAGATGATGATAATGGGCAGGTATTGATGATAATGGGCAGGCATTGATGATGGGGAGAAGATGATGATGGGCAGGCATTGCTGATAATGGGGAGGCATTGATGATGATGGGGAGAAGATGATGATAATGGGCAGGCATTGATGATAATGGGCAGGCATTGATGATGGGGAGAAGATGATGATGGGCAGGCATTGCTGATAATGGGGAGGCATTGATGATGATGGGGAGAAGATGATGATAATGGGCAGGTATGTATATATACAGTATACAGTATATATATATATATATAATATATATATATTGTATATACAGTATTGGGTAGAACGGAGTTAATTATATTAGTCCGGCCCTCTAAAACCATCCCAATTTCTCATGCGGCCCCCTGGCAAAATTAATTGCCCACCCCTGTTTTAGACTCTAATACATTTAAACAGTGCCATGCCGGGACCAAGGCAGAGGAGCTGCTGTCAGACCCAGGTTCAACAGCAATGAGGTTTAATTCCCCTGTTTGGTTGCACTTTTGCCAGGTTATCAGGTCTCTTGTTTTATGGCTGCTTGTTACAACCATCACTATTTGGATATTAGAACCTCTGTATTTCCTATTACAGATGAAAATCATAGCAGCCTGTGACCTGATCATTTGGCATAAATGTTTACCCTTATATAACCCTTTTCAGTGTGTTACCGGCCTGTCTCATCTCTGGGTAAATTTTGCCATTGTTTTCCCCATCTATTCATGTAACTTTTTGATACAATTTTAATATGTCGTGTTCCATTGTGTGTCTTTTTTGCATTTAATAAATTGGGATATTTCTTGGTAGCCTTAACTTTTTTCCTATTCTTTCATTAATTTATAAGTCTATGCTACATCTTGTCCTATGGGTCTATTTAGCACACTGATGTATTACGTCTAAATATGTATTACTGGAGAATTTTTGCACAGTCTTGAGAGAGGCAGTGTGTGGGGATGGGGGGCTGATTTATTCAGAGGGAGTGTATGTGTTATATATATATACATATTTTGCAGAGGGGCGAAGTGTGTGAATATATATTTTGCAGAGAGGTAGAGTGTGTGTGTGTATATTTTGAAGAGAGGCAATGTGTGTGTATGTATATGTATACAAATTTTGTGCAGAACGGCATTGTATATTTTACAGAGGGGCAATATGTATATTTTGCAGAGGGGCAGTATGTGCGTGTGTATATTTTGCAGTTAGGCAGTATGTGTGTGTGTGTATTTTTTGGAGAGGGGGAAGTATGTATTTTTTGAAGAGGGGCAGTGTGTTTGTCTGTTGCAGAGGAGCAGTGTGTGTGTATATTTTTTTCAGAGGAGCAGTGTGTGTGTGTGTGTGTATATTTTTTTTGCAGAAGGGCAGTGTGTGTGTGTTGTGAGGCAGTGACAGGTGTCATATGCGAGGGTCGCTGTGTGTCCCCCAGGATGTGTAAAGAAGCATATGGAGGCTGGGGGAGTAAATTGCAGTCACAGGCATAGCTGTGATTGCAAGGCAGAATAGAAGTAAGTGTTGATCTTGGGCAAGCTAGTTGTCCAAGGCGGATTTAAGAAAACCTGCCAAGGGCTTCAATTTTTTAAATGGACTACAGGATCTAGCAGGGCGGTCCATTTCCTTCCCCGGCCCCAGGTTTTCCATGTGGCCTACGGCCAGGGCCGGCGTCAGCACCCGGCATACCCGGGCAAGTGCCGGGGCCCTGAGCAGGCAGGGGGCCCACTCGCCTGTCAGCGGAGGATAGCAGTGCCAGCACCGCCACTGGGCCCCCCCACACTTGCTCAGGGCCCGGCAGCCGGCCCGGCACAATACTCACCTCTCCCCGTGCCTCCGCAATCCGCAGCTCCAGGCTCCCTCTGCAGGGCGCCCGCGCTTCCTCTGACAGCAGCGCCGCTGAATGACATCATCATTCAGCGGCCGGCTGTGGCAGAGAGAGCGCGGACGCCGGACAGGTGAGATGTGAGGTGCGTGTCTGTGTGTGTGTGTCTGTGAGAGAGTGCTGCGGTTCTGTCTGTGTGTGGTGCTGTATGTGTGATGGTGGTGGGGGGAGGCAGTGATGGTGATGAAGACCTGGAGGCAATGATGATGATGATGGGGAGACAATGATGACGGGGAGGCGATGATGATGGGGAGGCAATGATGATATGGAGGAGATGATGATGATGGGGAGGCAATGATGATGATGATGATGGGGAGGCGATGATGATGGGGAGGCGATGATGATGGGGAGGCGATGATGATGATGGGGAGGCGATGATGATGATGGGGAGGCGATGATAATGATGGGGAGTCTTTCCACAGCGCCCTGCTCCTGAGCCGTAACAGCGCAGAACGCAGCACAGTGCAGAGGAGAGCTCCATATTTTGTATGGAGCATTATATGGGGACCAGTATCCTGTATGGAGCATTATTTGGGGTCCAATATTCTTTATGGAGCATTATATTTGGCCCATAATACTGTATGGAGGACTATGTGGTGCCCATAATATTGTATGGAGGACTGCACTGTCCAGTCTGTACTGTGCGCTGTGAGGATTTGGCAGTTTCTGAGCTATTGTAGAATTTACAATAGATATCATTCATGTAATGGAAGAAGAGAAGTGTTTGGCATTGTTTTGTACTATACCTATATTTCTCTGCTGTATCTGTGCATCATGAATCGTGGTCTGTGTTAAAGGGGCCCACTGAGACTCTTTCGCCCGGGGCCCATAAAAACCTGGAGCCAGCCCTGCCTACGACCACAGGTTCTGTTGTAAAAACTCTGCAGTAAAGGGGTGGGGTGTGTCAGTTTTGGTCTTACAAGCAGGCAGAGCAGAAGGCTTTGCAGAGCTCAACCTGTGGGAAGCAACACAGGGCCAAGTGGAGCCAAAACGTCTGGCACCCTCAGCGTACATGGTGGTGCAGTCGCCCATGGCAACTGCTCACGGACTGTCTTTGTTTTCCTGGCTGAATCCAGAGGATTCTGCGTGCTGTGCACTGCGTGAGTTTGGACATTAAACACGTTTTGCTGTGAACTTTCCTGCGGTCACTGCCTGTTTGTCACACTGCACAAACCCTGCTGCACTACAGTGTATATATATTTTTTACAGAGGGGCAGTGTGTATATGCATGTTTTAAAAAGGAACAGTTATATATATTGAAAATATTTTACAGAGGGGCTGTGTGTGTATTTTGCAAAGGGGCAGTGTGTGTGTGTATTTTGCAGAGGGGCAGTGTGTGTATGTTTTACTGAGGGGCAGTGTGTATATTTTTTTGCAGAGGGGCTGTGTGTGTATATGTTTTACAGAGGGACAGTACGTGTGTGAGTGTGTGTATATATATATATATATATATATATATATAATTTTGCAGAGGGGCTGTGTGTGTGTATTTTGCAGAGGGGTAGTGTGTGTGTAAGGGGGAGTATTTTGCAAGTCTTCCGTGATGTGATGTTAAATTGCAGTATTGGAACTGTCTGATAAATAAGTGGGTTTTGGGTTGCCATTTCGGCAGTCTCTAAAAGGTTCGCCATCACTGTCCTAGCCATACATCATGTTTATTTCCGAGATACCCAAAAAATGGCTAACAGCCGCCTGGGTCTCGACCCTTTCTAGCGCCCAGGGGTATGGAGAAACATAGAACAGCTAGTAGAAACCAGATAGCAAAGCTCTGCTTGCTCTTAATGAGTAGCAAGGGCCAGGCCGGATACAATGCCGCCAAAACTGCCGCCCAAGGACTGTCTATTAATGATATATCTGCCCTATCCTATAACCCCAAACAATTATTCAAAACTTTTAACTCCCTCTTCCGCCCACCACTGCCCCCTCCAACCTCCCTCATCTCTGCTGAGGACTTTGCCACACGCTTCAAAAATAAGATTGACCAAACAAGGCAAGTCTTCATTGTTCAACTACCTCAACCCCTTTGTATACCAGACCAATGCCCAAACCCCATAACCTCTCTCTCCAATATCACTGAAAGGGAGCTTACTTGTCTCCTCTCCAAATCACACCTCACCACCTGTGCACTCGACCCCATCCCACCTCCCCAACCTCACCACCACTTTTATCCCATCCCTAACCCACCTCTTCAACCTATCACTAACTTCTGGTACCTTCCCTTCTGCTTTCAAACATGCTAAAATCACACCTATCCTTAAAAATCCAACCCTCGACCCAACCGCTATGTCCAGCTATCGCCCAATATTGCTGCTCTCATTCGCTTCCAAACTCCTGGAGCAGCACGTCCACGCTGAACTTTCCTCCCACCTCTCATCTAACTTGCTCTTTGACAATCTACAATCTGGTTTTCGCCCCCATCACTCCACTGAGACAGCCCTGACCAAGCTGACCAAAATTACTAACGACCTACTTACAGCCAAAGCTAATGGACAATACTCTATACTCCTTTTAGACCTGTCCTCTGCTTTTGACACAGTTGACCACTGCCTCCTACTACAGATCCTCTCCCCCTTTGGCATCAAAGACCTCGCCCTATCCTGGATCTCCTCATACCTTTCCAACCGCACAGTCAGCGTCTCCCACTTCCACACTACCTCCTCATCCCACCCTCTCTCTGTTGGAGTCCCCCAAGGCTCTCTTCTAGGACCCATACTCTTCTCAATCTATACACTTTGCCTAGGGCAACTCATAAAGTCCCATGGATTCCAGTACCACCTTTATGATGATGACACTCAGATCTACCTCTCTGCCCCAGATGTCACCTCTCTGCTGTCCAGAATCCCGGAGTGTCTATCAGACAAATCCTCCTTCTTCTCCTCTCGCTTCCTTAAACTCAATGTGGACAAATCTGAACTCATCATCTTTCCTCAATCTCACAGATCTTCCTTACCTGACCTATCTATCACAATTAATGACATCACGCTTTCCCACGTGCGGAAGTCTGCTGCCTCGAAGTAACCCTTGTCTCTGCCCTATCATTCAAACCGCACATCCGAGCTCTTTCCACCTCCTGCCGCCTCCAGCTCAAAAATATTTCCAGAATCCGTCCTTTCCTCAACCCTCAATCTACTAAAATGCTTGTGCATGCCCTCATCATCTCCCGCCTTGATTACTGCAATATCCTTTTCTGTGGCCTCCCTGCTAATACCCTCGCACCACTCCAGTCCATCCTTCACTCTGCTGCCTGAATAATTCATCTTTCTCCTTGCTACTCCTCTGCTTCTCCCTTCTGCAAATCTCTTCACTGGCTCCCATTCCCTCAGCGTATCCAGTTAAAATGACTAATACTGACCTACAATGCCACTTATAACCTGTCTCCTCCATATATCTCTGAACTAATCTCCCAATATCTTCCCTCATGTAATCTCCGGTCCTCCCAAGACCTCCTTCTCTCCTCCACACTTATTCACTCCTCACCTAATCGCTTCCAAGACTTCTCCCGAATATCCCCATCCTCTGGAATTCTTTGCCCCAACCACATTTGGATCCTTCAGACGGAACCTGAAAACCCACCTCTTCTGGAAAGCTTACAGCCTGCAATGACCTCGGTGCCTCCTCACCACTACCGGAGCTACCGCCTCACCAACACCAGAGCTGCTGCAACCCCCCAACCTACTGTCTAATTCCCCACCATCCTGTAGAATGTAAGCCCGCAATGGCAGGGTCATCTCCCCTCTGTATCAGTCTTTGATTTTTAGTTTGTTTACTGTAAGTGATATCTAATTTGTATGTAACCGCTTCTCATGTACAGCACCATGGAATCAATGGTGCTATATAAATAAATAATAATAATTATGACCCATCTTAGGTTTTGGAGTTTTTAGCTGCAGAGGCAAGGGGAGGGGACTTAGGTTCAGCCAAGAAGGCAGGAATGTAGTGACCCAATGGAGATATAGGCTAGTGCAAGGCCATGTGGTTGCTCTCTCTGGTATGCTTGCTTGTCACTTTGTAAGTGGGGGCTGCGTTGATTAACATGCTGAGAAGTGACCAAGGAGACAGCAGGCAGCCCATGCATACACATGGTCGAATATCATCCTGGTAATTGACATACTGTATATACTGCCTATATCCTTTGTCTTACCATTATCTGTATTTACATATCTGATCATTGTATACAGTATGTGTAACCATCATGTATATAGTGTATTGTCTAGTTTGCCCTTAAGGCGATTAAATATATAATTTAACCTTGGGCTGCTCTTTTATCTCGATCCACACGTCCGTTTCTCTCTTTAACTTTCCATGCTACCGGGCCTGCTTTTTGGCCTGATATAATACCGTTAACGGATCAGGCTTATATCTAATGAAGAGAACTGGTGGCAGTCCTACCTGGCTGGTAGTGCACGGTTTCACTTGTGCTAGTGAAAGGGGCTTTTCAACCTGTCAAGTTGTGAGCGAGAGTTTTGCCACATCAGTGGCTGTGTGGGCCATATCCTCTCACTCTCCATGTCTCCCTGGTCCCGTATAGACATGGGGTGTATGTGTAAAACTGTACCAAGCTGTCCTTGCGTGTCCTCAGGGGGTGTGGAACATCACATTGGTGAAAGTGGAGAGACCACATTACATGATCCATCTGACATAATAGTGACATCAGGAGAGGTGGTGAGGTGCGGGTTCATCACATGTGGTGGCAGCGGTGGGATCTCTGGTGTCATCCTTCACATAATCCTTGTTACCTTTTGTCCCAAATTTTGAATATTACATCATAAGTAAAGTGTGTCAGTTTCCTGTTCTGTCTAAAACTATCCTTGCATAATAAAAATGGCAACCATTAGTAATAGTAACACTTGGAATTCGTGACTAAGGTCCTTGATAAGCTTAAGCCTCAAAGTCCATAAAATTATTGATGTGTATGTGCAGAAATGTGTATGACCTCCTGTGTTGCAAAGTCCTGATGCCTGCACAAATCGGCACCAGAACTTGATTACTTTCTGTGATCTGAAGATATAGTTCTTGGCTCCCTGTCCTGTATTCAGGGTGTGCCAAGACATTTAACCTGGGCTAAACAGAAGCAATAACCATGCAGTGGACATCTGAATGCATGGAAAAATACTCTAAAATTACTTAGTTGCCTACTTAAAACTGGCCTAGTCATTATGGCAGACTATTTCTACTGGTTTATATTGAGTTAGTAGGTAAATATTTATACTAGCATAAGGATTAATCATATATTGTCTGGTTGTAAAGTATAGTGAAGTAGTAAATGATGATAACAATGGTTGTCTTGGTGGTGAATGTTTTACTGGTAACATCCTTAATGTTTTAGGGCCTGTGCACACGTTGCGGAATCCTAGCGGTTTTGCCGCAGTTTTTCGCGGCGGAAACGCCGCAAAACCGCGGCAAATACGCTTACACAATACAACTCATTAAGGCCTATGAGATTCCGCAATGCTGTGCACATGCTGCGGGTTTTTCCACGGCGGAATTGCACTGCGGGAGAATCCGCAGCATGCTCATTCTTTTTTGCGGAACCGCGGCGATTCCGCCGCTATAGGAATGCATTGAACCAATTACTTTCCGCATGTGGCTGTGCCCACCATGCGCAAAGTAAGCGGTTCATGTGCGGATGGTACCCAGGGTCTGGAGGAGAGGAGACTCTCCTCCAGGGCCTGGGTACCATATCCATGTAAAAACAATAATTAAAATAAAAAATAGTGATATTCTCACCTTCCGGCGTCCCACACAGCTTTCCCGCCTCTCAGCGACACTCCCGGCCAATCCCGGTCCCAGTAATGCATTGAGAGATCACCCCAGATGACGTAGCGGTCTCGCGTGATGCTACGTCATCGGGGTGATTGTCGCAAAGGACTCCTGGGAACGGGATTGGCCGGGAGCGGCGCTGAGAGGCGGGAAAGCTGCGGGGGCCGCCGGAAGGTGAGAATATCACTATTTATTATTTTTTTTTATTATTTTTCCATTAGATCTTTTTACTAAAAGTAAAAAGTTGGTCACACGAGTCAAACACTTGTTTGACTCGTGTGACCAACCTGTCAGATCGCTTGTAAAATGCTAGCATTCTGCAAGCTAATTACGCTTGCAAAACGCTAGTTTTTAGCGGGAATACGCATACTTATAATATGCGTATTTCCCGCGGCAGGGTGGTGCGGAATTGCCGCGGAAATTTCCATGGCAATTCCGCAACGTGTGCACATAGCCTTAGAGTTGTGCACTGATTAGTAATACCATCCATGGGGGTCTTGGGTTCTGACTAGGTTAATAGTAACAGAAAAAAAAGAGACAGAAGAATAAAAGAGCGCCCCAGAACATGGTGAAGAAGTAAGTCTTACATTTATTCTGCCTCCTGTGGTGACGTTTCGGTCAAAAGACCTTTTTCATTCGACACAGGAGGCAGAATAAATGTAAGACTTATTTCTTCACCACGTTCTGGGGCGCTGTCTCTTTTTTTTTTTTCTATTGTCATGGAATTTTTCCAGGTTGGACTCCCTGGTATTTGACGTGCGCCTCAGGAACTTTGTCTATAAGATTTTGACATTTGAGAGGTGTGGTTTAACCTTCTTTGTTCTTATAGGTTAATAGTAACATCCACAGAGGTATAAGCAGGTGAAGGGTTTTATAGTAATATACTGTACAAAACAATTAAAAAGTCCTACCTACTATACAGAAAACTATATTAAATGTATGTTAAAAAGAAGTTTCCCCCCTACTGTTATTTGGTGACACTCTGACCTTGTCCATCTAATTAAGTTTTTTATGTGCATTACTTATCAAGAAGTCCATTATATCATCCTCGTGTCTAAATGTGTCCTTGCAGTTTATTCACGGTGGTGCTATTCCTTTGCAGGGTTTAACAGGGTCAGTAAGGGTGAGTCGATGTTGAGCGGGGGCGCCACTTCCTTTCCCCCTAGGGTGCCAACATCCATGGTAAGGTAGGGAAACCGTCAGACCATCACTAGGGTCAACACCCCTACCCACCCATCCCTTTGACTAATCTCTGCTTTAAACCCCCCTTTTTAGCATACATTTAATAAAGTTTTGTATATAGTAGGTGGGTCTTTTTAATTGTTTTGTATGAATTTGGACCTGGATATATATCTTAATTGTAATGTAGGTCAGTAGAAGGGCAATTTATAACTGCATTCTTGGTCTAGAGTGGTAAATGGGTTAAAACGGATTAAATATATAGTACTTGGGCAACCTCTTAAATTCTGTATTAACCAAATTAAAATAATTTAAAAAAAAATCTTATACTCACCTCTCATGCTGGCGCCATTCCAGCAAGGTTAGTGACGGGTCTTCTGGCACACGCATTAAATTAAGTCACGTATTTGGGGGATTTCATCATTTAAGAATGGATTTTTTGAATAATAACTTTCTTGACGGTCTATGGTGTTGAATTATTTAATTATTATATGCATTGAATCACAAGAAATAGAGAGGAATGGCAATATATCCCAAAATAAATAGCTTGTAGAAGAGGGGTTCCTTTTATTTATTTTGCTTCTGTGCCATTGACATTTTTTTAGTCGAATATTTAATCCTTGTCCCTCTTTTCCCAAATCTAGTTTGTCTAGACCAGTGTTTCCCAACCTCCAGTCCTCACAGACCCCATGGGTCATGTTTCCAGGATTTCCATAGTGTTGCACAGGTGAGAGAATTCCTGATGCCTTGATGATATTTCCACCATCTGCGCAATACAAAGGAAATCCTGAAAACATGACCCGTGGGGTCCCTGAGGACTGGAGTTTGGGAAACACTGGTCTAGACAGTTGTAATCTGTTAACTACCTTCCTGTTGCCCTACAACAATCTCTTTAAGCTCAGGTGGACATTCTCCAGCTTTCCTTGCATGAAGAGCCATATATCTTTCACCAGACCCAGAGGAGGATGGTGGGCGTAGTTATCAGCCGGCGCCTGTGCAAAAAGTAAAATAAAAGTTTAAACAAAGAAATAAATGTTGACGTAACATAAAAAACACAGTATATACTCACCTAACACCTAATCCCTGAAGCCCTTTGTCTCCTGTAAAAAATAAAAAACACCATATACTCACCTTAACGCCTAATCCCCAATGCCCGTGTCACCTAGAACAGAGAAAAAAAATAATAAACCACCATATCCCTCACCTATCCACCATAATCCAGGCGGCGACAACTGGCAGGAGCGTGTAATCACTCCTGCGGTGTGCGCGTTGAGCTGCAGTGAGAAAATTCACTGGAGTTCATCAGCTGATGAGCCCTGGTGATCTTACCTACGGCACCGCTGCATGGGAAAGTTCTCACGCAGCAGAGGTGACGTAAGTGAGATCACCAGGGCTCATCAGCTGATGAACTCCTGTAAACTTTCCCACCACAACTCAGCGCTACACACTGCAGGAGTGATTACCTCCTGTCACTCATCAGTAACTTCTCTCAAAGTCATCAGGATTGTCATGGGCCATTATGGATTCTCTCTTCGCTTCAGACAGGTGAGGAATATTGTTTATTATTTTAATTCATTTACATGAGACGCTGGCTTCAGTGGACTGGACATTGATGTGAGTATGGTTTAATTTAGAGTCATTAAAGGAGTCTGTCATTATTTCAATAAAAGGACTTTATTCTATGTGTGTGTTTTTTTTTTATAATATCATTATGGGATTAGTAATGGGAGCATATTAAAGACGCCTCTCCCTTACTAACCTCTGACCTAACCTCTAACCCTCACCTGACAATACAAAGGTGAAATTAACCCCCCCAACTACCACACCACTTGCTATCACATCAGGGCAAGTGGGAAGAGCGAGGCTAAGTGCCAGATTTGGCACATCTTATGGAGTTGATGTTTTTAGTCTGGGACGGGGCCAATATCCATGGCCCCTTCCCAGGCTATTAATATCAGCCTGCAGCTATCTGCCTAGCCTTTATCGGTTATTAAATATAGAGGGACTCTACGTCCTTTTTTAACCTGGGAAGCTCCATGGGTATTACCATCTTCCCAGGCTATAAATATCTGCCCCCAGATGTCCACTTTCCCTCTGCTGGTTATGAAAACTACGCTGTAGCCCACGTGATTTTTTAAGAAAAATAATCAGTTATTAAATACATGTACAGTAAGCTGCACATGCACTGTATTAATTATATGTCACTGACATACAGTATTTATATCTGTCTATTCTGTGTGTATATATCTATTCTATTTTGTCGGGTGACGCTGTGATTTTACAGTACGATGCAGATGAAATGTTTTCAAGGACATGGGTGTGTAAAAAACAGATGGCACAAATGGCACTCGCATGGTCTGAGTGACGTGCAAATTTTTTTCTTGCACCCATTGACTTGCATTGGCGAGTCTCGTCCAATGTACGAGGACAATCACAGCACGCTACGATTCTATATTCTTGGTGTGTGTGTTTATTTAACTCTTTACTTACAGGTTTAGTAATGAGGGTGTCTGGCTGACAATTCTTCTTTACTAAACCTAGAGACAGCAGCTGATGCCAACCCCTAATCACATTACCCTGATGCAACTGCACCAAGGCATCCATAAGAGTCTGGGCTAAGTGCCAAAGTTGGCACTTCAAATATGAAGTGCCATTTGTTGGGCAGCTGAGGGCTGGTATTTTTAGCCTATGATGGGGCAAATAAGTATGAAAAAGAAAGGGTTGAACAAGGAAATTAAACCAAAGAACTTTTTTTTTCCGTTTTTAAACATCTTTATTTAGCTCCAAAAAGTATTCATTGCTGTACAAAAATGCATAAAAAAGCATGCAAAAACGCAACAAAACTGCACATTTTTGCTGCAGCGTTTTTGCTGCCAAGAGATACAGAAACCTTGCAGAAATTTCTGCAAGCAGATACTCAACGTGCGCACATAGCCTTACAATATACTTACAATGTGTCTTTTTACTGTCCTGCAAAAAAAAAATTAAGCGGAGTCCTGTCTAAAAACTGTCCTTGCATATTAAAAATGGTAACCATTAGTAATAGTAATGCTCGGTGTTTGTGCTTAAGATCACAGATATGCTCAAGCCTCAAAGGTCATAAGGTCATAAAGTGATTGATGTGTTATTGCAGCAAGCTGCAAAACCTCTTGTGTTACAAAGTCCTGATGGCCATACAATCAGCACCGTAAAACTTGAAAAGTCGCAAAATTTGTACTTGGATTTGCACCTAAATTTAGCGACTTTTGATGTCTTCACGCTAGTTTCTTTCAGCTCTGCTGAAATGGGAATTGTTGGGGCACGACACAGGCCTGAGACCACAGCTGGTCTAATTCATGGCAAGCTATAGCACTGTACCCTAGAAATCTCATTCCAGTACCTGACTGGAGTGAGATTTCTAGTGTAGTGGACGAAGGAGCACGCCACTTGCAGATGCTCCAGATTCATTAATATGCTTGCACGTCTGACTCCAGCTCAATACCTCATCAAGACAGGTATGACAAACACCGATTTTTATGAATCGGGCCCACAGTTTTATAATCAATATCAATACCATAATATGTTTTCCATAGTAGCGGAGTCTAAACCGCTGCTTCCGATATGTAATAATGGTTTCAGCAATGGCATCACATCAATAACACGACAATTGCTGAGCCGCTCTGAACGGTGCATTCTGTCTACATGGGCAGAGCCGCTGAGCTCATTGATGGCTGTCGGCGTGACATCAGCACTGCAGTCAATATTAGATACTGGAAACAGCGGTAGACCCGGTAAGCAAAATGTTGTTTTTTTTTGTTTGTTTTTTTATCAAATTGCATATGGGGACCAGAATTTCCTGAAATTAGGAAAATCCAACCCCTGGTATTTGAGCCAGTTTCAAGTGCACACTGAACAATATGCAATATACTGCTCAATTCCGGTAGGCTGCCATCATTCTCATTAGCGCAGGACTTGTTTACACAGGATGATGTGCTGCTGAGAACCATGATCTTTTGGGTAGTACACAAGATCATGTCTACAATAAACAAGCATTTTGTTCGTTCATTGGTGACCGGCAACCTGTTTAAACTACACAATTATAATGAAACAAGCGATCCTAGGAATCTTGAAGTGTAAATGGACCCTAACTTGAAAAATACAAAAATAATAAGACAATAATACTTACATTAAAGGGAATCTGTAAGGTCCCCCGGGCCCTCCAACATGACAGGTTCCCTTTAACAAGAAGTAAGGTAAGAGGAGGGGAAACATATGACATGTCATGTTCAAGTCATTACCACAACTTACGTATACTAATGGATATACACTTTGGGTAAGCTACATTAATCAGTGGGATTTAGTTAAGACGGTTGAATTTCTAGACCATTGAGACCATCGCTTTTCAACTATGTCCGATGTGCTACATATTGCGTAAGAGATAGCTCCTAAGTTTGGCACAAGTTCACCCTATTAATCAGGTCTTTGGTAGCTGACACAAGGTCCAATTTCCACTTAGAAACAAGATATTGCCTGGCAGCAATTAGGTTATATAAGCAGACCCATGTAGATATGGTAAGTCTAATAATTCAATATTCAGCAAGGCTGGAGATGGCTGCCATCTGAGTTTAGTACACTGAGATATAATTAGAAAAACTTGGCTTCCCAGAACTTATGAATCTTTTTGCAGGACCATCATATATGAAATAAGAGCCCATTTCCCCACATTCTTTCCAGCAAAGTGAAGGATACTCTGGAAAACTTTGAGATCTTTTAGGGGAAAAAAATATTTGAGCTGGATTATTTTTGATACTCCATGATTTATGCACAATGAGCTTTTGCCTGTCCAAAGAAGTGCTGATAAGTAAAGGTGGTTCCCAGGTCTTGTTCCTACTTTACCATGAACGATAATTTGATTAGTCCTCTGTCCTCCTTCTCCTGGACCTGTCTTCTGCCTTCGACACTGTGGACCATTCCCTCCTGCTACACATTCTCTCATCTCTTGGCATCACAGGCTTGGCCCTATCCTGGATCTCATCATATCTAACAAACGAACATTCAGTGTCTCCCTCTCCCACACTACCTCCTTACCTCGCCCCCTGTCTGTCGGTGTCCCTCAAGGCTCTGTTCTAGAACCCCTACTCTTCTCCATCTACACCCTCGGCCTGGGACAGCTCATAGAATCCCATGGTTTGCAGTATCATCTCTACGCCGACGACACGCAGATCTACCTATCTGGACCTGACCTCACCTCCTTACTGACCAAAATCCCACAATGTCTGTCTGCTATTTCTGCTTTCTTCTCTGCTCGCTTTCTAAAACTGAACATGGACAAAACAGAATTCATCATCTTTCCCCCATCTCACTCTACCCCCCACCAGACCTGTCCATCAACGTCAAAGGCTGATACTTTCCCCAGTCCCGCATGCTCGGTGCCTCGGGGTGATCCTCGACTCTGCCCTCTCTTTCAAGCCACATGTCCAAACCCTTGCCTCCTCCTGCCGTCTCAGACTCAAAAATATTTCCCGGATCCGTGCATTCCTCGACCATGAAACTACAAAAACACTAGTGCATGCCCTCATCATCTCCCGCCTCGACTACTGCAACCTCCTACTCTCTGGCCTTCCCTCTAGCACTCTGGCACCACTCCAATCCATCCTGCACTATGTTGCCCGACTAATACACCTGTCTCCCCGTTATTCCCCAGCCTCTCCTCTCTGCCAAGCCCTTCATTGGCTTCCTATCGTCCAGAGGCTCCAGTTCAAAACCCTAACCATGACCTACAAAGCCATCCACAATCTGTCTCCTCCATACATCTGTGACATGGTCTTCCAGTACATACCCACACGCAACCTTTGATCCTCTCAAGATCTCCTCCTCTACTCCCCTCTTATCTCTTCTTCCCACAACTGCATACAAAACTTCTCCTGTGCCTCTCCCATACTCTGGAACTCTCTACCCCAACACATCAGACTCGCGCCTACCATGGAAACCTTCAAAAATAACCTGAAGACCCATCTCTTCTGACAAGCCTACAACCTGCAGTGATCCTCAGTCTACTGAACCACTGCACGACCAGCTCTATCCTCTCCTAGTGTATCCTCACCCATCCCAGTAGACTGTGAGCCCTTGCGGGCAGGGTCCTCTCTCCTTCTGTACTTGTGTGTGCCTTGTATTGCTCACGTTTACTGTACTTGTCTATATTTGCCCCTTTTCACATGTAAAGCGCCATGGAATAAATGGCGCTATAAAAATGTATAATAATAATAATTAGTGCTGGTGGAGAATTTAGAATATTGCAAATTACGGAAATGCCTTCTTGTAACCTTTATGTTAAATATTAGATAGTGGGTGTTGCTTATGTTTAATAGCACTGAAGGAGAAAACACTTCTAATTTGTATGTATTGGAAGTAGGAGTGTTTAGGAAGAGAAAATTGAACAAGCTCATTAAGAGAGCCACCCTTGAACACCATATCTAGATTTACAACCCCATGGGCTACCCAGGTTGCAAAACAGGAAAAAGGAATCACCTGTTCGAGACTTTTCAAGAAGAGATTCTTCAACGGTATACAGTCATGGCCAAAAGTTTTGAGAATGACACAAATATTATATTTTCACATGATCTGCTGCCCTCTGGTTTTTATGTGTGCTTGACAGATGTTTTTATCACAGACAGAAATATAATAATTGCAAACATATGAGTAACAAAAGCTTATATTGACAGTTAGAATGAGTTAATGCAGCAAGTCAATATTTGCAGTGTTGACCCTTCTTCTTCAGGACCTCTGCAATTCTCCCTGGCATGCTCTCAATCAACTTCTGGACCAAATCCTGACTGATAGCAGTCCATTCTTGCACAATCAATGCTTTCATTTTGTCAGAATTTTTAGGTTTTTGTTTGTCCACCCGTCTCTTGATGATTGACCACAAGTTCTCAATGGGATTAAGATCTGGGGAGTTTCCAGGCCATGGACCCAAAATCTCTATCTTTTGTTCCCTGAGCCATTTAGTTATCACCTTTGCTTTATGGCAAGGTGCTCCATCATGCTGGAAAAGGCATTGTTGATCGCCAAACTGCTCTTGGAGGGTTGGGAGAAGTAGCTCTTGGAGGACATTCTGGTATCATTCTTTATTCATGACTGTGTTTTTAGGCAAGACTGTGAGAGAGCCGATTCCCTTGGCTGAGAAGCAACCCCACACATGAATGGTTTCAGGATGCTTAACAGTTGGCATGAGACAAGACTGGTGGTAGTGCTCACCTTGTCTTCTCCGAATGAGGCGTTTTCCTGATGTCCCAAACAATCGAAAAGGGGATTCATCAGAGAAAATAACTTTACCCCAGTCCTCAGCAGTCCACTGCCTGTACCTTTTGCAGAATATCAGTCTGTCTATGATGTTTTTTCTGGAGAGAAGTGGCTTCTTTGCTGCCCTCCTTGAGACCAGGCCTTGCTCCAAGAGTCTCCGCCTCACAGTGCGTGCAGATGCACTCACACCTGCCTGCTGCCATTCCTGAGCAAGCTCTGCACTGCTGGTAGCCCGATCCCGCAGATGAAACACTTTTAAGTGACGGTCCTGGCGCTTGCTGGTCTTTCTTGGGCGCCCTGAAGCCTTTTTGGCAACAATGGAACCTCTCTCCTTGAAGTTCTTGATGATGCGATAGATTGTTGACTGAGGTGCAATCTTTCTAGCTGCGATACTCTTCCCTGTTAGGCTATTTTTGTGCATTGCAATGATGACTGCACGTGTTTATTTAGAGATAACCATGGTTAACAGAAGAGAAACAATGATGCCAAGCACCAGCCTCCTTTTAAAATGTCCAGTGGTGTCATTCTTACTTAATCATGACAGATTGATCTCCAGCCATGTCCTCATCAACACCCACACCTGTGTTAATGGAGCAATCACTGAAAAGAGGTTAGCTGGTCCTTTTAAGGCAGGGCTGCAATGATGTTGAAATGTGTTTTGGGGGATAAAGTTCATTTTCTAGCCAAATATTGACTTTGCAAGTAATTGCTGTTAAGCTGATCACTCTTTATAACATTCTGGAGTATATGCAAATTGCCATTAGAAAAAGTGGAGCAGTAGACTTTGTAAAAATTAATATTTGTGTCATTCTCAAAACTTTTGGCCATGACTGTATGTATGTAACGGGCTGGGTGGTGGAACCACTGTGCCAAAGCCCAAGGAAGACCTGGAGGGGTATGACTAGGAGCCTCACCCAATCTGACCACGGACACGCAGCAGCTAACGACACCGCAGTCCATGGAGAGACAAGGGAGGTGATCCAGGTGCTACTCCAGGACTGACCTTGGGTAGATGGCGGCTGACCCCTAGGAACGGATAGCTGGAATGGCCCAGGGGAATGTCCAACAGATGCAGGCAGGCAGAGAAGATGACAGGAACTGCAGGTGCAGACAGAACTGTTATGTTTACGTAGCTGAGGAGGCAGGAGCGAAAAACCGCATAGGCAGCCTAACACCAGAGAGGTTGGAAACTAATAGGTTGCAGACCCCTAAACTAACCGCACAACTAGAAGCAGACGTGGGACGTTCCTACGGAGCCCTAGACGCCTCGTCACAGCCGGAGAGATAGCTATCCCTGAAGATGGAAAGAGGAAAGCTAACTGCCCCGGAGTAGACCCCAAAAGAATAGGAAGCCCCCTGACATATAATGGCGGTTAGACAAGATGAAAATACCAACACAGACAGAAAATAGATTGAGCAAATGCTGGGGACCAAAACTGTCTAGATAGGACAGTACAGGAGAGAATACTGTCTGCAACCCAGAAAAACCCTAGGCAAAACTCCAACACTTCTGAATCAAAAAATACTGAGACCACACGTTCTCGACCACCTATATCAGAACTCTGGTGTGGACACGTAGCAACCCAGCAGTAAAATATCACAAGAACTGAGCAAATGAACAAATACAAAAAGCGAACGGAGACCAGCCCAAGCCCCCAAAGGGGACCCGGCTGAAGACACAAAGCAATGCTACAAAAAGCAAGGAATTCAAACCACAGTAAAAAAAAAACTGAAAGAGACTTATCTGATTAAAAGCAGGAGACAGCAGAAAAGCAAGCTGAATTCCAACCTAGACCAGGAAGAACAATTGATCACCGGCGAGGATCATGGGAGGTCAGCTCACTTATATCAGGCCAGTCAGTATCACCTGACAACCACTCGTCAACTGCAGGTGTAGGACTCTTGGTGTTCAACATAGGTTCAATACCTTCAGCAACCACCAGAGGGAGCTTCAGCTCCAAAGTCGTCTCCAATACGTTCACAACACAGAACAGTCTGACGGAGAGATGAGCACTGGCGAGTGCAGCTGGCTCGCTGCCGTTGAGGTGAGCACTGGCGGGTGAAGATGACTTGGCTGTCGTTGAGGTGAGCACTGTCAGGTGCAGCTGGCTCGGCTGCCGTTGAGGTGAGCACTGGCGGGTGCAGCTGGCTCGGCTGCCATTGAGGAAAGCACTGGCGGGTTCAGCTGGCTCGTCTGCCGTTGAGGAAAGCACTAGCGGGTGCAGCTGGCTCGGCTGCTGTTGAGGAAAGCACTGGCTGGTGCAGCTGGCTCGGCTGCCGTTGAGAAAAGCACTAGCGGGTGCATCAGTTGACTGTTGGTGATACAGCAATCTATGTTGACCAAACCTGGAGTAAGGAGCTCTCTAGTTGCAATGGTGAATCTGCTGGTTTCGTGGAGTTCGTGGTCCATGTGCCTTCCTTCTGCTGTGCGGTGCTTTGCAGCAGAGAAAGTGGTTAAGCTAAGTTTTGTTTTTTACCTCTGCTGTCTTGTGTTTGTCACAGTCCCCTGTGTTGTACCATCTGCAGTGGTGAGGCTAGCACCCTTGCCGACCAGTGCACTAGCCAGGGCAGTGTGAGGTGACAGGGACGAGGTTCGTGATGGAGGCGGGGGAAGGACCCGCTTAGGGCGTTAGGAGAGTGCAGGGACAGACTCAGGTTGGAGCTCAGGAGGTGTCCATCCCTCATTCCCTATCGATAGGGCCTTCCTCTCCCCATTTCCATCCCGTTGAGTGTGTGTTGTGCTGTCCGCTGACCGACCCCGTTGGGTCGTTACATTTCGTGGCAAAAAAGGAGGACAACTGAAATGCAAAGGTTTTGTAGTACTCATTATGGAGTCCTTCTGAGTGGAGAGGGATTTAGTGGTTCTAATTATAGATGTAATTTCCTTTATAGAATAAGGAGCATTACATTCATGCAATTGAGCCTTGTTAACTGCAGGTAAGTTGATTGAATTTAAGAACTTTTCTATGTCTTGAAGTGGTGTTTGAGGAACAAACAAATTTGTCTTAAGATTGCAAAGTTTAGTGTAGTGGCATTGAAGGAGTTAGCAATCTCAATCGGGTTTACAATTCTTTTCCCTTGGTGGTCTTACAAGTATTCTATGCTAGATCTAGCAGCAATTTTTTTTTTTTTAATCTACGGGCCAGGAGGTCACCTGCTCTATCTGCAATTGCGTAATATCTGGTTCTACATCTAATAATATTTTTTTCCATAGGTGAATAACAAAATTGACCTTAACACCTTAGCACCTATACATCCAAGGTCGCCTCTCTCCCTTTGATCCGGGATGCGGCAATGAGCCCTCAACTTTTCCGGCATATGTCAGCTGATTTCAACAGCTGACATGTGCCACTAACAGCCGTGGATGGAATCATGCTCCACCCGCAGCTGTTAACATGTTAAATGCCACTGTCACACGCAAGAAGCGCGTCATAAAACACTCCCATCGGTGCATGTATCACATGACCGCGGGTCGCCGATGGGTTGGCATGACAACCCGGGGTCTGCAGGAGATCCCTTTGTTTGTCATCGCCAAACTGCGGTCGGCCCTCTTAGCAGATGAGCATTTTTGCTACACACAGCAAGGCTGAAGCCCTGCTGAGTGTAGCACAAGTGATCAGAAGATCGCAGCTTCTAGTCTCCCATGGAGACTATTGAAGGCAGTAAAAAGTAAAAAATAAAGTTTTAAAAAATATAAAAGTTCCATTTGCCCATTCAAAATAAAACAATTAAAAAAAAAAAAAATATACATATTTGGTATCGCCGTCTTCAGAATCGCCCGATCTATCAATGTATAAAAATAATGAATCCAATCAGTAAACGGTGAAATGAGAAAAAAATTAAAGTGCCAAAATTACATTTTTTTTGGTCCCCACAACATTACATTAAAATGCAATAACGTTCGATCAAAAAATCGTATCTACATCAAAATAGCATCAATAAAAACATCAGCTCGGCCCGCAAAAAAATAAGCTGTTATGGTCTGTGGAACGCACCTAATAGATAATGTAGAGAGGTGCTTTCGCAGCCCGGGGTCCACCGTGCAGGCAGAGCCTGCTGCTAGTAAGATGGAGTGAATAGCGAACTCTGTTATCCCGCAGAGTCGCTAAAATAAACGCCGTAGCGCGCTTTGGCAGTTAGTGCGAACTCTGTTAATCCCAGAGCCGCTAATGGGAATGCCACAGCGCTACATGGCGATAAGTGCGAACTCACTTAGCTTCAGTGAGCCACAAAGTAAAACACTAGGGCACTGACTAGCATTTTAAAGCGAACTCTGTTGCGTCACAGAGTCGCTGAATAACCCTACTGGGTCCTGGTACACGGTTAACTGCTGTGCGGATAGCAGTCCGTGATCATGCAGTCAGAACACAAGCAATAATCTTCTCACCGGAGTAGCCGGTATTCTAATGGCGTTTTCAGCCGAGCCCTGAACACGTGCATACAATCTCCTCACCGGAGGTGCTGGTATTCTAGGGGCTTATTTCAGCCAGGCCTAACCACATGCATACATGACCACACTGGCGCAAGCACGTAACGGATTTAATACTAGAGCATGGCGGCCCAGCGATGCCACCTTTTATAGTAGCAACTGCAGGACCTACCAGAAAAGGACCAATGCGAATCCATTCCAGAACACATGTAGTTTCAGGACCTTCCTGGCGGACCAATGGGAGTCGTTGCTGTAAGTGAGCATGTGACCCCTGATCTCCAATGGGAGATCTTGCCCTGGGCATGCTCAGATGGAGAAAGCAGGGACTTAGTTCCCGAACTGCCTGCTCCAGCACTTGTTATAATAGAGGAACCAGGAAAGGCTGCAACAAGCCTCTGCACAGTGTTAAACTGGGTGAGACGCTGAGATCGACGTCTCTGCTGAGCAGGCTCCACTGCGGCTGGAGACGGATGGGGGACCGCAGCAGGACTGGCTCAAGATTCCCTTTGTGCAGCAGTGGGAACTCGATCCCTAACATAAGCTCTCACCAACCCCAGATCACGAAAAATGGAGACGCCACGGGTCTCAGAAAATTGTGACTCTTTTTTTTCTTTACCACTTAAAAAAGTATCGGTTTGGGATGTACAAACTTGTAATGTCCTGGAGAATCATAATGGCAGGTAAATTTTAGCATTTAGTGAACATGGTAAAAAAAAAAAATTGTGGAATTGCGCTTTTTTTGCAATTTCATAGCACTTTGAATTTTGTTCCTATTTTCTGGTAGCCTATATGGTAGAATCAATGGTGTTGTTCAAAAGTACAACTCCTCCTGCAAAAAACAAGCCCTTAAATGGCCATATTGATGGAAAAATAAAAAAGTTATGGCTCTGGGAAGAATGGGAGCAAAAAATGGATACTTAAAAACAGAAAAACCAAGAGGTTAAAGGGGTTAATTCAATCCTCAGTGATGCTAATTTACCTGATTGAGCTACAGAGATGTTTTTATTAGATATCTCCAGAAGAGAGATCTGAAATAAAATATCTCTACTTCTGCCTTCTTCCTTTATTTTTTGCTGTCGATTCCATTTTAACAAGTATGCCCCTGACATATGCCTTGTGTGCAACCCAGAGACCTCATTGTTATCGTTCTTATAAAAAAAAAAGTTCTGATATATAATTTCTATTTTGTCTGGGTTTTAAAATGGATGTATTTAATCTTCTGAACGACGTCAGACGCAAAGAGAATCTTTCAGACACCTCCAGTATCACTGGAGCATGGTCAGACCATGTGATGGGTCCTATATCTGACCAAGTGGATAAGGAGAAGAGCTGCTTTATCTACTGGAGAAATAGTCTACGCGAGACTATGTAGAATGTCTAGGGGAAAAATAAGTGTAATCTTTTTAGTTTGCATGATGATATCACCAGATGTCACGCAGAGCCTCCTCAACAAGTAAATCTCTTATTTCCTCAACTCTTGAGTTTGATTTAGATTTACAATCTTGGCTTTTGGAAACCGGGATATTAAAATCTCCACAAATCATTACAGGGCCTTCGGCCAACTTGAGCTTTATTTGGGCCATAAATTGCTGCTAACGTATATATAATATTATTTATAGAACCTACCCTGCGGATCAGATAATGAAGTTATCACCTTAAATGCTACTGTTTGCCTAAGGCTATGTTCACACGTTGCTTTTTTTTATTCAAATTTTCACCTACACAGCACATTACCAGCAAAGTCTGAGATTTCAGAAATGCACACTGGTTTTTTTTTGTCCTCGGTATTTTGTGCAAAACCTTTAGTTTTTCATAATGGAGCATGTCACTTCTTTCAGTGTATTTTCCTCATTGAAAGCAATGGATGACGCAAAAAACGCTGAAAAACGCAAGTATCACTTTTTGGTGCTTTTTTGGTGCCTAAACCTTATGAAGTAGACTCAGATTTTTTTTTATGCACTAAACTTTATCCGCATGCACAAGAGACAAATGTACCCTGACAAAAGCGCAGTAAAATAACTCAACAAAAACTAAGCAAAATTTTTTTTTTTTTTTGCAGCAAGTTCCTTACTGCCAAGAGAGCACATTTTGCCTGCGGAAAAAAAAAACAGATCAAAGACGTAATGTGTGAACATAGCCTAACACAAATTGCAACTTCTGATTTTTTAGATGAGGCATTAGGCTGTGGTTCCACGGTCCGGAACCACAGCGCTTTGGACGGAGCGGAAATTCCGCTCCGTCTAAGCCCCGCCCCCTTTATGACGCGTGCTCTTTCCGGAGGTGTTCAGGACACCTCCGGAACACCTCCGGAAAGAACGCAGGGCTACATAGCCCTGTGTGAAATTCTGTTGCGGCGACGCACCGTCGCCGCAACACGCGAGGACATGCTGCGGTCTGAAAAGACGCGCCGCATGTCCGTTTACGCAGGTCTGCCACCTGCGTGTTGTTACGCATAGTGGAGACGGGATTTCTTGAAATCCCCTCCACTATGCTGTAACATCTGGACGCTGCGTGTTTGGCGCTGCGCCAGCGCACAGCGCCAAACACGCAGCGTTTACTGATCGTGGAAACTCACCCAAAGAGAGTCATGTGGCACCTCTCTCCAAAGAAAAGATCTTTTAAAAGGACAAAGTCAGCCCCCTAACATTATGGATCGTATATTGATAACCATCGTCTATAATACACAGAAATATGCTAATCTTACTTTTCTTCTAATAACCTTCGTGTCCTGTAAAACACAGATCATTTCCAGATATAAAACATAAATACAAACATACATTGAAAGTGAAGGAACTGAACAATTGTTATCATGGTACCTCAGGCGACAGATCCCTAGGGAAGCGCAAGAGTGATGTTCTAGAGGAAAAATGCACCACTAGCAAACAGTCATTATCATAAGAGGAGTAAGCTTCTCAAGCCTCCAAAATTAACACCCTCTCCGCCATATAATCTAGTGGAAGACTAGTCTGATGATATCTTCTTCTGTGAATCTGGGATTATTTTATTAGTTTGGAATGAGTCCGGCAAAATGTTCCAGTGTTTTACCAGACCTTCAGAATGGGTATGTGTAGGTTTTGCCATCTTTATTCACCACCAACTTCACTGGGAACCCCCATTTGTAAGGAGTGTTGGAGTCTTGGAGCGCTTTAGTAATTGGCGCAAATTCCCATCGTCCAAGTGTGGCTGCTGAAAAATCCAGATAAATAGTGATCCCTTGAAATGGTTTTGGTAGGTCCACTTTATTCCTCAGAAGATGTTAAAAAATCTATTTTGTTTGAAAAAAATATGCAGTCTTGCTAGAGTATCCCAAGTTAGAACAGGATTTAGACCCTTAGGCTTTGGCACCTTGTGAATGCAGTCCACCCTTAAATCCTTAGGAAAGATTTTTTGTAAGAGGCTATGAAAAAAGGGACCCAAACCATGGTCCACTATAGATTCCGGAATTCCTCTAATCCGGAAATTATTGAGAACTGCTCATTTACATATTAGGAAAAATTAAATATTAGGGTTATACAATATGCTATGAGGTCCCTAAATGCAACCCTATTCTTACCCCTACCTGTCAGCGTAGGTTGGTATCCTAGTAGGTTGTCAACATGGCGCCCCATCGCCACATAGCTGTGGTGTCCCCTTCCACATCCAGTTGTCTGATAGTTATATGAGAAACAGGGTTGTACAAGGGACTAACAGGGTTAGCCGATGTGGAGCTTGGGTGCCATATACATCAGGGTGTCAACCTCCACTGACAGGTAGGGGGAAGGATAGGGTATTATGTAGGTCCTACAGAGAAACCCCTATACATTCCTGTTCCAGATACCTTTTTGACTGTTTTGCCTTCAGTAAATTAATATTACAGTTCCAAATAAGTGTCTCTCTTTTTTTTTGTTGGTAGACTGATACCATTGACAACTGATATGGTATAGAGCTGTATAGGGACTTAGAGGGTCAGACTATGTGGAGCGGGGGCGCCATGTTGACAACCTACTAGCTTGCCAACCTACGCTGACAGGTAGGGGGAAGAATAGTGTTCCATGTAGGGACTTCATAGCATATACTGAATACCCCTTCAATTCAGTACATACATGTGTGTGTTTGTGTTGTATTATTATTTTGGATTTGAATAAGCATTTAATAGAGAATATTTCTAAAGGGGTTTTTATCAGTTTAGGTTTACTTGTTAAGGGCCCCTGAGTTTATCTAGTGGTTTTTCAACCTTTAATAGTTTCCCTGTAGCACCACTGCAGAAATAATGAAGAAATGAACCAATACAAATTTCACATAGAAATCAATGATCTGTATGGTTTGGTTCAACAGGGCTATTTTTAACAATATTAAATTTTTGTATTATGGTATTTGTAATTATGTGGAGCATATTTTTCTGTTTTAAAATGTTAATATATTCATTAGTTCACAGTGAGGCATATTCAGAAAGAACCGGCTCTAATGCGTTACAAGTTTTGTGCTTTGTCATATCAAGAAAAACATGTACAGATCAGTTCTGATTTTAATTCTACTGTGTAAATAGGAGAAGAAATGCAGATGTTTGGTTCTTGTCCTCGTTTTCTTGCAGGTGGTGTCCAGTTCCTGCTTTTATTAATTACATCAGATTTCAGGATTGTTATGCTTGCAGAAATCCTTAATGAGGTCAATCTTATGGGTTCATGTACCGGTCAAAGTGTAAAGAACATTATTAAATAGAACTTGTCATGATTATAGAACTCTTATCTCTTACAGAAAATTAGAAATCAAGGGTTTAAACTGTACTGATTAGTCCCATAAAATATTGTACCTTTCTTTTATGATCCTCTTTGACCATTCAGTTTAATCCCTTCAACCCGTGCCTGTTTTCACTTTCTTGACCAGGCCAAATTTTACAATTCTATGGCAAAACGGATGGAAATTAGTAGTATTTTTAATGCAGTCCGAAGTATAGTACAAAGCAAATGTTTCGGTCATATGCGACCTTCATCAGTGTATAATAATGAGATATAAAAACAAAACAAAAACATGGAAGCTTATACATGAAAAAGATTGTTTTACATCCAATACTAAAATTAATCATAAAGAAATAATCGTAGAGAGATAATCATAAGGAAATAATTCCTTTAGGGAGGTATCCCCAGCATTAAGTCTTCATAAGAGGACCCCCCTCTGTAGGTGAAGAGAGAAAGCTGCTATGCAGAGGACCAATGTCTACAAGGCCTTATAACATTGTTAAACAATTCTGGTCCCTTAGTGAGACGTGCCAATTAATATGTCCACATATACATTTATACATCCTTCAACATGACCGGTTTGGCAGTGGGTCAGTAATGGTGTGGGGTGGCATTTCTTTGGAGGGCCACACAGCCCTCATTGTGCTCGCCAGAGGCAGCTTGACTGCCATTAGGTACCGAGATGAGATCCTCAGACCCCTTGTGAGACCATATGCTGGTGCGGTTGGCCCTGGGTTCCTCCTAATGCAGGACGATGCCAGACCTCATGTGGCTGGAGTGTGTCAGTAGTTCCTGCAGATGAAGGCATTGAAGCTATGGACTGCCCTGCCCATTCCCCAGACCTGAATTCGATTGAGCACATCTGGGACAGCATGTCTTGCTCCATCCACCAACGTCACGTTGCACCACAGATTGTCCAGGAGTTGACAGATGCTTTAGTCCAGGTCTGGGAGGAGATCCCTCAGGAGAACATCCGCAACCTCATCAGGAGCATGCCCTGGCGTTGTTGGGAGGTCATAGAGGCACGTGGAGGTCACACACAATACTGAGCATCATTTTGACTTGTTTCCACTTTAAATTTGTTTTGTTTTGATTTTCATTTTGACTTGTTTCCACTTTCATTTTGTGGGTCTCTCCAAATCCAGGCCTCCATTGGTTCGAAAATTTGATTTCCATTGATGATTTTTGTGTGATTTTGTTGACAGCACATTCAACTTTGTACACAACAAAGTATTCAATGAGAATATTTCATTCATTTAGATCTAGGATGTGTTATTTGAGTGTTCCCTTTATTTTTTTGAGCAGTGTATTAACATAAATCCTGATAGTTAGAATTATATCATAAGTTTAACGTATATTAGGGAAGAGGAGAGTACAAGAAGGGAAAAGGGAACGTACCCCACTGCAAGCGAAAGAATCGTGCTCCTAGTGATCATACAGTCTAATCACACAGTTTACTGTCCTATATAATGAGTGAAACATGGTGGGTAAGTAATAATCTAACTGGAAGGGTAAAGGAACAAACTATGTTGTGATGCTCATAGTAGTAGTCGCATAAAAATATATGTTCAAGAATACACGTACCGTATATATTCTTATTAAACCCACCGCTGACCTGTAAAAGGAATCCTATAGGGGCAGGGACTTGTAGTAATCCCGGTATCCACCGTTGGTTATAAAATTGATCTGCAATATGGTGTAAAATAAATAAGCAGTGCTCAGATGTGATGAAAATATAAAGTGCTCGTTCTAAGGGGCATAGGCTAGTGCTTACTAGTGCGCTGTATGCTCGGAGGGTAGCTCCTTAGACGTGTCCACCATTAGTCGGGAGTACAGGTAAGTATGGCTCCAGGTGTTTTGAAGAACGGAGGCGGGATCATGCCAAACGCGGTCAAATCGGAGGAGAGTGGTGGGCCGGAAGTGACGTGATTGGTGATGTCTTCACATTCGAAAGAGGAAACAAGAAGTATCCGGCGCGTGCGTTCCACGATGCATTCCATTTGCCGGAAGTGGGTGCGTACTGAATAAGGAGTAATGGAAACAAAAGCAAGAAGACTTGTGTTCCATTACAGAATGTATTAATCTTATGTCAGTCTATTCTGTGGATAAGTGCAGGGCAACGTATAGATCTAACAGTCGAGCAGGCAGGTAGGGAAGGGAGAGTCTGAGGGTATATGGCAGAGGTTTGCATGATGTCATTCACTATAGGCGGCTCTGTAATGAGGATAGTCAAAATTAGTATCATGCCATTGAGTATTATGAAATACATCCTACAATCCTATAAGTAAATGTGGCATCACGCATTTCAATATGGACGGCTCTGTAATGAGGATAATAAAAATTAGTATTATGCCATTAAGTATTATAAAATATATCCTATAATCCTATAAGCAAATAGGCAAATGCCATACTATGTATTTAAATCATAATACATCGTTCTCATAGATACCAACCGAGCATTATCTAGTTATATGGAACTTAAGAGGTCATAATCTCTGTTCAAATCCTTAGGGGTCAAGGTTTGTAACTCGTGTATCCGCTAGGCCTCTTTTTGTTTTAGGGCCCTAATACGGTCACCCCCTTGTCTCAGAGACAAAGTGATGAGGTACTGGCAAGAGGAGATTCTTACATCTAACAGTGCTCTTGTGTTTCGAAATCCTGGCCTTAATGGGTTGAGTGGTTTCTCCAATATACAATAACCCACAAGGGCATTTGATCAAATAGATCTCAAAGGACGCATCACATGTGAAGAAACTCCTGATGGGGTATCTTTTTCCAGATTGTGGATGATGTACAGTGTCTCCCTTTAAACGTTGTTGCATTGGTGACATCTATGTAAGAAACGTTGTGTTTGTGAATGATATTTTGTTAGAGCCTATGTCTGCCTTGATCAATGAGTCCCTAAGATTAAGGGCCCGTTTAAACAAGGCAGAAAGGGTTGTTGGAACTCTGGTATATTAGGATGAGCTGTAGGTAGAAGACTCCAGTGTTTCCTGATTGTTTTGTGGATAATGTAGGAGTAGGGATGTTAAGGGTGCACGAAGGTTGCGCGTTTCATGGTATTCTTAGGTCTGGGAGTGGATGGTTTCATAGATTCCTGTAGTAAGGAGGGGG
Source organism: Oophaga sylvatica (assembly GCA_033576555.1). NCBI lineage: Eukaryota > Metazoa > Chordata > Amphibia > Anura > Dendrobatidae > Oophaga > Oophaga sylvatica. The sequence goes on along the minus strand of JARQOD010000002.1, from coordinate 556,581,581 downwards.
GTTACCACGTTCTGTGAATTTACAACTCATCTCGTTATTTCTCTGTGTACGTAATACGGGATCTTGAACAATTCTGTTAACCCTCCCGAAATGCGACTTAGGCATGGAATTTTTCATGGGGACTGGATGGAGACTACTGTAATGTAACAGGCTATTACGTTCTGTCGGTTTGATATAGAGATCAGTAGAAAGTGTCCCTCGTGTATCCTTGTATACCATGGTATCCAGAAAATTAACCTGATGTCCATCCCTAGTCATGGTAAATAGTTGGCCTGGCCATGATGAATTTAACTGGAGGAAAAAAGGAGTCATGGGTGTCAGATGAGCCACCCCAGACGCAAAAGACGTCATCTATATATCTTTTCCATGTGATTACATTTGATTGGAACAGGGGATCTGTATAGAGTACAGAAGCCTAAAAATCTGCCATGTAGAGGTTTGCGTAAGGTGGAGCCACATTTAATCCCATGGCTGTCCCTCTAATCTGCAGATAGAAAGAGTCCTCAAATAAAAAATAATTTTGGGAGAGGACCAAAGTAAGTAGCTCAAGGCAAAGCCTGATTTTATCTGGGTCCATGTCTGATTTCGTTAGTAAGCGGCGTAGACTGTGAATACCCTGTGTGTGTGGTATGGAAGTATATAGATCCTTTACGTCGAAGGTAACTAGAATGGCTTCCTTGGGGACCAGACCTAAACTTCTGATGACTTATCCCCACTCGCCACATTCTTGGAGAAAATCCTTACTCCATACATAAAAGAAACACCTTCCTATTTATTGGACACGGGGGACTTCCTTAAGGTCATCGTATGTAGAGGTGTGGTTAGCACCATGAACCCACAGATGCTTCATAGAATTTTGTTTATTTTTTTATAACTGTTTTTCAATTAAAATGTTTACATGAATAGAAAGTAGCAAATTATCCCAAATTAACCGTAGACCACCTTACCAAGTTGAGACAAAACCTAAGGCAGACTAAAGACAGAAGACCAAAACACACAAGGTATGGCGTGAGGTGATAGGGGGCTAATAGTGAAACTAGCTGCTTTTTTGAGCCCAAAAGTAGTCCCATGGGGCCCAGATAGTTTCAAATTAGTCCACACCTGTATTTACAATAGCCATTATGTATTCCATTCTGTGGACATCATCAGATATTCTACTTTGCAGTTTTTGATAGGAGAGTTCAGCCTCTTCCAATGAAGAGTTATGCGACACCCGTCAGCCGTTGGCAAATGTAGGAGCAATTTTGTAGAGGTTTTTTTCCAACATTAAGAAGATAGATCAAAGGGTCCAATAGAACCTCTATTTACAACACCTTCTTTATTAAAGAGCTAACAGATTGCCAACACACACCCAGAATAGGACAAGACCAGAAAATATGGAACAGGGTACGACAACGTCATCAAACATCCGGAAATTGGGGATTAAGTTTGTGAAGGAGTTATGGGGTACATACAGTATTGTGTTCAAAAACTGCTTTTGAAGCATAGTGCAAAGCTCTGAACGGAAAGAGTGCCATATTGGAGTTCAGATTTTGCTGGTATGGTTTGAGAGTGCCATGACCCACTGGAAGAGTACCCTAGGTGCCAGAGCAGCAGAACTTTCCCATAAGTGACCCAATTTTACAAACTATGCCTCTCAATTCATCTAAGGGTGCAGTGATCACATTGACACAAGTGAGTCACAGAATTTTATACCATTGAGCAGTGATGAAAAAATAATTACATTTTTACCACAAAAAAAATCTGTTTTAGCCCCAAGTTTTACATTTTCAGATGGGAAAATGGTTAAAGATGGCACCAAAATTTGTCACACAATTTGGATGAACGTGGCACTACCCCATTTGTGACTGTACAGTACTGCTTAGCCACATGGCAAGCCTCTGGACAGAAGGGGTGCTCTTTGACTCCTGAAGAAAAAATTATCATAGAATTTTTTTGCAGTCTCCAGAGCCCATAAGTGCCAGAAGAGCATAATCCCCTTTCAGACGGGGATTTGTCACGCAATTTGTGATGTACGTGGCAATACCCCATATATGACTGTACACTACTGCTTAGCCACATGGTAAGACTCTGGAGAAAAGGGGCGCTCTTTGACTCCTGAAGAACAAATTATCATAGAAATTTTTGCAAACTCCGGAGCCCATAAGTGCCAGAGGAGCATAATCCCCTCTCAGAATTGAGTGGGACATTTGGATTTGGCTGGATTTCTTGTTGGGTGGCGAGGAGCCATACCGCTATTCCAGAGCCTTTGTGCTACCAGTGAAGTGGAAGCCCCCTATATTTCCATTAACAGATGATGGACCTGAGTGGGGACTTGCTTTTTTTCTGGATTGAGTTGAAACTTTTATTGGAAACATTTTGGATCACATTTATCTTGCGCTCTACGCTGAGTACTTACATCAGAGTTTCAATTTAAATCTCTGAATGATGTGATTCTGATGAAACCCCCGAGGGATCCATTCACTATAATGAGGGAGCAGAGTTACTCTGGACATGGTCTAGCCTCTATTCAACAGAGTCCTTCTTTTAAGAGATGCAGAAAACTGTGGCAGACCGCAGTTTTATGCACGCTTGAATCCTAGGACAGTGTCCACAATGTCTCCACCTGCCTCATTATAGGGAATCTTCCAACTGGGGTTCCTTCTGAATCACGTATTTCAGAGATTTACACAGAACCCCCTATGTAAGTGCTCAGCCTAGTGCGCAGGATAAATGTGCGCTGAGGCAGAATGAACAAATTAACAGCAGGTCAAGAATAGCTTTGTCGCCGACGTATGACGTCATTGTAATTTGATGTGTGCGGCAACCGCACGGAAACGCAAAATTTTGCGTTTCAGCGCGGTCATTGCGCACATAAAATCGCCGCATGCGGACACATCCGCATGCAACGCATGTCCCTGCGTACCCAATGTTAAAGATAGGTACGCAGGGAAATGCTGGATGCATGCGGAGCGTGGACAGAGCTTCACAGAGGAAAGAAAGGAGGAAGTGGCTGCCATCCGCAGCCCTCCTGAACGCTAGTGTGAAACTAGCCTTACTGCAGTGATGTATTTATTTTATTTTTTGAAGATACCGGGGAGGCGGTCCTGTCAGCGTCGGACTGGAACACCTTGGGCCCACCAGAGAAAATCATTCTTGGGGCCCACTATGTAGCTACATAGAAATAAATACAAGACCACAAATTGTGCAGTAAAACACACTAATATCAGGGTATAATATAAGGTAGTACATGTCTTAATTATGTAGCAGGAGTTGGGGTAGCCTCCCTCATAGATTATAAAGCAGCCCCCTCATAGGGGATAATGCTGCCCCCCATAGGGGATAATGCTGCCCCCCTCATAGAGGATAATGCTACCCCCCCTCATAGGGTATAATGCTATATACAGTGCCTACAAGTAGTATTCAACCCCCTGCAGATTTAGCTGGTTTGATAAGATGCAAATAAGTTAGAGCCTTCAAACTGCAAACGAGAGTAGGATTTATTAACAGAAGCATGAATCTTACAAAACAAAAAGTTATGTTGCTCAGTTGAATTTTAATACATGTTAAACATAAAAGTGTGGGTCAATTATTATACAACCCCTATGTTTAATATTTCGTGGAATAACCCTTGTTTGCAATTACAGCTAATAATCGTCTTTTATAAGACCTGATCAGGCCGGCACAGGTCTGTGGAGTTATCTTGGCCCACTCCTCCATGCAGATCTTCTCCAAGTTATCTAGGTTCTTTGGGTGTCTCATGTGGACTTTAATCTTGAGCTCCTTCCACAAGTTTTCAATTGGGTTAAGGTCAGGAGACTGACTAGGCCACTCCAACACCTTGACTTTTTCCCTCTTGAACCAGGCCTTGGTTTTCTTGGCTGTGTGCTTTGGGTCGTTGTCTTGTTGGAAGATGAAATTACGACCCATCTTAAGATCCTTGATGGAGGAGCGGAGGTTCTTGGCCAAAATCTCCAGGTAGGCCGTACTATCCATCCTCCCATGGATGCGGACCAGATGGCCAGGCCCCTTGGCTGAGAAACAGCCCCACAGCATGATGCTGCCACCACCATGCTTGACTGTGGGGATGGTATTCTTGGGGTCGTATGCAGTGCCATCCACTCTCCAAACATCATGTGTGTGGTTGGCACCAAAGATCTCGATCTTGGTCTCATCAGACCATAGAACCTTGAACCAGTCTGTCTCAGAGTCCTCCAAGTGATCATGAGCAAACTGTAGACGAGCCTTGACATGACGCTTTGAAAGTAAAGGTACCTTACGGGCTCGTCTGGAACGGAGACCATTGCGGTGGAGTACGTTACTTATGGTATTAACTGAAACCAATGTCCCCAGTGCCATGAGATCTTCCCAGAGCTCCTTCCTTGTTGTCCTTGGGTTAGCCTTGACTCTTCGGACAAGCCTGGCCTCGGCACGGGAGGAAACTTTCAAAGGCTGTCCAGGCCGTGGAAGGCTAACAGTAGTTCCATAAGCCTTCCACTTACGGATGATGCTCCCAACAGTGGAGACAGGTAGGGCCAACTCCTTGGAAAGGGTTTTGTACCCCTTGCCAGCCTTGTGACCCTCCACGATCTTGTCTCTGATGGCCTTGGAATGCTCCTTTGTCTTTCCCATGTTGACCATGTATGAGTGCTGTTCACAAGTTTGGCGAGGGTCTTAAATAGTCAGAAAAGGCTGGCAAAAGAGATCATTAATCCACACATGTGAAGCTCATTATTCTTGGTGCCTGAACTACTTCTTAATACTTTAGGGGGACCAAACAGAATTCTTGTGGTTTGAGGGGTTGAATAATAAATGACACTCTGAATTAACTTTTAACGTTTTTAAAAAAAAAAAAAAAAAATTAAAACAAAAATTTTTGCAGCAGTGCATTTCCCACTTCCAGGCTGATCTACAGTACAAATGTCACAATGCCAAGTTAATTCCGCATGTGTCAACCAGCTAAATCTGCAGGGGGTTGAATACTACTTGTAGGCACTGTATATATATATATATATATATATATAAGATAGATAATAGATAGATACCATATATACTCGAGTATAAGCCGACCCCCCTAATTTTGCCACAAAAAACTGGGAAAACTTATCGACTCGAGTATAAGCCTAGGGTGGAAAATGAGATTATGCCCCATATGCTGCCCCATGTATTATGCCCCACAAGATGCTCCATAGATTGTGCCCCATATGCTGCCCATGTATTATGCCCCCATAGATTGTGCCCCCATAGATGCTCCACAGATTGTGCTCTCATAGATGCTCCATAGATTATGCCCCATAGATGCTCCATAGATTATGCCCCCATAAGTGCTCCTTAGATTATGCCCCCATAGAAGCTCCATAGATTGTGCCCCCATAAATGCTCCTTAGATTATTCCCCCATAGATGCTCCATAGATTATGCCCCCATAGATGCTCCATAGATTATGCCCCCATAAGTGCTCCTTAGATTATGCCCCCATAGAAGCTCCATAGATTGTGCCCCCATAGAAGCTCCATAGATTGTGCCCCTATAAATGCTCCATAGATTATGCCCCCATAGATGCTCCATAGATTATGCCCCCATAGATTATGCCCCCATAAATGCTCCACAGATTATGCCCCCATAGATTATGCCCCCATAAATGCTCCTTAGATTATGCCCCCATAGATTATGCCCCTATAGATGCTCCATAGATTATGTCCCCATAAATGCTCCTTAGATTATGCCCCCATAGATTATGCCCCCATAGATGCTCCTTAGATTATGCCCCCATAAATGCTCCACAGATTATGCCCCCATAAAAGCTCCATACATTGTGCCCCCATAGATTATGCCCCCATAAATGCTCCTTAGATTATGCCCCCATAGATGCTCCTTAGATTATGCCCCCATAGATTATGCCCCCATAAATGCTCCACAGATTATGCCCCCATAAATGCTCCACAGATTATGCCCCCATAGATTATGCCCCCATAAATGCTCCACAGATTATGCCCCCATAGATTATGCCCCCATAAATGCTCCACAGATTATGCCCCCATAGATTATGCCCCCATAGATTATGCCCCCATAAATGCTCCACAGATTATGCCCCCATAGATTATGCTCCCATAGATGCTCCACAGATTATGCCCCCATAGATTATGCCCCCATAAATGCTTCACAGATTATGCCCCCATAGATTATGCCCCCATAAATGCTCCACAGATTATGCCCCCATAGATTATGCCCCCATAGATTATGCCCCCATAAATGCTCCACAGATTATGCCCCCATAGATTATGCTCCCATAGATGCTCCACAGATTATGCCCCCATAGATTATGCCCCTAGATGCTCCAAGATTATGCCCCTAGATTATGCCCCATAGATGCTCCACAAATTATGCCCCCATAGATTATGCCCCCATAGATGCTCCACAGAATTATGCCCCCATAGATTATGCCCCCATAGATGCTCCACAGATTATGCCCCCATAGATTATGCCCCCATAGATGCTCCACAGATTATGCCCCCATAGATTATGCCCCCATAGATGCTCCACAGATTATGCCCCCATAGATTATGCCCCCATAGATGCTCCACAGATTATGCCCCCATAGATTATGCCCCCATAGATGCTCCACAGATTATGCCCCCATAGATTATGCCCCCATAGATGCTCCACAGATTATGCCCCCATAGATTATGCCCCACAATAGATGTCCACAGATTATGCCCCATAGATGCTGCAAAAAAAAAAAAAAAGACATACTCACCTCTCGTCGCTGGGGGCCAGGTGCTGGTGTCCTGAGCAGACGGGGACACCGGCGCGCTATGGGTGACAGGTGCCGGTGTCTCCGCTGGCTCAGGCCCCGGCACCTGCGATATTTACCTGTCACCCGGGTCCACTGCTGAGCGCCGCTGTCTTCGGTCCTCCAGCAGTGAATGCTCAGGCAGGGGGCGCGGCGCTCACTAATGACGTCATCGCGCCCTCTGCCTGAACATCGCAGCAAGAGAGGACGCGATGACACAGCGGCGCTCAGCGGTTGGAGCGGGTGACAGGTAAGTAATGATATTCACTGCTTCCCATGCCCACATGGGCGTGGGAAGCAGTGAATATTCATTTCTCTTTAGCAGCGGGGACAGGGGCTCCTGCCTCCTGTCACCCGCTGCTGCTCCGCTGGCACGGGGCCCCCATGGCAGCTGCGTGGTGTGCCGCTATTAGAGACACGCCACCGGCTGGGGACCCCTGGAGCAGCGGGGGCCCTAGGCAACTGGCCCCTGTATGCCAGCAGGTGCCAGGGCCCCCCAGATGCCAGGGCCCACCGGAGAATCCTCCGGTTCTCCGGTGGGCCAGTCCGACACTGAGCCTAATATAGGTGTTCAGCCAAGAGGCCCTATTTGCTAATCCCAATCGTTTGGAATAAAACTGTGTTGCAGTGAGGAATTAGGAAGCCCCATTTCATCTTAAAAATCCTTTGGCCTAATATAGGGGTTCAGCCAGGAGGCCCCTTTTAATAATCCAAATCATTTGTGATAAAACTGTGTTGCAGTGAGAAATCAGGAGGCCCCATTTCCTCTCAAAAATCGTTTGGCCTAATTTAGGAGTTCAACCAGGAGGCCCTGTTCAATAATCCAAATCGTTTGTGATAAAATTGCTTTGCAGTGAGGAAACAGGAGGCCCAATTCGCTCTTAAAAATCGCTAGTCCTATTACTGGGGTTCAGCCAGGAAGCCCTATTGCTTATCCAAATCATTTAGGATAAAACTATGTTGCACTGAGGAATCAGGAGGCCCCATTTCCTCTAAAAACTTGTTAGGCCTTATACAGGGGTTTAGCCAGAAGGCTCTATTTGATAATCCAAATTATTTGTGATAAAACTGTGTTGAAGTGAGGAATCAGGAGGCCCCATTTTCTCTTAAAAATTGTTAGGCCAGATATAGGGGTTCAGCCAGGAGGCTCTATTTGGTAATCAGAATATTTTGGGATAAAACTGTGTTGCAGCGAGGAATCAGGAAGCCCCATTTGCTCATCAAAATCGTTAGATTTAAGAGCGTTGTTCAAGCACACTATCTAAGAAAATAAATAGTGATTGTTCTTTTGCTGACAGGTGACTGACAGGTGTGGACCTAAGGTTGTGAAACACCAGGTTAAAAGAGGGGAAGGGTACATACAACATGAGTTGGAAAAAGTTAGGTCATGGTGGAACGGGGAATAGGCTTGGTGTTCGACGTGTATGTGCGTTAGGTGTTAATATTAATGAAAGCTCCACTAAACAAACTCAGAGGTGGCACCTCAATCACCCTTGCTTCCCAAATCATCATAAATTTCCAAACGCCCAACTGACTGTGGGGAACTGCAGATGGGCCAGTCTGCAGAGATTTTCACACATTCTATTCCATGGGCATCAGAGGTCTGCTTCAAAGATTCACGGAATCCAGAGGAGGAAAGCATATGCACAGATGCCCAACTGCTTTTAATGTTGTATCCAGGACTGGATGAATTAGGGTCCAATCAGAATCCAGACCCTCATCAACATACATTAACCACGGGGGTGGAGATGATCCTGATGAGACTCAGATAGCAGAGGCGCACGGGGACTGCACTGCCGGTTCAGGGCAGGAAGAGGAGGAGGGTGACTCTCAGGGTGAGGAGAGTGAGAACAGGTTGAGGATGACAATGAGGTTGTAGATCCTACTTGGTGTGAACCCAGAAGTACGCAGCTGAGTAGTTCAGTGGAGGAGGTGGAGGAAGAGAATGAGGAAGATGAGAAGATTACTTTGCGACAGACACGAAGTCATGCAACCACGACAAGCATTGAATCCTCAGCCACAACTCTGGCTGTGACCAGCACCGGTCACGAGTCTGCAGTTCGCGGGGGCAGCAACGGTTGCCTAACCTGGGCCTTTTTTGAGACAACAATGGATAACCCAACTCACATTCTCTGCAAATTTGAAAAACAAACTCAGTAGTGCAAAAAATTGCAATAATTTGACAACTATTGGCATGAACTGGTACATGCACGATCAACGTGCCTTAGTCTGGCAATCTCAGTGTGCTAAAATGCATACTAGCGGGTCTCACTAATCACCAGCCGTCCCATCAACCACATCTGATGATTCTTCCTCCTCTGTCACCGTGCCAAGTGTTCTCACACAGGTCTCCAGCTGCAAAAACTCCACTTGTTTACCACCTACGCGAGTGAGTGAGAGAACGTCAGCTGTTACAGAAGTGGATATGTCTGCTGTCTTTGTGTAACCTAACACAGCACGTTTTTCAGTCCATCATAAGATCTCCGCCTGCACCTCTAACTCAGACCAGCAGTTTGTCCTGTTCACCCTATTCCACCTTCTCTCAGCACAGCAGCCAGTCCTCAGGCCTGCAGTTGTGATCACGTAAAAGAATGTTTCCTCCTACACATGCCAAAGCTAAGAGCTTGAACTCTACCATCTCCACAATGTTGGCCATGGAAATGTTGCTTTTCCGCCTGGTGGATACAGATGGTTTCCGAAAGGTGATGTGTGACACCTCAGGAGTTTGGATGCCACAGTGACCTTGCCTCCCTCCAGGGGGGAGTGATGTCCTGCCTGAAAGCAAGGACGGATCCCTTTAACTGGTAACACAGCATACAACACCTTTCCTACTCCAGACCAGAAGGGGGAGCTCTAACACCTGATTTCAGGAAAGCTCCTCTAGAACATTCTGTCTGGGGGAGGAGATAGTGAGTCTGGTTGGAGGGACCAGAGAGGAAAGACATGTGGAGACAAGCTGGGGGGAATACAGGAGCTATAGAGAGCTCACCCCCAGGTCTGAGCGCCAGAAACCGGACAACCTAGACAAGAGACAGAGAGAGGAACTTGGACGGAGCTTACAGCAGCAAGTGCCTCAGAGAATAGCACTAGAAAGGAGACCTTACATCCCACCTGAAGTAAGGGGATTCCAAAATGCTTTCAGGCCGACCAACTCCAGCACCATCTGTACTCAGTGCCCTGGACACTTTGCCTGCAAAAACTGTGAGTAAAGCTTTGGAAACTGCATCTGACTGTGTCCTCTCAAGTTCTTCCTGCAAACCACACTCCACTCTGCTACATCTCCCAGTACCATTACTTTCTACAACATCTCTCTCTGCCCTGAGACAAGCTTCACTTGTGGGAAGCTATTCCAACTCTGCTGCATCACACCATCAGTCTCAGAGGATCTGCACTGTAGCGCTGGTAACCTCTGACCAGAAACCACAGGTGGCGTCACGAACACCTTGCTACAAACTCTATCATCCTCTGTAAATATTCACCTTTTATTGGACTCCCAGGGCCATGGACCGGGTCACTGCTGCTGTGACACATCCCTTTAATACACCAGCCCAGTACTGAGTATCCCACTGCCCTGGCGGGTGATCCATTTTTGGCGTCACGAACAGGATATCAAAGCCCGGTGTGACCGGGTCCTGGGTGCCTATTTTGAACTGTCTATTGTGCCAGAGACTTTGCTGAAAGTTTTGTGCAGTTTCCGCCATTACAACGCCACGAGGTGTGCAGGGAGAACAGAGGCGTGCCATCGTGGGTGGAGCCAGAGTTAGAGTGCACGAAAAGTGAGGTGCTGCGCGCAAAAAAACGGCAGCTGGCAGAGCACAGGGAGCTGATGCCTGGAGTCACTGCATGTACTGCTCACCGTGCCGGCAGAGTAATAGCCTGGTAAGCCAGTGGAAACGCAGAGCCTGGCTAAGATTAACTAGGGGGGAAGAGAATGTCTCACGCAGGAGACTATATAGTGGCTGAAGCAGCCACAGCCCCCATAGCGCCGCAAGATGCAGAGACCGGTGCAGCTGCAGCTCCCATAGCACAGCAGAACCCAGCGGCCAGCGCAGCCACAGTCCCCAGAGCGCAGCAAGATCTGGTGACCACCGCAGCGGTCCCTATAATGCCGCTCTCAATGCCATATATACCAGAAGCGGCCTGGCTACCACAATACTCAGGGGAGTCGCATACCCTGAGCGATTTCAGGGAGAGACTGTGCAGTTTATTTGATGTATATCCCCTGTCTGAAAACCAAAAAGTAAACATTCTCATTGGACAGTTAACTGGTGCAGCGCAAAGAGAAGTAAAGACCTGGCAGCACGCTGATAAAGAGACTGTCAAGCAAATTCTAGGTAAGCTAAAGAGCACCTTTGACACCCGCACTGCAGCAGAAATAAAAATGTGTTTTTTTGGGTGCAAACAAAGGGTGCAGGACAGTATACGGGACTATGCTCTTAATCTTCAGGAGGCACTGCGGGCCATAAAGCAGATTGACCCAGACAGCGTGCAGGATGGAGACAGATTGTTAAAGGAGCAGTTTGTTGAGGGACTCCTGTCCAGCACCCACAGGTCACAGCTGCGCATCATGGCCCAACAAAACCCTGACCTGAGCTTTGCATACTTTAAAGACAGGGCTATCCGGGCATTACACGAACCAAATGTCAGCCGTCCAGCGCCCCCTAGGTGCCCAGCAATTACTTACCACCAGGAGGCGGCATCCTTCCCTCAGGCTCTCGCTAAGGCTGACACACAGACCCTGGATGATGACCCATCTGCAGAGCTGCGTCTGCAGGTTCAGGAACTGACCAAAAGTGTGGCTGCACTAACCAAAACCATGCAGTCCTTGCAAGTGCCCCAAAAGGAGAAGATAGAGTTAGCCTCCAGTCCAGATGATGTCCTGTGGCGATGGAAGAAGAGGATTCCGCCAATCAGAGGGAGGGACAGCGATCGCTATGACCAGGACGGACGTCCCATTTGCAGCCGCTGCAGAAAAGCAGGTCACATCTCAAGGTTCTGTCATTTAAACGAGCGACCCCTGGGGCAGAGGGCCAACCCCCCGGAGTAAAATGACCAGGCTCACAGAACTGGCGAGCAAAGTACGTCAGAGGAAGACTGGTCCTCCCAATTGTGATTGACGGCATCCCAATAAAGGCTCTGTTGGACACCGGCTCTCAGGTGACGACTATGCCATATATTCTTTACAAACGGTACTGGGCTGACTCTGATCTTACTCACGGCCCAGATGATGAGCTGACAGTAGTCGCCAGCAATGGTCAGCCTTTGCCACAGAAGGGGTATAAGGAAGTGACCATTAAGTTGGGGCTGGTAGAATTAAAAGCCCAAGGTATGATCATTGTAGACATTGATCGACGAGAATATAACCCAATGATGACCTTAGGTACTAATGTGATAGAAAATGGTCTTGCCGAGGTTATTGTTTTGTTGCAACAGGTAGCCGAAACTGCTGGTTCCAGTGAGCAACAGGTCCTGCAGAAGGAGATCAAGGCCCTGATGCAAAGACAGCAGGTAGAGCTATCTGGCGGAGAAGTCGGCAGTGTCAGAGTGAGTGATGCATTCCCCATTGCATTAAATACCCCCAAAAAGTAAAATGTTAATTTGGTGTCGGGCAGCCATAGGCCTCAGAGGAAGAGATTACCAAGCCCTGGTAGAACCAGTGTACTCTGATAGTAGGCCCACTATCCTGACAGCCAGAGGGGTAGTTGATGTACGCAAGGGGAGGGTACCTGTACGCATCTTAAATTGTGGGGAGGAAGAGGCCAATCTACCTCGGTATGCCACCATTGCTAAGCTGTTCACTGTCAATAACAACGCCATTCAGACAGCAGAACCCCTGGTCTCGTCTAACCAGGCAGAGGACAATGGCTCTGCAAAACAGCTGGAGGACTGGTGTCAGCAGCTGCACGTAGGCACTGACACCACTTGTTCAACACCAAGAGTTTGAACGGGTATTCGGCAAACACCCTTTAGATTTTGGGCAGGAAAAAGGGGTCCAACATCATATCCCCATGGGAAATCTTCCGCCCATTAAAGAAAGGTACCGGCCTGTACCTCCAAATCACTACCAATGTGCCAAGAGTATGTTACGAGAGATGAAGGAGGCTGGGGTGATCAGAGACAGTTGTAGCCCTTGGGCAGCTCCGTTAGTCCTCGTTAGAAAGAAAGATGGTACAATGAGGATGTGTGTTGATTATAGGAAACTTAACAGCATTACGCACAAAGACGCCTATCCGTTACCTAGGATAGAGGAATCACTAGCTGCACTGAGAACCGCTAACTATTTCTCTACCTTAGATCTCACTAGTGGGTATTGGCAGGTTCCCGTTGCAGAGGCAGACAAAGAGAAGACCGCCTTTGCAACACCAATGGGCCTCTCAGAATTCAACTACATGCCGTTCGGGCTTTGCAGCACACCAGGAACGTTCCAGAGGTTGATGGAGTGTTGACTTGGACACATGAACTTCGAGACAGTTCTGTTGTACCTAGATCATAGAATCATAGAATCATAGAATCATAGAATGGTAGAGTTGGAAGGGACCTCCTGGGTCATCTGGTCCAACCCCCTGCTCAAAGCAGGATTCTCTAAATCATCCCAGACAGATGTCTATCCAGCCTCTGTTTGAAGACTTCCATTGAAGGAGAACTCACCACCTCTTGTGGCAGCCTGTTCCACTCATTGATCACCCTAACTGTCAAAAAGTTTTTTCTAATATCTAATCTGTGTCTCCTCCCATTCAGTTTCATCCCATTGCTTCTAGTCTTTTCTTGCGCAAATGAGAATAAAGATGATCCTTCTATAATGTGACAGCCCTTGAGATATTTGTAGACAGCTATTAAGTCTCCTCTCAGTCTTCTTTTTTGCAAGCTAAACATTCCCAAATCCTGCAACCGTTCCTCATAGGACATGGTTTGCAGACCGGTCACCATTCTGGTGGCTCTTCTCTGAACTTGCTCCAGTTTGTTGATGTCTTTTTTAAAATGTGGTGCCCAAAACTGGACACAGTATTCCAGATGAGGTCTGACCAAAGAGGAGTAGAGGGCAATAATGACCTCACGTGATCTAGACTGTATGCTTCTGTTGATACATCCTAGAATTGCATTTGCCTTTTTTGCTGCTGCATCACACTGTTGACTCATGTTAAGTCTGTGATCAATGACGTCATTGTCTTCTCCAAGACCTACGAGAAACATTTGGAGCACCTTGCCAAGGTGTTCGAAGCCCTTTCCAAATTTGGCTTAAAGGCAAAGCAGTCCAAATGCCACCTCCTGAAGCCCAAGGTGGAGTACCTAGGCCACGTAGTGAGCGCAGAAGGCGTGGCATCAGACCCTGACAAAGTCACTGTTATCAAGGACTGGCAGAGGCCCAGCAACATCCATGAAATACGCCAGTTCCTCGGGTTGGTAGGCTACTAACGAAGGTTCATCAAGGGCTTCACTGAAATAGCCGCACCTCGGCCAGGAAGAAGAGTTCTACGTTTGATTGGAATGACAAACTGGAAAGATCCTTCACTCGGTTGAAGATGGCTCTTACAGGGGATGAAGTTCTGGCCTACCCAGACTATAACCAACCATTCATCCTCTATACTGATGCCAGCAACGTTGGACTGGGAGCAGTGCTGTCGCAGGTACAGAAAGGCAAAGAAAGAGTGATCTCCTACGCCAGCAGGAAACTTCGTCCCACTGAAAGGAACCCTGACAACTACAGCTCCTTCAAGCTGGAGTTCCTCGCCATTGTCTGGGCTGTGACCGGGCGATTCAAAAACTACCTAGCTGCGGCAAAGTTTAACATCTTCACGGACAACAATCCGCTGACTCACTTGGAAACCGCAAAGCTAGGTGTGCTGGAGCAGCGATGGATGGCCTGGCTGTCCAGCTACGAATTCACCATCAAGTACCGAGCGGGACATAAGAACGCTAATGCTGATGCGCTGTCCAGAATGCCCAACTTACCAGATGGGGGAGAAGATCTGGACATACTCGAAGAAATCGAGTTATCAGCCTTCCACTGTCCAATTGCAACTCGATGTGCCCAAGTGGTGAAAAACAAGCGCTGCATCATGAAAGAGACCACATTAAACCCACTGCCTCACCATGAGTGGGCAGAGACACAGGATAGCGACCCAGCAGTCGGCCTGGTAAAGGAGCTACTGACACAAGCTGACTCGCGTCCCAGTCCAGATGCTCCACAAGAGACCCAACAGCTGTGGAAGGAAAAGGGCAGGCTGTTCATCTACGAGGGAAAGCTGTGTCAGAGGAGTGTCAATGCCCGAACTCAAGAATTGGTCTGGCAGGTGGTGGTCCCGAGGCGAGATGCATCAATGATCCTGTAAGCATACCACAATGCAGCAGGACACTTTGGAAGGAAGAAGTTGGAAGTCCTACTTCGCGAGAGATTCTATTGGGTTGGTATGAGGAAGACCATTGAAGATTGGTGCCGAGAATGTGGACCATGCAACTTGCGCAGAAAGGATCGTAACAGCAAGCGAGCTCCGTTGCAGTCAATAATCACCAAACAGCCGCTAGAACTGGTAGCCTTGGACCACGTGAAGCTAACTCCAAGCCATTCAGGCTATGTCTATGCCCTTACCATCGTGGACCACTACTCAAGGTTCCTGGTAGTCCTGCCTGTGAAGGACCAAACAGCAAAGACAGCGGCCAAAACATTTCAACAACACTTTTGTCGACCACATGGTTACCCTGAACGAGTGCTTACTGACCAAGGCCCAGCCTTTGAAGCAGAAGTGTTCCAAGGTGTGCCTTATCAGTAAGGATGGAGGAGAAAACTCCACAGCAGTGTCCAGGGATCACCTAAAATCGTGCCCTGACCAGTTAAAGAGAAAGATTGGAGATAAGGACATTCCTTCGTCAGTAGAAAAAGTAGAAGAAAAGGTCCACACTGTAATTGGCGAGTTTCCATCGAACTGGACAAGAGTAAACCAGGCCATAGTAGTGCCCGTCTTGACCTTTGCCCAACCGACAGTGCCTGAAAGAGAAGTGACTCAGGATCAGCCTGAAGAACTGCCAGTTCAAGTGCTAGAAGCCACACCTGCAGTGGAACTCGAAAGTCCACCTCCTGCCACCGGTGAATCTGTCATACCCACAGTGAGTAGGAGCAGTCCTAGAAAATCAGGTATACCTGTACTACGTAGAGTCACCAGTAGCATAACCACTAGGGAGGTACTACACCAGTGGTAGTTAACACGGTGAATCCAAACAGGTCACCACCAACACCAGTGCTACATAGGTCTATCCATACAACCAAAGGCCTACTCCCAATGAGGTTTCGCATATAAGTAAACTGAGTACATGAGAAATGTAAATAAGTTAATGCTGTTAATAATTGCAACTATTAAGCATTTGTGTCTACAGAGACTACTGTATGAACTTTTAAGCATTCTTATTTAATTCTTTAAATGGACGATTGGGTCACTGGACTCGTAGTGACCAGGACAATGCTTGTAAATAGTTAATATTAATGACTACAGAACAAAAACCGTCTGGCGTGGCCGAAGATGTGATCCAAAAGGGAGACCAGCCATGCCTTGTAGCCCGCCCAAGGCCTACGTTGAGAGTTTGAGACGGGTCCCTCATATTTGCTAGGGTGAAAAAGGACACCCCATTTCAAGACTTCACCAAAAATGTATATTTGATGTTACAGTTCTTGTAAATAGTTATAATATGTTTTCTTTTGTGTTTCCTCAGTCCAGGAGTACTGAATTGTACTAGTTGGAATGTGGCACCTCAGGAGTTGCCGCAGTGATCTTGTCTCCCTCCAGGGGGGAGTGATATCATGCCTGAAAGCAAGGAAGGATCCCTTTAACAGGTAACACAGCATACAACACCTTTCCTACTCCAGACCAGAAGGGGGAGCTCTAACACCTGATTTCAGGAGAGCTCCTCTAGAACATTCTGGCTGGGGGAGGAGTTAGTGAGTCTGACTGGAGGGACGAGAGAGGAAAGATGTGTGTTGACAAGCTGGGGGGAATACAGTAGCTATAGAGAGCTCACCCCCAGGTCTGAGCGCCAGAAACCGGACCCCGGAGTCCGAGGCTGAGTGGGTAAACTAAACTCCCAGCAGCAGAATCCGGAGGGCAGGAGACAGCAGGTTCTCTGCCCCAACTAATACTTTACTACACAGCAGCAGCACATGTGAGCCGGAGACTCCATAGATGAGTGATCCCTGAAGCAGGTTACAGCTGCCTGTTATGAGAGTGAAGTTCTACCTAGACAAGAGACAGAGAGAGGAACTTGGACGGAGCTTACAGCAGCAAGTGCCTCAGAGAATAGCGCTAGAAAGGAGACCTTACATCCCACCTAAAGTAAGGGGATTACAAATTGCTTTCAGGCCGACCGACTCCAGCACCATCTGTACTCAGTGCCCTGGACACTTTGCCTGCAAAAACTGTGAGTAAAGCTTTGGAAACTGCATCTGACTGTGTCCTCTCAAGTTCTTCCTGCAAACTACACTCCACTCTGCTACATCTCCCAGCACCATTACTTTCTACAACATCTCTCTCTGCCCAGAGACAAGCTTCACTTGTGGGAAGCTATTCCAACTCTGCTGCATCACACCATCAGTCTCAGAGGATCTGCACTGCAGCGCTGGTCACCTCTGACCAGAAACCACAGGTGGCGTCACGAACACCTTACTACAAACTCTATTATCACCTGTAAATATTCCCCCTTTATTGGATGCCCAGGGCCACGGACCGGGTCACTGCCGCTGTGACACATCCTTTTAATACACCGGCCCGGTACCGAGTATTTCACTGCCCTGGCGGGCGATCCAGATTGCCTTCACTGTCGCATAGTACCAGTTGCACAGTCACCATTATTCTGTAAGAAAGCTGTGCCTGTGAGTAGCTCAGCCAGGGCTTGTGGGGTACTCGGCACCGAGCCCGTTCACTTCAATGGTGGATGTCACGGGTAGCGCAGCTCGGTCCGTGGCCCTGGGCGCTCACTAAAAAGGGGGTTATTTACAGGGGATTGTAGGTTTGTAGAAATGTTCGTGACGCACCTGTGGTTCCTGGTCAGGGTGACCAGCGCTGCAGGGTAGATCCTCTGAGGGGTTGTTACTGGGCAGCAAAGTGTTAAGTCTCCCACAGGCAAGACTGATCCTCAGGGTATATGGCGGTGTAGGGTTGCAGGTTCAATGAGGCAGACACACACAAGAAAGTCTCTTTCTGTACCTTTACTGATGGTAGATGCAGGCACGTCCCGGGAAGCTGTCAGGGTGGGGGATGCACTTCCAGTAATCCCACTGAGTAGGTGTAGGGCCTCCGTACTCCTTTATGTGTGTGAGTTTCTGACTTGCATAGAACAAAGTCTAACTCTGCCTTCTTCGTATACGTTGGCTGATCTTGTGGTGAGGCCTTCTTTTGGACAGAACTAAGTCTCTAATGGTAGCGCTGACCAGACTCCTGTTCTTCCTGACCCCGGTTACGTATCAGCACTGCTGGGCCCCTGCGACCTGTAGTCCCACAGGGTCTCCGGTTTTCTCCCACTAGTCTTGAAGATGCTAGCAAGCTCGGACCCGGTGTCCGGTAGTGCAGAGCAGAGGTAAGCGATCAATGCTGTTTCAACCTCTGACGCTCTCTCAAATCTTCCACTTGCCTTTCATCCTACTATAACCTTTAACATAAGCACAAGCAGCAATAGGTGGCAGTTCCTTCTTCACTCTTCTGCTATCAAGCCAACAGCTAGTCAATTCCCTGCTAGGCTGCCTGACAAAATCTCACTGCTGTCTAGATCTTGCTCAAGTCTGCTCTCCAACAACAATCTATCAACTGACTGAACTGAATCTCAATCTGAGATAGACTAAACTCCACTCACTGCTGCCTCTCTCCACACCCTTATATACCTAGGTACTCTCCAAGGGCTCCCTCTGGTGGATCCAGGGAAATGTGAAGTGTGAATGCATATCGGGTTATTATGTGGGTTTACCTTTTGTACATCCTCCAGGGTAACATGTGGCTCCAGAGCGCAGCTGGGCTACACACCTGCGCTACGCCAGCGTCGCAGACAACATCACCCATTTCCTGAAAAAATCTATGTCTGCCAGGGTGCATTTCACCACTGACACCTGCACAAGCAAACATAGGCAGGGGAATTACATCTCGCTGACTAGGCACTGGGTGACTCTGATGATTGTGGGGGCAGGCAGTGAAGTGACTCCCTAAGACTTGCAGTACAAACCTCTCTATCTAACACTTCCTTCACTGCTTCTAGGACCTCCATCTCCTATAAGGCCTCCACCTGCAACCTCAATCCAACAGTGCAGAGAGAATCCCCCCTACCTTCGTACTGCGCAGCCAGGACTCACCGCAGTCAGGCAGTGTTCAAATTAATATGCCTTGGAGATTGCAATCACACAGCTCAAGAGTTGTGGACAGCTATCCAGGCTGAGTTACAGCAATGACTGTCTCCACTGAACCTGGATCCAGGGAAAGCCGTGTGTGATAGCGGTACAAACCTAGTGGTGGCCCTACGCCAGGGCAACCTCACACACGTGCCTTGCGTGGCTCACGTTCTCAACCTGGTGGTAGAAATTTATTTGCCACTATCCTGGCCTCGATGCGCTTCTGCAGAAAGCATGGTCGCTGTGTGCTAATTTCCTACAATCACACCCCGCAGGTCATCGACTTGCATTGATGCAGAGGTCTTTCGACCTACCGGTTAATCATTTGATTTGCGATATTCTGAATGGTGGAATTCCACTCTGCAAATGTTGCAGCCACTGTAGCAGCAGCAACAAGCTCTGGTGCAGTATGTGCTTTTGCATAGCCTGGGCCAATGCAGTACGGACGTGGTGAAAATCTTGCTTGCGGAGTGGGCACAGATGAAGGACCACTGCACCTTTCTGCATAGTTTTGAAATGGCTACTAAGATGGTTAGTGCTGACTCTGCCGTCATCAGTATCACTACTCTGGTCAGCTACATGCTGGAGCATACTTTGAATAGTCTGCGTGAGGAGGTAGTGGTCCCACTGGAAGAGGTGGAAACAGAGCAGGATGCAGAAGGGATAACAATAACTCTAAGTTCTGGACTGTCTTCGCACAGGCGGGTGCCATGGGATGTGGATTACAGCAATTGATGGGGACTCATGGTACCAGACAATCTGTTAGTGAAGGGGCTGGAGGCAAAGAACTAAATGAGGAGGAAGAGGTGGTGGATGTGCAACAGTCAGGGGATGAAGAGGGCCAGCAACACACCATGGCCTTGGAACTCATGAAAGCGTCCGACATATGTGCTGTTCTGTTTGTCTGGTTTATGTATTGTATTATTTCCATGCTGTGTATAATCTATTCTTGCATGCTCTCTGCTGTCACCTGGTGGCCCTTTCTGTATGGCAGCCTGTAACTAATTAATTCTGGTACATGCCTTTCACTTCCTGTGCTGAGGTTACTGCTTCTTCTTCCTGTTAGCAGCCATTTGTTTGTTAGTTCTTTATGGGAGAGACACGCTTTGCACCGACCTGTGAAAGGCATCAGTTATCGACCACCACCCCATACATTCTCGCTACTCACACTTGCAGCCATACTTGGTGCTACATCTTCCTGCACATCGTTTCACCTGCATTTCTGGAGAAGTTACTGTATACCAATCATAAGCTGTATGTCCTGATTTCCAAATAAACAAGTCTGGACTTCACAATCCCTGGTGTACATCATCTCTCCTGACGCTGAACAGCACTGGTCCTGTCTACTCTGCATGAGGAAGCGGAAGGTAGGAAAACTCTCCCAGCCCCAAACAACTTCACCTCCATTCGCCTCATGTGGGGACAGAACAGTCGAAAACTGCCTTGAAGCCCGGCCAGAATTACCCTTAGGCCGGCGTCACACACAACGACAAAAAAACGGTCCGTTTTAGACGGTCGACAATCGGATCAAAATCAAAACATCACACATCCTTCTGGCATCCGATTTTCCTTCAAAGATGCGATTTAATCGCATGTGTGTGTACCTTGTAACATCCGATTTTCATCCCACCACCGTTTTTTTGTCGCAGCAAAACATAAATCACAACTAACGGATTTCAGGCCTGATACTAATTTAAATGATTAGGCAGAGCTATATTTAAGTGATCTGCTACAGGTGTGAGGCTCCCACCTTTGCACTATTGTCATTTTGGTCCTTCTGCTTTGTGCTTGCTACCGGCTTAATCCAAACATGAGCGACACACTCAGATTTTCCACTACTGAACGTGTGCTGTTCCATTGGGTTATATCCAGACGTTTTGGAGAGCCATATCCTGTAATATCAGATCACAGAAGACACAGAAGGATGTGGGTACATCCACTTTTGACAAGAAGGCAAACTAAAGGACATTTTCAGCGGCTATATTTGTCACTGCGTAGTCATGGAGATAAGTTTTTCCTATATTGTCAAATGACCATAGCTACGTTTGATAAGCTGCTTGAGATTGTGCGGCCTGGGATCACATTTCAGGACACCAGGATGAGAAAATCAATTTCTCAGAGGAACACCTTCTCCTAACAATAAGGTATGTGTATTAACGATATGTTGATGATGTTTTTAGCCCCATAGTCACTTTGCAAGTGTTGGAGCACACTTCTTGTAATCTTCTAATGTGTGTATTGTATTTCTCAACCTTAGGTATCTAAATTATTGCCTATGGTGTATTCTATAGAAGCCATGGCTTGTAATCTAATTTCCAGCATGTGTGCTGTAACAAACTCAAGCATTGTAAGTGTTGTTTATTATTAGTTTTACATTTGTAAACTGATTTGTGTATGTTGTATGTTTGTTCCAGGTTCCTTTCTACTGGGATGTCCTACGCTGCTCTGCACTTAGAGTTCCTAATAGGCAGATCAACAATTTCTGGCATTGTGCGTTCAACTTGTGTGGAAATTTGGAACAAAATACAACAACAAGTAATGCCTGAACCCAAAATGAGTGACTGGTTGAGGATAGCACAGGGTTTTGAGCAAAATTGCCAGTTTCCACACTGTATAGGAGCCCTGGACGGCAAGCACATACGTGTTCGCAAACCTCCTAACTCAGGCTCCCAATTCTTCAATTATAAACAATATTTTTCTGTGGTTTTGTTGGCCTTGGTCGACACAAACTACATGTTTATAATTGTAGACATTGGTGCCTATGGAAGGACTGGAGACTCAAGAGTGTTCAATACCTCCATAATGGGTAGGCGGATACGCAATAACCAACTGGACATACCTCCAGCAACTCAACTTACTGACTCCATTCCCGAACATGTGCCTTATGTTATAGTTGCAGATGAGGCCTTTCAATTAACCCGGAATGTAATGAGGCCATATCCCCGTCGCTATCTCAACCATCAGCGGAGAATATTTAATTGTCGCCTGTCACGTGCTCGTCGTCTGGTGGAGTGCACATTTGGAATTCTTTGTGCTAAATGGCGGGTACTTCAATCTGCAATTCAACTAAGTGAAGCCAATGTTAATGTGGTCCTCAAGGCATGTGTGGTCCTACATAATTTTTGTAGAATACATGAATGCTCCTCTCAACATGTGGGTGAATTAGCCTCTGGGAATGTGTCTGTGCCTATGTCACCACCCATCCATCCCCGTCGTCCACCTTCAGGCATAAAAGTACGTGATGTGTTCACTGAATATTTTGTTTCCCCTGAGGGTGCTACTGCCTGGCAAGAGGAGGCATTATTACACATGTAGTGTGCCTATGTTGCTGTGTCCTAAAGCTATTTGTTATCAATTTATTTGATATGTTGTGATGTTTTTTTGGTCATGCTGTGTGTAAGTTAAGCAGGGCATCACCTTTTGAAATAAAGACATACAATCATTGCCACTTGAAATATTTTTTATCTCTGATGTTTTGATTAGTGGCTTTCGAATTTCTGGTAATGGACTAATATGTCCTTAGGTTTTTTAACATTGTTTGAACATAAAATAACATTATAAAAAAAAATTAACATTTTAGAACTTAATAGAAAAAAATTACAACAAAAAATAGTAAAACAACTATAAGTGCTGGTAAGTGTGTGGTGGTGAAGGTGGAAGTCCAGCTTGGGAGGCCTGGCTAGACTGCTCTCCAGCCACTGTGTCAGCATGAGTGGTGGCTGACTGAGCAGTTTGCTGCATGCTTCTTGCTTGCTCTTGAGGTGGGTTTGGGTAAGGGAAGTTTGGGAACTGTTGTGGGTAGTCATAATATGACTGCCCACTTAAATTATAGCCCCCAAAATGCCCATGTAGACCATACCCATGTTGTGGCCAGCATTGAACATTGGGTATGGTCGAGTGGGCATATTGTGACTGCCCACTATGTGCAATGGGTTGGAGCTGGTTAGCTCCGTATAAAGAAGCATCAGTAGGCTGAAGAGGAGGAGTTGGGTTCTGTTGGACACAAGGAGGAGGTGGAGGAGGAGGATGATGATGAGGAGGTGGATCAGTGGCTGCTGCAGATTGTGCTGTATGTTGAGGCACCACTCTACATACATTTTCAGGACCAGCCACCCATGTATGTAGATTATTTACCAGGTTTGTTGGATCATTAGGTGGTGTTCCAGCATGCAACACAATATGCAGAGCATTTCTGATAAGCAATCTGTGCTGGGTTGGAATTGCCCGAAGGTAAGGGGCCAGACTGCGGCAATAGGCCTCCTCACCATCATCATTAGCTACACTGGACAAATAGTCCAGCACTCCTCTGTCCACCTGCCTCCTTGTGACAGAACCAACTCCTTCTCTTCTACGCCTGGGTCGGCGTGCAACAGCAGCTGTAGGCGAACCCACATCCAGGGGCCTACCAGGGCTGCTGCTCAGGGGAGGGTCTTGCGACTGTGAAGCCATTCTATCAGACTCCACTGCTGGTGGTGGTGGTGGTGATGCTGCAATTGGTGCTGAAGATGGACCAGCCTCCTCAACATCCCCCACAGGATCAATAAGTGCCTCCGAGTCCGAAGCTGGCTCTCTGTCAGTCAGGTTTGATTCGGTGCTAGAGAAGAATAAAAAATTAGTATAATTTATTCATTCAAAATCATATAAATTTTGTACAGACATTAACTTACGGTCGCAAATCCAGTGCTGGAGCAAGAAAATTCAGCCGATCGTAATACAGATATTTGCGTTTTCTTGTTCCTGCTGCCCCACTGCGCCCCCTCAGCTGTCTCTCTCTTCTGTAGCTGTCTCTACAGCTGCGCCAACGTCTTGTAACATCTGACACTGAAAAAGTTACCAATACAAAGTATATCTCATTAAAATTACAATTTAATATTAGAAGGCTTCATACGTAGAAAGCTGTATGACATATCTGTCAAAATAAAGTGTTTTTTTGGGACACACACCAATGCAATTAACTAAAGGGACACATATTAAGTAATTCAGCTACGCATTTATTGTGTCAGGCCAAATTTCTAAGATTTAATTTAGCCCCCATTGCAGTATGACATAAATATCACAAATACACAGACGGCACCTGAACATTCATCATACCAGGAGCTTCAGTTGTTCCCTGCCCTGACAGATTCCCCTATATATGGCATGGACTTTTTTAAACTTATAACATATCCCACAGTGGCCTTCTATGTTCCTATTGAGTTATGTTAATTAAGGTTTGACAAACACTTATTGCAGGGTAGAAACATTACCTATACTTCATTTTATTTTTTGGATTTTTAAACTTATTATCACGTTTAACACTTGAATTATTTTTTGTTGGTTTTTTAGGCGGCTGTTTGGACAATTACAGGAGCTTAATATTACATGTGATTGCATTTGTCACATAGCATTGGGGGTTCAAGAGGAATAACTTATTTATTACATACATTTCGGGGTCACATATAAGGGTACAGGAACATTAAAACACATTGTTGTTGGTACATACTGAATAGTCAAACATTATTTTAAGCAGTTTCAAGTCGTTACTTACTAATGCGTTCTTGGTCCTCCCTAGACCTGTCGCCAAAATCAGGGAACATCTGGGAACAGATTCTCCTCCAAGAGACGTCCTTCAATGCCCGGTTAGAATAATTTTGATCGCGCTGGTCACAAAGTTCTGGCCTCTCCTGGACCAGAACAATCAACATTTCCACATTGATGTGAGTGGCCATGGTTCTGGACTCCGTGGAGGCGGTTTCCTGTTTTGTTTTGATTTTTCGTAGGCTAATTAGCATGTCAGCCCTTCCTGTCATTTCTACTGATGCAATTTCCTGACACCTGGGATAGTGGTCCGATTTTTAATCGCAAGTCACACAGTGTGCTCCGTTTGTAATCCGATTTTTCATCGCTCCCATAGACTTGCATTGGCGATTGTCGACCGACAATCGGTGACAATCGCAGCATGCTGCGATTGTACACGGACGTTTAAAACGGACCACAAAAAATCGGATACTGGGAGCTGCTCCATAGATTAACATAGGTCCGACTGCAATGCGATTTTTCATCGCATTGCAGTCGTCCGATTCTGTCGCCAGTGTGACGCCGGCCTTATATCCCTATCCACGTGTCCAGCGCTCTGCCTGCTCACATACTCCAGCCCTGCTCTGCTAAGAAACTCTGCAGCGTCACCCCAGACCGCATTGTGCATAGAGACTCTCTGTATGTTATACTTCATCGCTGCAGATCGTCGGACTGGAAAACCCTACAATTCGCTAAAAACACATGGGAATCTTACAAGGACGTCTTAACTAAGCTGCACTGCGATTTCCAGCCCCCAATTCAAAAGTTCAGTTTCTTAAAGAGACAGCGCACCTTAAATCAAAATGGCCGAAAAAGACCCTGCACAGTCTCCCACTGGTGAAACAGAGCAAATACAACCTGACACTGCCCATCATGAAGACCAGGAAGCAGAACCCACGCTTTCAGGAGACCAAGTCGTTCGACTAAAACGCTCTGTCAAACCAACCATAAAAGCTGTCGAAAATTATGACAATACGAAGGACGAGAACAATAACCTGGACGACCTATGGGAGCGAGTTACCTCCCTCATGTCAAGTGTCCAATGCCACAAAGATGATGCAGTGAGTTTACAGGATACTATAAGGTGGCTAGAAACGGCCCATGGTAGATACAAGAGACAAGGTATGCCGCTTTCCTAAAAGACTCTAATATTGATGAAGCCTCATCAGAGTTATGCAAAGTAGATTCCACAGACAGAGAAAGGAACGCCGCAGTGCAAGACGCCAAAGATAAAGCGGAGCTCCGTATTGCTCATCTGCAAGAATCGAGATCCCACAGGTCAGGTTCATCCAGACGCTTTTCTCGGTCATACAAATCATCCTGCTCAAGAACTTCAGCCCTCAGCTACAGAATTCTAAAGGCCCGCTTAAATGCAGAGAGATCCAAACTAAGATGTTCCTTTACAGAAAAGAAAGCAGAAACAGAGGCAGTAGCCAAGAAAGCAGAAGCAGAGGCAGTAGCCAAGAAAGCAGAAGCAGAGGCAGAAGCCAAGAAAGCAGAAGCAGAGGAAGAAGCAAAGAAATCAGAAGCAGAGGCAGTAGCCAAGAAAGCAGAAGCAGAGGCAGAAGCCAAGAAAGCAGAGGCAGAAGCAGAGGCTCAAGCAAAGATTCTTCAAACACAAATGAAGGAAGAAATCGCGCTAGCCGAAGTAAAAATGCTTGAGCAAGCATTGAAGCAAAACCTCGAACCGATTTGCCTACCACCACAGGAAGAAGACGACCCAGCTGTTCGTACCAGCGACTACGTGCAGAAACAGATATCTGCAGCGCACACCTTCTCCAGCGACGTTCAACCCAACATTGTGGAAACGCCCAAGTCGGCCCAACTTACGGTGCCAGTGGCACCAACAGCCTCCGCAGAAACCCAAGACCAACGCCATAATGCGTCCCCTCAGGAGCAGTCATCACCGCAAGACGACCACAAGGCACACTCCTGCCCGCCTCCACAGTTCAAGCAGCTGTCATCAGAATATCCAGAGATTAAGCCACCACAGCTCAACCCTGCAGCAACATCATTTTACCCGGTAACAATTCACCCTTCCATGCCACACAGCCTTTACGCCCAAGGGGCACCACAAGCTAACACGGTAATAAGGAGTGAAGGATCAGAAATGTCCGAGTTTGCCAGGTTCATGGTGAGCAGAGAGCTAATCAACACCAGTCTCTCAAAATTCGACGACCGTGCAGAGAACTACAGAGCCTGGAAAGCAACCTTCAAGGCCGCCATTGCTGACCTCAACCTATCCGCGGAGCAGGAGCTCGACCTCATGGTCAAATGGTTGGGTCCAGAATCCACAAACCGTATCAAGAGTCTTAGGACCGTCTATGTGGGACAAGCTGAAGCAGGTCTGGCTGCTGCCTGGCAGAGACTCGAAAGAACCTACGGCAGCGCTGAAGCCATAGAAAAGTCCCTATTTAAGAGACTGCAGAATGTTCCAAGGATCAATCTTAAGGAAGCCCACAAACTTCTGGACTTAAGTGATCTGCTTATGGAGCTGGAACTTGCGAAAAGAGACCCCAGTCTGTCTGGACTGTGCTACCTGGACACTGCCCATGGGTGAACCCAATCGTCTCAAAGTTGCCACATAGTCTGCAAGAGAAGTGAGCAGTGTGCGTCTCCAGGTACAAAAGGTCACATGACGTCACCTTTCCTCCGTTCATTCAGTTGTGCAAGTTTGTTGATGAACAGGCCCAAATGAGGAATGACCCTAGTCTAGACTTCCGGGAGTCCAACACTGCAGCTCCAGCAACATCCTCATCAAGGTATGAAAACATCACACACAGACGCAAGGACTTGAGGAACAGTGTAAGTGTCAGGAAGACTAACCTGCCACCACCTGCAGTACCCGCTGATAAGCAGTACACTATTCCGTCGAGGGATAAATCTTTCAATCGTGAGTGTCCCATTCACAAAAAACCACACTCATTGAACAAATGTAGAGGCTTCAGGTCCAAAACCATGCAGGAGCGCAAGAAAATCCTCAGCGAACTTGGGGTAGTTTCAAGTACTGCGCCTCATTAGAACACATTGCCAAGGACTGTAAATCTTCCATTAAGTGTGAAGAGTGTCATAGCGACAAACACCCATCAGCCTTACATCCAACCTCAGCCACCAGCAATCCAGCAGTCGCAGTGACCCCTAGTCCAGCAGCAAGCCATGGCGGGGAGCCACAGAACCACGACAAATTTACCACGGCCGTCTCCTGCTCATGCTCAGAGGTATGTGGGGAGAACCAAAGTGCTAAATGCTGTGCCAAGATATGCCTAATCAGAGTTTATCCAGAAGGGCATCCAGAGAAGGCAGTAAAAATGTATGCCATCATTGACGACCAGAGCAAACAATCTCTAGCTGGACCTAAGTTCTTTGAAGCCTTTGGTATCAGGGGACCAGCAATGCCCTAGACTCTGAATACCTGCTCGGGTCGCATAGAGACTAGCGGTAGAAGGACACAAGGTTTATTGCTTCCCCTATTAACGGAGGCATAGAAATACCCCTACCTACATTAATCGAATGCGATCAAATACCCGACCAAAGGGATGAAATCTCTACCCCGGAAGCTGCGTTCCACCAACCACACTTAAGGCACTTAACCAGCGTTATGCCACCTATGGACACAGATGCTGAAATCTTACTTCTGCTCGGCAGAGACAATTTAAGGATACATAAGGTCCGCCAACAGTGTAATGGTCCTGACTACGCCCCTATGCCCAGAAACTCGACTTGGGGTGGGTAGTCATAGGAAATGTATGCTTGGACCGAACAGGAGTCAATTCCTTTAAGTCCTACGTACACCGGGATGGATGCACTACTTTCTGCAAACCATGCCCTCTTCACTACGAGGTGAAAGAGAAGCCTCCAGATCCCGTACAGCTGCCTGATGTCATCCCTTCTCCCTATGCAGACGACTTGGGAAGATCAGTGTTTCGTACCACTAAGAATGACAACAAAGTAGCCCCGTCAATGGAAGACAAGGAATTTGTCAAGATAATGGACAATGAGTTCCTTAAGGACGAGACTAATCACTGGGTTTTTCCCCTACCCTTCAGAGCTACCAGGGTAAGGCTCCCGAACAACCGTGAACAAGCGTTGTCCAGATTCAACTCTCTCCAGCGCACTCTAAGCAACAAACCGGAGATGAAAGAGCACATTGTCATCTTTATGGGCAAAATATTCCATAATAACCATGCCGAGCCAGCTCCTCCCTTAAAGGAAAACGAGGAGTGCTTGTACCTACCCTCATTCGGAGTATATCACCCATGAAAGCCTAAGCAAATTAGAGTTGTCTTTGATTCAAGCGCCAAACATCAAGGCATATCTCTCAATGACGTCCTCCTCACGGGCCCTAATCTAACAAACAACCTAGTAGGAGTGTTGATGAGGTTCAGGAAAGAGCCCATTGCCATCACTGCCGACATTGAACAGATGTTCCACTGTTTCATAGTCAGAGAGGATCACAGGAATTTCCTCAGGTTCTTGTGGCACAAGGACAACGACCCTAGCAAAGAGATGGTGGAGTATCGCATGAGGGTGTACGTATTCGGGAACAGCCCATCGCCCGCTGTGGCAACCTATGGCCTGCGGAGAACTGCACTGGAAGGAGAGTCCGAATATGGAACAACGCCAGAGACTTTGTAGAGAAAGACTTCTACGTAGATGATGGACTGAAATCTCTACCCATAGAAGAAGCAGCGATTGACCTGTTTAAGAGGACCCAAGGTCCGAAGTTTCTGCTGGAACAGAAAGGAAGTGAACGTGTCCAGGAAGACTTCAGCATCCAGGATCCGGATAACGATCCAGAAGTCCGCTCCGAGGTCAGTGCTCTGGCCACGAACACTAAACCAACCTCCAGCCTCGGTTGCCAGCGCTTTGAACGCTTCTCCAACTGGATGAAACTCTTCAAGACCATCGCAAGGTTAGTCCACATTGCGAGATCTTATCACGACTCACATGGAAACAAAAACTGTCATGGTTGGCACGTCTGCCATAAACCGCTCTCTACGCGGACATTCTGGTAGGATGAACGATGAGCAGAACACTGCACTAGTACTTCCATTGGATTACCGATGGCTCGGAGATAGTTTGGCCTAGTGCGGCTTCTCTTATCCGAAGATGGGTTTCCTTTGGATTACCTCAGGAACTGACTTAAAGACGTTCATTTACCTCGTTTCGAAGTTATTGCATTTCATGCATGTTTATGTGTTTGTTTTTTCTAGGTTGTTGTACTTTATTTCAAAAGCACTATTATAGTGAAATCCCTTATGGGATTTCAGACAGGGAGTGTGCGGTTCCGTTTGTCTGGTTTATGTATTGTATTATTTCCATGCTGTGTATAATCTATTCTTGCATGCTCTCTGCTGTCACCTGGTGGCCCTTTCTGTATGGCAGCCTGTAACTAATTAATTCTGGTACATGCCTTTCACTTCCTGTGCTGAGGTCACTGCTTCTTCTTCCTGTTAGCAGCCATTTGTTTGTTAGTTCTTTATGGGAGAGACACGCTTTGCACTGACCTGTGAAAGGCATCAGTTTTTGACCACCACCCCATACATTCTCGCTGCTCACACTTGCAGCCATACTTGGTGCTACATCTTCCTGCACCTCGTTTCACCTGCATTTCTGGAGAAGTTACTGTATACCAATCATAAGCTGTATGTCCTGATTTCCAAATAAACAAGTCTGGACTTCACAATCCCTGGTGTGCATCATCTCTCCGGACGCTGAACAGCACTGGTCCTGTCTGCTCTGCATGAGGAAGCAGAAGGTAGGAAAACTCTCCCTGCCCAAATCAAATTCACCTCCATTCGCCTCATGTGGGGACAAAACAACATATGAGAGCCTTCTTGCTGCACTATGTTCAATATTATGTCTGTATTCTTAGGGATAGAAATAGGGCTGACTACTGGGTTGCCTGTTATGAAAGTGCTAGAGATGGTTTCTGAGCAGAGGCTCCCTCTGCTGGTTACAGACAGTACTGAACCTTCCAGCGAGGAATAGCAATCTGGGATCTCTGACTGGACTGATATAAGGGAGGTTCCCTCCCATGATGGTTGCCGGTGATCAATTGTTCTTGTCTCAATTGTGGTTCCTGGTTCATTTGGAAGTTTGCTGAGTCTTGCCTGCATCTTCTGCTTTCAGATAAGATATTTTCTGCTTTTACTTTTGTGCTTGCTTTTTGCATAGTTCTCTGCACTTTTGTGGAGGTCAGCCGGGTCCCCTCCTGGGGCCTGTGCTCCTCTCAGTTTATCTTTAGCCACTGTTATTTGTTCATTTGCTTTTTCCTGTTTTTTCAGTGGCTGCGGCTTAGTTTTGTTACACCAGAGATCTGATTTAGGTGGTGGAGATCGTGTGATCTCAGATGTTTTTGCAATCAGAAGAGTTGTATTTTTTAGGGTTTTTTTTGGATTGCAGTAAGAATCCTTTCCTGTATTTTTCTGTCTAGACAGATTGGGCCCCAGCGTTTGCTCATTCTATTTTCTGTCTGTGTCCGTGCTTCTTCTTGTCTAACCGCCATTACATGTTTGGGGGTTTCCTATTTTCTTTGGGGATCTGCTCCGGGGCAGATAGCTTTCCTCTTTCTGCCTTTAGGTGTAGTTATCTCTCAGGCTGTGAGGAGGCGTCTAGGATCAACATAGGAATGCTCCACGGCTACCTCTAGTTGTGTGGTTAGTTCAGGTTACTGCAATCCAATAGATTCCAGCCTCTCTGGTGTATTGCCATTTTTGCTTTTTCTCCTCAGCTACTAAACACAACAGTATCACCGGCCAAACTGAAAATTATATGGTACTCACAGAAGGGAAAATGTTTGTTGCAGATTTTTTTTTCTTTGTCATTTTTTTTTTCTCTGGATGCTGAGGAGGATTTTTTTTTTCTCTCTCTCAATGGAGCTTGCACAGTTGTCTGGCTGTGTGGATCAGCTTGCCACTGAGGTTCGGAGTATTGCTACCTATCTTGCTAGGTTGCCGGTTGTGGAACCTAGGATTCCCATGCCAGATTTGTTTTTGGGGGATCGGGCTAAATTTCTGAATTTCAAAAATAACTGTAAGTTGTTTTTTGCCTTAAAGCCTAAGTCCTCAGGGAACGCAGCACAGCAGGTTCAAATTGTCATCTCTCTCCTGCGCGGCGACCCTCAGGATTGGGTTTTTTCCCTGACACCTGGGGATCCTGTTTTGAATGATATTGATGTATTTTTTCAGGCTCTGGGATTATTGTACGATGAACCTAATGTCACTGATCAAGCTGAAAAAACCTTGTTGGCATTAAATCAGGGTCTTGAAGACGCTAAGTTGTAGTGTCAGAAATTCCGAAAGTGGGCAGTCCTGACCAAATGGAATGATGATGCTTTGGCAGCCCTTTTTCGGAAGGGGCTGTCGGAGAATGTAAAGGATGTTATGGTGGGATTCCCTGCTCCCTCTGGTCTCAATGATTCTATGTCATTGACTATTCAAATTGACAGAGGTTTGCATAAGCGCAGAGGTTTGCGTGAGATGGTGTTGCCTTGTGAGCCAGCTCCTGGGCCCATGCAGTGTGATGGAGTGATTTCTGGGGCACAGCGTCATGAGTTTAGAAAGCGCAATGGGTTATGTTTCTACTGTGGTGACGCCTCTCATGCTATTTCAGTTTGCCCTAAGCGGGGAAGACGTTTTGCACGCTCAGTTGTCTTGGGTAGTGTTCAGACTAAATTTCTGTTGACTGTTACCCTGATTTGCTCCCTGTCCACATTTTCTGCTCAGGCTTTTGTTGATTCAGGAGCAGCTATTAACCTGATGGATTTTGACTTTGTCAAACGTTGTGGGTTTCCCATGATACCCCTGCGGAAGTCTATTCCCCTACTGGGCATTGATTCTACCCCTTTGGCGGAGAATAAACCCCAGTTTTCTACTCAGGTGATAATGAGGGTTGAACCAGATCATCAGGAGAGTTGCAAATTTCTGGTGCTGCATAATCTGCATGACATTATTGTACTGGGTTTCCCTTGGTTACAGTCTCATAATCCTGTTTTGGATTGGAAATCTGTGTCTGTGACCAGTTGGGGCTGCCAATGTGTTAATGCTGACACTCCTGTTTTTCTGCCTCTCCCCAGTCTCAGGGTGTTCCTGACTTTTTGACTGATTTTTTGGATGTGTTTAGTGAAAGTAAATCCGCATCCTTGCCCCCTCACAGGAGCTATGATTGCGCTATTGAATTAGTGCCTGGTGGTAAATTTCCTAAAGGTCGCCTTTTTAACTTGTCTGTACCTGAACATGATGCTATGCGATCTTATATCAAGGAGTCATTGGAGAAGGGTCATATCAGACCATCCTCTTCACCCTTGGGCACCGTTTTTTTCTTTGTGGCCAAAAAGGATGGTTCATTGAGGCCGTGTATTGATTATCGTCTCTTGAATAAGATCACTGTGAAGTATCAATATCAGTTACCCTTGATTTCTGACCTGTTTTCCTGGGTGAAAAATGCTAGTTGGTTTACCAAGCTTGACCTCAGGGGGGCGTATAACCTTATTCGCATTAAGCACGGGGATGAATGGAAGACGGCGTTTAATACCCCAGAGGGGCATTTTGAGTACCTAGTGATGCCCTTTGGGCTCACTAATGGTCCTTCCATCTTCCAATCCTTCATGAATGATATTTTCAGGGATTTTGTGGATAAATTTCTGATTATTTATTTGGATGATATTTTGATTTTTTCCAATGACTGGGACTCTCATGTGAAACATGTTCGGACTGTGTTCCAGATTTTGAGAGAGAATGCACTGTATGTGAAGGGATCAAAGTGTATTTTTGGCGTACAGAAAGTCTCATTTCTGGGATTCATTTTGTCTCCGTCTGTTATTGAAATGGACCCGGTCAAGGTTCAGGCCATCTGTGATTGGGTCCAACCTACTTCATTAAAGGCTCTTCAGAGATTTTTGGGTTTTGCCAATTTTTATCGTAAATTTATTGGTAATTTCTCCGGTATTGTTAAACCATTGACTGATTTGACCAAAAAGGGTTCTGATGTGGTGAATTGGCCTCCTGAGGCAGTTTCTGCGTTTCAGGAACTTAAGCAGAGATTCACTTCTGCTCCTGTTCTACGGCAGCCTGATATTTCTCTACTGTTTCAGGTGGAGGTTGATGCCTCTGAAATTGGGGCAGGTGCCCTTTTGTCCCAAAGAGATCCAGAGACCTCTAAGAGTAACCCTCGTGTCTTTTTCTCTCTAAAATTTTCTCCAACTGAACGTAATTATGACGTGGGTAATCGGGAGTTATTGGCCATGAAGTGGGCCTTTGAAGAGTGGAGACATTGGCTGGAAGGAGCCAAACATCAGGTGGTGGTCCTCACGGACCATAAGTACCTGATTTATCTCGAATCAGCCAAGCGACTTATTCCTAGACAGGCCAGGTGGGCCTTGTTTTTCACACGTTTTAATTTTGTGGTTTCTTTTCTTCCTGGCACTAAGAATGTTAAGGCCGATGCCCTCTCGAGGAGTTTCTTTGCGGACTCTCCTGAGTTATCTGATCCTACTGTTATTTTGAAAGTGTGCAGTACTTTCCGCCATCTCGCCCAATTTGAGACTGGCTCTGGAGGGGTGTCAGGAGGATAAACCTGAGCGCTGCCCTATTGGGAAATTGTTTGTCCCAGACCAGTGGAAGAAGAGTGTGATGTCTGAGATTCATTGTTCCGCGTTGGCTGGTCATCCCGGGATTTTTGGTACCAGAGACTTGGTGAGTCGGTCCTTTTGGTGGCCTACTTTGTCTCGTGACATCAGGGAATTTGTGCAGTCCTGTGGGACTTGCTCTCGCTCCAAGCCTTGCTCTCGCTCTAGTGGTTTGTTGAGGCCATTGCCTGTGCCCAAGTGGCCATGGACCCATATCTCTATGGATTTTATTTCCGACCTCCCTGTTTCTCAGAGAATGACCGTTATCTAGGTAATCTGTGATAGGTTTTCCAAGATGATACATCTTGTGCCATTACATAAGTTGCCTTCCTCCTCCGAATTGGTGCCTTTGTTCCTTCAGCACGTGGTTCAGTTACATGGCATTCCAGAGAACATTGTGTCTGACAGAGGAGTCCAGTTTGTTTCCAGATTTTGGAGGACATTTTGTTCTAAACTTGGTGTTCAATTATCTTTCTCCTCTGCTTTTCATCCTCAGACCAATGGACAAACCGAGAGAACAAACCAGACCTTGGAGACTTATTTGAGATGTTTTGTGTATGCTGATCAAGATGACTGGAACTCTTTTTTGCCTTTGGCTGAGTTTGCTCTTAATAATAGGGCTAGCTCTGCCACCTTGATGTCTCCATTTTTCTGCAATTCTGGGTTTCACCCTCGATTTTCTTCGGGACAGGCGGAGGCTTCTGTCTGTCCGGGTGTTGACTCTGTTGTGGAGCGAATGCAGCAGATTTGGGACCAGGTAGTGGAGAGGTTGTCTCTCTCTCAGGAGAAGGCCCATCGGTTTGCCAAGCGGCATAGGACTGATGGTCCTCGGTTTAATGTGGGGGACTTGGTTTGGTTGTCCTCAAGAAATATCCAGATGAGGGTTGCATCTCCAAAGTTTAAGCCTAGGTTCATTGGACCTTATAAGATCATGGAGATTCTTAATCCTGTTTCCTTCCGTTTGCTTCTTCCAGGGACATTTAAGATCCATAACGTGTTCCACAAGTCCTTATTGAAGAGGTTTGTCGAGCCAGTGGTTCCTATGGCTGCGCCTACTGACCCTGTTTTGGTTGAGGACAATCTGGAGTATGTGGTGGAGAAAATATTGGATTTTCGTTTTTCTAGACGGAAACTCCAGTATTTGGTTAAGTGGAGAGGTTATGTTCAGGAGGACAATTCTTCGGTGTTTGCTTTGGACATCCATGCTAGGAGACTGATCCGTGGCTATCACCGAGATCATCCTGATCGGCCTGGTTGCACAAGGGGGGGTACTGTTATGAATGTGCTAGAGATGGTTTCTGAGCAGAGGCTCCCTCTGCTGGTTACAGACAGTACTGAACCTTCCAGCGAGGAATGGCAATCTGGGATCTCTGACTGGACTGATATAAGGGAGGTTCCCTCCATGATGGTTGCCGGTGATAATTGTTCTTGTCTCAATTGTGGTTCCTGGTTCATTTGGAAGTTTGCTGAGTCTTGCCTGCATCTTCTGCTTTCAGATAAGATATTTTCTGCTTTTACTTTTGTGCTTGCTTTTTGCATAGTTCTCTGCACTTTTGTGGAGGTCAGCCGGGTCCCCTCCTGGGGCCTGTGCTCCTCTCAGTTTATCTTTAGCCACTGTTATTTGTTCATTTGCTTTTTCCTGTTCTTTCAGTGGCTGCGGCTTAGTTTTGTTACACCAGAGATCTGATTTAGGTGGTGGAGATCGTGTGATCTCAGATGTTTTTGCAATCAGAAGAGTTGGTATTTTTTAGGTTTTTTTTTGGATTGCAGTAAGAATCCTTTCCTGTACTTTTCTGTCTAGACAGATTGGGCCCCAGCGTTTGCTCATTCTATTTTCTGTCTGTGTCCGTGCTTCTTCTTGTCTAACCGCCATTACATGTTTGGGGGCTTCCTATTTCTTTGGGGATCTGCTCCAGGGCAGATAGCTTTCCTCTTTCTGCCTTTAGGTGTAGTTATCTCTCAGGCTGTGACGAGGCGTCTAGGATCAACGTAGGAACGCTCCACGGCTACCTCTAGTTGTGTGGTTAGTTCAGGTTACTGCAATCCAATAGGTTCCAGCCTCTCTGGTTTATTGCCGTTTTTGCTTTTTTTCCTCAGCTTCCCTAACACAACAGTTGCCACTCTGTTAGATCCAGTGTACAGGAGAAAATTTTGCCTGATGGTTCCCTCCCTGGAAAGGGACGCGCACATGCTGTAATATGGAAACACGCTTGTAGACAATCTTAAGAGTGGTTTTCCCCAAGACAACAGTGAAGCATACATTGTGCATCTCATTTCTAGACTTCCAAACCTGGGAACGTCAAGGCCTCACAGCAAAAATATTAGCAGCAGCAGTGTAAGTGTCACAAGCTATTTCTGTGAGTCATTTCACATATTTTTTAGACCAGCCAGTGCACTAGCAGAACAGAGAACAAGTCTGACACTTTGTGAACGACTTGAAAGAATGATGCAGGAGTATCTTGAGCTCAATATCAATGCCATTAGGGGGAATTTGGACACTTTTGCATTTTGGTTTTCAAAAATGTGAGAGTGGCCTGAGCTCGCCTGTCATGCCTTGATGGTTTTGTCATGCCCAGAAGCCAGTGTTCTCTCAGAATGTGTCTCCAGCACTGCAGGTGGTGTCCTGATGGATAAGTGCATCCGGCTGTCCCCTGAAAGTGTAGACTGCCTAACTTTCATCAAAATGAACAAGTCATGGATCTTCAATCACTTTTGTACCCCAGTAGCACACTGAGAAGACGAGGCGATGGTGTCGTTTTAGTGTCATTCATTGATCTTGTGTTATTGCAGTCTGTGCCACCTTTGTGGTGTCTTTTATGCCTGCTGTTGCTAATGCTGCTGTTACAAACAATTTTTTGAAATATGGAGACTCCAAGTTGGGTCTCCATCTGTTGGGTTGCCTGTAGTGGAAGGTGGGTCAGAGGCCTTTTATGCTGTTTCTATTCTGTGAAAACAGTTGCCACTTTAGTGGTGCGTGACAATAATTATTTGAAATGTGGAAAATCCAAATTG
Source organism: Oophaga sylvatica (assembly GCA_033576555.1). Taxonomy (NCBI): domain Eukaryota; kingdom Metazoa; phylum Chordata; class Amphibia; order Anura; family Dendrobatidae; genus Oophaga; species Oophaga sylvatica. Next base: position 556,544,256 of record JARQOD010000002.1, on the reverse strand, counting down.
GGTCTCTTTCATATATGTTGCTTGTAGAAGTAGGGTTCCCAGACAGTCAGGCCTGCACTTATTTTCACTCAACTACCTGTGTTACTAACTTTATATTTTTCTACCAATAGAACTCTAGAAACTTATGTTTGTGCCATCTGAGTGTGGCTGGAAAAAAAGCTGTTGCATGAGTTATCAAGGCTCCCCGCTAAGAAGGCTTACACTGCTCCCTTAACTACGAGGTCTTAATTTAAACTTACATTCCAAGCTGGAAATGCTGGGCCAGACCCCGATACCTCATGCATGGCCCATGGCTGACTGCTCTGCCTCAGGATTAATTACAGCAGGATCCTACCTTCCCAAATAAATGTAGGCTTTAGCCTAAAAGAGGATTCACACAGGCAAGTTCGAGGTACAAGACTCGCCTTGTCGTGGCTGTCGAAAAGCCTAAAGAGGATTCACACAGGCAAGTTCGAGGTACAAGACTCGCCTTGTCGTGGCTGTCGAGTACACATTAATTGGCCAATTTATCAGCTAGATATTCTAAATTATTCATGTTTTCTAGTGCAGTAGTAGTGGCTACTCTTAGTAAGCACCTGTTCACACCTGATTTCTGTTTGGAAGTGATGGTCAGTCTTTTGATAGTTGCATACATGCCCATATAGACGTGTAGGAGGAATAATTCTACTGACAGATTACCTTTAATATTATAAGGAGACCAGGAGGGCACTATTATTATTATAAGGAGGCCCAAGGGGGCACTATTATTATTATAAGGAGGCCCAAGGGGCACTATTATATTATAAAGAGGCCCAAGGGGCACTATTAGTATTATAAGGAGACACAGAAAGGCACTATTACTAATAAATGAAGCCCCTAGGGGGCACTATTAGTATTATAAGAAGGCCCAGAGGGCACTATTATAATTAAAAGGAGACCCAAGGGGGCACTATTAGTACTATAAGGAGACACAAAGGAGCACTATTACTAATAAAAGAAGTCCCTAGGGGGCACTATTAGTATTATAAGAAGGCCCAGAGGGCACTACTACTATTATAAGAAGGCCCTAGGGGGTATTATCATTATTATAAGGAAACCCGAGAGGGCACTATTAGTATTATAAGGAGATCCAAGGGGTGCTATTAGTATTATAAGGAGATCCAAGGGGCACTATTAGTATTATAAGGAGGCCCAAGGGGGCACTATTATTATTATTATTATAAAGAGGCCCAAGGGGCACTATTAATACTATAAGGAGGCTCAAGGGGGCACTAATAGTATTATAAAGAGACCCAAGGGGCACTATTAGAATTATAAGGCAGCCCAAGGGGCACCATTAGTATTATAAGGAGAACAAGGGACATTATTAGTATTATAAGGAGGCCAAGGGGCACTTTTATATTTTAAGGAGGCCTAAGGGGGCACTATTATTATTATAAGTAGGCCTAAGGGGGCACTATTATTATTATAAGGAGGCCAAGGGGGCACTATTATTTTATTATAAAGAGGCCCAGGGCACTATTAGTATTATAAGAGCACTATTAGAATATTAGTATTATAAGGGACACAGAAGGCACTATACTAATAAAAGAATCCCTAGGGGGCACTATTATATTATAAGAAGGCCCAGAGGGCAATACTACTAATATAAGAAGAGGCCCAGGGGGCACTATTACTATTATAAGAAGGCCAGAGGGCACTATTATTATTATAAGTAGGCCCAAGGGCACTATTATTATATAAGTAGCACAAGGGGGCACTATTACTATTATAAGAAGCCAGAGGGCACTATTATTAATAAAAGAAGCCCCAAGGGGCACTATTAGTATTATAAGAGGCCCAGAGGGCAATACTACTAATATAAGAAGGCCCTAGGGGGTATTATCATTATTATAAGGCAACCCAGAGGGCATTATTAGTATTATAAGGAGATCCAAGGGGCACTATTAATATTATAAGGAGGTCCAAGGGGGCACTATTAGTATTATAAGGAGGCCCAAGGGGCACTATTAGTATTATAAAGAGGCCCAAGGGGCACTAATAGTATTATAAGAAGACCCAAGGGGCACTATTAGTATTATAAGGAGTCCCAGAGGGGCACTATTATTATTATAAAGAGGACCAAGGGGCACTATTAATATTATAAGGAGGCCCGAGGGGGCACTAATAGTATTATAAGGAGACCCAAGGGGCACTAATAGTATTATAAGGAGACCCAAGGGGCACTATTAGTATTATAAGGCAGCCCAAGGGGGCACTATTAGTATTATAAGGAGACCCAAGGGACACTATTAGTATTATAAGGCGGCCCAAGGGAGCAGTATTAATATTAAAAGGAGGCGCAGAAGGGCAATATTAGTAGTGTAAGGCATCCCAAGGGCGCACTATTAGTATTATAAGGAGGTCCAAGGGTGCACTATTAGTATTATAAGGAGGCACAAGGTAGCACTATTAGTTTTATAAGGAGGTCCAGAGGGGTACTATTATTATTATAAGGAGACTCAGAGGGGCACTATTATATTTTAAGGAGACTCAAGGTGGCACTATTAGTAGCATAAGGAGACCCAGAGGGCACTATTAGTATTATAAGGCAGCCCAAGGGGGCACTATTAGTATTATAAGGAGACCCAAGGGACACTATTAGTATTATAAGGCGGCCCAAGGGAGCAGTATTAATATTAAAAGGAGGCGCAGAAGGGCAATATTAGTAGTGTAAGGCATCCCAAGGGCGCACTATTAGTATTATAAGGAGGTCCAAGGGTGCACTATTAGTATTATAAGGAGGCACAAGGTAGCACACTATAGTTTTATAAGGAGGTCAAGAGGGGTACTATTATTATTATAAGGAGACTCAGAGGGGCACTATTATATTTTAAGGAGACTCAAGGTGGCACTATTAGTAGCATAAGGAGACCCAGAGGGCACTATTAGTATTATAAGGTGGCCCAAGGGGGCACTATTAATATTTATAAAGAGACCTAAGTGGCCACCCTCAGAAATTTATATTATTGCTAGTAGTAAATTTTGATTTTCTCCAATGGTCAGTAGAGTCATATTTGTAATAGAGACCCCCCATGTTTGAAAGTGGATGAGGGACAGCAACTTGGGCTTGTGTGCTTCATATGCCAGTAAAGATACTTCTTTTACCCCCAGAATCAGAATTTCTTATTGATACAAAATACTAAAATTTTTATTGTATATATCTAACTAAAATAATTTATCTTACAAGATAAAAATACCCTAACTGATCAGAAGAGTAAAGCCCCCATAGCGCTTTCCTCTATGCCTGCATCTGGTAATGATGCTCAGCTTAGATTGTTGCCTCCTTAAGGGTTGCAAGGCAACTTCCTTATAAAGGTAAGGTGGTAAGATGCCGCTTTAAGATAAGAACACAAGATTCCATTATGACATCACATGACATCACAATTAACCATCAGTTCTTACCCGAGTGTTTACACTCCTGTAGTCACTTTGACATTCCGGTGTCATTGCTGTTGGTGTGATACGCTATATAGCTAGTCATATACTAACTGCGCTTTGATTTATTTGAAATGTCTGGACTTCCTCCAGACAGACTTCAGGTGTCAGCACTTCTCCAGGGGATTCTTACCACCTATGCCCCTGATATTGTGCTACCACTACCCGATGGCGTCCTCAGCTTCACTTACCGGCTGGTTATGGAGCTAGTGAGAGACTGCCTGACCAAATACCAACAAGGTCAAATAAGCCAAGAATATCTTGAGCATTTACAGAAGAACATCTTGACATTAGTACAACAGGTAAGTAGCAGACAATCTGCACAAATCATTTCAAAATAATAATAATGGAACATAAGTGTAAGTTTAACCTGTACCAAATACACCATTTTTTAGTGAAGTGTGGTGACCTAGAAAAGACAAATGTAGCTTTTTGATTTTTTTTCTCTTTTCCGTGTTTATTAACCCCTTTCCGACGTGGTCTGTAAAAATATGTCTCTGTTCCCTGGTACTTATGTACGCAGGACGGATTATTACATCCACGCGATCGTGCGCTCACACAGCACTTTAACCTCCTAAATTCTGTGATTGAACTCGATTGCAGCATTCCGGGTGCAGGCAAAGGCAAGACAGCCCCTCTGCCCTTGGATCGGAGACCCTGCAGCGTCATCGCGGGGTTCCGATCGTTGCCATGGTGACCTGATATCTTCCTAACGACATCCGGGTCACCAGAGCTAGTAAAGTTGCTAGATCTTGACAAGAACATTATCAGCAACTTTAACTGTCAGTGCAAAGCTGACAGTTTGCATAGCACAAGGATGCTGCTGTATCCCCATACTATACAAACAAGCCTACAAAAAAGGATAGTCCCATAGTGGGACAAAGTAAAAAAAGTAAAACATTTTCTTTAAATAACTGTAAAAATATTTAAAAAAAATAGTAAAAAAATAATAATAAAAAAGTCAAAAGATACTGTACCCATAAATAAATATTTGAATGAAAAAAAAGATATAAGCAATAAATGTACACATATTTGATATCGCCGCTTCCGGAATGACCTGACCTATAAAACTATCCTACTAGTTAACCATTTAGTGAATACCATAAAAAATAAATAAAAACCAAGGCAAAAAACAATGCTTTAGCCTCATACCGCCGAACAAAAAGTGGAATAAAACGCGATCAAAGAGACGGATATAAATAAACATGGTAACACTGAAAATGTCACCTTGACCCACAAAAATCAAGCCATCATACAGCTCCATCAGCAGAAAAATAAAACAAGATATAGATCTCAGTATAAAGCAATGCAAAAATAATTATTTTTTCTATAAAACAGTTGTTATTGTGTAAAAGAACCAAAACATAAAAAACTATATAAATGAGGTATCGCTGTAATCGTACTGACCCGAAAAATAAAACTGCCTAATCAATTTTACCACATGCAAAATTATATAAATCCCCTTCAAAAAAATTTCCATATTGCTGTTTTTTGTTTATTCTGCCTCCCAAAAATTGGAATAGAAAGCGATTAAAAAATATCATGTGTCAATGGTATCAATAAAAATGTCAACTCGTCTTGCCAAAAACAAGACCTCACATGACTCTTTGGGCCAAAATATGGAAAAATTATAGCTGAGCTTTAGAGGAGGACCAAAGTTCCAGCGACGGGAGTTTCAGCAGACCCCAACTTGTCATAGTAACCTATTAGACCCCGCACCGAGTCTTGGAAGGCCGATTAAAGCATGTGAGTCCAGGAACCGGTGCAAGCACCATTTAAAATCTGTTACCAGAGAGATTGACAGCATCATTTAAATGGTTACTCTTGGGATAATATTGACTTCAGTAACATCTCAATACAACTAGTGGACTTAGGTCCTGTGAGGATGGAGTATCAATGTGGGACATAAATACATTGCTCCGTGTGCCAATGCGCGGCATGTAGTGTCTAACTCTTAATTAGGTGTTGGCTTTTTTCTGTTCTGTGGCCATTTTACACAGGTCACAAGCAGCCAAGCGTCTTATTTCCATACATTGGGTATAGAGGGCGGATGTGGAGATGTAAAGGATTACAGGCGACCGGTTACCTCGCCAGTTTTCATGTAGTACTTGTAATGCAGATACCAGGAGTAACATGGTGACATAAATGGCCTCCTCTATTCTGCACTTTCTCTCATGATTTTCATTTCTTGTTTTTTCTCATTTCTATAGGCTGAAGAAAAATCTCAAAGTGGAGAATTGGCCTTTTTTAAACAACTGGCCCAAAATGTCCTGCTTGTACTGGGGTATCCGGCCTACTCACTGGAGCGCCTGGTAAGGTTCCATCATCGTCTATGTCTCATGTCCTTGTCTGATCATCTCCAGATTACCAGTCATATAGCAGGTCAGATTTATGATGGTAGACGCCTCCTTGTCCGCCCCAAGCAGACACAGGATACTTTATGGCCCCCTGTCTCTGCGGCCCCATCATCTGTGATGACAGAGTGGTGCAGAGTTTGTATTTCTACCTCTTTCTCGCTCGATCATCACAATCTTCCTCCTGGTAAATGCTGCAGTTCTGATAGAAGTTATTAGAGAACAATCATTGGATTTACTGGGGGAGCGGCCGCGAATAGTCCGGCCTATACTGAAATTATCAAGTAAATCCAGGTTTAGTCCTTCCTGCTTTATATATGCAGTAATTTAGTGTTTGAGAAATGTTATATTAATTGTATATATTACATCCATCAGGAAACATCAGAAGGTGACTCCAAGGAGGGGAAAAACCTAAATATTGCTGACCCCGATACCAGTGAGCCGGGAATAAACTCTGATCTGATAGAAGGTAAGCCAATCATCTAATAATTTACATTCAAATATCAAGTTATAGAGAACGGCAGAGAATATGTGGCTCTATTCTTCATCCTCTGTATTAGGCCGGTGATGGCTCCTGAACCCTTTATAGACTATGAGGGGCTCACGTAATTCTGCTTCTCTCCTCTGTGGTCTTCTCAGCTCACAAATGTACAAAGAGGCTCATAGGTCCCCTGAGCTAAGCCAATCTGTATGCCTCAAAATAACTACACAAATAAGAGAAACCTGCATGGACTGGGTGGGGAACAAGACCCTGATACGCGTTTCATGTAGGCTTATTCCATACCCCCTGGAAGACACCTAAGTTAAACTTCTTCAATACCCTTTGGTAGAAGCTTACACGAAACTTCTTTAACTCCATGATGTGAATACTTCTCCGTCCAATTATGATAAGAGCATTCTTAAAGTGATACCTTTATTGGCTAACCAGAAAATTATATGTTCGCAAGCTTTCAGAGCGCAAAAGCTCCTTCTTCAGGCAAGATTACATTTGGAAATGTAATGTAATCTTGCCTGAAGAAGGAGCTTTTGCGCTCTGAAAGCTTGCGAACATATAATTTTCTGGTTAGCCAATAAAGGTATCACTTTAAGAATGCTCTTGTCATAATTGGACGGAGAAGTATTCACATCGATTTTTCTGGCTAACACAGTACCACAATATAATTTATTATTGTACACCATTAACTCCATGGAAGAAGCCTATGTGAAACACGTGTCGGAGTCTTGCTCCACACCCTCTCAGACCATGCAGGTTTCTCTTATTTATTTGTCTTATTTATTTTGAGGCCTACAGAATGTTGCTGTGGCTTCTAGCTTCTAAAAAGACACAAACTTGTATAAATTCGATTATAAATAGGTTTTGATGTGATTTTGATGACCTGTTCTTGGTTTGAAAAGGTGGAGCGTTCTCTGTGTCTTACATTCTCTTTTTAGCCTTTTATCATGAATTGTTCTGATTAATAAAATTTGTTGCATTTTAGATATTGGGCTTTTTTGCTTCCTTTTCTTTTGATTATTAAGTGCAGATATAGACTAATACATGACGTCTCTTCATTATTTTATCATTACTTTAGAAATAACTGTGCCGGCTAATTCTGATTGTGGAATATGTGAGACACCAGAGATCAACCACGAATCTGCCAGTGTAAGTATCAGAGGGACGTCTGTATCATCAGATGACGGGGTGTGAGTTACACGTCCCATATTATACCCCATATGATAATGGCATATCTCTGTTCGCCATTAGTGATAAGCGAGTATACTCGTTGCTCGGGTGATCTCCGAGTATTTTGGTGTGCTCGGAGATTTAGTTTCTGTCAACTAGCTGCATGATTAATGGTTGCTGGACAGTCTGAATACATGTGGGGATTCCTTAACAAACAGGCATTCCTCACATGTATTCAGGCTGTCCAGCAGCCATAAATCATGCAGCTAGTCGACAGAAACTAAATCTCCGAGCACGCCAAAATACTCGGAGATCACCCGAGCATGCTCGGGAAAACCCAAGCAACGCGTATATTCGCTCATCAGTTTTCTCCATGTAAATCGAACCTATTATGTGTGATGATGACATTATTATTGCTGCCTTCCCTGTGTGATGTCCCTTATACCCCCACAATAATGATTTATGTATATGGGGGATATCTCCTATAATATAATAGGGTCTGTGGAGGGTCCGGCTTGTATCACGTTCTACCTCTGCTGCAGTGTAATCAGCAGGGACGTAATACTGAAGGAGACGTTCCTGCATCTTGAGCTTTTATCTTCCTGCAGTTTCTATGTCCTAATGTCATTTTTTATTCCTTTTTAGGCCTTGATCGGATCATTGAACCCGGGGAAAAATCCTTGTAAGAGCGACTATAAACCCATCAAACTGATCAGCAGTGGAGCCTTTGGGTGAGCTTTACTTTGGTATAATACTTATTTCTCAGGGCTCCTTATAGCGAGGCCTATGTCTCTGAGTCCTGCCCATGCAATGTTCCCATAGAGAAATGATGAGTCCACATCACTGTCCACATCTGTCTGCCACTATTCAGGTCAGTTAGGATGTGGCGTGGATGAGGACCCCCATAGGTGATCATTTATGGAGTGTTATTTTATATATTTCTGGATTTCCAGTGATGGCCCAACGTCTAGAATTAACCATTACTACAGGAAATCACTTAATGATGTCTATAGACGGGCTGTAAGTAAGAATTCATAATAAATCATGGATTTTCCTCCTCTCCAGGGCCGTCCACTTAGTTCGCCATAAAGACACAAACCAGATATGTGCGATGAAGAAAATGGACAAGCAGAACCTGAAAGATCCAAAGAGACTTGAATTGGCCTTTCTGGAGAGGGACATCTCCGCATTCGTTGATTGTCCCTTTGTGGCCTCCATGTTCTGCTCCTTTACTACTAAACTTCATCTGTGTATGGTCATGGAGTATGTACCAGGTAGGTCACTTCCATAGTATCTATATCCAGCCCACGTCTGCTGAATCCTAGCACCTATATATGTCCATAATGTGCCCACATGGCCGTTACATGTCAACTCTGCATTTACTACACGTTATCTGTTACCAAGATGCCTGAAAAACCATTGATCTCTGTGGAAGTCCCCCTGTATGTCCTCACCGAGCACGGCAGCAACTCCCACTATGGGGAAAAGGAGGATCTGCCTCTTAAGCAGTTTTTATAGATGAGAACTTCACAGAGAAATAAACGAGAGGCTTGTAGATGAGGCCCGGCGCGGTCTCTATGTATCGGGTCACTGTGTACTACATTACACAGTATATCTCTATATAGGCCATCCTGTCCCAATGGTCACTGTGTAGTATACAGTATACGCTCTACATTATACAGTATATCTGTATATAGGCCATCCTGTCCCAATGGTCACTGTGCAGTATACAGTATACGCTCTACATTACACAATATATCTCTATATAGGCCATCCTGTCCCAATGGTCACTGTGTAGTATACAGTATACGCTCTACATCACACAGTATATCTCTATATAGGCCATCCTGACCCAATGGTCACTGTGTAGTATACAGTATACGCTCTACATCACACAGTATATCTCTATATAGGCCATCCTGTCCCAATGGTCACTGTGTAGTATACAGTATACGCTCTACATTACACAGTATATCTGTATATAGGCCATCCTGTCCCAATGGTCACTGTGTAGTATACAGTATACGCTCTGCATCGCACAGTATATCTCTATATAGACCATCCTGTCCCAATGGTCACTGTGTAGTATACGCTCTACATTACACAGTATATCTCTATATAGGCCATCCTGTCCCAATGGTCACTGTGTAGTATACAGTATACGTTCTACATTACACAGTAAATCACTATATAGGCCATCCTGTCCCAATGGTCACTGTGTAGTATACAGTATACGCTCTACATTACACAGTATATCACTATATAGGCCATCCTGTCCCAATGTCTCCTCTTATTTCACATTCACCCTCATAATGTGTAATTTACACTGTAACAAACCCTCACCTGTCATATTTGCTTTGTCCTGTAGGAGGAGACTGTGGCAGTCTTATAAAGCACAGGGGTGCTTTATCAGTCCCCCTGGCTCGTATGTACATTGCTGAAACCGTTCTTGCTGTGGAATATCTGCACAGCTATGGTGTGGTGCACCGAGACCTAAAGCCTCAAAAGTAAGTGACCCTGCAGTATAATAAAGGGGAAGAAAGTTATAGTTTGTTCTACAGTCTATGGGTTATTACTTGGGCTGACACCATCTTTTCTTTCACAGTCTCCTGATAACATCAACAGGACATATTAAGGTCATCGATTTTGGGGTCTCAAAACTCGGTCTCATAAGACCGACATCAGACATCTACAAGGCTTCAACTAAGGACATCACCCACGAGTTCCTTGATGAAGAGGTCAGCTTTAATTACAAGATCTTGTACTTTACAGATCTCATCTCTTTCTCTGATAATTTCTCTATAAAACGTTAACATTGATGTTATTTGTCGCATTAATATTTATTAATCATCATCTCATTCTTCTGTTGGTTTCCAGACTTTGGGCACCCCTAAATACATGGCCCCAGAAGTTATCCTAAGGGAAGGCTATGGAAGGCCTGTTGACTGGTGGTCAGTAGGGATCATCCTGTATGAATTTCTGTTTGCAACTACACCATTTAAAGGGGCTTCCCAAAGAGATCTTTTACGCAGTGTCCTTGAGGGTAAGTAAAATAATCTGAGTGATATATGGCTTCACTGGTTCTGTGGTTTAGTTTCTAGCTTTAATAAGTAATTTTTTAAATGAAAACACTGTATTTTTCAGATTATAATACGCTCCGGATTATAAGGCGCACCCCAAATTTTGAGAAAAATAGGAAAAAAATATTTTTTTAATAAAACGGTGGTGCTTCTTACAATCTGTGCGTCTTATTGCTTACCGGGGTGGTGGCTGCGGTGAATCGGGGTATCAGGGTCACCACTGGAGGAAGCAGGGGTGGAGTGTTGCTGCAGGCCACAGGCTGGGATAAGGGAGTGCTCTGATGTGCGGTGCGCCGTTGCAGATGTCCAGTGGTGCTTCCAGGGGTCTCTGATGCTGTTTCTGGGGTCTCTCCTGCCACTGCGGGTGTCTCTGCTGCCCTGCAGGGGTCTCTGTTGCCGCTTCGGGGGTCTCCATTGTTATGGGGGGGCTCTGCTGACATTTTGTGAAAGGCTATAGCCCCCTCAGTTCCACCATGGTTTCCTGTGCGTTGGACTCTGGGAAAATGGCCGCCGGGGGCGGCGCATGCGCAGATGGAGATCTCAGCACCAAGATCTCGGGAAGTGAGATCTCAGCGCTGAAATCTCATCTCCAGAGATCTTGGTGCCATGATCTCCATTTGCGCATGCGCCGCCCCGGCGGCCATTTTCCCAGAGTCCATCGCACAGAAAATCATGGTGGAATTGCGTGGGGCTCTGGCCTTTCACAAAATGTCCACTGTAGCAACGGAAACCCCCCCGCAGTGGCACGGTAGATCACCACGTGACTCCGGAGACCCCCGCGCAGCACCGTCGGCCACCCGCAGCATTGCTGGTCACCTCCTCATCCCAGCTTGCAGCAACGGTACCGGTAAGGTATATACACATTATATGACGCACCCACATTTTCCCCCCAAATTTGGGGGAAAAAAGTGCTTCTTATAATCCATAAAATATGGTAAAGGAGATTTTATTTCCTGTAACATTTGCTTTTTATATTACAGATAACATAATTTGGACATATCATAAATACTCTTCGCCACTCGATGCTCGTAAAATGATCACTAAGCTACTCATTAAAAATCCAGCATATAGACTTGGGACAGGTAATATTATAATAGTATTATGACTTATTACACCTCTGTGACCAGACAAATTGTCGTGTCCATGAGGTTCAGCACTGAGGTTCTCTACTCTACCTACTTGTCCATTCTCAATTCTTCATGCTATGACTTTAAGTACATTTCCTTCATTTCGGCTCTGTTACATCTTCAGTTCAGGTTAAAATAAACTGTACAGAAACGGGGAAGTTTCTCTAACAGTGACTGTATCAATGTCTTTATTGTCTTACTTTTCCAGAAGGAGCAAATGAGATCAAAGTTCATCAATTTCTGCGTGTTTTAGACTTTGACAATCTTCTAAGTCAGGAGCCCCTGTTTGTGCCTAATCTAAATTCAGATGAAGACACCCACTACTTCATCAGTAAGTAAAATAAGACGTCATCTGCAAAAATACTGCTGTGTGTCCTGTCTTTCATTTTATGTGAAAATCAATTCACATCATTATTAGTGATAACATATTGACTGTCTAACTAGGTCTTATACTAATAATTTCTGATAACACTTGTATTTTGTAGTTCCTCGTAGCAGTCACAAACACATGAATTCAGATGAGGGGGACACAAGTGACGACAATGACTGGCCAGAAATAAAAAACTTTGTATCACCTTATCAAAGGTTTTTTAAAGTAAGTATGTAGCCAATAAAATGTCTAAAACCTATAATTACAAAAAAAAGCTTATAAATATTTCTGTTTTATATTTCTCTATGTGTTTTAGCTACATATCACCAATAACGGGATGATGACCAATGTAGAGCCTTTGTCACCTGCACAGTGTTCCCAAGAGAACAGCGAAATACACTCAGACATGTGAGTAGACTATTATTATGAGATTTAGTTCTGATGTACAGAACTAAATGCAAGACACGAGTAACACAAATCTAAATCCAGCATCGACAAGTCCATCATTGCTGATCTTTGTAGGTCTGGCTTGTGTTAACATGGCCATAACAGCTGATCATTTTGACCAGCCATTCATTTCCAGCTCATTACAGTCCAATATTACTAGTTGGGGTCCTGAGCATGATATCTCCTCCATATTGTCCTAATTGTCATTACAGACAGGTGTTCTTCCCCTTTGTATTGTTTTTATTTTTAATTTACTTGTCCTTCTTCTACCAAAAAGGCCGAAGGAATCTTCCCCTTCCAAAACTGATGGAAACTATGAAGAACCTATGTCACCTCCAGTGTGTTTCCCCAGAGAACAGTGAAAAGCATGCAGACATGTGAGTAGATGATCATTATTATGAGATTTAGTTCTGATCTATGTTCAGAACCACATACAAGACACGAGTAACACACAATTCTAAATCCAGCATCCAACACCCCATCATTACTGATGTCTGTGGGTCTGGCTTGTGTTAACACGGCCATAACAGCTGATCATTTCGACCAGCCTTTCATTTCCAGCTCATTACAGGCCAATATTACCAGTTGGGGTCCTGAGCATGAGATCTCCTCCATGTTGTCCTAATTGGCCTTACAGACAGATGTTCTTCCCCTTTGTATTGTTTTTATTTTTAATTTGTCTTTCTTCCACCAAAAAGGTCAAAGGAATCTTCCCCTTCCAAAACTGATGGAAATAATGAAGAGCCCATGTCACCTCCAGTGTGTTCCCCAGAGAACAATGAAAAGCATGCAGACATGTAAGTAGATTATCATTATTATGATATTTAGTTTTGGTCTATGTTCAGAACCAAATACAAGATCTGAGTAAAACCAATCTAAATCCATCATCCACCACCCCATCATTGCTGATGTCTGTGGGTCTTGCTTGTGTTAACTCGGCCATAACAGCTGATCATTTCGACCAGCCATTGATTTCCAGCTCATTACAGGCCAATATTACTAGTTGGGGTCCTGAGCATGGGATCTCCTCCATGTTGTCCTAATTGGCCTTACAGACAGGTGTTCTTCCCCTTTGTATTGTTTTATTTTTAATTTACTTGTCTTTCTTTTACCAAAAAGGCCAAAGGAATCTTCCCCTTCCAAAACTGATGGAAACTATGAAGAACCTATGTCACCTCCAGTGTGTTCCCCAGAGAACAGTGAAAAGCATGCAGACATGTGAGTAGATTATCATTATTATGAGATTTCGATCTGATCTATGTTCAGAACCACATACAAGACATGAGTAACACAATTCTAAATCCAGCATCCAACACCTCATCATTACTGATGTCTGTGGGTCTGGCTTGTGTTACTCGGCCATAACAGCTGATCATTTCGACCAGCCTTTCATTTCCAGCTCATTACAGGCCAATATTTTACCAGTTGGGGTCCTGAACATGGGATCTCCTCCATGTTGTCCTAATTGGCCTTACAGACAGGTGTTCTTCCCCTTTGTATTGTTTTTATTTTTAATTTGTCTTTCTTCCACCAAAAAGGTCAAAGGAATCTTCCCCTTCCAAAACTGATGGAAATAATGAAGAGCTCATGTCACCTCCAGTGTGTTCCCCAGAGAGCAGTGAAAAGCATGCAGACATGTAAGTAGATTATCATTATTATGATATTTAGTTTTGGTCTATGTTCAGAACCAAATACAAGACCTGAGTAAAACCAATCTAAATCCATCATCCACCACCCCATTATTATTATGATATTTAGTTTTGGTCTATGTTCAGAACCAAATACAAGACCTGAGTAAAACCAATCTAAATCCATCATCCACCACCCCATCATTGCTGATGTCTGTGGGTCTTGCTTCTGTTAACTCGGCCATAACAGCTGATCATTTCAACAGCCATTAATTTCCAGCTCATTACAGGCCAATATTACCAGTTGGGGTCCTGAGCATGGTATCTCCTCCATGTTGTCCTAATTGGCCTTACAGACAGGTGTTCTTCCCCTTTGTATTGTTTTTATTTTTGATTTGTCTTTCTTCTACCAAAAAGGCCGAAGGAATCTTCTCCTTCCAAAACTGATGGAACCAGTGAAGAACCTATGTCACCTCCATTGTGTTCTCCAGAGAACAGTGAAAACCACTCAGACATGTGAGTAGATTATCATTATTATGAGATTTAGTTCTGATCTATGTTCAGAACCAAATACAAGACACGAGTAACACAAATCTAAATACAGAATTCACCACTCCATCATTGATGATCTCTGTGGGTCTGGTTTGTGTTACTCGGCCATAACAGCTGATCATTTTTACCAGCCATTCATTTCCAGCTCATTACAGGCCAATATTACTAGTTGGGGTCCTGAGCATGGGATCTCCTCCATGTTGTCCTAATTGGCCTTACAGACAGGTGTTCTTCCCCTTTGTATTATTTTTATTTTTAATTTGTCTTTCTTCTACTAAAAAGGCCGAAGGAATCTTCCCCTTCCAAAACTGATGGAACCAGTGAAGAACCTACGTCACCTCCATTGTGTTCTCCAGAGAACAGTGAAAACCACTCAGACATGTGAGTAGATTATCATTATTATGAGATTTAGTTCTGATCTATGTTCAGAACCAAATACAAAACACGAGTAAACACAATCTAAATACAGAATTCACCACTCCATCATTGATGATCTCTGTGGGTCTGGTTTGTGTTACTCGGCCACAACAGCTGATCATTTTTACCAGCCATTCATTTCCCGCTCATTAGAGGCCAATATTACTAGTTGGGGTCCTGAGCATGAGATCTCCTCCATGTTGTCCTAATTGGCCTTACAGACAGGTGTTCTTCCCCTTTGTATTATTTTTATTTTTAATTTACTTGTCTTTCTTCTACCAAAAAGGCTGAAGGAATCTTCCCCTTCCAAAACTGATGGAAACAGTGAAGAACCTATGTCACCTCCATTGTGTTCTCCAGAGAACAGTGAAAACCACTCAGACATGTGAGTAGATTATCATTATTATGAGATTTAGTTCTGATCTATGTTCAGAACCAAACACATGACACGAGAAACACAAATTTAAATGCAGAATCCACCACTTCATCATTGATGATCTCTGTGGGTCTGGCTTGTGTTACTCGGCCATAACAGCTGATCATTTCAACCAGCCATTCATTTCCAGCTCATTACAGGCCAATATTACTAGTTGGGGTTCTGAGCATGGGATCTCCTCCATGTTGTCCTAATTGGCCTTACAGACAGGTGTTCGTCCCCTTTGCATTGTTTTTATTTTTAATTTGTCTTTCTTCCACCAAAAAGGCCGCAGGAATCTTCCCCTTCCAAAACTGATGGAACCAGTGAAGAACCTATGTCACCTCCAGTGTGTTCCCTAGAGAACAGTGAAAAGCATGCAGACATGTGAGTAGATTATCATTGTTATGAGATTTCGTTCTGATCTATGTTCAGAACCAAACATACGACACGAGTAACACAAATTTAAATGCAGAATCCACCACTTCATCATTGATGATCTCTGTGGATCTGGCTTGTGTTACTCGGCCATAACAGCTGATCATTTCATCCAGCCATTCATTTCCAGCTCATTACAGGCCAATATTACTAGTTGGGGTTCTGAGCATGGGATCTCCTCCATGTTGTCCTAATTGGCCTTACAGACAGGTGTTCGTCCCCTTTGCATTGTTTTTATTTTTAATTTGTCTTTCTTCCACCAAAAAGGCCGAAGGAATCTTCCCCTTCCAAAACTGATGGAACCAGTGAAGAACCTATGTCACCTCCAGTGTGTTCCCCAGAGAACAGTGAAAAGCATGCAGACATGTGAGTAGATTATCATTATTATGAGATTTCGTTCTGATCTATGTTCAGAACCAAACATACGACACGAGTAACACAAATTTAAATGCAGAATCCACCACTTCATCATTGATGCTCTCTGTGGATCTGGCTTGTGTTACTCGGCCATAACAGCTGATCATTTCATCCAGCCATTCATTTCCAGCTCATTACAGGCCAATATTACTAGTTGGGGTCCTGAGCATGGGATCTCCCCATGTTGTCCTAATTGGCTTTCAGACAGGCGTTCTTCCCGTTTTCTATTGTTTTTACTTGTAATTTTCTTGTCTTTCTTCTACCAAACAGGCAGAAAGAATCATCTTCTTCCAAAACTAATGGAGACAATCAGTGTTTAACTGCTAAAACCAGTGAGTCTTCCTCGCCCTCACTGCAAGGTATGTACAGGTTTAGTGGCCGTCCAATTATAGCTTATGATTCAAAATTATGTGAATTGTGTCGACCCGCCACCACAATTGTGGGTTTCCAAGGCAATGGGGTACTCAGAGCCGAGCCCATGGAAGTCTATGGGGTTTGTCACAGGTAGCGGTGGCTCGGTCTGTGGCCCTGGCGGTCTGGCGTATGTTGGGGGAATATTTACAGGGGATAGATATATTTACAGTTCGTGACGCCACCTGTAGTCTCTGGTAATTTGTACCAGCGCTGCTGTAGATCTCTGAGGGATGGTGAGGCAGCTAGATGTCGGGTCCCCTACAGGTGGGACTCTTCCCTCAGGTCGATGGTTATGGTGGGGTTGTGCAGGCATGCAATTAAATAACTCAGTCTCACACCGTCAGCGTCTTTCCATACCTTTTACTTGTTAGATGGTAAGGCAGGTCCCAGGGAGGCTGATGGGGTTGATGGAGGATGAGTTTTGAGGCAACGGCTGAGCAAGGCAGGGGCCTCCTTTACTTTCCAATGATGATGAGTCCAACCAGCATAAAGCGTAGTTCACTCCTGAAACTTCAGCTATTTCAAAGCTGTACTGCCCGGTCAGTTTTGTGGTCGGAGCCTTCCTGTGAGAAACTAGGTTCTTCTATGCTTGGCCTAGCTCAAAGTTCCTATTCCACCTGACCCCTGTTACGTACTGACACTTCAAGGGCTGCTTTCTGTTACCTAAGGTCCAGTAAGCCTCTGGTTTTTCTACCACTATGCGTGAAGCTATAGTGATGCTTCGGTCTCCAGTGACCGGTGACAATGTGCAGGATACTTCAATCCTAAAGCACTTCTGATTTCCTTCCACTGTGCCTTTCGACTTGCTCAAACTCTCAATCTCAGCACTGACTAGGCTAAGGTGAACTGGCTCACCTGTACTAGCCTCCACTACTGCACTGTCTCTCTGAATCGACAGGAATCTTGGTGCTCCAGACAGGCACTCCTTCTCTCTCCCTTTACCTCAGGAGACACTACAAGACTCTCTTGTGCTCAAAACCACACCCCTCTACACCCCTGCGGGGTGTGTCCGAAGTATATGTGATGTCATGTAGAGCCCTTAACCGTTACCTCTCCACTCATCCTCCTGGTATTGTGTACCTTAAATACCAGGGCTACACATTCCCCCATGGTAAACGACAGCACTCCCGGGCTGTGAAATACAAAGAGACAATTTTGTTTATGCATTAAACATTAACATTAACTCGTCCCATCCGGGAGGTAAGGATTTCTTGAACGTTGCAAACAAAACATTAAATATAGAAAAATACAAAATATTAAATAGACATGTTCATATAATAAACGGCAAGATTCTTGTGAAGGACCCGCACCAAACCTTCAACGTGGGTCCTGGGTGGGCTGCAGGACATATGAATGCAGACCTCACTCAGTGCCACACCACACGGGTTTTATGTTCAGAGGTAAGTCAAGACTTCGTGTGAAACCATTATAAGGCACCTTAGTGCAACTATTTACAAGATAAGTTCTGGGCTGGCACAGTCCTCAGCCTCTCAGTCCATTATAAGACACCATAAGGAAAAGACACATATATATATATACTTTTTACAATATTCACATTAATTTGTTATAATTACTGCTGGTATCGAATGGGTATCTTCCCTTTTGTGATTCGCTCTGATCTACGTGGAGTAGCTTCAGGTATATTAAGTTGTGATCTGTCTGCACTGCGTAACGGCAAACTATAGAACTGCCTCAATCTTTCTATGGATCTGGCAAGCGTACTGATGGCTGGGCGGTGTGAGTCAGCTTCACCAGGGGATCCCATAGTATGGGGCGCTGCTTCTGATGATCCTTCTTGAGATTCCGTAGGTTGAGGTGTTGCTGGAATGGGTAACTCCTGAACGGACTCAACTGGCACCACGGACACAACTGGAGGTAGAACTTCCTCTTGTGGCTGATAAAACTGCAACACCGGAACTATTACAGCATCTCCCAGTCGGGGCCAATCCGCAGGAAAATCTCCCAGATCCGTGTGTATGACCTCTTCCTTTCCTTCCTCTTGATTGATGACAGGGTTCTTTTCACAAAGCTTTAAGGGTACTGGACACAATTTCAAATGGTCTCTGGACACAGTGGTTATTGTTCTTCCTCCGTCCTTACTGATGATACAAATTTTTCTGTTGTCATATTTAGAATCTTGTACAACGTAGGGTTCTTGTTCCCACTGGTTATCCAATTTGTGCATTTTCCTTTTCCTTTTTAATACCACTTCTCCAGGCATCAAAGGCTTGGCAGGAGCATTTCTGTTGTAAATATCTTCCTGTTTCTCCCGTGCCTTGTTGAGACTTTCTTCTACACAGGTTTGCACTCGTCTGTACTGCTCTTGCCGATTGATGTCCCAGTTTTCAATGGTGTCGTCTGCCTCCGGTTCTACCACTCCAAGTTCTAAATCCATTGGTAGTCTTCCGGGCCTTGCTCTCATAAGATAGGCTGGAGTGCAGTTAGTAGAACTTACAGGTATATGGTTATACAAGTCAACCAAATCAGGTAGTAAGTCCGGCCATCGATTTCTGTCTTCCAACGGTATGGATCTCAACAAGTCAAGGACAATATGGTTCATTTTTTCGCAAAGACCGTTGGTTTGAGGGTGGTATGGCGTTGTTCTAATTTTCTTGCACCCGTACATGTGACAGAATTCCTTGAATAAATCAGCTTCGAAAGCAGGTCCTTGATCGGTTAATACTTGCTCCGGATACCCATGCGGTCTGCAGAAGCTTGCTTGAAAGGTTTTCGCGGCCGTCACTGCGGTCTGATCCTTAACTGGAACAACCACCAGAAATCTGGAGTAATGGTCCACCATGGTCAGGGCGTATGAGTATCCAGATCTACTTGGCGACAGTTTGACGTGGTCCAGGGCCACAATCTCCAGGGGGCGAGTCGTCCGGATAGGTTGCAGGGGTGCCTTCTGACTACCGTAGTCCTTCCTTCTGAGACCACAGGGTCCACAGTTCCGACACCACCTCTCAATGGAGCTGCGCATCCCTACCCAGTAGAACCGGCATCTCAACAGGGTCTCCAGCCAAAGTGTCCTGCTTGATCGTGGTATGCTTCCAACACCATTGGGACATCTGCCTTGGGGACCACGATTTGCCAGACCATCTCATGGGTTCTGGGGTTGACGTATCTCCTACACAACTTCTCACGGTATAGGAACAACCTGCTTTTCTCGTTCCACAAGAGCTTGGCTGACATAGGTGCATCCTTTTCCAAAGAGGAGCCTTCCTGTCTTAACAACTCCTTGATGCGGCTGACCACTGGATCACTGTCCTGAGTCTCTTTCCAGCTGTGATGGGGTAAAGGATTTAATGTTGCACCATACTGCTTTCTGTTGACTCGATGCTCGTGGACTACCCCATTTCGATGGAATGCAGGTAGCTCAATTTCTTCCAGGTCGTCCGATTCTTCTTCCGTATCAGAGTCATGCGGCATTCGAGACAATGCGTCAGCATTAGCATTCTTTCGACCTGCCCGGTACTTGATAGTAAACTGGTAATTGGACAACCGAGCCATCCATCGCTGCTCCATGGCACCCAGCTTGGCGGTTTCCAGGTGCGTTAAGGGGTTGTTATCTGTAAACGCAGTGAACCGATTGGAGGCCAGATAATGCTTAAATCTTTCAGTAATGGCCCAGACCAGCGCCAGAAACTCCAGCTTGAAGCTGCTATAATTTTCCGGATTCCTTTCAGTTGGCCTGAGTTTTCTGCTGGCATATGCGATGACTTTTTCTTGGCCATTCTGCTTCTGACTGAGAACTGCTCCCAACCCTTCATTACTGGCGTCGGTGTACAACAGGAACGGTTGGCTGTAATCAGGATAGGTTAAGATCTCATCACCTGTAAGGATCTCTTTCATCTTTTGGAATGCTTCAGCCTGTTCCTTACCCCAATTAAAGGGAGGGTTTCTGCTCTTTAGGGATTGTCCTACTAGGAGGTCCTGTAAAGGAGCTGCCTTCTTCGTGTAATCTTTCACGAATCTCCTGTAGTAACCCGTTAGTCCCAGGAACTGTCGCACTTCCTTAAGGTTCTTCGGCTCCGGCCACTTCTGGATGGCAGTGACTTTCTCTGGGTCCGGCGCTACTCCTTCCGAACTGACGATGTGCCCCAAGTATTGTACCTTCTGTTTGAGTAGATGGCATTTTGAGGGTTTTAATTTCATCCCGTACCTGGACAGGGACTCGAATACTTCAGCCAGGTGCTTCAGATGATCCTCATAAGTCTTGGAATACACGATGACATCGTCTAGGTATAGCAGCACGGTTTTCAAAATTGAGATGTCCCAGGCAGTTCTCCATCACTCTCTGAAATGTTCCTGGGGCACTACTGAGCCCAAACGGCATTCTGTCGAACTCACAGAGCCCCATTGGGGTGGTGAAAGCCGTTTTCTCACGATCCTCCTCAGCCACAGCCACTTGCCAGTAACCACTAGTCAGATCAAGGGTAGAAAAGTAGTTAGCCGTTTTCAGAGCAGCTAATGATTCCTCTATGCGTGGTAACGGGTATGCATCCTTGTGTGTTATGCGGTTCACCTGCCTGTAATCCACACACATTCTCATACTACCATCTTTCTTTTTAACCAGAACTAGAGGGGCTGCCCAGGGGCTACAACTATCCCTTATCACCCCGGCCTTCTTCATATCATGCAACATTTCTTTAGCCTTCTGATAATGGGCTGGGGGTATAGGCCTATACCGCTCCTTGATGGGAGGATGACTGCCTGTAGGGATATGATGTTGGACTCCCTTAATTACCCCAAAATCAAGTGGGTGCTTGCTAAACACTTGGGCATACTCTTGCACCACCCGTAATACCCCTTGCTTCTGGTGAGCGGGAGTGGTGTCCGTCCCAACATGGAGTTGCTGACACCACTCCGCCACCTGAGTTGCTGGGTCATTGTCCTCCGCTATTTGACAGGAGTCTAAGGACTCAGCCGGAAGAATAGAATTATTGTCGACAGCATGTAGTTTAGCAATGGTTGCATAACGGGGTAAGTTTACCTCATCATCTCCCCAATTGAGAAGCCGTACCGGTACTCTTCCATTCACCACTTCTACTACTCCCCTAGCAGTCATAAGTGTAGGTCTATGTTCTGAATGGTGGGGTTCTACTACAGCTTGGTAATTCTGTCCTCTCAGACCTATGGCTGCCCTGCACCAGATAATCATTTCACTCATTGGGGGTATCACAATAGGATCCGAGTCAGTGACCCGTACATTACCAATTTCGCCGTCTGTAAGCTTCGCTTGCTGCTGACACACCAGGGCCCGGATCTCTCTTTGGATTACTCCTTTCTGCCTTGGTCGGGCAATCTCAGCGAGCTGTTGGAGCAAGAACACAACTTCTCCCAAACAATTACCGATAATGTTAGTACCCAAAATTATATTTAAACCGTTCTCCTCATTTCAGTCTTTACTACCAGAAGCCCCTGGTCTTTCAACTCCTCTCTGCCCACCTTTACATCTACACATTTTGTCCCGAGTACTTCTACAGGAAGACCATTAGAAGCATATACGGTAAAGTCAGGGCTCGGGGGTTTAAGACTGTCCAATGACCAGTACTTAGTATATAGGGCATCAGGTATTAGGGTCACCTGGGACCCAGTGTCTAACAGTGCCGGAACTGCAATACCATCTAAGATGAAGGACAGGTAGGGTCGCCCACCCACATACCTGCGGTTCCAGTCTAGGGGGCCTGACGGGTATTCTCCTGGGTGTTGGCCCTCGGACCCAGGTTCTGCCCGTTTAAAGGACACTGTGGAGACATATGACCTTTCCGGTTGCATCGATAACAGATGATCTCTCGACGAGGAGGGTGTTGATCAGAGGTCGCTCCTGGGGGTGGCGTTGTCCTCCTCCGGGGGGGCGACGTCTTCTTTCTTCTCCGGTGCATCCACGGGACGTCTTCTGGGCAGTCAGCTAACAAGATCTTCCCTTCCTCCTCTTTCCGCAGCTGCAGGGCACTCATTACAGCAGCCAGATTTTTAGTCAGCTGGCGCACCTCTGAGCGCAGACAATCCAATTCACTGGGAGTGTCACCGGCGTTTTGGTTTCGGCCACTAACGGGGAACAGGGGGTTACTGCCGGTTTCCAGAGTGACTTCACCCTGATGATGTTGGGTTGCCACCTCAGGTTTGCCCAGGGGCCGCAGCCCTTTTATTGCCATGTCTTTTAGGGCATCAAAGGTAGCATCCGGATGATCTAAGGACCACCAGTTTACAGTTCTGCGTTCCTCTTGGGATCTCAATCCCTGGATAAATTGTTCTTTCAGCATTTTATTCTCATCGATAGCATTTAAATTATTAATGTGCTTAAGAGCTCTCAGGGCTCCTTGTAGTCGGCAAGCGTAGTCCCGGATGCTGTCACCTGGCTGTTGTGAACAGTGATAGAAGGCCATCCGGAGATCCGTTTCCGTGCGGTCTTCAAATATGGCATGCAGCTTAAGGAAGATCGCAGGTACCGACTCCTGATCAACGGTATCCCAAGTCTCCACTTCCCTCTCAGCAGCGCCAGTTAGCTGCCCTATTAGCACAGCAGCTTTTTGTCTCTCAGGCATGGAGTACATTTCTAGGATGCTGCATAACTTCCGCTTGAAGCCTGCTAATGTGCCTGGCTCACCGCTGTACTGGGGAAGCCATTTCGCCCCAGGCATATATGGGAGCGTTAGTGGCATGATCGGGACCACCGGACTGAGTGCTGGGCCTGCGCCCCCATCTGGCGCTACAACGCCACGCGGTGCGGGATTGGGGCCTCCGGCTGGGGCCGCACTGTCGGCCGGTTGTTGTGACATCTTAGCGCCCCCTTGGTTAAACGGAGCCTACCGGTTTCAGATGCTGCTACTTCACAGGCACAGCAGTGGGAACAGGACCTTCGTCGCAGGCGCTCTGATGTCAGAGCGTTCACTTCCTGTTGCAGGACCTGCCGCTGAGTCAGAGCCGGGGGCGTGTCCAAGACTTTGCGTGCTCTTTCAGGTACGCCCACCTTCTTCTCCAGCGCCTTAGGGCGCGAATCTGGCGGCAAATATGGCGGTATTTGGCGCCAAACAATAGCAACAGTCTTTTTCATCAAAACACTCCACAGGCACACAGGGCTCGCAATGCTGCAAGTTTCGTATCCTGTTCGTGACGCCAAAGTTTTGTGTCGACCCGCCACCACAATTGTGGGTTACCAGGGCAATGGGGTACTCAGAGCCGAGCCCATGGAAGTCTATGGGGTTTGTCACAGGTAGCGGTGGCTCGTCTGTGGCCCTGGCGGTCTGGCATATGTTGGGGGAATATTTACAGGGGATAGATATATTTACAGTTCGTGACGCCACCTGTAGTCTCTGGTAATTTGTACCAGCGCTGCTGTAGATCTCTGAGGGGATGGTGAGGCAGCTAGATGTCGGGTCCCCTACAGGTGGGACTCTTCCCTCAGGTCGATGGTTATGGTGGGGTTGTGCAGGCATGCAATTAAATAACTCAGTCTCACACCGTCAGCGTCTTTCCATACCTTTTACTTGTTAGATGGTAAGGCAGGTCCCAGGGAGGCTGATGGGGTTGATGGAGGATGAGTTTTGAGGCAACGGCTGAGCAAGGCAGGGGCCTCCTTTACTTTCCAATGATGATGAGTCCAACCAGCATAAAGCGTAGTTCACTCCTGAAACTTCAGCTATTTCAAAGCTGTACTGCCCGGTCAGTTTTGTGGTCGGAGCCTTCCTGTGAGAAACTAGGTTCTTCTATGCTTGGCCTAGCTCAAAGTTCCTATTCCACCTGACCCCTGTTACGTACTGACACTTCAAGGGCTGCTTTCTGTTACCTAAGGTCCAGTAAGCCTCTGGTTTTTCTACCACTATGCGTGAAGCTATAGTGATGCTTCGGTCTCCAGTGACCGGTGACAATGTGCAGGATACTTCAATCCTAAAGCACTTCTGATTTCCTTCCACTGTGCCTTTCGACTTGCTCAAACTCTCAATCTCAGCACTGACTAGGCTAAGGTGAACTGGCTCACCTGTACTAGCCTCCACTACTGCACTGTCTCTCTGAATCGACAGGAATCTTGGTGCTCCAGACAGGCACTCCTTCTCTCTCCCTTTACCTCAGGAGACACTACAAGACTCTCTTGTGCTCAAAACCACACCCCTCTACACCCCTGCTGGGTGTGTCCGAAGTATATGTGATGTCATGTAGAGCCCTTAACCGTTACCTCTCCACTCATCCTCCTGGTATTGTGTACCTTAAATACCAGGGCTACACAGAATCAGCACATGAAGGCTCCAAAGCTTACTTACTTTATCTTACTTTATTCCCGTTGCTCCCCTGAGTATTCTGTGTTTGTGTTATGGGCCTTTTTATTTAGTGCTAATTTTACTGTCTTTACCTAGAGTGCGGTGCTCTCGGGATCCTCTTAGGCGTGTCTTTAGGTTGCTCTGCAATATTAAGCTGTGAGCTACGCCCCTATGGTAAAGACCATAAAAGCACTAAATAAAAAGGCCCATATCTCTACAACCCTATGGTGGATTTTAAGAAGACAAATATCAGAATACTAAGGGGAGCAGCAGTCATAAAAGAAGAGTGAATCTCAGACACTTTTCATCTGGTGACATTGAAGTTTTATCCTACTGATCATATAATAACACTGCGGCTTGCTGCATGATAATTAGGGGACATGATAATGTCATGATAATGACATGATAATAACACTGCGGCTTGCTGCAAGTAATGTAATGATAATAAGGGGACATGGTTCCTTGGGGAGACCCCACATGGCAGCACACAGAAAAGCTACAGGTGCATATTAATCAGTTTGTATAACGCTATAAAGATACAAAGCTAATCTTTTACGAGTTTATCAACATTTTTTTTCTGACTTTTTATTAGAATCTCCAGTTCAGAAGAAAAGAAAATTATTTTTAAAGCTGAGAAAACGACAAAAAACAGAGAAAGTAGAAGATGGGGAAAGTAGGCGAGGTAAGTGTGACAATAAGCTCCAAGTTTTAAGTTGTAAGTGAGAAGAATTCATGTGGAGCAGATGTTATCTGTGAGTGGTGGGATTGTCATATGTGTGATGGCTGACATCAGTGGTGGGATTGTCATATGCACAATGACTGGCATCAGTGATGGGATTGTCACATGAATGATGACTGACGTCAGTGGTGGGATTGTCACATGTATGATGACTGACGTCAGTGGTGGGATTGTCACATGTATGATGACTGACGTCAGTGGTGGGATTGTCACATGTGTGATGACTGAGAATAATCCCGCACCTCTGTATGAAGTAGATTCCTCTACCGTTCTGTCACAGTGACACCACACTAGTACCCTCTAATATGGAGTCCCATTCCTTATATTAGTTTTACATCTTTTCTCGTAGGTTCTATCTTCCGCCGGATGATATCATCCTGCCGGCGTGGATTATCCAGGGCTGCTCGCGCTGTCAGAGAAAGCTGCATTTTTGCACCTTGTCATCGAGGCACCATAAACATCTCGGGGACAGAAAAACCCCACATCTAGCGCCCTGAAGACACTACAGCACGTCCACCATCAATGCTGTACCTGTGTGGAAGGACATGTACCATCTACCTGAGGCCTCCAGACCAGCAACAAACACCTGCAAAAGTTGAAGGCTCCTCCAAGAACATTCATCCTTCCATGCATTTTTTTATTAATATAAATAAATAAACATTTAAAATTGATTTATGTCTTTTTGAATTTAATTGATTGTCACTGACATTTTGGTATATCAATACCATACATCATATCATATAGAGTATGTCTTAAGGGTTGGATCCCAAACTTTAAAACAGCAGTTCTATGTCTCCCATTAATCCTCCTTTAAACCCTGGACAAGAGTGGAGGAGAGGACCAGAGGTTCTGTTATTCCTAAGGGTATATACACATAGAGCCTTGTAGAGGCCAGCATACCATTCTGTATTGCTGGCAGCTGAGCTTTAGGAAATCTCCCTGCCCGGAGATGCGCACACCGACAATGGTTCAAAAAACATTATAATGGCTGTCCCATCTCTAATTTTCCATTACACTTTCTATATCGTTACATTATCCCCTACCATGCTAACCCCCAGCGTCGGACTGGAGCACCTTGGGCCCACCAGAGAAAATTATTCTTGGGGCCCACTATGTAGCTACATATAAATAAATACAAGACCACCAATTGTGTGGTAAACACGCTAATATCAGGATACAATATAAGGTAGTACACATCTTAATTATGTAGCTGGGGTTGGAGTATCCCCCTCATAGAATATAATGTAGCCCCCTCATAGAATATAATGTAGCCCCCTCATAAAATATAAAGTAACCCCTCTCATAGAATATAATGTAGCCTTCCTCATAGAATATAATGCAGCCCCCTCATAGAATATAATGCAGCCCCACTTATAGAGTATAATGCAGTACCCCACAAAATATAATGCAACCGCCTTATAAGGTATAATGCAGCCCCATAGAATATAATGCAGCACCCTCATATGGTATAATGCAGCCCCCTCATATAGTATAATGCAGCCCCTCCACAAAATATAATGTAGCCACCTCAGAGTATAATGTTATGCAACCCCCTCTAAGGTAGCCTCCCCATAGAATATACTGTAGCCCCCTCATAGGGCATAATGCAGCCCCCCTCTTATAGTATGATGTAGCCTCCTTAGAGAATAATGCAGCCTCCACACAGAATATTATGCAGCCCCCCCCACAAAATATAATGTAGCCCCTTCATAAAATATAATGCAGCCCCTCATAGGGTATAATGTAGACCCCTGCACCTCCATCATTGTTCTCCCCCTCTACCCACATCATTGCTCTATATACAGCACTGTGCACACAGATCCCCTCTATATACAGCGTTGTGCACACAGAAATCCACTATATACAGCAATGTGCTCGCAGATACCTACTATATACAGCACTGTGCACACAGATCCCCTATATATATAGCACTGTGCACACAGATCCCCTATAAGTGCTGTGCACGATTCCACAATTAATGCGCTGTGCACACAGATTCCCTCTATACACAGCACTATGCACACTGATCTCTTCCGCATACAGCGCTGTGCACCCTGATCCCTCCGTATACAGCACTGTGCACTCTGATCCCCTCCGTATACAGCACTGTGCACTCTGATCCCCTCCATATACAGCACTGTGCACTCTGATCCCCTCCGTATACAGCACTGTGCACACTGATCCCCTCCGTATGCAGTGCTGTGCATACCGATCCCCTCCGTATACAACGATGTGCACACAGATCCCTTCTATATACACCACTGTGCACACTGCAGGAACTGATGCTCTCTACAGCGCTGTGGGTACTAATCCTCTATACAGTACAGACCAAAAGTTTGGACACACCTTCTCATTCAAAGATTTTTCTGTATTTTCATGGCTATGAAAATTGTAGAATCACGCTGAAGGCATCAAAACTATGAATTAACACGCAGAAAAGGTGAACGGATGGACTCTACATGCCTAGTTCCCACCGTGAAGCATGGAGGAGGAGGTGTGATGGTGTGGGGGTGCTTTGCTGGTGACACTGTTGGGGATTTATTCAAAATTGAAGGCATACTGAACCAGCATGGCTACCACAGCATCTTGCAGCGGCATGCTATTCCATCCGGTTTGCGTTTAGTTGGACCATCATTTATTTTTCAACCTGACAATGACCCCAAACACACCTCCAGGCTGTGTAAGGGCTATTTGACCAAGAAGGAGAGTGTTGGGGTGCTACGCCAGATGACCTGGCCTCCACAGTCACCAGACCTGAACCCAATCGAGATGGTTTGGGGTGAGCTGGACCGCTCACCGCTTCAATTTTGAATAAATCCCCAACAGTGTCACCAGCAAAGCACCCCAACATCATCACACCACCTCCTCCATGCTTCACGGTGGGAACCAGGCATGTAGAGTCCATCCGTTCACCTTTTCTGCGTGCAAACAGTAATCAAAGGAAAAGGAGGCTACTTTGAAGAACCTAGAATATAAGACATATTTTCAGATGCTTCACACTTTTTTGTAAAGTGTAGTGTATAATTCCACATGTGTTAATTCATAGTTTTGATGCCTTCAGTGTGATTCTACAATTTTCATAGACATGAAAATACAGAAAAATTGTTGAATGAGAAGGTGTGTCCAAACTTTTGGTCTGTACTGTATACAGTGCTATGCATACTATGGTAACAATTCTCTGTGTAAACGGTGAAGAGCACACACTGTGCATTTGTGTGGCCCAGCTATGTCAGGCACACATATATCCAGGAAAATGCACAGGAAGGTAACCGCAACGCTTGATATCCATTCACTTCACTTACACTTTCAGACACACCCATCAGGGGTATAAAAGGGAGTGACACGTAGCAACAGTGTGCAGTCTTTCGTTCAGTTTTGGAGGGAGAGGAGTTCAGTCAGTCAGCTTCCTGTCTTAGGACAGTGCAGTTCAGTCTCAGTCCAGTCTGGACTTGGAGGATACTGAGAGATGCTCAGTGAGCTCTAGGAGAAAGCTGACATTTCCATCAAAAGCTACAAGTGCTTATGTTAAGAGCGGGAAGCAGGGCGAAGGGCGCAGTGGAGAAGACAGAGAGAAGTGCTTTAGGTATTGGATTACCTGCACTAATTCACCGGACACCGGGGTCCGAAGCGTTGCTAGTGTTTCAAGCATAGTAACAAGATAACCGGAGGCTATCTGGACTACAGGTCGCAGAGAGCAGCCCTAAGCGCTGATACGTAACCGGAGTCAGGGAGAACGGGGACTTTGAGTCAAGTGCACGACAAAAGTAAGGACTTAGTTCTCTCAACATCTGATAATCAGAGACATAGAAGGCTCCACCACAATGTCGGCCGGGCGTTGCAGCTATTGAGAAAGCTGGAGATTGTAGAGTTAACTTCGCTTCATGCAAGTTTGGACTCAGATATATATGAAGTAAAGGAGGCCTCTAACCTGCTCAGCGGTTACCCGAATGTGCATTCTCCACCCCAACCAGCTCTCTGGGATCTTCTTGAAACACCTACAAGTAAAGGTATGAAAAGAAGCTGCATTGTGTGTGACTGAATTCTTAACTACACCCTGCATCATCACCATAGACTTCCAGGGACCAGTCTC
This sequence comes from Oophaga sylvatica, assembly GCA_033576555.1. NCBI lineage: Eukaryota > Metazoa > Chordata > Amphibia > Anura > Dendrobatidae > Oophaga > Oophaga sylvatica. The sequence continues at coordinate 556,514,391 of JARQOD010000002.1, read as the reverse complement.
ACCTGTGGGAGACTTACCACCCAGCTGCCCCATAACATCCCCTGTGAAGATCCTTATAGCAGCGCTGGTCCAATTGACCAGATACCACAGGTGGCGTCACAAACTACCTATCCTTATAATCCCCTGTAAATATCCCCCATTGCATGACCGCCAGGGCCACGGACCGAGTCCCGCTGCCAGTGACATCTCCCATAGAAATCGATGGGCTCGGCTCCGAGTACCCCATAGCCCTGGTATCCACAATTGTGGTGCGAGTCAACTAAAAACTTGGCGTCACGAACAGGATACGAAAGCTTGCAATTGTGAGTCCTGTGTGCCTATAGAACTGTTTGGTGAAAAAGACTGTTTGCTGCATTTGGCGCCAAATACCGCCATTTTACCGCCATATTGGCGCCCTGAGGCGCTGGTGAAGAAGGTGGGCGTGCATTCGTGGGCGTGTACCCCCCCTGTCGCGCGAAAGTTATGGCCGCCCTCTCAAAATGCTACTATAATGTGCGATCCTGCCCCACTGCTAAGGAAATCCGCCTCCTCTTCATCTTCTATGCAAAGAGGAGGAGACGCAAATCCCACCTCCACGGAAGAGACCAGATTGTTCCTGATGGAAACTACAGTCTGGCCTGGGACGAGATGGCGGAAGGACAGGCGAATCTGTGCAGAGGACCGGAGGCATACAAACCCTGCTTACCGGAAGATTTACTACCTGTGGCGGAGCTGTCCCCAGATCGGGACACTGACCCCGCTATGCTGGAGCTGCAGAAAGAGAATGCGGTGCTCAGAGGATTAATCCAGCATCATGCAGACATGCAGGAGACGGAGAGACGCTGGCGTGCCCAGACACAGCGGCTGCTGTGGGACGCAGTGCTCTCTCCCACAAGCATAACGCCGTCACCTGATTTCCCAAGTTCCCTGCTGAGGAAGGCTAAAGAGAAACCGGAGGCTGCCCCCAAAAGTGCTGTACCTGATCCCACCGATGCGGAGGTGGAGGAGAAGGAGGCTGAGGAGGCCCTGCCCGTTCCGGAGTGCCAACCAGGCCAGGAGGCCGCAGCAGACTACGATTCCCCGGTAAGATCACCGGAGGGGTCCCAGCCATCACTGCCGGAAATCGACTGGGACGAGATGGAGCGTCTGGATGATGTGACTTACGACCTCCAAACCGGAAATGCCTGGCAACACTGCGAGAAAGTGAGACAACAGCAGGAGGAAGGGAGAAAGATACAGCGAGACCGACAGGAATGGCATGAAAAGTTCTTCGCTGATAAAGAAACCGTCCGCCGAGATAAAGGTACCCGACGGGAACCGCGGCGGCAGGGGTGCGTCACCGAATTTAACTCCGCAAGGGCTGGGGCTTTATCCGTGAGCCGGGCCTCTCTCCGGGGATCTTTGTGAGCCGCCGGGACGTAGAGTCCCACTTGCCCATCGGTCATCCTGGAAGGGATCTGATAAATGGGGACATAGTGAGCTACACGCGACACTGGGGTTTAAAGGGATGGTATGCCCTAAACGTCTCCGTTATCAGTGACCCCGTTCCCGACGCCGGTACCGTACACAATACTGAAGCGTCCCAGTCCCGAGCTCTCACCGCACCAGGCCGTGCCCCGGCATCGCCCCCTGCGTACTCATCGCAACCTGCATCGCAATCTGCGACCCACTCTGCATCGCAATCTGCGACCCACTCTGCATCGCAACCTGTGATTACTTCAGCATCGCCCCCTGCGTACACCTCAGCAACGCAACCGGCGTCCTACAGAAAAGAAGTACCCGTTGGGTCCACCGTTAGAATGAGAACTGTGGCCACTCAAACGCTGATAGCAGGCCATGACTTGTTTGTTATGCGTTCAAAAGAACACTGCGTCGTTCCAGCCCCAGGAGTGGAAGACGTTATTGAAGTTTGCAAGAAAAATGAAAGCCAGTAGGACCCAGACAGGGGTTTACTGCACCTGAAAATTGTATACAGTTTGATGAAGAAGTTTTATGAAAAGTTGCACTTTAGAGATATGTATAGAAATGTTTACATAATGTGCATAGTATGCTTAGAATACCCCAGTTGGGTAAAGTGAATACTTGAAATGTGATATGTGTCCTTTCTCATGCATGGACTGCGTGGCTGTGGACTGTGCCAGCCCAAAAACTTTCAATGTAAATAGTTTGCACTACGGTGCTATATCTTGGTTTTACATGAAACCATTACTATCTACCTCTGAAGAAAAACCCGTATGGTGTGGCCTAGAGTGAGGTCTGCAGTCAGAAGTCCTGCAGCCCACCCAGGACCCACGTGGGAGGTTTTTAGTGCGGGTCCTCCACAAGAATTTGTCTTGTAAAATGAGAATGTTTTGATACTTTTGATACTTTTGTATTTTTCTAATGTACAAATTGTAACGTTCAAGAAGTCTTACCTCCCGGATGGGATGAGTTAAAATGTTGTTGTTATATGCAAAACAAAAATGTTTTTCTTTTTCTCTTTTACAGCCCGGGAGTGCTGTGTTTAACCAAGGGGGGATGTGTGGCCCAGCTATGTCAGGCACACATATATCCAGGAAAATGCACAGGAAGGTAACCGCAACGCTTGATATCCATTCACTTCACTCACACTTTCAGACACACCCATCAGGGGTATAAAAGGGAGTGACACGTAGCAACAGTGTGCAGTCTTTCGTTCAGTTTTGGAGGGAGAGGAGTTCAGTCAGTCAGCTTCCTGTCTTAGGACAGTGCAGTTCAGTCTCAGTCCAGTCTGGACTTGGAGGATACTGAGAGCTGCTCAGTGAGCTCTAGGAGAAAGCTGACATTTCCATCAAAAGCTACAAGTGCTTATGTTAAGAGCGGAAAGCAGGGCGAAGGGCGCAGTGGAGAAGACAGAGAGAAGTGCTTTAGGTATTGGATTACCTGCACTAATTCACCGGACACCGGGGTCCGAAGCGTTGCTAGTGTTTCAAGCATAGTAACAAGATAACCGGAGGCTATCTGGACTACAGGTCGCAGAGAGCAGCCCTAAGCGCTGATACGTAACCGGAGTCAGGGAGAACGGGGACTTTGAGTCAAGTGCACGACAAAAGTAAGGACTTAGTTCTCTCAACATCTGATAATCAGAGACATAGAAGGCTCCACCACAATGTCGGCCGGGCGTTGCAGCTATTGAGAAAGCTGGAGATTGTAGAGTTAACTTCGCTTCATGCAAGTTTGGACTCAGATATATATGAAGTAAAGGAGGCCTCTAACCTGCTCAGCGGTTACCCGAATGTGCATTCTCCACCCCAACCAGCTCCCTGGGATCTTCTTGAAACACCTACAAGTAAAGGTATGAAAAGAAGCTGCATTGTGTGTGACTGAATTCTTAACTACACCCTGCATCATCACCATAGACTTCCAGGGACCAGTCTCACCTGTGGGAGACTTACCACCCAGCTGCCCCATAACATCCCCTGTGAAGATCCTTATAGCAGCGCTGGTCCAATTGACCAGATACCACAGGTGGCATCACGAACTACCTATCCTTATAATCCCCTGTAAATATCCCCCATTGCATGACCGCCAGGGCCACGGACCGAGTCCCGCTGCCAGTGACATCTCCCATAGAAATCGATGGGCTCGGCTCCGAGTACCCCATAGCCCTGGTATCCACAATTGTGGTGCGAGTCACATTAATCCCTCTATATACATATATACAGGTCACCAGCCAGAGTGTGTACAGGTACAGAAACAGAGGGATCTGGAGACTACGGAAAGGAGACCAGGGAATACACTAGTGAGGTGATAGGCCAGCATTAAATGAATGTACAGATGCACAATTTACAAACCACACACTGCAATTACTGACAACATCAATTCCACTATTGCTGGAAACATAAAAAAACACACACACACCTCTCTGCATGTTCCTCGCAGCCGCAGCACATCCCGGCAGCTTCCTCTCTGAAACAGCCTCTCTGAATGATGAGGTCATCCAGCTGCGCTGTGTCAGACAGGAAGTGCCGGGCAGGCGGAAAGGACAGCATCAGATCCCTGCAGCCTGGTTGCCTGTCGATTGCCCTCAGGGTTAGCCGCCCTGATACAGCTGCACCGGCTTTACATGTGGGCAGTGTTAAGGTACTGCCACACTAAACGCTCCCGCTAACGATCACGATAACGACGCATACTAATGCCATCGTTTTT
>JARQOD010000002.1:556401986-556510145 GCA_033576555.1 Oophaga sylvatica | reverse complement strand
CCAGTCTGCCAGTCGAGCACAGGTGCATGCTTTTGGAGCCAAGGTAGACCTAATAAGAAAGCATGAGAGAGTCCAGGCAAGACATGAAACGAGATGCTCTCAGAATGCAACATTCCCACCTGCAGGGTTATGGCTTCAGTGATAAGTTGGATGGGACGTGGTAGGAGACCCCCGTCCACAGCAGCAACAGATACTGGTTCAACCAGATGTTTGGTAGGAATGCGATATTTCTCTACTAGAGCCTGTGAAACAAGATTCCCGGCTGCTCCAGAATCAAGTTGGGCTTGTTCGAAATGACGGTTCTCACCGAGGAGAATTGAGACTGACAGCAGCAGAGATGAAGAGGATTTATTCTTGTCTAGGTTGAACTCTCCGAGCGAACCTAGACACAGGCGTTTCCCGACCTCTCCGGACAGGTACGGATCCGGTGCTCCTTACTGCCACAGTAGAAGCAACTCCCCTCGGCACGGCGTAAGTCCTGACGGGCTTTGACCATCTTGGTCTGGTCGACCTGCATAGGCTCAGAAGTGTGTACCTGGGGAGAAGCGGAAGGAGTTACAGGTCTCTGAAAAGAAGGAGCTAGACGAGGAAACCTTCTCTCACGGGTGACCTCTTTGGCGCGTTCCTGGAACCGTAGATCAATTCGATTAGCCAGAGTTATTAGGTCATCGAGAGAGGTTTGAATGTCTCGACCGGCAAGTTCATCTTTAATACGGCCGGACAGACCCTCCCAGAAGACAGATATCAGAGCATCATTATCCCAGGCCAGCTCCGAGGCAAGGGTACGGAACCGTATGGCATATTGCCCCACGGTGAGACTTCCCTGACGGAGACGCAACAGAGATGATGCAGAGGAGGTCTTCCGTCCGGGTTCGTCAAATACCTTCCGGAAGGCCGAGAGAAAAGCAGGCAGGTCAGACACCAGAGGATCTTCTCTCTCCCAGAGAGGATTAAGCCAGGCCAGAGCCTCTCCGGTGAGATGGGACATAATGAAGGCAATTTTGGCCCGGTCGGAGTTAAACTGGTGAGCCAGGAGTTCGAAATGCAGGGTACACTGGTTAATGAAACCCCGAGCCAGAGTAGGATCGCCTCCAAACCGTGGAGGAGCAGAAAGTCGAGGTCCAGGAACGGAAACCACGGAATTGGTAAGCAACGGGACTGCCGGATTGCGAGTCATGGCGCCAGTGGTGGTTGCTGGTGAAGTAGTCAGGGTGTCCAGGCGGGAATTAACATTCCGCAGATGACCCAGGATGGACTCCTGTTGAGACCTCTGACGAGACAGTTCATGACACAGGTCAGAGAGCGAAGGGGTTTGGGTGCCACCGGGTTCCATGGCCCGAGCAAACTGTAACGGGTCAGGGAGGCGGAACCTCTGAGCTTTATTATACAAGGAGGCTTTCCTTGTAAAGGAGCGGGTGGCGCCCTGGGAGACGGACAGGAAGTCACGGCAAGTGACAGGGACAGTCTTTGGACAGACGGGAAAGAGGTCACGGCAAGTGACCGGGGCAGTCTCTGGATAGACAGGCAGGTAGTCACGGCAAGTGACCGGGGCAGTCTCTGGATAGACAGGCAGGTAGTCACGGCAAGTGACCGGGGCAGTCTCTGGATAGACAGGCAGATAGTCACGGCAAGTGACCGGGGCAGTCTCTGGATAGACAGGCAGGTAGTCACGGCAAGTGACCGGGGCAGTCTCTGGATGGACAGGTATATACGACCTGAGATGGTGGAGCCTCCCGGTAGGCTAGCAGGCAGATGACAGATGAACGCCCCCAAGTGAGCAGGCGAGAGTCTCTGGAATAGACGATGGTCACCGCATGTGACGTCCGAACCTCCGGGTAGGTCTGCAGGCAGATGGCAGATGAACGCCCCCAAGTGAGCAGGCGAGAGTCTCTGGAATAGACGATGGTCACCGCATGTGACGTCCGAACCTCCGGGTAGGTCTGCAGGCAGATGGCAGATGAGCGCCCCCAAGTGAGCAGGCGAGATTCTCTGGAATAGCCGATGGTCACCACCGGTGACGGCCGAACCTCCAGGTAGGCTTGCGGACAGGTAGCAGACAGCAAACTGGCAGGAGACAGGCAGGTAACTGGTAACGGAACCTGAGGGCTGAAGCAGAGTAAACAGTGCAACAACATTGCTCGGGCACCTCCATTAAGGAGGGAGTACTTTATATAGGGTGGAGTCCTCCGGCATTGGCCGGGGACCTTTTTGAAAGATGCGCGCGGCCCCTTTAAGAGCGGGGGAGCGCGCGGGCGCGCGCCCTAAGTCCAGCAGCAGGGAAGGAGCGCGCGACCCCAGCAGGGCGGAAGGAGGACGCCGAGCGTGGGTAAGAGGGGCGACGTCCCTGCCTGGCAGAGGACGCTGGCGCAGGGGAACAGCGTCCCTGCCTGGCAGAGGGCAGGGACGCCGGCGCTACATAACTGTACGATCATTTGCTGGCCACAGCTCCCTAATTAGTTATTATGAGAGTGAGGCACAGGCAGACTTTATATTCAAGTCTTATGTTACTAAATGAACTCCTCTGAACTGTTCACATTTCTTGCATCTGTATACTTCTCACACAGTCTAGAACTCATATTGTTTTACCCAGTTTCAATCTTCCACCTAGTAGCTAATCATTAATTTCTTTTGTTGGCTTCTTCAATTGAAATACTTTTAATGTGCTCAAAACATTCCAAAAAGTTTACATCTATGTCTTCCTTCTTCTAACAAAGCATATGTCACAGGAGTACCACGACAGAGAGGAGGCAGAAGACTGCAGCGTCTAATTTCTCCTACTCCTGCACTGATTAGAAGCAAACCACAGAAATGTATGTTCTCAATTGAGGACTTACCTTTTCTGTGCTATGTTTTATCATCCACCGATTTTCACAGGGATCCGTTGAAAGTCCAGGCGGTACTGGATTGGGCTCATCTGAGGATTTGAAGGCTTCTCAAAGGTTTTTAGGTTTTGCCAACTACTACGTAAGTTTATCAAAAACATTTCGGTAGTAGCCAAACCTCTAATGAATATGACCAGGAAAGGGACAAACTTTTCCAAATTGTCCTGTCCGGCCAGGGAAGCATTTGCTACCTTAAAGGAGTGTTTTGCATCTGAGCCGATTCTCATACAGCCTGATGTCACTCAACCATTTTTTGTACAGGTTGACACATCTGAATCATGGATCATAAGAATCTTGTATATATAGAGTCTGCAAAAGATGGCAGGCAAGATGGGCATTGTTCTTCACCAGGTTTAACTTTTTTGTTACATATAGGCCGGGGGAACAAGAATATTAAGGCGGATGCCTTATCTCGTTGTTTTCCTGGGGTGGAGATAATTGTAAACCGGTTCTTATAATACTGTAAGCAGCTTGCGGGATGGAGTGACAGACAGGAGGCAGAGCAAGGTTTAACAAATTTAACAGTTTAATCAACAGGGTATTAAACTCCTCGCAGGGAGATAAATGGTTAAAGGGTGGTTAATAGAAACTACTAGTGCAGAATAATAGCAGTCCAGTTATCAAACTTATCGTGTCCTTTATGTTCCTCCACAGCAGATGATCCCGACAACAGCCGAAACGATGTCCACAGAGGGGGTCCTTTAAACAATGCTCCGTCTTCTGGCGGCAGTGATCGGTCTCCAGTACCTTCCGCTGAGCCCCTAGTCCATGAACCTGTGCGGCCAAAGAAAGCCAGGCCGCATCACTCTTGGAGTAAAACGTAGGCTGGTGTATAGGAAATGACAGGGAAGGCTGCAAACGAGTGTCCGGTACTCGGCCTTCTCTCCTCCGCATGTGTGCAGTACTCACAGTCTCTGGGTGCGCAGCACCTCTCTCTCTTACAGTCCTGCTGGTGGCAACGGGAGCTGACAAACACAGCCTGACGCAGCTCCAGTGCTGAAGAGATGGAGCACACTGCTCACCCAGCAGCGCGCTGGCTGTTCGCGCCAAGCTCCCTGCTACGGCGCGCGCTTTTGCTTTTATCATGCCCCTCCTACCCGGGTCATGAGGTTGGTCTGGTCCCTCATTCCATCTCCCAGGCAACATGGGAGGCAGCCTCAACAGTTCCGGACCCGGCTCAGCACAGGTACGCGCATCACGGTATTCCTCCTTACTCTACAAAAAGGGGTGATTACATGGGATCCCTACCTATATTGTTTCTGATCGGGGAGTGCAGTTTATTTCCACATTTTGGAGGGCGTTTTGTATTAGTTTGGGAATCCATCTGTCATTCTCTTCAGCATTTCACCTGCAGTCTTATGGGCAAACTGAACAAGTTAACAATAATCTTGAGATTTATCTTAGGTGTTTTGTGTCTGAAAATCAGGAGGAATCAGGAGGATTGGGTTACCTACTTACGTCCATCTGAATTTGCGGTGAACAATCACCGTCATAAATCTACGGGTAAGTCCTCGTTAACTTCGGGGCATACGGGTTTCATCCTCAGCTCATTTAATAGGAATAGTTCTTCAGGGATACCTGGAGAAGTATGGTTTTCATCATCAATTACGTCTGCATGGCAAGGGGTTCTTGATAATTTGAGGAAGATGGGGTCCAAGTATAAAAGTGTGGCTGATAGTAGACGTTTGGTGGCTCTGGACCTGTGTGTTGGTGACTTTCTGTGGTTGTCCTCAAGAAACATTGAGTTGAAGGTTCCCTCTTTGAAACTGGGTCCCAGGTTCATTGGTCCTAATAAGATTGTGGCCATTGTCAATCCCGTAGCATTCCACCTTGCTTTGCTACCCACCTTTAGGATTCATAATGTATCTCTACTCAAAAAAATACATTGCGTCCTCTATACCATCACCGCTACCGCTATCTCTAGTCATTGTGGATGAAAATTTGGAATTTCAATAGCTAAGATCGTTGATTCTAGCTTAGTTCGTCATTCGCTTCAGTATCTGGTAGACTTGAAGGATTACGGTCCTGAAGAGAGGATGTGGGTACCAGCATCTGACTTCCATGTGGCCAGGTTGATCCGGTCTTTTCCCGTTTCACACCCTGATAAATCCGGATCTGAGATTTCGGAGGTCCCTCATAGATGGGGGAGTAATGTCACGGGTTTACCGTGACAAAGAAGAGCAAGAAGACCGTAGCGTCAGTTCTCATACTCCTCCTGCACTGATTAGAAGGACTTCACCTTCATATTAAATGGTGCATGTTTCCTTTTAGCAGTGCAGGGGTTCAGCTGCGAGCTCCTGGAAGCTTTCCTGCATTAAGACTCTCAGCTGTTCACTGTTAGCCACTCCCATCTCCTATATAATCTGGGCCCTAGCAAGCACTCATTGCCAGAGATATCTTCTTGCTGCATGGTTAGGAGATGGTGGTTTGTTGTAGTTGATAAGGCATTTCGTGGATTTATCTGAGTCTTTTGCGAAGTTTTGGGTGTGTGCTAATCCCCATCTGCCCCCACTTTGTTTTTTCCCCATCTTCCACTGCCCAGTGTTTACCTCTGTTGTTTGAGTATATTTGATTTGTATGACTGATATTTTCCTTTATACCTGTTTGTATTACCTTACTAGTCTGATTGGTGTATTACAGTACACTACTACTCACCTCTTCCCTGTGTGCGGAAATGGTAGACTGATGGTGGATTCAGGAGCTAATGCAAGGTACGTGGCCCTGGCTTCTTCACCATCAGAAGTAATCCAGGGAACAGGGCAAGCTAGGGTGCCCCTAGCTTTAGGAACAGGGAAGGAGACCCTGGCCCAGGGATACCCGACAATAGAGTTGTGACAGCATACTTATCATCCATATAGTCTGTTCTCCTCTCAGGGGTGTAACAACCGTGGTCGCATAGGTCACAACCTATTGGGTCTGTGTGCAGCAATACATGCTGCCGGTTTAACAGAGGCCAGCAGGTGACATGAGCCTGCACATGATTGGGGGTGCATAGCAGTAACATTGTGTGCTCCGGTCGCTTGCACGCTGAAGTCAGCAGCCGGCTTCAGAAGAGGACGCCTCATGGCAGGGAGTGGAGGGAAGGTGAGTATAATGTTTTTCTTTTCTATGCATTAAACAGCAGCAGGATGTTTTTAATCAGGATAGGGCACAGGATAAGGGACATATACCAGGATGAGAGACATATACCAGGATAGGGCCCTGGATAAGGGACATATACCAGGATGAGAGACATATACCAGGATAGGGCCCTGGATAAGGGACATACAGTTGTGCTCAAAAGTTTACATACCCTGGCAGAATTTTTGCTTCTTTGGCCTTTTTTCAGAGAATATGAATGATAACACCAAAACTTTTTCTCCATTCATTGTTAGTGGTTGGGTGAAGCCATATATTGTCAAAGTACTGTGTTTTCTCTTCTTAAATCATAATGACAACACATACATCTAAATGACCCTGATCAAAAGTTTACATACCCCATTTCTTAATACTGTGTATTGCCCCCTCTAACATCAATAACAGCTTGAAGTATTTTGTGGTAGTTGTGGATGAGGTTCTTTATTTTCTCAGATGGTAAAACTGCCCACTCTTCTTGGCAAAAAGCCTCCAGTTCCTGTAAATTCCTAGGCTGTCTAGCATGAACTGCGTGCTTGAGATCTCCCTAGAGTGGCTCAATGATATTGAGGTCAGGAGACTGAGATGGCCACTGTAGAAGCTTCACTTTGTTCGACTTGGCCTTGTGTTTTGGATCGTTGTCATGTTGGAACGTCCAAGTACATCCCATGCGCAGCTTCTGGGCTGGTGAAAGCAAATTTGCCTCCAGTATTTTCTGATAATGTGCTGCATTAATCTTTCCTTCAACTTTGACCAAGTTTCCTGTCCCTTTGTAGCTCACACAACCCTAAAACATCACTGATCCACCTCCGTGGTTTAAATTAGGAATGGTGTTCCTTTCCTCAAAGGCCTTGTTGACCTCTCTCCAAATGTAACGTTTATGGTAATGGCCAAAAAGTTTAATTTTCGTCTCATCACTCCAAATTACCTTGTTCCAGCAGTTTGGGGGCTTGTCTCTGTGTTGGTTTGCGTATTTTAGGCGAGATACTTTGTGGCATTTGTGCAGTAATGGCTTTCTTGTGCCAATTCGACCATTCAGCCCATTTTTCTTCAAGTGCCTCCTTATTGTTCATCTTCAAACAGCCACACCACTAGTTTTCAGAGAGTCCAGTATTTCAGCTGATGTTATTTGTGGGGTTTTCATTGCATACCAAACAATTTTCCTGGCAGTTGTGGACGAAATCCATGTTGGTCTACCTGACCGTGGTTTAGTTTTTACAGAGCCCCTGATTTTCCATTTGTTAATCACAGTTTGAACGCTGCTGACTGGCATTATCAATTCCTTGGATATCTTTTTGTATCCCTTTTCTGTTTTATACAGTTCAACTACCTTTTTGCATAGATCCCTTGAAAATTCTTTTGCTTTCCCCATGACTCACAATCCAGAAATGTCAGTGGCTGGATGAAAGATGCTAGAGTCTGTCTGGATCCCAGAAACTCACTCAGCTTTTATGCACACACACTGATTACAAGTAAACAGGTCAAGGGTGAGGATTGTTACCTTTAACCCCTTTACCCCCAAGGGTGGTTTGCACGTTAATGACCAGGCCAATTTTTACAATTCTGACCACTGTCTCTTTATGAGGTTATAACTCTGGAACGCTTCAACAGATCTTCGCGATTCTCAGAATGTTTTCTCGTGACATATTGTACTTCACATTAGTGGTAAAATTTCTTCGATGTAACTTGCGTTTATTTTTGAAAAAAAAGGAAATATGGCGAAAATTTTGAAATTTTCAAACTTTGAATTTTATTCCCTTAAAACAGAGAAATATGTCACACAAAATAGTTAATAAATAACATTTTCCACATGTCTACTTTACATCAGCACAATTTTGGAAACAAAATTGTTATTTGTTAGGAAGTTATAAGGGTTAAAAGTTGACCAGCGATTTCTAATTTTTACAACAAAATTTACAAAACCATTTTTTTAGGGACCACCTCACATTTGAAGTCACTTTGAGGGGTCTATATGGCAGAAAATACCCAAAAGTGACACCATTCTAAAAACTGCACCCCTCAAGGTACTCAAAACCACAATCAAGAAGTTTATTAACCCTTCAGGTGCTTCACAGGAGCTGAAGCAACGTGGAAGGAAAAAATGAACATTTTAATTTTTAGTCACAAAAATTATCTTTTACAAACATTTTTTTTATTTTCACAAGAGAAAAAGGAGAAAATGGACAGATAAAGTTGTTGTGCAATTTCTCCTGAGTACGCCAATACCCCATATGTGAGGGAAAACAACTGTTTGGGCACATGGCAGGGCTCGGAAAGGAAGGAGTGCCGTTTGACTTTTCCAAACCAAAATTGGCTGGAATTGAGATTCGATGCCATGTCGTGTTTGAAGATTCCCTGATGTGCCTAAACAGTGGAAACCCCCCACATGTGACACCATTTTGGAAATTAGACCCCCTAAGGAACTTATCTAGATGTGTGTTGAGCATTTTGAACCCCCAAGTGCTTCACACAAGTTTATAATGTAGAGCCTTGAAGAAAAAAAATCATATTTTTTCCACAAACATGATGTTTTAGTCCCCAATTTTTTATTTTCCCAAGGGTAAGAGGAGAAATTGGACCACAAAAGTTGTTGTCCAATTTGTCCTGAGTACGCTGATACCCCATATGTGGGGGGGAACCACTGTTTGGGTGCACGGCAGGGCTTGGAAGGGAAGGGGCGCCGTTTGACTTTTCCAAACGAAAATTGGCTGGAATTGAGAACGGACGCCATGTCGCGTTTGGAGAGCCCCTGATGTGCCTAAACAGTGGAAACCCCCCACATGTGACACCATTTTGGAAACTAGACCCCCTAAGGAACTTATCTAGATGTGTGGTGAGCACTTTGAACCCCCAAGTGCTTCACGCAAGTTTATAATGTAGAGCCGTGAAGAAAAAAAATCATATTTTTTCCACAAGCGTGATATTTTAGTCCCCAATTTTTTTATTTTCCCAAGGGTGAGGAGAAATTGGACCACAAAAGTTGTTGTTCAACTTGTCCTGAGTACGCTGATACCCCATATGTGGGGAGGAACCACTATTTGGGCGCACGGCAGGGCTCGAAAGGGAAGGAGCGCCGTTTGACTTTTCCAAACCAAAATTGGCTGGAATTGAGAACGGACGCCATGTCGCGTTTGGAGAGCCCCTGATGTGCCTAAACAGTGGAAACGCCCGACATGTGACCCCATTTTGGAAACTAGACCCCCTAAGGAACTTATCTAGATGTGTGGTGAGCACTTTGAACCCCCAAGTGCTTCACGCAAGTTTATAATGTAGAGCCGTGAAGAAAAAAATCATATTTTTTCCACAAGCATGATGTTTTAGTCCCCAATTTTTTATTTTCCCAAGGGTAACAGAAGAAATTGGACCCCAAAGTCATTGTCCAATTTGTCCTGAGTATGCTGATACCCCATATGTTGGGGGGAACCACTGTTTGGGCGCACGTCTGTCTCGGAAGGGAAGTAGTGACATTTTGGAATGCAGACTTTGATGGAATGGTCTGCGGGCGTCATGTTCCATTTGCAGAGCCCCTGATGTGCCGAAACAGTAAAAAAAAAAACACAAGTGACAAAATTTTGGAAACTAGACTCCCAAGGAACTTTTCTAAATGTGCCCCCATTTTGGAACTAATCTGTTTCCTGTAAAGTAAATTAGTAGTGCATGGAGGTGTGGTACAATTTGAAACAATCCTTCATACACAGGCCAGGTTTTTTGGGGCAGGTGTCGCATTGGTAAGTGGTGTCTTTGCGTATTCCCCTTTTGTAACACACTCGGCACCTTTTTTGCGGCTTACCTTTTTTTCCAGTTGGCGGGACCACCCCCGGGAAATGCTGACCTGGTATGATACGAGCACCTTCAGTTCTGGAAGTACTGGGGCCCGCTCCTTCCTGAGCGCCAAACATCAGGGCCTTAACCACTACCTCCTGAAACTGAAGGTACGACGTATCGCTGTTGCGTGCACATCATGACAGCAGGAAAGCGTTGAGCATTGCCATTTGTACGATGTGCACGGACAGCTTTTTGTACCTCACCTTGGCCTTTCTCAAAGCACTGTACGGTTGGAGGAATTGATCAGAGAGATCAACACCCCACATGTTTTTATTGTACGCTGACATCACCGTGTATGGTGGTCAAGAGAAGGACATCCCTCTTTTCCTTGTACTTGACCACCAGCAGGTGGTCGCTACATTGGGCTCTGCTCTCACCCTTTCTGAGCATCTGCCCAAGTAGCGCCTTCGGGAGGCCTCTCTGATTTTTGCAGACAATACCGCAGGCTGCGATACCTCGCGCAGAGAGGGATTTGTAGAGTGGGACGCTGGAATAAAAGTTATCGGTGTAAAGGTGATAACCTTTATCCAGCAGTGGGTGTACCAAATCCCACACAATTTGCCCACTCACTCCCAGGACGGGGGGACACTCAGGGGGTTGAATCCTGGTGTCCTTTCCTTCGTAAACTCTAAAGCTGCTTATAGAGTTTGATTCCGTACCTTGCCCTCTTGCTGGGCAGGTACTGGCGGAATCGGAGCCTTCCCTTAAAATGAACCAAGGTGTCATGTATAGTGTACAGTTCCTATAGCATCTTGTGCTTGGGTGCGAGGAAAACACAGGAGACATAGGTTGAAATGAAATGACTTGTATTACTTCATACAAGCATGCTGAAAAGTTCACACAGTTTGCAGGAACAGAGTCAGGAGACACAGCAGGCCAGAGTAATTTCAAGCACTACAATAAATCTCCAAAGCAGGTTCAGGATCTCTTCTCTGTACCGTAATTCCTCTGCAAACATGGATTCACCAAACAGCAGGTTTCCAGAGTCCAAAGTGTTCAAAGGTTCCTCAGTAGAGAATAGCTGGAGTACAAGTTCAAGGTTTCCAGGAGTCAGGTCACAGACTGACTGAGGCTTGATTCAGGAGCACTGATTGTTCAGCTGAGGCTGCTTAAGAAGCAAGAGGGAAGAATCAGGGCGGGAACATGAAAACTGGAACTCCATATTAACTGAGGGCAAGAGCTGCAGAAAGACAGAAAGCAAAATGGCCGACGGAAAACTGAGTTTCAAGGAACATGTCAACAGAGACAAAGAACCTTACATTACTCCCCCCTTAGGGACAACCTCCGGATGACCTCAGACCAGGCTTGTCAGGGTACCTCTGATGAAACTGGCGGAGCAGGCGAGGAGCATTTACATTGTTGACTGGTTCCCATGAGTTGTCCTCCACTGGGTAGACCTGCCATTTAATCAAATATTGCAACTGATTTCTGTACAACCTGGAATCTAGAATCCTTTCCACCATAAATTCTTCCTGACCATCGACCAGCACTGGGTCAGGGCAAGGAGAAGAACGTCCAGGAAACGTATTGGGTGTTGCAGCCTTTAGTAGGGATACATGAAAGACAGGGTGGATTTTCATAGTTCTGGGCAGTTGAAGACGACAAGCAACAGCACTTATAATCTTACTGATCTTATAAGGTCCAATGTACTTATGTCCCAATTTAGACGATGGAATCTTTAATTTAAGATTTCTGGTTGACAGCCAGACCAAATCTCCTACCTTGAAAGCTGGTGCAGGTTTACGAAATTTATCTGCTGCTTTCTTGTACCTTTCCTGAGCCAATTCTAGATTTTCCTTTAGAAGATCCATATTCTTTTGTAAAGAAGTGATTCTTTCAGCCACTGCCGGCAAGGGCGTATCTATGGGAAATCGAGGAAGAATGTTAGGATGATAACCTAGATTGGAGTAAAAAGGAGACTGCTTAGTGGAGGCGCTCTGAGAGTTTTTATAAGAGAACTCAGCCAGTGGAAGTAGATCCACCCAATCATCTTGTAGGTGGCAGATAAAACAGCGGAGATACTGCTCCAGGGTCTGATTGGTTCGTTCTGTCTGTCCATTAGTCTGAGGATGAAAAGCAGAAGAAAGGTTTACTTTAATGTCCAATGCTGCACAGAAATTTTGCCAAAACCTTGAAGTGAATTGCACCCCTCGATCTGAAATGACCTCATCCGGTACTCCATGTAAGCGAAACACATTCTTAATCATCAAGTCTGATGTCTGTTTTGCAGTGGGTAAGCCGACACAAGGGATAAAATGAGCTGCCTTTGTTAGACGGTCAACCACCACTAGAATGGTGTTCTTCCCTTGAGAGGTTGGTAACTCCACAATGAAGTCCATAGAAATGGATCCCCACGGGTGGAACGGGGTGGGAAGAGGTTGCAACAGACCAGTTGGTGAGGAGCGAGGTGTTTTGCATCTTGCACAGACTTCACATGAAGTGACATAGTTTAAAACATCTTTCCTGTAAGTGGGCCACCAAAAGAAACGAGAAAGAAATTCTTGTGTCTTTAGAATTCCCCTATGCCCGGCTATCTTGGAATCGTGGATGAGTTGCAATACTCTCAATCTGACTGTTTCAGGTATATACAGACGTTCTCCCTGAATCCACACACCATTCTTAAAGACAAGACTTACGTCCCTTGGGGGTTGAGCCAACAAAGAATCCGCATGGTATGCTTCCTTGATGTCCTTAAGTAGGTCTTGATTATGAATCACTCCCAGGAATCTAGAGTCAGGAAGAATAGTCTTAGGAGGAGTAAGTGGACGTGTCTCTGCTGAATGAATCCTAGAGAGTGCATCAGCCTTTCCATTGCGCGATCCTGGTCTATAAGAAATGACAAAATTAAATTGGTTTAGGAAAAGATTCCAGCGAGCCTGGCGAGGAGTCAGGCACTTAGCCGACCTGATAAATTCAAGGTTACGATGGTCTGTCAGGACGACTATTTGCTGTGCAGCTCCCTGAAGAAGGTGTCTCCATTCCTTGAAGGCGGCAATAATGGCCAACAATTCTCTATTGCCCACATCGTAGTTCCTCTCAGCCGAAGACAACTGCTGGGAAAAGAAGGCACAGGGATGCAAGACATTCTTCTCACCTGTTCTCTGAGAGAGTATAGCTCCAACGGCACAGTCTGAAGCATCCACCTCTATTATGAAGGCAAGCTCGGGGTTGGGATGTACTAAGATAGGTGCGGTGGTAAATTTATCCTTTAAACAGGAAAATGCTTCCTGAGCTTGCGGGGTCCAGGAGAACCTAGACTGTTTCCGGGTAAGTTGGGAGATAGGTGACACTACCTCAGAAAATTTTTTAATGAAACGTCTATAGAAGTTGGCAAACCCGATGAAGCGCTGCACCTCCTTCACATTTCTAGGAATTGGCCAATCCTTGATGGCTTGGGTCTTGCTTCCATCCATACTAATCCCTTGCGTAGATAGTACATACCCCAGAAATTGAATTTCGGTCCTATGGAATTCACACTTTTCAAGTTTGATGTAGAGATGGTTTTGTCTTAGGCGTTCTAAGACCATTCTCACATGTCCATGATGTTCCTCTGTGGAGTTAGAAAAAATTAGAATATCATCCAGATAAATCACCACAAATGTATCTAGGAGATCCCTGAAGATATCATTCACGAAGTGTTGGAAAGTGGCTGGGGCGGTACTCAGACCAAAAGGCATAACTAGATATTCAAAGTGTCCATAGCGTGACCTGAAAGCAGTCTTCCATTCATCCCCAGGTCTAATACGGACCAAGTTATAGGCCCCACGGAGATCCAGTTTAGAGAAAATGTTGGCATGCCGCACTCTCTCCAACAACTCAGGGATTAAAGGCAATGGATAACGGTTTCTAATAGTAACCTTATTGAGTTCCCTATAGTCTATGCAGGGTCTCAGAGATCCATCTTTCTTCTTCACAAAGAAGATGGGTGCACCTGCGGGAGATGAAGAGGGGCGTATGAAGCCCTTGGCTAAATTTTCGTCTATATAATCCTTCAAAGCTTTTAGCTCGGGCCCCGCTAGGGGGTAGATCTTACCAAAAGGTATCTCGGCTCCAGGCAATAATTCAATTGGACAATCATATGGACGGTGAGGAGGAAGCTGATCAGCGTTCTTCTTGTCACATAAATCCACATAGTCCTGGTATACAGCTGGTAGTTCAGGGACTGACATGGTTCCTTTAGGAACAGAGCAAGCTGAAACTCCTTGACTCATCTGTTTCTCCGGAAAGTGTAATTCCTTGGTCTCCCAGTTAATCGTAGGATTCTGCGCCTGCAGCCATGGTAGCCCTAGAATAATGGGAAAGTGGGGAGAAGAGATAAGCATAAAAGACATTTTCTCCTGATGATCTTTACCCATAAGGACCCTCAAAGGCTCTGTTTCTTGATCCACTGGTCCAGAAGTCAGTAGAGAGCCATCCACAGTCTCCATCTGTACTGGAGTAGCCTTCTTCACTGAACGTATCCCCTGTTTCAGAGCAAAGGAGATATCCATAAAATTTCCACTTGCTCCTGAGTCGATCATAGCAGAGCTAGACACCCAGACTGAGTCAACCCAGAGTTTGATGGAAAGGAAGCAATGAGAATTGTTTCTTTTACAACTCAGCTGGGACATCGCTGAGGAAACTTGAAAAATTGCAGCGTTTATACCGTCATCGTCCCCAGAACTAACAGAGTTTAAGTCCGAGAAATCAAGATCTCTTGCAGCAGATCTCTCTGGAGCCTGAGGCTCGGACATGACAGAGCTCCTCTCGCAACACTCACAGTGAATGACTGCTGCAGTAGTCTTACGAGAACGGCTGGGGCAGTTTATAATGAAGTGCCCTGACTTACCACAGTAGAAACATAGATTTTCCTTTATACGATGTTCTTTGCGTGCATCACTAACCCGTCTTTGTAAAGAGTTCACCTGCATGGGTTCAGGTTCTGGTTCCCTTGTGATCCTACTCAAAGGTTCCTTAGCTGAGGAGGGAGGTAGTAAAAGATTAGTGCGATTATTTTCGAACCATCTCTCTTGTCTGCGTTCAGTCAGACGAGCATCAATACGAATACAATAGTTAATAAAGTCACCTAACGCAGTGGGAGGGTCGGCACGAGCAAGTTTATCCTTAATCAGTGGAGACAACCCTTTCCGAAAAATAGATTTCTTAGCGGAAGTGTCCCAAGTGGTATCAAGAGCCCATCTCCTGAAATCCAGGGCATATTCGGCTACTGAACGCTTACCTTGGCGCAAAGTTAACATGGCTGCTTCAGCTGTTGCACCTCGATTGGGGTCATCAAACACCTGCCCCATGGCTGAAATAAAAGCATCAAGGTGATTCAAACAATCATCCTCAGTCTCAATCAGTGGGAAATTGTGAAGCATGTGCAGAGAAAAATAAATTGCATTGATTAATAAATCCCCTGAATTTCTCACGTTCACCGCCAAAACGAAAAGGAGGTAATTTGGGGATCCCAGAACTCGGGGTTATGGCAGGAGCCTGGGCTCGTTCCTCTAGAGCCTCAATTCTGGCTCGCAATTCCTGGGTAGTCTGTCCAAACACTTGCAAATTATGATTAGTGAGGTCCTGTAGGCTTGCAAAACGGGTTTTTAAAGTCTGTACATCTGAAAGGATTGTATCAGTCACTCCGCAAAGTTCCTTTATGCGGGCCTCCATCTTCCAGATCTTTTAAGGCAGAAGTGCTGGAAGGAGAAGAGGAAAGGAAAAAAAAAAAAAAAAACAATAGTGTTTACCTGTGGTAACACTGCAGAGTAAAATTTTAAGGGAATGCGCTCACCTGGAATGGTTGTGAGAAGTCACAACCACTGTCATCACATAAGGTATTTAAACGGACATCTGATATCCACAGTCACAGCAGACACGGCTTTCCCAGACCCAGCAGACACTAAACATTGGCTCCTGAATCTTGTCATGTATAGTGTACAGTTCCTATAGCGTCTTGTGCTTGGGTGCGAGGAAAACACAGGAGACATAGGTTGAAATGAAATGACTTGTATTACTTCATACAAGCATGCTGAAAAGTTCACACAGTTTGCAGGAACAGAGTCAGGAGACACAGCAGGCCAGAGTAATTTCAAGCACTACAATAAATCTCCAAAGCAGGTTCAGGATCTCTTCTCTGTACCGTAATTCCTCTGCAAACATGGATTCAACAAACAGCAGGTTTCCAGAGTCCAAAGTGTTCAAAGGTTCCTCAGTAGAGAATAGCTGGAGTACAAGTTCAAGGTTTCCAGGAGTCAGGTCACAGACTGACTGAGGCTTGATTCAGGAGCACTGATTGTTCAGCTGAGGCTGCTTAAGAAGCAAGAGGGAAGAATCAGGGCGGGAACATGAAAACTGGAACTCCATATTAACTGAGGGCAAGAGCTGCAGAAAGACAGAAAGCAAAATGGCCGACGGAAAACTGAGTTTCAAGGAACATGTCAACAGAGACAAAGAACCTTACACAAGGACTCATCCACGCAGATGTCCCTTTGGGGCACGTACATTTCAGCAAACTTTTTGCTGAAGTGTTCGATGACCGGTCGAACTTTGAACAGACGGTCAAAGTTGGGGTCATCTCGTGGAGGACACTGTGCATTATCATTATAATGCAGGAATTTGTGGATGGCCTCAAAACACCTCCGAGCTATGACCATTCGGAACAGTGTAGTGTTGTATAAAATATCAATACTCCAATATTGCCGAAGTTCTGGCTTCTTCAGGATCCCCATATGGAGGACCAGGCCCCAAAACTGCATCATGTACTCGATCCTAGCCTGGGATCTCACTGTTTCAGCCAATCTGATTGGCTTAAACAATGAGAAAGGCTGCGATTGACTGTTCAGAATTGAACAGCCAATCACAGCGATCGGGAGGCCGGGTGGGCGGAGACAGGCCCTGGAATGCCAACACCATCTTCCTCCAGGTAAGATGGCGTCGGAATTTTAATGCGATCACCGCGACTTAAGTCGCGATGTCGCATTAAAGGGCATGACGTACTATCCCGTCCATGGTCATACGGGCCCAGATACCATGAACGGGATAGTACGTCGGATGGCAGAAAGGGGTTAATAGCCAGTCAAACCCATTTGTGTCAACTTCTGTGCATGTTATCAGGCCAAAATCACCAGGGTATGTAAACTTTTGATCAGGTTCATTTGGATGTTTGAGTTGTCATTATGATTTAAAAAGAGAAAACACAGTAGTTTGACAATAAATGGCTTCACCCAACCACTAACCATGAGTAGAGAAAAATTTTTGGTGTTATCATTCATATTCTCTGAAAAAAGGCCAAGAAAGCAAAAATTCTGCCGGGGTATGTAAACTTTTGAGCACAACTGTATATAATAGGATGGGAGATATATATATATATATACCAGGATGGGGCCCAGGATAAGGGACATTTACCAGGATGGGGGACATATACAGTACAGACCAAAAGTTTGGACACACCTTCTCATTCAACGATTTTTCTGTACTTTCATGACTGTGAAAATTGTAGAATCACGCTGAAGGCATCAAAACTACAAATTAACACATGTAGAATTGTACATTACACTTTACAAAAAAAGTGTGAAACAACTGACAATATATGTCTTATATTCTAGGTTCTTCAAAGTAGCCAACTTTTGCTTTAATTACTGCTTTGCACGCAGAAAAGGTGAACGGATGGACTCTACATGCCTGGTTCCCACCGTGAAGCATGGAGGAGGAGGTGTGAGGAGGAGGAGGAGGAGGAGGCTTTCTGGCACCCGGGGCAAGAATTCGGTTCGGCGCCCCCCCCTCTCAACCACACATGCGATTTGCACACTTAGTCATGCACCCACGAGCTGCTCTCCCTAATGCTCTCAATGTTCAGTGAAAAACTGAGAGAAGCAGGAAGAGAAGCTCATTGTCACATGACCATAAGTATGAAAATCGCATATGAGTGAAGTGTCCATGTGATGACTACTGGAACCTGCAGAGCTGAATCCTGACATTGCAGCTTCTGAATTCTCACAACGAATGCACTGCACACTTTTAGGGTTCTCCCTTACCGGTGGACGGTCATGTCAGCACAAGCATGTGATTTATATACTTCGGGCCACATTCCGACTAGACGTGCCTGGCCTCGCACTGTTCATTTTAATTAAGTGAGGCCACACATGTCTAGTCAGCACGTGACTGCATGTATGTAATTCACTGGTACGAGAGAATCCTAACTGCGTGCAGTGCGCACTGTGAGAATTCAGAAGTCTGCAGTCACATAGAATGACTGCAGACTCAGCACAAACCTGGAGAACCCCTTTAATGCTCCTAACATAAGTAAAAACATGAGAATTAGTCAATTTCACAAATAATATTTACATCCAGGTACCTTATAGATGACGTCGTCTCCTTCTTTTCTTCTTCTTGTCCAGACCCCATGATGAGTTTTCTCATCCACAGCCGTCTCTGCAGACTTCCATCTTCTCCGGTCTTCTGCAGCAAATCTCCACATGATGCCCTTAAAGATAGAAGAGTCATTATAATGCTCCTAAATAAAAATATCTGCAATATACTGTCACCTCACACTATTCCCCTCCCTCCTCATACTGTCTCCTCTCACATCCCCCCTGTTCACCATACTGTCTCCTCATATATTTACCCCCTCACTCTCCATTCTGTCTGCTCACACATACCCCCTGACTCCCCATACTGTGTCTCCACACATCCCATCACCCTCACTCCCCATACTGTGCCCATATACATTCACCCGTTCGCTCCCCATACTGTCTGCACCCATCCCCCATACTGTTTCCTCATACATACTCTTCAGTGTCCTCAAATCCCCCCACACACAATAAATCCCCATATCCCCACTCCAAATCCCCCACACATAAAGTATCTCCCATCCCCACTCCAAATCACCCCACACATAATGTATCCCCCATCCCCACTCCAAATCCCCCCACACATAATGTATCCCCCATCCCCACTCCAAATCCCCCCACACATCATGTATCCCCCATCCCCACTCCAAATCCCCCACACATAATGTATCCCCCCATCCCCACTCCAAATCCCCCACATATAATGTATCCCCCATCCCCACTCCAAATCCCCCACACATAATGTATCCTCCCATCCCCACTCCAAATCCCCCCACATATAATGTACCCCATCCCCACTCAAAATCCCCTCACACATAATGTATCCCCAATCCCCACTCCAAATCCCCCCACAAATAAAGTATCCCCCATCCCCACTCCAAATCCCCCCACACATAAAGTATCCCGCCACACATAAAGTACTCCCCCATCCCCACTCCAAATCCCCCCACAAAAAAGTACTCCCCATCCCCACTCTAAATTCCCCACTGCTGCTGGCATTGCTCTGACCTGGCGGTCAGAGCTTCAATTGTACTGACGTCTGTATAGACGCCAGTACGATTGGTCCCTGGGAGCCGGCATGCTGCAGCTTCTCTGCGCCGGCTGTCAGCTTGACAGCCGGCTCAGGAAACCGCCGACTCCCAGGCCGGGGGCGGCAGAATGCAGCCGCGGGGGAGACACTGCGGACCGTCGCATTAGGCAGGCCCGACTGCGCCCCCCTGCCGGCTGCGCCCGGGGCTCATGCCCCGGCTGCCCCCCCCGGATACGCCCCTGTTCACAGGAACTTGAACATAACATACGAGCATGCCCAAGATACTCGGAAAACACCCTAGCATGCTTGGATAAGACATTATCTGAGCACATTCGCTCATCACTAATAACAGTGTAAATTTTGGTGTGCCTTTTAAATAACTCAACACACAGTCATTAATGACTGAACCGCTGCCAACAAAAGTGTATACACCCCTTTGTGAAAATGGCCAAATTGTGCCCAATTAGCTATTTTCCCTCCCCGGTTTCATGTGACTCATTAGTGTTACAAGGTCTCAGGTGTGAATGGGGAGCAGGTATGATAAATTTGGTATAATCGCTCTCACTCTCATACTGGTCACTGGAAGTTCAACATGACACCTCATGACAAATAACATTCTGAGGATCAGAAAAAAGCATTAATGCTCTGCATAAAGATAGCATAGGCTATAAAAGATTGACAGTACCCTGAAACTGAGCTGCAGCACGGTGGCCAAGACCATACAGCAGTTTCACAAGACAAGTTCCACTCAGAATTGGCGTCGCCATGGTCGACCAAAGAAGTTAGGTGCACGTGCTCAGCGTCATATCCAGAGTTTGCCTTTTCAATAGATGTAGTAGTGCTGTCAGCATTGCTGCAGAGGTTACAGGGGTGGAGGGTCAGCCTGTCGGTGCTCAGACCATATGCCACAAACTGCATCAAATTGGTCTGCATGGCTCTAGTCCCAAAAAGAAGCCTCCTCTACAGATGATGCACAAGAAAGCCCGCGGTTTGCTGAAGACAAGCAGACTAAGGACATAGATCAATGGAACCATATCCTGTGGTCTGATGAGACCAAGATAAACTTATTTGGTTTTGTTTACAGTTAAGCATGGTGGTGGGAGTGTCATGGTTTGGGGCTGCATTCAGGGCCAGCGTTAGGGGAAGGCAGACGAGGCACCTACTACACGTTTTGCATCTGTGAACTCGTAATGACATGGAGAATCATGATGGCAGGTCAGTTTTAGCATTTAGTTAACATGGTAAAAAAAAAGCAACTGTGGAATTGCACCTTTTTTGCAATTTCACTGCACTTTGATTTTTTTCCAGTACAATTGTGTAGTTCAAGAGTACAATTCATCCCGCAAAAAACAAGACCACACATGGGCATATTGTCAAAAAAAAAAAAAAGTTATGGTTCTGGGAAGACAGGGAGCAAAAAACGGAAACGCAAAAATGGAAAACTCCAAGGTCGTGAAAGGATTGACATGGAGCTATTATCTCTTCTGACAATATAAATCGTGTTCACATATAGCATAAATGCTACGTCTTTTCTCCTGCATGTTTTTGAGCAGAAAAACTGCAGTTTACCTGTCCAAGCAAAGTGGAAGCTCATGCCCACTTTTGAACTGTGCATTTTTGATGATTTTTTTCTCCATAGGCTTCTATGAATGACCTTAACCCCTTCACCCCCAAGGGTGGTTTGCACGTTAATGACCGGGCCAATTTTTACAATTCTGACCACTGTCTCTTTATGAGGTTATAACTCTGGAACGCTTCAACGGATCTGCGCGATTCTGAGATTGTTTTCTCGTGACATATTGTACTTCACGTTATTGGTAAAATTTCTTCGATATAACTTGCGTTTATTTTTGAAAAAAACGCAAATATGGCGAAAATTTTGAAAATTTTGCAATTTTCAACTTTGAATTTTTATTCCCTTAAAACAGAGAAATATGTCACACAAAATAGTTAAGAAATAACATTTCCCACATGTCTACTTTACATCAGCACAATTTTGGAATCAAATTTTTTTTTTCTTAGGAAATTATAAGGGTTAAAAGTTGACCAGCGATTTCTCATTTTTACAACAAAATTTTTTTTAGGGACCACCTCATATTTGAAGTCACTTTGAGGGGTCTATATAGCAGAAAATACCCAAAAGTGACACTATTCTAAAAACTGCACCCCTCAAGTACTCAAAACCACATTCAAGAAGTTTATTAACCCTTCAGGTGCTTCACAGGAGCTGAAGCAACGTGGAAGGAAAAAATTAATATTTAACTTTTTAGTCACAAAAATGATCTTTTACAAACTTTTTTTTTATTTTCACAAGGGTAAAAGGAGAAAATGGACAGATAAAGTTGTTGTGCAATTTCTCCTGAGTACGCCAATACCCCATAAGTGGAGGAAAACCACTGTTTGGGCACACGGCAGAGCTCGTAAGGGAAGGAGCGCCGTTTGACTTTTTCAAACTAAAATTGGCTGGAATTGAGATTGGATGCCATGTCGCGTTTGAAGAGCCCCTGATGCGCCTAAACAGTGGAAACCCCCCACAAGTGACACCATTTTGGAAACTAGACCTCCTAAGGAACTTATCTAGATCTGTTGTGAGCACTTTGAACCCCCAAGTGTTTCACAAAAGTTTATAATGCCTGGGTGTGAAAAAAAAAAGAAACAATTTTCCACAAAAATGAGTTTTTAGTCCCAAATTTTTGATTTTTCCCAAGGAAATTGGACCCCAAAAGTTGTTGGCCAATTTGTCCTGAATACGCTGATACCCAATATGTGGGGGGGGAAACTGTTTGGGCGCACAGCAGGGTTTGGAAAGGAAGTAGTAACGTTTTGGAATGCAGACGTTGATGGGGGTCATGTTCCGTTTGCAGTGCCCCAGATGAGCCTAAACAGTAGAAACCCCCCACAAGTTTGACCCACTATATTTGGTGAGCACTTTGAACCCCCAAGTGCTTCACACAAGTTTATAATGCCCGGGCATGAAAATAAAAAATCCTATTTTTTTCCCACAAAAATTATTTTTAGTCACTAATTTTTTTATTTTCCCAAGGGTAACAGGAGAAATTTGACCACAAAAGTTGTTGTCCAATTTGTCCTGAGTACGCTGATACCCAATATATTGGGGGGAACCACTGTTTGGGCGCACGGCAGAGCTCGGAATGGAAGGAGCACCATTTGACTTTTTCCAACCAAAATTGGCTGGAATTGAGATTGGACGCCATGTTGCATTTGGAGAGCCCCTGATGTGCCTAAACAGTGGAAACCCCCCACAAGTGACCCCATTTTGGAAACTAGACCCCCTAAGGAACTTATCTAGATCTTTGGTGAGCAATTTGAACCCCAAGTGCTTCAACACAAGTTTATAACGTAGAGCCGTAAAATTAAAAAATCATATATTTTCCACAAAAATGATCTTTTCACCCCAATTTTTATTTTCCCAAGGGTAACAAGACTCAAAAAGTTATTGTGCAATTTGTCCTGAGTACGCTGATACCCATATGTGGGGGTAAACCACTGTTTTGGTGTAATGGCAGAGTTTGGAAGGAAGGAGTGCCGTTTGACTTTTTCAACGCAGAATTGGCTGGATGCCATGTCGTGTTTGGAGAGCTCCTGATCTGCCTAAACAGTGGAAACCCCCCACAAATGACACCGTTTTGGAAACTAGACCCCTCAAGGAACTTATGTAGATGTGTGGTGAGCACCTTGAACCCCCAAGTGCTTCACAGAAGTTTATAACGTACAGCCGTAAAATAAAATTATTATTTTTTTTTTTTACAAAAATAATTTTTTCGTCCCTAATATTTTATTTTCACAAGGGTAACAGGAGAAATTGGACCCCAAAAGTTGTTGTCCAATTTGTCCTGAGTACGCTGATACCCAATATGTGGGAGAAAACTACTGTATGGGTACACGTTGGGGCTCGGAAGGGAAGTAGTGACGTTTTGGATTGCAGACTTTGATGGAATGCTCTGGGGGCGTCATGTCGCATTTGGAGAGCCCCTGATGCACCTAAACAGTGGAAACCCCCCACAAGTGACCCCATTTTGGAAAATAGACCCCACAAGGAACTTATCTAGATGTGTGGTGAGCACTTTGAACCCCGAAGTGCTTCACAGAAGTTTATAATGTATAGCCGTAAAAATAAAAATTTTTTTTTTTTTTTACAAAAATAATTTTTTTCGGCCCCAATATTTTATTTTCACAAGGGTAACAGGAGAAATTGGACCCCAAAAGTTGTTGTCCAATTTGTCCTGAGTACGCGGATACCCAATATGTGGGAGAAAACTACTGTATGGGTACACGTTGTGGCTCGGAAGGGAAGTAGTGACGTTATGGATTGTAGACTTTGATGGAATGGTCTGGGGGCGTCATGTCGCATTTGGAGAGCCCCTGATGCGCCTAAACAGTGGAAACCCCCCACAAGTGACCCCATTTTGGAAAATAGACCCCATAAGGAACTTATCTAGATGTGTGGTGAGCGCTATGAAGCCCCAAGTGCTTCACAGAAGTTTATAACGTACAGCCGTAAAAACAAAAAAAATCATTTTTTTTTTAAAAAAATGATACTTTTGCCCCCAGTTTTTTATTTTCCCAAGGGTAACAGAAGAAATAGGACAAATTGCACAATAACTCTTAGGGTCCAGAGTACGCTGATACCCCATGTGGGAGTAAACTACTGTTTGGGCGCATGGCAGAGGTCAGAAGGGAAGGAGCACCGTTTGATTTTTTCAATGCAGAATTGGCTGGAATTGAGATCAGACGTCATGTCACATTTGGAGAGCCCCTGATGTGCCTAAACAGCGGAAAACTCCCAATTCTAACTCCAACCCTAACCCCAACACACCCCTAACCCTAGTCCCAACCCTAACCACAAACCTAACCCTAACACACCCCTATCCCTAATCCCAACCATAACCCTAATACTAACTTTAGCGCCAACCCTAACCCTAACTTTAGCCGCAACCCTAACCTTCACCATGACCCTAATGGGAAAATGGAAATAAATACATTTTTTTAATTTTATTATTTTTCCCTAACTAAGGGACCACATTTTGAGAGCTATAATTTTTGCATATTTTGGCCCACAGAGTCATGTGAGGTCTTATTTTTTGCGGTACGAGTTGACGTTTTTATTGGTACCATTTTTGAGCACGTGACATTTTTTGATCGCTTTTTATTTCGATTTTTGGGAGGTTAGAATGAACAAAAATCAGCAATTCATGAATTTCTTTTGGGGGAGGCGTTTATACCATTCCGCGTGTGGTAAAATTGATAAAGCAGTTTTATTCTTCGGGTCAGTACGATTACAGCGATACCTCATTTATATCATTTTTTTTATGTTTTGGCGCTTTTAAAGAATAAAAACAATTTTATATAAAAAATAATTATTTTTGCATCGCTTTATTCTGCGAGCTATAACTTTTTTATTTTTTCGCTGATGATGCTGTATGATGGCTCGTTTTTTGCGGGACAAGATGACGTTTTCAGCGGTACCATGTTTATTTATATCGGTCTTTTTGATCGCGTGTTATTCCACTTTTTGTTCAGCGGTATGATGATAAAGCACTGATTTTTTGCTTTGTTTTTATTTTTATTTTTTTAAGGGGTTCACTAAAGGGGTTAACTAGTGGGACAGTTTTATAGGGGGGGTCGTTACGGACACGGCGATACCAAATATGTGTACTTTTATTGTTTTATTTTTTTTATTTACAGGAAGAAATGAATTTATTGGGGAATATTTTTTTTTTTTTTAATTTATTTTGGAATTTTTTTTTTACACGTTTATTTTTATTTTTTTTACTTTTTTTCCCAGGGTGGGACATCACTGTAAAATGTGAGATCGCTGGTCTCACAGTGTGCACAGCACTTTGTGAGACCAGCGATCTCACAGGCAGCGCTGCAGGCTTCTCAGTGCCTGCTCTCGGCAGGCACTGAGGAAGCCGCCTCCCTCCAGGACCCCGGCGCCATCTTGGATCCGGGTCCTGGGAGGGAGGAAGCCCTCAGAACAGCGCGATCACATCGCGCTGTTCTGAGGGTCTCAGGGGGGCGCGCTTGGAGCCCCCTCCCTGCGCGATGCTCCCCTGTGCCCCCAGTACACCGCGATCATGTTTGATCGCGGTGTGCAAGGGGTTAATGTGCCGGGAGCGGTCCGTGACCGCTCCCTGGTCACACAGTCCCCCGGGGTGGGTCAGCTGTGATATATTCAGTGACACACGGCGGCGATATTGAAGTGCAGAATGAACACTTTTCTTTATTAAAAATCACTCCGGCTGTGAGCCCACATCTTTGTGCCGTGAACAGCCGCGGGTGGAATCGCGATCCACACGCGGCTATTAACCTGTTAAATGCCGCTGTCAAACTTTGACAGCAGTATTTAACATGAGCTTCTGGCAATCTCGCCAGAAATTCGCCCATTGATGGGTTGGCATGCCAACCAGAGTTCTCCTGGATACCTCTATGGTTGTCACTGCAGGATTGCTATGAGCACCGCATGATCGTGATAGACCCTATCAAAGTGATCAAAAGCCAATAATTAGTAAATCATCCACCCTGTGTCATCCCCTTAGCCAGATTAATTTTATTTTATTTTTTTTTTCTTTCATTCTTTGTCATTAGGATTGGGCTTAGAGGGTTAGGGTTTGGCTTATGGTTAGGTTGGGCTTAGGGCTATGCTTATTGTTAGGGTTGTGGTTAAGGTTGGAGTTAGGGCTTTTTCAAAAGTAAAATTAAAAAAAGATAACGATATGAAGACTAGTGTTGAGCGCAAGAGCTTGCTACTCAAGTTTGCATAGGAGTGCTCAGGTTCGAATTGCGGGTGCTCAAGTGACATATTCGAGTTTCTGCCTGGCATGTTTTGCGGCAGTTAGCAAAAAAAACAAGACAACCATACACCGACAATCCCCCCATGTTTTTTTTGGGTGTCTAACTGCCATATAACATGCGGAGTGTGGACTCGAGCATTTCACTCGACAAACCGCGATACTCAGTGCATACCCCGACCACCCGATGCAAGCTCGAGCAGCGAGCACTTGTGCTCAACACTAATTTCGACATATTCAATATGACGAACTAATGTTATCAAATTCTGTGTCGTACCTCATTGTACGCCTGGTTAAAATTTTTGAGGGGTCTAGTTTCCAAAATGGGGTCACTTGTGGGGGGTTTCCACTGTTTAGGTATTTCAGGACATGGTGGCCACTCTCGATTCCAGCTATTTTTGCATTCAATAAGCCAAAAGGTGCTCCTTCCCTTCTAAGCTTTGCTGTGCATACTCAGGAGAAGTTGCGCAGCAAATTTTGTGGTTCATTTTCTCCTGTTATCCTTGGGAAAACCAAAAAATTGGGGCTAAAGTAACATTTTTGTGAAAAAAAGTAAAATGTTCATTTTTCCTTCCACATTCCGTTAATTCACGTGAAGTACCTGAAGGGTTAATACACTTCTTGAATGTGGTTTGGAGGACCTCTAGGAGTGCAGTTTTTAGAATGGTGTCAGTTTTGGGTTTTTCTGTCATATAGGCCCCCCAAAATCACTTCAAATGTCATGTGGTCCCTAAAAAAAATGGTTTTGTAAATTTTGTTGGAAAAATTTGAAATTGCTGATCAATTTTTAACCCTTTTAACTTCCTAACAAAAAAAAATGTTTTAAAAATGATGCAGATGTAAAGTAGACATGTGGGAAATGTTATTTGTGTGGTATAACTATCTGACTTAAAGGTATAAAATTTTAAAGTTTGAAAAGTGAGAAATATTCTATTTTTTTGCCAAATTTTCGATATTTTCATAAATATATACGCAAATCATATCGCCCAAATTTTACCACTAACATGAATTACAATATGTCCAGAAAAAGTAATATCAGAATCAGTGAGATCCGTTGAAGCGTTACTTCCAGAGTTATTACCACATAAAGTGACACTGGTCAGATTTCAAAGATTTGGCCCGGTCATTAAGGTCAAAATTAGCTCTGTCACTAACAGAGGTTAAGTTGGAGGGGCTCTGATGATGGCCTTATGGTGTTGTGAGTAAATGCGTTATGTTTGACTCTTCACTATGTTGACAAAAATATATCTCCTATAAATATTAGATAGATGCAAACCCCAATATTCATCATTGACCACTGGCTCTAAAAAGTCTAGGGGTCCGCCCTTTGATTAAAGGAAGCTTATGCCTTTTAACAGTACTTCCTAGCCCCTGGATAAATGAATTCCAAGACTTGGTGTCTGGCTCTCATAGTGGACCTCTAATGTCATTACCTGGTCACTGCAGGCCTCTACTTCAATGGAGGTTGAAGTGTCAACGTCCCTAGTTATAATAAGTTTCTCACTTCCCTAGTTATAATTAATCCATGTGTTCAATGTGAGGGTGATATGTCCCCTATCTGGAGATGTCTTTCTGGATTTTAATTTTCCTCTATGACACTCACCAAAAACTCACTGTGGGAACAAAGCTTTATTTTGCCTTTCCTAATTATTCATGGAAATATAGGGAGGAATTGACTGGGTGCTACCAGCCTTCACGTCATGGGGTGCACCACTACATAGTCTCCTCACACTCCTATATTTAGGATATGTTCACACGTTTTTTTTTCAATTGTTTTTTCCTTTTTCTTCAGATTTTCTCAAAAAAACGCCCTTATAAGGAATCAGAAAACAAAAAAAATTTCCTCTAATGTCCATTAAAATACAATTTGCTGTTCATACGTTCAGTCTTTTATTTTTTAACCACTTCCCCTTTCCACAAAAAAAGTGAGCCGACCATTCTTCAGGCATTTTCCACTATAACACTGCTATATATATTATACATATATCAATAAGAAGGCACAGAAAAATTCATGCCTGGAAGACGCCTGTGCATCTTTTGAGTGTTGTGATTGCGTTTTAGAGGCGCTTCTGACTTAAAAAACAATCTTTTTATTAATTAGTGGATTTAAAAAGTGAGAGAAGACCACAAGAATTCTCAAAACCATTTACAGAAAACGCCTAAAAAAACATTAACCGACCGAACGCTTCAGGACAAAAAATAGCAACGGAAATGCCAGTGTTTAATAAGGCGTTTTCCACTTCAAAAACGTGACAATGACTACCTGAACGGAACGTCATGTGAATACGTCCTGAAGGCTGTCATGTCATACAGAATGCTTGAGAGCCTACTGAAAAAGGGGAGCCTGAGAAGCTGGTGAGGCCAATATGGCTACTGACAAAAACGGTGGTCCCATTGTATGTGAAATACAATGTCTTTCTTTTTCGATCAGTCAGGAGGACAGACACACTGACAGGACAGACTGACAGGACAGACTGGGAGGACGGACTGACAGGACAGACTGACAGGACAAATACAAAGAACATGGCACTCAACTTAATGCTGTGAATCAGAATTGGTTTTATTTGTAGTACCAAAAAAGTTTTGATCGCCAGGACCTTCATCAGTTGCGTACTGGTTGTTTAATGGGGATGTAGTATTATTTATTAGTAATCCCGTTTTAATGGCATCAAGCAAAAATAATGATGCCCCTATTGTTTAACAGCAGTTCAAGCTTAGGGAGCGCGTGTGTACGTGCCTAGACGCGGTATCCACCGCTTGTCCGACTGAAATTTTTTTGGTACTACAAATAAAACCAATTCTGATTCACAGCATTAAGTTGAGTGCCAGGTTCTTTGTATTTATCACATGGTGTGGGAACCTACCTTGGCACCTTCTACAGTAGTGCTCATGCTATTTCTCCTCAGACTGACAGGACAGACTGGGAGGACAGACAGACTGACACGACAGACTAGGAGGACGGACTGACAGGGAAGACAGACATACTAACAGGACAGATTGGGAGGATGGACTGTCTGACAGGACAGACTGTGAGGACACACTGGCACGAACTACTGGGAGGACGGACTGGGAGGATGGACTGTCTGACAGGACAGACTGTGAGGACACACTGGCAGGAACTACTGGGAGGACGGACTGGGAGGATGGACTGTCTGACAGGACAGAGTGTGAGGATGGACTGTCTGACAGGACAGACTGTGAGGACACACTGACAGGAAACTACTGGGAGGACGGACTGACAGGACAGACTGGGAGGACGGACATACTAACAGGACAGATTGGGAGGATGGACTGTCTGACAGGACAGACTGGGAGGACACACTGGCAGGAACTACTGGGAGGACGGACTGGGAGGACACACTGGCAGGAACTACTGGGAGGACGGACTGGGAGGACACACTGGCAGGCCAGGACAGACTGTGAGGACACACTGACAGGACAGGCTGGGAGGACGGACTGACAGGACAGACTGGGAGGACAGGACACACTGTGAACATGGACTGACAGGACAGACTGTGAGGACCGACATACCAACAGGACAGATTGGGAGGACGGACTGACAGGACAGATTGGGAGGACGGACTGACAGGACAGACTGGGAGGACACTCTGACAGGAACTACTGGGAGGACGGACTGGGAGGAAGAATGGTGTCTCTCTATTAGTGTTGAGCATTCCGATACTGCAAATATCGGTATCGGTCGATATTCGCTGTATCGGAATTCCGATTCCGAGTACCGATATTTTCGTCATATCGGATACCGGAATCGTAATTGTCCTCTCACGGTTAGTGTCCGTCGGTCGGGTCTGTCAGGAGTCAGCGGCACTTACCTGGCAGAAGATGTCCGGCGGTCACGTCCTGGACTGCTTGATGGCCGCCATCATCTTCTCCCTTGCGGTCACATGCAGTTTCTCGCGATAACTGCAGTGACTGCCGGGTAATCGCGGCCGTAAAGCAGTCCGCTGACGTCACCGCTGGGGAAGCAGGTAATCAGCTGTGCTGCGTCGGGATGTTAGGCTCTGCCTGGCATTCCGATGTAGCAGAGCTGGATCGTCGTGGGACCCTTGTTACTATGGACTGCGTCGGACAGGTGGTATACTGTTGGTTTGTTTTTTTTATTTTTTTCCAGGAGATCGATGGCGTCGCAGGAATGAGCATATAATAAAATTAATGAAAACTGTGTTGTCTCTTTTATTTCATTAAAATACTTTTTTCTGGCTGTGTCTTTTTTTAAACATTTAAAAACTTTGGGATTAATAATGGATCGGTGTCTTATTGATGCCTCTCCATTATTAACCGGGCTTATTGTCACCGTGCAATCAACAGTGACATTAACCCCTTATTACCCCGCTTGCCACCGCTACAGGGCAAGTGGGAAGAGCCGGGTAAAGTGCCACAATTGGCACATCTTTTGATGCGCCAAATGTGGGGCTGCTGTAGCCTGGTATTATCAGGCTGTTGAGGGCCAAAATCCATGGGCCTTGACAGTCTTTTAATACCAGGCCGCAGCAGTCTGCATTTTTCTTGGCTGGTTAACAAAAATAGGGGGGTCCCCACGCCATTTTTTTTTCAAGGGGATCCCCTATTTTTGTTAACCAGCCAAGCTAAGCAGACTGCTGTGGCCTGATATTATCAGGCTTGCAAGGTCCATGGATATTGGATCCTTACCAGCCTGAAAATCCAGGCCTCAGCAGTCTGCTTCATCTGGCTGGTTAACAAAAATAGGGGGGACCCCACGCCAATTTTTTTCGAGGGGATCCCCTATTTTTGTTAACCAGCCAAGATAAGCAGACTGCTGTGGCCTGGTATTATCAGGCTGGCAAGCAGGGTCGGACTGAGCCACCGGGACACCGGAGGAACCTCCGGTGGGCCCCAGCTCCTGCGTGGTGGGCCCTGATTTGAAAGGATGGGCAGAGGGGGCGGTGGCCCCGGGCCCCGCGCTCTGAGGGGGCCCATCCGGAGCTACGCTACAGTTACATTCTGCGGCAGAGCAGGGAGAATCGCTCTCCCTGCTCTGCTGCCCGGCCGCTATGGGGCCTGAACAGGCGGTGGGGGGGCCCGGTGCCAGCAGTGGGTCCCCCACCCGTCATCGGAGGGTCAGCTGTATCGGCATCCAGCCGATACAGCTGACCGCATAGAGAGAGAAGGAGCGAGCGCTCCTTCTCTCCCATAATCCCCCTCTCAGCGTCTGACAGCGGGCGCGATGACGTCACCTGCCGCGGCGCCCGCTGTCAGACGCTGAGAGGGAGAACAGTGAGCAGCACAGGAGCTGGGAAGTGAGTATTGTTTTTTTTTTTTTTTTTTTAATGGGGGTGCATTATACTACAGAGGCTGTATATGGGGGGTGCATTATACTATATTGAGGACTATCTGGTGTATTATGCTGTATGGATGCTATCTAGGGGCCATCATACAGTGTTGGACCCATTAAATAGTTTTGGGACATTAAGGGGTCAGTATATATCCAGTGAGGGGCATTATTCTGTGTATAGGGGAGATGTACAGGGGGAGACTTGGGACATTATTAAATATAAAGTGGACACTTATTGTTATAGGGGAACTCGGGTTACTGTGACTGTCAAAGGGGCACACAGGGCATTATTGCATTATTACAGTCTAGGGGACAAAATGTGGGCACTGTTTTCTAGGGCACTTGCACCCGGCATTACTATATTCTAGAGGGGTGCTTTAGAATTTAGAGGTCACACAGAACCACACAGCAGGTGCAGTAATAGGGACACATACGGCAGCAGCAGCTCAGTATTGGGGTATCAGGTGCAGTAATAGGGACACATACGGCAGCAGCGGCTCAGTATTGGGGTATCAGGTGCAGAAATATGGGACAGCATAATGGCAGCAGCGGCTCAGTATTGGGGTATCAGCAGGATGAGGAGTTTGTGCAGGTTGAGAATAGTCCAATTGGTGACCGTGACAGTGCTAAAAATATGAGAAGTGAAATGTGTCTTTGTTGTAATCTCTGCAGTCGAGTCCTGGCTGGAGAAGTCATCATGACGGTCTGGGCCATATGGAAAAGACATGAAAAGTGAACAATTCCATTAGAAAGAACATCAGCGGTAAGTCATTATCTATACCTGTGCTGTAATCTATTATATGTTCTGTAGGACTGGTATTATTTACCACAGACCATATGGCGGTGATATCAATATTGGTCTTTTTATATATAGATTATTTTTGGCAACAGCGCGGTCATTTGCTGAGGTTCTCTGGTTAGGGGCCCACTAGAATTGCCCATAAACCAAAACCCTAGCTACGCCTCTGGCTCTCTCTCTAGTCTTTCTTTCTCTTTCTAGTCTTTCTCGCTCTCTGTTCTTTCTTTCTCTCTCTGTTCTCTCTTTCTCTGTTCTTTCTTTCTCGCTCTCTGTTCTTTTTTCTCTCTGTTCTTTCTTTCTCTCTCTCTTTTCTTTCTTTCCTCTCTTTCTTTCTCTGTTTGTTCTTTCTCTCTCTCTCCTTTCTTTCTCTCTCACTGCTCTTTCTTTCTTTTCCTCAGTACCAACCACTGTGCCCATAATGCCAGCCACTGTGCCCTCATTACCAGTCAGTGTCATCAGCAGTGCTAAATGGGTACGGTTGGGGCGAGGATATGGGTGTGATTAGTTGTGAAATGGGTGTGGTCGGGGCGTGGCCTACGCGTTCCGCAGCCTTTAACCCTCTTTCCTGTCTTCAAAAGTTGGGAGGTATGCTGTATGACCTCCCTACAACTTCTGGGCATGCTCCTGATGAGCGCGACGGATGGTCTCCTGAGGGATCTCCTCCCACACCTGGACTAAAGCATCCACCAACTCCTGGACAGTCTGTGGTGCAACGTGGCATGGCCTAAAATTTGCTGCAGCAGGCACAGCGTGCCACAGCCTTTGTCCCTC
This sequence comes from Oophaga sylvatica, assembly GCA_033576555.1. Lineage (NCBI taxonomy): Eukaryota > Metazoa > Chordata > Amphibia > Anura > Dendrobatidae > Oophaga > Oophaga sylvatica. The sequence continues at coordinate 556,477,271 of JARQOD010000002.1, read as the reverse complement.
TTTCCCTTCTTCAAAGGTTGGGAAGTATGATGGTGGGCCCCAAGAATAATTTTTCTCTGGTGGGCCCAAGGTACTCCAGTCCGATGCTGCTGGCAAGGTCCATGGATATTGGCTCCTTAACAGCCTTAAATACCATGCCTCAGCAGTCTGCTTCATCAGGCTGGTTAACAAAAATAGGGGGGACCCCACGCATTTTTTTTTCGAAGGGAACCCCTATTTTTGTTAATCAGTTCCCTCTGACGTCACTGATGGTGTCCCTGGCTGACCTGAAGTGAAAGTGGAAAGCAATCAATTAAGCTTTCCACTTCCTCTCCTGTCAGCCAGGAGAGGAGCTCATTCATTCGGGGGTTTACTGTGAGGCTGCAGCATTAGCTGCGGTCCCTGCAGTAAACATTAACCCTTTGGGCTCATACTCACTTGCTGGAAAAAAATCGGTCCATTTTCTGCAGGAAAAAAACGGTACATTTGTTGTAAAAAGGCATGCGATTTTGATGCGATTTTAAATCGCACCATGCGTTTTCCATCAGTTTTCCATCTGTATGCAATGCGATTTTAACATGAAGTTTTACATAGAGCAGTTATCTCTATGTAAAAAGTCATGTAAAAATCACATTGTAAAAAAAATGTACACAAAAAGCAAATAATTATATATATATATATATGTCATACACTTCTACATAGTATAATAGCCGCTAATTCATCCCTGGCTATACTGTAAAATCACACTGACAGCTTTAATAAAGAATAGAAACAATACATATACACACATAGAATACCTATATTATATATATATATATATATATATATATATATATATATTTATAGTTCATACACTTCTACATAGTATAATAGCTGCTAATTCAATTGCCGGCTTTTGTGAAATCACAAAAGCCGACATGAAATGATACATTGTTTAGACACAGTTAACCATGTCATTTCATGTATTTTGATATATGGTTTTAACTTACAATTACATAAGTGTATGTGTGCAAAATTTCAGACATGTAGGGGTTAATTAAAGGTGTAAATTAGTTGAAAAAAAATGCGTGGGCTTCCGGTGTCTTTTCTCCACCAGACAGACAAAGCAAGCGAGTGGGGGCAGATAATAATAGCCTAGGGAGGGTACATTTTTTTTGTGCCCCCCCTGGCTACTAACATCTGCCCCCAGACACCCCAGAAAGGGCAAATCTCTAATTAGATTCGCCCTTTCTGGCACTTTGCCCGTCTATTCCCATTGCCCTGTAGCGGTGGCGAATGGGTTACTAAGGGGTTAAAGCCACCTTGCTATTGAAAGGTCACTTTAAGCCAGGTTAATAATTGAGAGCTGTCAATTAGACAACTATCAATTATTAATCCTATTGAAGGAAATAAAAAAATCACACACACTTTAAGAATCAATAATTTTAATGAAATAAAAACACATTTTTTTTGCCCATCTTTTATTAAACTCTTAATCCCTGCGAAGCCTTTGATCTTCTATAATAAAGAAAAAATAATAAAACAACATTATTCTTACCTATCTGGCGTTCTGTCACGTCCCACGATATAATCCTTCACAAAGGGTTAACTAGCAATCAGCTAAGCAGCACAAGTAATGCTGCATGCTCAGCTGAAAGCTCCTGAATGAATGAGCTTATCTCCTGCCACAGGAGAGGATGTGATTAATGAGTGAAGCTTAATTGATTGTGTCCCACTTTCACGTTAGGTCAGGTCACTGAAGTGAAAGTGGCAATAAATCAATTAAGCTTCATTCATTAATCACTTCCTCTCCTTTCGCTGGGAGAGGAAGTTATTCATTCGGGGTGTTACAGCTAGGAGACAGCATTAGCTCTCTGCGAGCTGTAACCTGTTAACCCTTTCTGATGGATTACAGCGTGGGACCTGACTGTGCATCGGATTGGTAAGAATAATTTTGCTTTTTTATTTTATTTTTATTACAGGAAATGGTTTTAGCAGGAAAATAAAATATGGTCAAAAACTGTGTGATTATTTAATTAAACTTCTTTTTTATTAAAGTGTGTGTGTTTGATTTTTCTATCATACAATAGGATTAATAATTGATAGTTGTCTAATTGACAGCTCTCAATTATTAAACTGGCTTAAAGTGACCTTTCAATTGCAAGGTGGCTTTAACCCCTTATTAACCCATTCGCCACCGCTACAGGGCAATGGGAATAGACGGGCAAAGAGACAGAAAGGGCGAATCTAATTATAGATTTGTCTTTTCTGGGGTGTCTGGGGGCAGATGTTAGTAGCCAGGGGGGGGCCAAAAAAAATGGTCCCTCTCTGGGCTATTATTATCTGCCCCACTCGCTGGCTTTGTCTGTCTGGTTGCGAAAATAGGGCGGGAGCCCACGCATTTTTTTTTCAACAATTTTACACCTCATATATATATATATATATATATATATATATATATATACACATGTCATTGAATTTGTGACACATATATATATATATTTATAGTTCATACACTTCTACATAGTATAATAGCCGCTAATTCAATTGCCGGCTTTTGTGAAAATGCAGAACCCGACATGAAATGACACATGGTTTACATAGAGTTAACCATGTCATTTCAAGTTGTTTGATCTATTGTTTTCACTAACAATTACATGAGTGTATGTGTGCAAAATTTCACACCTGTAGGGGTTAATTAAAGGTGTAAATTCGTAGCAAAAAAGTCCGTTTTTTTTACAAAGAATTTACACCTTTAATTAACCCCTACAGGTGTGAAATTTTCCACACATACACTCATGTAATTGTTTGTGCAAATCAGATATCAAACTACATGAAAAGACATGGTTAACTCTATGTAAACCATGTGTCATTTCATGTCGGGTGCTTCTGTATTTTCACAAAAGCCGGCATTACCCGGCAATTGAATCAGAGGCTATTTTACTATATAGAAGTGTATAAACTATATAAATATATGTATATATATGTCACAATGACATGTATAATATATATATATATATATAATATATATGTATTCTATGTGTGTATATTTAGTGTTTACAAGGAAAGAAAGAGGTTTTTTTAGTTACGATATTTCTGTCCCATAGACTTGCACTGGATTTCCGGTATCGGAATCGGGTATCGCTGATACTTTTGGGGTATCGGCGATACCCATTGCGATCCGATACTTCTTGATATCGGAAAGTATCGCTCAACCCTACTCTCTATATAAGAAAAAAGAGCCTGGAGCAGACGAGGCTAAAGTTGGTTTCTTATTCGTTCAGTTTCTTATTCGGGGCTGAAGTTGGTTTCTTATTCGTCAGTTTCTTATTCGGCAAATTCTTCTTTTCTGTTTTTTTTAGGTTTAACAACAAAAAATAAGCATCAAAATAATAGAAAACAATGCAGTGAGGTGCCCTGATGAGAAAACACTTAAAATCTGCACCAAAAATTATAAAACTGGCACAAAAATGGGAATCAAAGTGGGCACCAGAGGGCGTTAATGAAAGGGTTAAATGACTTTGGGCCACAGATATGACACTGCAGACATATAGAACAGGGCGCCCCACATTAAAAACAAGTCTCCCCAGCCTGGCCCAAATGGGTTCTGGGCATCAGAATTGGCATCAAAGTGGGCACACAGTCGATTTTCACAGGTTTGAATAAGTAACAGATGTTTTTCAGGGGTTAAATGACTTTGGGCCACTGATCTCACACTAAGAATATACAGATAATGATGCCCCGCATCAAACCCAGGTCCCTCCTGCCTGGCCCAAATGGGTTCTGGGCATCAGTATTGGCATCAAAGTGGGCAAACAGCCAATTTTCACAGATTTGAATAAGTAACAGATGTTTTTCAGGGGTTAAATGACTTTGGGCCACTGATCTCACACTAAGAATATACAGATAATGATGCCCCGCATCAAACCCAGGTCCCTCCTGCCTGACCCAAATGGGTTCTGGGCATCAGAATTGGCATCAAAGTGGGCAAACAGCCAATTTTCACAGATTTGAATAAGTAACAGATGTTTTTCAGGGGTTAAATGACTTTGGGCCACTGATCTCACACTAAGAATATACAGAAAGTGATGCCCCGCATCAAACCCAGGTCCCTCCTGCCTGGCCCAAATGGGTTCTGGGCATCAGAATTGGCATCAAAGTGGGCACATAGCCAATTTTCACAGATTTGAATAAGTAACAGATGTTTTTCAGGGGTTAAATGACTTTGGGCCACTGACCTCACACTAAGAATATACAGAAAGTGATGCCCCGCATCAAACCCAGGTCCCTCCTGCCTGGCCCAAATGGGTTCTGGGCATCAGAATTGGCATCAAAGTGGGCAAACAGCCAATTTTCACAGATTTGAATAAGTAACAGATGTTTTTCAGGGGTTAAATGACTTTGGGCCACTGATCTCACACTAAGAATACACAGATAATGATGCCCCACATCAAAGCCATGTCCCTCCTGCCTGGCCCAAATGGGTTCTGGGCATCAGAATTGGCATCAAAGTGGGCAAACAGCCAATTTTCACAGATTTGAATAAGTAACAGATGTTTTTCAGGAGTTAAATGACTTTGGGCCACTGATCTCACACTAAGAATACACAGATAGTGATGCCCCGCATCAAACCCAGGTGCCTACTGCCTGGCCCAAATGGGTTCTGGGCATAAGAATTGGCATCAAAGTGGGCACACAGCCAATTTTCACAGATTTGAATAAGTAACAGATGTTTTTCAGGGGTTAAATGACTTTGGGCCACTGATCTCACACTAAGAATACACAGATAGTGATGTCCCGCATGAAACCCAGGTCCCTCCTGCCTGACCCAAATGGGTTCTGGGCATCAGAATTGGCATCAAAGTGGGCACACAGCCAATTTTCACAGATTTGAATAAGTAACAGATGTTTTTCAGGGGTTAAATGACGTTGGGCCACTGATCTCACACTAAGAATACACAGATAGTGATGTCCCGCATCAAACCCAGGTCCCTCCTGCCTGGCCCAAATGGGTTCTGGGCATCAGAATTGGCATCAAAGTGGGCAAACAGCCAATTTTCACAGATTTGAATAAGTAACAGATGTTTTTCAGGGGTTAAATGACTTTGGGCCACTGATCTCACACTAAGAATACACAGATAGTGATGTCCCGCATCAAACCCAGGTCCCTCCTGCCTGGCCCAAATGGGTTCTGGGCATCAGAATTGGCATCAAAGTGGGCAAACAGCCAATTTTCACAGATTTGAATAAGTAACAGATGTTTTTAAGGGGTTAAACGACCATGGGCCGCTGATCTCACACTAAGAATATACAGATAGTCAGCCCCGCATCAAACCAGGTCCCTCCCTGCTTGGCCCAAATGGGTTCTGGCATCAGAATTGGCATCAAAGTGGCAAACACCATATTTTCACAGATTTGAATAAGTAACAGATGTTTTTAAGGGGTTAAACGACCATGGGCCGCTGATCTCACACCACCATTACATACACAGAAAGGCTGTATTCACACTAGTGATTTAAAAATCGTTCCAATTTTGATGCAGCAGAGTCGGATGAGTGTAATGAATTGTCATGTGAGTGTCAGGCGTTTTTTATGTGAGTATAATCTGATTTTTCACACCGAGCATCGGATTTACATCAGAATGCAGCGATTGTAACATGAGCTTCTACATAGAGAAATGTTCTAAATCAATTACACAGAGTTTTAAAACAGAATATTCTTAAAAACACATATACAGTGTATATAGATTTCAGATAGACAAATGTAAAGCTGGCAAACGATCTGCCCCGCACATTGTATCCACAGAGTGACAGCTTAGATTATAATGGATAGAATTGAGATATACACATAGAATACATGTGTGTGTGTATATATATCTATAATACGTGTGTGTATGTATGTGTGTATATATATATATATATATATCTATAATACGTGTGTGTATGTATGTGTATATATATATATATATATATATATATATATATATATATCTAGAATATAACGCTGGGAGCATCACTCTGAAGCCTTTATAGACTGCGCAGTCCGCCTCCAGACAGAAGACAGCATCCAGCAGTTACAGGTAAGAGGAATGTGTCTGGCACCTGGGATCGCGGTACGTGTAGACACTGGATGCATATCGCTATCTCCGGCGCCATACTTATATACTTACCTGACCAGGAGGAGTGTTGCCGCGGCTCTTCTCGCAGGAGACCGGGGCATGAGTGCGAACGGAATGGAGCATGCGCATAGCGCTATCCTGCGCCATTTTACTGAAGACACATTTGCAGTGTGTCTTCAGCAATATGTCGCCGGACAGTGCGGTATGGCCATGCACGTACTCCGGCGCCACACTCCTGTGATGACATCTACTACATTGAGCAGCCTGTGTATAGCTGCGCTTTCCTTCCCCCCAGCCTGCACACAGGCTTAGTGTAATCTGAGCTGCCAGCGCGTGATGAAACGTGCACTCGGTCCGCCACACGGTAGCTCGGGGTATCACGGCTTGTGATCCCTCCGTGCCGCAAATGTGACGAAAACGATCACACACACGACGGCTGCTGCCGTCCGACCCAGTAAACTGCAGGGATTTATAATTATCCCACTTCCACTTAGGAACTTGCAGCTCTCTGGCGCCCCCCTTACCCTCAGGTCATTCAGGGAACTGCACCTAGGATAATTAGTCGCCAGACGGGTCACTTGGATGTGTGCTGGCTATTGGGCACGCTGCAGTGAGGGAATTATAATTACTCCGGGCCGCAGCCAGGCAATACTCTTATAAGACCCGCTCCTTCACTGCCAACGCCACCCCATAGGTCAACACTTTACACCCCTTCTTTTAAGCTGCCACCAGCTACGATTTACTTAAGGAACAATTTATCAAGAGGGTCCGTAGCAACCCCAAAACAGTAGAGTAGTACTTCAGGCACGTGCAAATTCGTTTATAGAGCAGGAGAAACAAACTAATAAATTTATAGGTTTATTCCGTAAAATACAGGCAGTGCTTATAGTTTAAAAGAAAGGTAACAAGCTGAGACAATATCGTTATGTACAAGGCAATTACAAAATAAACGGGATTAAGATTGAAAGACTTACATGATAGTTACATAGGTATAGGCAAGACTGGCTGGGGGAAGGAGCCACACGTCATAGTTCATTTGCAGATCTCTTAGTCAGGTCATCACAGCATGGACTGACCAAGGGGGGCTTAACTGCAAGACTTATACCTGTGGGCTGCTGACCTCACAAAAGGGGATGGTTTTTCTGGCCACCTCCCAGGGATAGGAGTCCTAGTTTTTAGTTCTGGAAGATTATCAGGAGCATACTTCATCCTGAGAACCTCGCAGAAGAATGGCAGACCTATCAATGATCTTACTTTAAAATGATGGTTCGAATGAGCCCAAACTTGGGTGCGATAGTTCATGGGGCATCCGAGAATTCCATTTCTCGGGTTCTGTTGGAGTTACGGGTTCACCAGTACCACGGGAACGATGCCTGTCGGCGCATGTTTCAAACCAGTGACTTTCGTGTTTCTGACGCAGCTTCCCACTGTGTTATAAGCCAAAAGAATGAATCCTCATAATGGCTGCTATGGCAGGAAAGCACATGTGAAGACAATGGGGACCCCCTGCAGTGAGGCGGGAAACTCCAGCACTGGTAGCTCAAATTACACTACTTGTGTGCAGGCTCGGGGTTGATGAGAAGCGTGAGAGAGGGAGGGGGGAACTTTGCTCTGTGGGCTGTCAGCAGTAAAAAAAAGATGAGGACTGTAGTTCTGCACAACACAAGACATGGAGCTTCCAGTATCATCACACTTACCTGACCAGGAGGAGTGTTGCCGCGGCTCTTCTCTTCTCGCAGGAGAACCGGGGCATGAGTGCGAACGGAATGGAGCATGCGCATAGCGCTATCCTGCGCCATTTTACTGAAGACACATTTGCAGTGTGTCTTCAGCAATATGTCGCCGGACAGTGTGGTATGGCCATGCACGTACTCCGGCGCCACACTCCTGTGATGACATCTACTACATTGAGCAGCCTGTGTATAGCTGCGCTTTCCTTCCCCCCAGCCTGCACACAGGCTAAGTGTAATCTGAGCTGCCAGCGCTGGAGTTTTCCCTCCTCACCGCAGGGGGTCTGCATTGTCTGCCCATGTGCTTTTCCTCCCATAGCAGCCATTTTGAGAATTCATTCTTTTTGCTTATAACACGGTGGGAATTTGCGTTAGAAACACGAAAGTTACTGTTTTGAAACATGCGCCCAACAGGCATCGTTCCTGTGGTACTGGTGAACCCGTAACTCCAACAGAACCCATGAACTATCTCACCCAAGCTTGGGCTCATTTGAACCGTCATTTTAAAGTAAGATCATTGATAGGTCTGCCAGTCTTCTGCAAGGTTCTCAGGATGAAGTATGCTCCTGATAATCTTCCAGAACTAAAACTAGAACTTCTATCCCTGGGAGGTGGCCAGAAAAACCATCCCCTTTTGTGAGGTCAGCAGCCCACAGGTATAAGTCTTGCGGTGAGCCCCCCCTTGGTCAGTCCTTGCTGTGACGACTTGACTAAGAGATCTGCAAATGAACTATGACGTGTGGCTCCTTCCCCCAGCCAGTCTTGCCTATACCTATGTAACTATCATGTAAGTTTTTCACTTTTAATCCCATTTATTTTTAACCGTATTGTACATAACTGTATTGCCTCAGCTTGTTACCTTTCTTTAAAACTATAAGCACTGCCTGCATTTTAAGGAATAAACCTATAAAATTATTAGTTTGTTTCTCCTGCTCTATAAACAAATTTGCACGTGCCTGAAGTACTACGCTACTGTTTTGGGGTTGCTACGGACCCTCTTGATAAATTGTTCATTAAGTAAATTGTAGCTGGTGGCAGCTAAAAGGAAGGGGTGTAAAGTGTTAACCTATTGGGTGGCGTTGGCAGTGACGGAGCGGGTTTTATAAGTGTATTGCCTGGCTGCGGCCTGGAGTAATTATAATTCCCTCACTGCAGCGTGCCCAATAGCCAGCACACATCCAAGTGACCCGTCTGGCGACTAATTATCCTAGGTGCAGTTCCCTGACTGACCTGAGGGTAAGGGGGGCGCCAGAGAGCTGCAAGTTCCTAAGTGGAAGTGGGATAATTATAAATCCCTGCAGTTTACTGGGTCGGACGGCAGCAGCCGTCGTGTGTGTGCGCGTTTTCGTCACATTCGCGGCACGGACGGATCACAAGCCGTGATACCCCGGGCTACCGTGTGGCGGACCGTGTGCACGTTTCATCACAACTCCTCCCCCGGCCTCCGGCAGAACGGGACAGCGCTGGAGCACAGGGATGAAAGTTGAGTATATATACAGTGTTCCAAATTATTATGCAAAAATTGTTTAGGAGTGATAAAGTCAGAATTTTTTTGTTTGTCAGTTAAACTCATTGATGGTGATGTGTGTCAGGGCTCTTTATATCACTGTAAGCAATTGCAGACACCTGTGCTAATTAGTTTGGCAGTTGTGTCCAATGAAAGGCAAGACTACTTAAGAAGGCTGTCCCACATTATTAAGCAGCCTACATTTTCTGCCAAAATGGGAAAGAAAAAGGATTTGTCGGCTGCTGAGAAGAAACAAATTGTGGAGTGTTTAGGTCAAGGCATGACTACAATCAACATTGCCAAGACACTTCATCGTGATCATCGCACAATCAAGATGTATGTAGCTGATTCACAGTACACACGTGTGCGTGCCGATAAGGGAAAATTGAGGACTCTTTCCTACAGGCAATTACGTCAGGTTAAAAGAGCAGCGGCAAAAAAACCTTGTCATAGCAGCAGACAAGTTTTTGAAGCTGCTGGTGCCTCCAACGTCCCCCGAACAACAAGATGCAGGGTCCTTCAGAGGTTTGCAGCTGTGCGTAAGCCATCCTGTCGACCTCCTCTATCCACTGCACACAAGCAGAAACGGCTCCAGTGGGCCAAACAATACATGAAGACTGACTTCAAAACTGTTTTGTTCACCGATGAGTGCTGTGCAACGCTCGATGGTCCAGATGGATGGAGTGGAGGATGGCTGGTTGATGGACACCCCATGCAAACACGGCTAGGCGCCAACAAGGAGGAGGTGGAGTAATGTTTTGGGCTGGAATCATGGGGAAAGAGATTGTCAGCCCTTTTAGGATCCCTGAAGGGGTAAAGATGAACTCCATAGTAGTATGTTGAGTTTCTCAAACAGCACTTCCTGCCATGGTTCTAGAAGAAGAACCGTGCATTCCACAGCAAGATCATTTTCATGCATGATAATGCACCGTCTCATGCTGCACATAACACATCTGCATCTCTGGCTGCTATGGGCATAAAAGGGACAAACTTATGGTGTGGCCCCCATGCTCCCCTGACCACAACCCCATTGAGAACCTCTGGAGCATCATCAAAAGGAGTGTCTATGATGGCGGGAGGCAGTTCACATCTAAGCAACAGCTCTGGGAGGGTATTCTGTCCTCATGCAAAACAATTGAAGCAGAAACAATCGAAACCTGACAAATTCAATGGACGAGAGCGTTCAGAAGCTCCTTTCCAACATGGGGTCCTATGTGCAAAGGTAACATCACCTAGAATAAAGTTTTGAGTTGAAAACTGTTTGATTTCAGTTTGTAATAACCTGCTAATGCTTATAATTTCAAAAATGACCATTTTTTTGTTCTTTATTCAAATGAAAAGGTTGAAAACTCTGCTGTGCATAATAATTTGGAACATGCATTTTGAGTGCAGTTTGAGTTTTTTATTTTTTTTAAAAATATACTGTTATCATAGGCAGATTGTACAAAAACCTTTCAATTGTACTCTTGTTATTTGACTGGAAAATTACAATGACTGCAATTCATATAGGTAATTTGGGAAAATCTGAGAAAATATTATTTGCATAATAATTTGGAACACAGTGTATATATTTTTTGGTATGTGTGCAGTTTAATAGGGTGAGGGGGACCATACATATCAGGATAGGGGGTGAGGGTAGCATGCATACCAGGATAGGGGGTGAGGGGACCATGCTGTGACGGGGTATGGGGCAGAGCAAGAAGAGACCACCGGGCTAAGAACAATCCAACGGGATTTATTGAGGCAGGCAGCATACCAAATCAAATATCCATGTTATTCCTGATGTCCATAATAAGTCCAAAATCACAGACCGACGTGAGGTCTTGCCGCAGCTAAGAGCCCTCACCCTTTTTCTCTAGAGATCTCCCAACACAACACTGGTCACGCATAAGTCCCTTGTCTTGGGCTACTGGGAACAGCCCAAGGGTAGGGGAGGAGAGGTTCCCACCTCCTAGTCAATGGTTTGGTCCAATGCATGGCTCCGATATGTCTATATGAATGTGTATTGTGAGTTCTCCCCCAGCTTAGGAGAACAATGGGGAGTCCTCTAGCTGTGTTGACATAAGCCTAAGTTAAATGATGATGAAGGAACAAAGTTATACAGAAATGCAGGACAGGGCAAACTATGTATCATGACACATGCTTATCAGGATTGGGGGTGAGGGGACCATGCATATCAGGATAAAGGGGTGAGTGTTGTGAATGGGTTTGAGATGAGTTCTGAGCAGAGGCTCCCTCTGGTGGTTACAAGCGGTACTAGTGAAGATTGTGAGGACTGGGAATCAGGTGTTACTGACTGGTCTTATATAAGGGAGTCATTTTCCCATCAGGGTTGCCGGTGATCGATTGTTCTGGTCTGAATCCTTCTTTCCAGTTTCCCTTGTAGCCTGCTGTTTCGTGTCTGCATCTCCTGCTATCAGACAAGACATTTTCTTCTTTTGTGTTTGTGCTATATTTTTGCATTTTGTCCTGCACTTCTGTGGGGCCTTCAGGGTCCCCTCCGGGGGCTTTTGCCCTCTCTGTTTAGTTCAGCCACTGAGTTTTGTTCTTTTGCTTTTTCCAGTTTTTTCAGTGGCTGCTGTTTTGATTTTAGTTACACCAGAGAACTAATTTAGGTGGTAGAGGTCGTGTGATCTCAGGTGATTTTGAAATTAGTAGAGTTGGTGCTTTTCAGGGTTTTCTGGATTGCAGTAAGTGCCCTTCCTATCCTTTTCTATTTAGATAGTTTGAGCCCCAGCGTTTGCTCATACTATTTTCTTTCTGTGTCAGTATTTCCTCTTGTCTAACCGCCATTACATGTTTGGGGGCTTTCTATTATCTTTGGGGTTCTGCTCCGGGCAGATAGCTTTCCTATTTCTGTCTTTAGGTGTAGTTAGTTTCTCAGGCTGTGACGAGGCGTCTAGGACCAACGTAGGAACGCTCCACGGCTGCCTCTAGTTGCGGTGGTTAGTCAGGGTACTGCAATCTCATAGATTCCAACTGCTCTGGTGTATTTCCTTCTTTACCTGCACTCCTCAGCTACCGAAACATAACAGTATCACCGGCCCATAAATTGTATGGTACTCACAGAAGGGAAAAAATATTGTGAAGGAAGAAAGGTTGTCAGAGTTGTCAGAGATATTTTTCTGTTTGTTGCATTTTTTTTTCCCTCTGTATCTCTGGGTGCTGGGGAGGATCTTTTCTCCCAATGGAGTTTGCACAGTTGTCTGGCCGTGTGGATCAGCTTGCCACTGAGGTTCGGAGTATTGCTGCATATCTTGCTAGGTTGCCTGTTGTGGAACCTAGGATCCCCATGCCAGATTTGTTTTTAGGGGATCGAGCTAAGTTTCAGAATTTCAAAAATAATTGTAAATTGTTTCTTGCCTTAAAATCTAAGTCCTCAGGAAACGCAGCGCAGCAGGTTCAAATTATCATCTCTCTCCTGCGCGGCGATCCTCAGGATTGGGCTTTTTCCCTGATACCTGGGGATCCTGTTTTGAGTGATGTTGATGTATTTTTTCAGGCTTTGGGGTTATTGTACGATGAGCCTAATGTCACTGATCAAGCTGAAAAAGCCTTGTTGGCATTAAATCAGGGGCTTGATGACGCTGAATTGTACTGTCAGAGATTCCGTAGGTGGGCAGTCCTGACCAAATGGAATGACGACGCTTTGGCGGCCCTTTTCCGGAAGGCTCTGTCGGATAATGTAAAGGATGTTATGGTGGGATTCCCTGTCCCCTCTGGTCTCAATGATTCTATGTCATTAGCGATTCAAATTGACAGACGTTTGCGTGAGCGGAGAAGTATGCGTGGAATAATGTTGCCTTGTGAACCAGCTTCTGAACCCATGCAGTGTGATAGAGTGGTGTCTGGGGCACAGCGTCATGAGTTTCGAAAGCGCAATGGGTTATGTTTCTACTGTGGTGATGCCTCTCATGCTATTTCAGTCTGCCCTAAGCGGGGAAGACGTTTTGCACGCTCAGTTGTCTTGGGTAGTGTTCAGACTAAGTTTTTATTAACTGTCACTCTGATATGCTCTCTGTCCTCATTTTCTGCTCAGGCTTTCGTTGATTCTGGAGCAGCTATTAACCTGATGGATTATGATTTTGCTAAACGTTGTGGATTTCCCTTGATACCCCTACAGAAGTCTATTCCCCTACTGGGGATCGATTCTACCCCTTTGGCTGAGAATAAACCCCAGTTTTCTACTCAGGTGATAATGAGGGTTGAACCTGATCACCAGGAGTGCTGCAAATTTTTGGTTCTATATAATCTGCATGATATTATCGTGCTGGGTTTCCCTTGGTTACAGTCTCATAATCCTGTTTTGGATTGGAAATCTGTGTCTGTAACCAGTTGGGGCTGCCAATGTGTTAATACCAACACTCCTGTTTTTTCTGCCTCCCCCCAGGCTCAGGATGTTCCTGACTTTTTGTTTGATTTTTCTGATGTGTTTAGCGAAAGTAAATCTGCATCCTTGCCTCCCCATAGGAGCTATGACTGCGCTATTGAATTAGTGCCGGGTAGTAAATTCCCTAAAGGTCGCCTTTTTAACTTGTCTGTACCTGAACATGACGCTATGCGGTCTTATATCAAGGAATCATTGGAGAAGGGTCATATCAGACCATCCTCTTCACCCTTAGGTGCTGGTTTTTTCTTTGTGGCCAAAAAGGATGGTTCATTAAGGCCGTGTATTGATTATCGTCTCTTGAACAATATTACTGTGAAATATCAATACCCGTTACCCTTGATTTCTGACCTGTTTTCCAGGGTGAAAAACGCTACTTGGTTTACCAAGCTTGACCTCAGGGGGGCATATAACCTTATTCGCATTAAGCACGGGGATGAATGGAAGACGGCATTTAACACCCCTGAAGGGCATTTTGAGTACCTTGTGATGCCCTTTGGGCTCACTAATGCTCCTTCCGTCTTCCAATCCTTCATGAATGACATTTTCAGGGATTTTGTGGATAAATTTCTGATTGTTTATTTGGATGATATCTTGATTTTTTCCAATGACTGGGACTCTCATGTGAAACATGTTCGAACTGTATTCCAGATTTTGAGAGAGAATGCTCTGTATGTGAAGGGATCAAAGTGTCTTTTTGGCGTACAGAAGATCTCATTTCTGGGATTCATTTTGTCCCCATCTGTTATTGAAATGGACCCGGTCAAGGTTCAGGCCATCTGTGATTGGGTCCAACCTACTTCATTAAAGGCTCTTCAGAGATTTTTGGGTTTTGCCAATTTTTATCGTAAATTTATTGGTAATTTCTCGGTTATTGTTAAACCATTAACTGATTTGACCAGAAAGGGTTCTGATGTGGTGAATTGGCCTCCTGAGGCAGTCTCTGCATTTCAGGAACTTAAGCAGAGATTCACTTCTGCTCCTGTTCTACGGCAGCCTGATGTTTCTCTGCCATTTCAGGTGGAGGTTGATGCCTCTGAAATTGGGGCAGGTGCCGTTTTGTCCCAAAAAGATCCAGAGACCTCTAAAAGTAACCCTTGTGCCTTTTTCTCTCGAAAATTTTCTCCTACTGAACGTAATTATGACGTGGGTAATCGGGAGTTATTGGCCATGAAGTGGGCTTTTGAAGAGTGGAGACATTGGCTGGAGGGAGCCAAACATCAGGTGGTGGTCCTTACGGACCATAAGAATCTGGTCTATCTGGAATCTGCCAAGCGACTCAATCCTAGACAGGCCAGGTGGGCCTTGTTTTTCACACGTTTTAATTTTGTGGTTTCCTTTCTTCCTGGCACTAAGAATGTTAAGGCGGATGCCCTCTCGAGGAGTTTCCTTGCGGACTCTCCTGAGTTATCTGATCCTTCTGTTATTTTGAAGGAGGGTGTAGTTCTTTCTGCCATCTCGCCCAATTTGAGACTTGCTCTGGAGGGGTGTCAGGAGGATAGGCCCGAGCGCTGCCCTGTTGGAAAATTGTTTGTCCCGGACCAATGGAAAAAGAGTGTGATGTCTGAGATTCATTGTTCCGCATTGGCTGGGCATCCCGGAATTTTTGGTACCAGAGACTTGGTTAGTCGGTCCTTTTGGTGGCCTACCTTGTCTCGTGATGTCAGGGAATTTGTGCAGTCCTGCGGGACTTGCTCTCGCTCCAAGCCTTGCTCTCGCTCTAGTGGTTTGTTGATGCCATTGCCTGTGCCCAAGAGACCATGGACCCATATCTCTATGGATTTCATTTCCGATCTTCCTGTTTCTCAGAGAATGACCACCATCTGGGTAATTTGTGATAGGTTTTCCAAAATGATACATCTTGTGCCATTACCTAAGTTGCCTTCCTCCTCTGAATTGGTGCCGTTGTTCCTTCAGCACGTGGTTCGTTTACACGGCATTCCTGAGAACATTGTGTCTGACAGAGGAGTCCAGTTTGTTTCCAGATTTTGGAGGACTTTTTGTTCTAAACTGGGTGTTCAATTGTCTTTCTCCTCGGCATTTCATCCTCAGACCAATGGTCAAACTGAGAGAACAAACCAGACATTGGAGACTTATCTAAGATGCTTTGTGTCTGCTGATCAGGATGACTGGGTCTCTTTTTTGCCTTTGGCTGAGTTTGCTCTTAATAATAGGGCTAGCTCTGCCACTTTGATGTCTCCGTTTTTCTGTAATTCTGGGTTTCACCCTCGATTTTCTTCAGGACAGACGGAAGCTTCTGTCTGTCCAGGTGTTGACTCTGTTGTTGAGCGTATGCAACAGATTTGGGACCAGGTAGTGGAGAGGTTGTCCCTCTCTCAGGAGAAGGCCCAGCGGTTTGCTAACCGGCATAGGACTGATGGTCCTCGGTTTAAAGTGGGGGACTTGGTCTGGTTGTCCTCAAAGAATATTCCTATGAGAGTAGCATCTCCTAAATTTAAGCCTAGGTTCATTGGACCTTATAAGATCATGGAGATTATTAATCCTGTTTCTTTTCGTTTGCTTCTTCCAGGACATTTAAGATCCATAACGTGTTCCACAAGTTCTTGTTGAAGAGGTTTGTTGAGCCAGTGGTTCCTGCTGCTGTGCCTCCTGACCCTGTTTTGGTGGAGGGCAATCTGGAGTATGTGGTTGAGAAAATATTGGATTCTCGTTTTTCTAGACGAAGACTCCAGTATTTGGTTAAATGGAGAGGTTATGGTCAGGAAGACAATTCTTGGGTGTTTGCTTCGGACATCCATGCTAGGAGACTTATCCGTGCGTATCATAGAACTCATCCTGACCGACCTGGTTGCTCAAATGAGGGTTCGGTGACCCCTCCCCAAGGGGGGGTACTGTTGTGAATGGGTTTGAGATGAGTTCTGAGCAGAGGCTCCCTCTGGTGGTTACAAGCGGTACTAGTGAAGATTGTGAGGACTGGGAATCAGGTGTTACTGACTGGTCTTATATAAGGGAGTCATTTTCCCATCAGGGTTGCCGGTGATCGATTGTTCTGGTCTGAATCCTTCTTTCCAGTTTCCCTTGTAGCCTGCTGTTTCGTGTCTGCATCTCCTGCTATCAGA
Organism: Oophaga sylvatica; assembly: GCA_033576555.1. Classification (NCBI taxonomy): domain Eukaryota; kingdom Metazoa; phylum Chordata; class Amphibia; order Anura; family Dendrobatidae; genus Oophaga; species Oophaga sylvatica. The sequence continues at coordinate 556,460,491 of JARQOD010000002.1, read as the reverse complement.
CAAGACATTTTCTTCTTTTGTGTTTGTGCTATATTTTTGCATTTTGTCCTGCACTTCTGTGGGGGCCTTCAGGGTCCCCTCCGGGGGCTTTTGCCCTCTCTGTTTAGTTCAGCCACTGAGTTTTGTTCTTTTGCTTTTTCCAGTTTTTTCAGTGGCTGCTGTTTTGATTTTAGTTACACCAGAGAACTAATTTAGGTGGTAGAGGTCGTGTGATCTCAGGTGATTTTGAAATTAGTAGAGTTGGTGCTTTTCAGGGTTTTCTGGGATTGCAGTAAGTGCCCTTCCTATCCTTTTCTATTTAGATAGTTTGAGCCCCAGCGTTTGCTCATACTATTTTCTTTCTGTGTCAGTATTTCCTCTTGTCTAACCGCCATTACATGTTTGGGGGCTTTCTATTATCTTTGGGGTTCTGCTCCGGGGCAGATAGCTTTCCTATTTCTGTCTTTAGGTGTAGTTAGTTTCTCAGGCTGTGACGAGGCGTCTAGGACCAACGTAGGAACGCTCCACGGCTGCCTCTAGTTGCGGTGGTTAGTCAGGGTACTGCAATCTCATAGATTCCAACTGCTCTGGTGTATTTCCTTCTTTACCTGCACTCCTCAGCTACCGAAACATAACAGGTGAGGGGTAGCATGCATACCAGGATAAGGGGGTGAGAGGACCATGCATACCAGGATTGGGGTGTGAGAGGACCATGCATACCAGAATTGTGGGGTGAGGGGACCATGCATATCAGGATAGGGGGTTGACGGGTAGCATGCATAACAAAATATGGGGTGAGGGGACCATGCATACCCGGATAGAGGGGTGAGAGGACCATGCATACCAGGATTGGCGGGTGAGGGGACCATGCATACCAGGATAAGGATGAGGGGATACCATCCATACCAGTATTGGGGGTGAGGGGACTATGAATAGCAGGATGAGGAATGGGGTGCCATTCATACCAGGATTGGGTGGGGGTGATGGGTCCATACATACCAGGATAGGGATGAGGGGTACCATGCATACCAGGATAGGGATGAGGGGTGCCATGCATACCAGGATAGGAGGGGCAGCACATACCAGGATGGGAGACCATATATCAATAAAATGCTTGCCACTCGGGCGTAGAACGGGTTCATAGCTAATATATATATATATATATATGTCAGTGACACATATATATGTGCTCCTTATATGAATACTGCTTTTTCCTGTGTACCGACCCCTGGCTGCCATCTGACTACGCTAACCGCCTTCTACACTGCTATCGTATCACTTCTCCTGTGTACCAACCTCTGGCTGCCATCTGGCTACGCTAACCGCCTGCTCCTCTGCTAACGTATCACTTCTGTGAACCGACCTCTGGCTTCCATCTGACTACACTAACCATCTGAATTACTGCTAACATATTGCTTCTCCTGTGCACCGACCTCTGGGTGCCATCTAACTACGCTACCCACCTGCTCCTCTGCTAACGTATCACTTCTCCTGTATACCGACCCCAGTAATCCTCTGACTACGTTACCTGCCTGGGTATGGCTGGGATGGGCTACAGTACAATAGGTAAGCAGCTTGGTGAGAAGGCAACAACTGTTGGCTAAGTTATTAAAAAATGGAAGAAACACAAGATGACTGTCAATATTACTTGGTCTAGGGCTCCATGCAAGATCTCGCCTTGTGGGTAAGGATTATTCAGAGGAAGGTCAGGAATCAGCCCAGAACTACACAGGAGGATATGGTCAATGACCTGAAGAGATGTGGGACCACAGTGTCAACTACAATCTCCATGTTTGGAGGAAGGATGACGAACACAACTGTAAGAAAACCATCACCACCATGAAGCATGGTGGGAGAAACATCATACTTTAGGTGTGCTTGTCTGCAAAGGGGACAGGACAACTGCTCCATGTTGAAGGGAGGATGGATGGGGTCATATGTCCCGCACTTTTGTCAAACAAGCTCCTTCCCTCAGCAAGATCATTGAAGGTGGGTCGTGACTGGGTGTTCCAGCATGACAAAGACCTAAAACACACCACCCGAGCAACTATGGAGTGACTCCGTAAGAAGCATTTCAAGGTCCTGGAGCGGTCTAACCAGTCTCCAGACCTGAACCCAATAGAAAATATTTTGAGAGAGCTGCAACTCAATGTTTCCCTGTAACAGCGTGTCCCTCACCTCGGCCTGTGTTTCTGGACTGTTATGCAATCAGCCATAGGTCCACCTCACTTGTACTGCATCTAGTGAGGGATTCTGTCTTTGTTCTTCTCATCATGGGACTCATCCAATACACAAACTTGTAAGATAGAATGTAGCCGACAGCTTCTGTAAAATTCTCAATGTAGCCACATGTTAAAAGTTGGTGTGAACCTCCCCTATCAATGGCCTGATCCGAGGATACAGGACAATAGACTCATGTGTTGGCCGAGTGAGTTGTGTGGTGACTTGCGAAGGGCTGTGATCTTATGCTGAGGCGAGAACCCCGTGACCGTGCGTATTGTTAGAAGCTGCCACGTGGGACTGTGTTGTGTCTCTCATCTGCTGGATCCATTGAGGAGCTACTCCTTTTCTGTGGGCGCATTGTAGACTCATTGTGGATGCTGCAGAATTACCTTAATTTGTGCTGCCCAGTTCCCTGTTCCTATTAATCTCATTAGATTGTTTATTGGCCTGGTGTCCCTGCTCTGTGTCCTACCCCGTCACACAGCCATGAAACCTCAAAGATCGGGAGAACATCTGTATGGTGAAATGGTCCAAAATCCATGCTGCCTTGAGAGCAAACTTGGTCAAGAAGTACATGAAAAATTTGACATCTGTAATTGCAAAATAAGGTTTCTAACAAATATTAATTTCTGTTTTTATATGTATCAAATACTTAGTTCATGCCATAAAATGCTACTTATTTATTTACAAATCATACTATGGTATTTTCTTTTTTTTTTTACATTATATTTCTCACAGTTCAAGTGAAACTACTAAGAAAATTACTGCAAACCCCTCCATTGTTTGTAGGTGGGAAAAAGTGGAAATTCAGCAGTGCATCCAAATACATATTTTCACCACTGTATGTATGGTCATTCCACATGACAACTAAATAATTTGTATTACCGTATATACTCATGCATAAACTGACCCCTGTATAAGCCGACTCCCCTAATTTTGCCACTAAAAAATGGGAAAACGTATTGACTCGCGTATAAGCCTAGGGTGGAAAATGCAGGAGCTACTGGTAAATTACAAAAGTAAAAATAGATACCAATAAAAGTAAAATTAATTGAGACATCAGTAGGTTAAATGTTTTGGAATATCCATATTGAATCAGGAGCCCCATATAATTCTCCATACAGTTAATGATGGGCCCCATAAGATAATCCATACAAAATACTTCCCAAATAATGCTGCACAAAGGTTAATAATGGCCCCATAAGATGCTCCATCGAATAATATGTCCCATATGCTGCTCCATAAAGGTTATGCCCCCAATTCTGATGCCCAGAACCCATTAGGGCCAGGCAGGAGGGACCTGGGTTTGAAGCGGGGCATCATTATCTGTATATTCTTAGTGTGAGATCAGTGGCCCAAAGTCATTTAACCCCTGAAAAACATCTGTTACTTATTCAAATCTGTGAAAATTGGCTGTGTGCCCACTTTGATGCCAATTCTGATGCCCAGAACCCATTTGGGCCAGGCAGGAGAGACCTGGGTTTGATGCGGGGCATCATTATCTGTATATTCTTAGTGTGAGATCAGTGGCCCAAAGTCATTTAACCCCTGAAAAACATCTGTTACTTATTCAAATCTGTGAAAATTGTCCATTTGCCCACTTTGATGCCAATTCTGATGCCCAGAACCCATTTGGGCCAGGCAGGAGGGACCTGGGTTTGATGCAGGGCATCACTATCTGTGTATTCTTAGTGTGAGATCAGTGGCCCAAAGTCATTTAACCCCTGAAAAACATCTGTTACTTATTCAAATCTGTGAAAATTGGCTGTTTGCCCACTTTGATGCCAATTCTGATGCCCAGAACCCATTTGGGCCAGGCAGGCAGGACCTGGGTTTGATGCGGGGCATCATTATCTGTATATTCTTAGTGTGAGATCAGTGGCCCAAAGACATTTAACCCCTGAAAAACATCTGTTACTTAATCAAATCTGTGAAAATTGGCTGTGTGCCCACTTTGATGCCAATTCTGATGCCCAGAACCCATTTGGGCCAGGCAGGAGGGACCTGGGTTTGATGCGGGGCATCATTATCTGTATATTCTTAGTGTGAGATCAGTGGCCCAAAGTAATTTAACCACTGAAAAACATCTGTTACTTATTCAAATCTGTGAAAATTGTCCGTTTGCCCACTTTGATGCCAATTCTGATGCCCAGAACCCATTTGGGCCAGGCAGGAGGGACCTGGGTTTGATGCAGGGCATCACTATCTGTGAATTCTTAGTGTGAGATCAGTGGCCCAAAGTCATTTAACCCCTTAAAAACATCTGTTACTTATTCAAATCTGTGAAAATTGGCTGTTTGCCCACTTTGATGCCAATTCTGATGCCCAGAACCCATTTGGGCCAGGCAGGAGGGACCTGGGTTTGATGCGGGGCATCATTATCTGTATATTCTTAGTGTGAGATCAGTGGCCCAAAGACATTTAACCCCTGAAAAACATCTGTTACTTATTCAAATCTGTGAAAATTGGCTGTGTGCCCACTTTGATGCCAATTCTGATGCCCAGAACCCATTTGGGCCAGGCAGGAGAGACCTGGGTTTGATGCGGGCATCACTTTCTGTATATTCTTAGTGTGAGATCAGTGGCCCAAAGTCATTTAACCTCTGAAAAACATCTGTTACTTATTCAAATCTGTGAAAATTGGCTGTTTGCTGTTATGTTACGGTAGCTGAGGAGTGCAGGTAAAAAAGGAAATACACCAGAGCAGTTGGAATCTATGAGATTGCAGTACCCTGACTAACCACCACAACTAGAGGCAGCCGTGGAGCGTTCCTACGTTGGTCCTAGACGCCTCGTCACAGCCTGAGAAACTAACTACACCTAAAGATAGAAATAGGAAAGCTATCTGCCCCGGAGCAGAACCCCAAAGATAATAGAAAGCCCCCAAACATGTAATGGCGGTTAGACAAGAGGAAATACTGACACAGAAAGAAAATAGTATGAGCAAACGCTGGGGCCCAAACTATCTAAATAGAAAAGGACAGGAAGGGTACTTACTGCAATCCCAGAAAACCCTGAAAAACACCAACTCTACTAATTTCAAAATCACCTGAGATCACACGACCTCTACCACCTAAATTAGTTCTCTGGTGTAACAAAAACAGCAGCCACTGAAAAAACTGCAAAAAGCAAAAGTACAAAACACAGTGGCTGGACTAAACTGAGAGGGCAAAAGCCCCCGGAGGGACCCAGAAGGCCCCCACAGAAGTGCAGGACCAAATGCAAAAATATAGCAAAAACACAAAATAAGAAATTGTCTTATCTGATAGCAGGAGATGCAGACACGACACAGCAGGCTACAAGGGAAACTGGAAAGAAGGATTCAGACCAGAACAATTGATCACCGGCAACCCTGATGGGAAAATGATTCCCTTAAATAAGACCAATCAGTAACACCTGATTCCCAATCCTCACTAGTACCGCTTGTAACCACCAGAGGGAGCCTCTGCTCAGAACTTATCTCAAACCCATTCACAACAGTACCCCCCCCTTGAGGAGGGGTCACCGAACCCTCATTTGAGCAACCAGGTCGGTCAGGATGAGTTCTATGATACGCACGGATAAGTCTCCTAGCATGGATGTCCGAAGCAAACACCCAAGAATTATCTTCCTGACCATAACCTCTCCATTTAACCAAATACTGGAGTCTTCGTCTAGAAAAACGAGAATCCAATATTTTCTCAACCACATACTCCAGATTGCCCTCAACCAAAACAGGGTCAGGAGGCACAGCAGCAGGAACCACTGGCTCAACAAACCTCTTCAACAAGGACTTGTGGAACACGTTATGGATCTTAAATGTCCCTGGAAGAAGCAAACGAAAAGAAACAGGATTAATAATCTCCATGATCTTATAAGGTCCAATGAACCTAGGCTTAAATTTAGGAGATGCTACTCTCATAGGAATATTCTTTGAGGACAACCAGACCAAGTCCCCCACTTTAAACCGAGGACCATCAGTCCTATGCCGGTTAGCAAACCGCTGGGCCTTCTCCTGAGAGAGGGACAACCTCTCCACTACCTGGTCCCAAATCTGCTGCATACGCTCAACAACAGAGTCAACACCTGGACAGACAGAAGCCTCCGTCTGTCCTGAAGAAAATCGAGGGTGAAACCCAGAATTACAGAAAAACGGAGACATCAAAGTGGCAGAGCTAGCCCTATTATTAAGAGCAAACTCAGCCAAAGGCAAAAAAGAGACCCAGTCATCCTGATCAGCAGACACAAAGCATCTTAGATAAGTCTCCAATGTCTGGTTTGTTCTCTCAGTTTGACCATTGGTCTGAGGATGAAATGCAGAGGAGAAAGACAATTGAACACCCAGTTTAGAACAAAAAGTCCTCCAAAATCTGGAAACAAACTGGACTCCTCTGTCAGACACAATGTTCTCAGGAATGCCGTGTAAACGAACCACGTGCTGAAGGAACAACGGCACCAATTCAGAGGAGGAAGGCAACTTAGGTAATGGCACAAGATGTATCATTTTGGAAAACCTATCACAAATTACCCAGATGGTGGTCATTCTCTGAGAAACAGGAAGATCGGAAATGAAATCCATAGAGATATGGGTCCAAGGTCTCTTGGGCACAGGCAATGGCATCAACAAACCACTAGAGCGAGAGCAAGGCTTGGAGCGAGAGCAAGTCCCGCAGTACTGCACAAATTCCCTGACATCGCGAGACAAGGTAGGCCACCAAAAGGACCGACTAACCAAGTCTCTGGTACCAAAAATTCCGGGATGCCCAGCCAATGCGGAACAATGAATCTCAGACATCACACTCTTTTTCCATTGGTCCGGGACAAACAATTTTCCAACAGGGCAGCGCTCGGGCCTATCCTCCTGACACCCCTCCAGAGCAAGTCTCAAATTAGGCGAGATGGCGGAAAGAACTACACCCTCCTTCAAAATAACAGAGGGATCAGATAACTCAGGAGAGTCCGCAAGGAAACTCCTCGAGAGGGCATCCGCCTTAACATTCTTAGTGCCAGGAAGAAAGGAAACCACAAAATTAAAACGTGTGAAAAACAAGGCCCACCTGGCCTGTCTAGGATTGAGTCGCTTGGCAGATTCCAGATAGACCAGATTCTTATGGTCCGTAAGGACCACCACCTGATGTTTGGCTCCCTCCAGCCAATGTCTCCACTCTTCAAAAGCCCACTTCATGGCCAATAACTCCCGATTACCCACGTCATAATTACGTTCAGTAGGAGAAAATTTTCGAGAGAAAAAGGCACAAGGGTTACTTTTAGAGGTCTCTGGATCTTTTTGGGACAAAACGGCACCTGCCCCAATTTCAGAGGCATCAACCTCCACCTGAAATGGCAGAGAAACATCAGGCTGCCGTAGAACAGGAGCAGAAGTGAATCTCTGCTTAAGTTCCTGAAACGCAGAGACTGCCTCAGGAGGCCAATTCACCACATCAGAACCCTTTCTGGTCAAATCAGTTAATGGTTTAACAATAACAGAGAAATTACCAATAAATTTACGATAAAAATTGGCAAAACCCAAAAATCTCTGAAGAGCCTTTAATGAAGTAGGTTGGACCCAATCACAGATGGCCTGAACCTTGACCGGGTCCATTTCAATAACAGATGGGGACAAAATGAATCCCAGAAATGAGATCTTCTGTACGCCAAAAAGACACTTTGATCCCTTCACATACAGAGCATTCTCTCTCAAAATCTGGAATACAGTTCGAACATGTTTCACATGAGAGTCCTAGTCATTAGAAAAAATCAAGATATCATCCAAATAAACAATCAGAAACTTGTCCACAAAATCCCTGAAAATGTCATTCATGAAGGACTGGAAGACGGAAGGAGCATTAGTGAGCCCAAAGGGCATCACAAGGTACTCAAAATGCCCCTCAGGGGTATTAAATGCCGTCTTCCATTCATCCCCGTGCTTAATGCGAATAAGGTTATATGCCCCCTGAGGTCAAGCTTGGTAAACCAAGTAGCGTTTTTCACCCTGGAAAACAGGTCAGAAATCAAGGGTAACGGGTATTGATATTTCACAGTAATATTGTTCAAGAGACGATAATCAATACACGGCCTTAATGAACCATCTTTTTTGGCCACAAAGAAAAAACCGGCACCTAAGGGTGAAGAGGATGGTCTGATATGACCCTTCTCCAATGATTCCTTGATATAAGACCGCATAGCGTCATGTTCAGGTACAGACAAGTTAAAAAGGCGACCCTTAGGGAATTTACTACCTGGCACTAATTCAATAGCGCAGTCATAGCTCCTATGGGGAGGTAAGGATGCAGATTTACTTTCGCTAAACACATCAGAAAAATCAAACAAAAAGTCAGGAACATCCTCAGCCTGGGGGAGGCAGAAAAAACAGGAGTGTTGGTATTAACACATTGGCAGCCCCAACTGGTTACAGACACAGATTTCCAATCCAAAACAGGATTATGAGACTGTAACCAAGGGAAACCCAGCACGATAATGTCATGCAGATTATATAGAACCAAAAATTTGCAGCACTCCTGGTGATCAGGTTCAACCCTCATTATCACCTGAGTAGAAAACTGGGGTTTATTCTCAGCCAAAGGGGTAGAATCGATCCCCAGTAGGGGAATAGACTTCTGTAGGGGTATCAAGGAAATCCACAACGTTTAGCAAAATCATAATCCATCAGGTTAATAGCTGCTCCAGAATCAACGAAAGCCTGAGCAGAAAATGAGGACAGAGAGCATATCAGAGTGACAGTTAATAAAAACTTAGTCTGAACACTACCCAAGACAACTGAGCGTGCAAAACGTCTTCCCCGCTTAGGGCAGACTGAAATAGCATGAGAGGCATCACCACAGTAGAAACATAACCCATTGCGCTTTCGAAACTCATGACGCTGTGCCCCAGACACCACTCCATCACACTGCATGGCTCAGCAGCTGGCTCACAAGGCAACACCACTCCACGCATACTTCTCCGCTCACGCAAACGTCTGTCAATTTGAATCGCTAATGACATAGAATCATTGAGACCAGAGGGGACAGGGAATCCCACCATAACATCCTTTACATTATCCGACAGACCCTTCCGGAAAAGGGCCGCCAAAGCGTCGTCATTCCATTTGGTCAGGACTGCCCACCTACGGAATCTCTGACAGTATAACTCAGCGTCATCAAGCCCCTGATTTAATGCCAACAAGGCTTTCTCAGCTTGATCAGTGACATTAGGCTCATCGTACAATAACCCCAAAGCCTGAAAAAATGCATCAACATCACTCAAAACAGGATCCCCAGGTGTGAGGGAAAAAGCCCAATCCTGAGGATCGCCGCGCAGGAGAGAGATGACAATTTGAACCTGCTGCGCTGCGTTTCCTGAGGACTTAGATTTTAAGGCAAGAAACAATTTACAATTATTTTTGAAATTCTGAAACTTAGCTCGATCCCCTAAAAACAAATCTGGCATGGGGATCCTAGGTTCCACAACAGGCAACCCAGCAAGATAGATAGCAATACTCCGAACCTCAGTGGCAAGCTGATCCACACGGCCAGACAACTGTGCAAACTCCATTGGGAGAAAAGATCCTCCCCAGCACCCAGAGATACAGAGGGAAAAAAAAAAAAAAAAATGCAACAAACAGAAAAATATCTCTGACAACTTTTCTTCCTTCAAAATATTTTTTCCCTTCTGTGAGTACCATACAATCTTTATGGCCGGTGATACTGTTATGTTACGGTAGCTGAGGAGTGCAGGTAAAAAAGGAAATACACCAGAGCAGTTGGAATCTATGAGATTGCAGTACCCTGACTAACCACCACAACTAGAGGCAGCCGTGGAGCGTTCCTACGTTGGTCCTAGACGCCTCGTCACAGCCTGAGAAACTAACTACACCTAAAGATAGAAATAGGAAAGCTATCTGCCCCGGAGCAGAACCCCAAAGATAATAGAAAGCCCCCAAACATGTAATGGCGGTTAGACAAGAGGAAATACTGACACAGAAAGAAAATAGTATGAGCAAACGCTGGGGCCCAAACTATCTAAATAGAAAAGGACAGGAAGGGTACTTACTGCAATCCCAGAAAACCCTTAAAAACACCAACTCTACTAATTTCAAAATCACCTGAGATCACACGACCTCTACCACCTAAATTAGTTCTCTGGTGTAACAAAAAACAGCAGCCACTGAAAAAACTGCAAAAAGCAAAAGTACAAAACACAGTGGCTGGACTAAACTGAGAGGGCAAAAGCCCCCGGAGGGGACCCAGAAGGCCCCCACAGAAGTGCAGGACCAAATGCAAAAATATAGCAAAAACACAAAATAAGAAATTGTCTTATCTGATAGCAGGAGATGCAGACACGACACAGCAGGCTACAAGGGAAACTGGAAAGAAGGATTCAGACCAGAACAATTGATCACCGGCAACCCTGATGGGAAAATGATTCCCTTAAATAAGACCAATCAGTAACACCTGATTCCCAATCCTCACTAGTACCGCTTGTAACCACCAGAGGGAGCCTCTGCTCAGAACTCATCTCAAACCCATTCACAACAGTTTGCCCACTTTGATGCCAATTCTGATGCCCAGAACCCATTTGGGCCAGGCAGGAGGGACCTGGGTTTGATGCGGGGCATCATTATCTGTATATTCTTAGTGTGAGATCAGTGGCCCAAAGTCATTTAACCCCTGAAAAACATGTTACTTATTCAAATCTGTGAAAATTGGCTGTTTGCCCACTTTGATGCCAATTCTGATGCCCAGAACCCATTTGGGCCAGGCAGGAGGGACCTGGGTTTGATGCGGGGCATCATTATCTGTATATTCTTAGTGTGAGATCAGTGGCCCAAAGTCATTTAACCCCTGAAAAACATGTTACTTATTCAAATATGTGAAAATCGACTGTGTGCCCACTTTGATGCCAATTCTGATGCCCAGAACCCATTTGGGCCAGGCAGGAGGGACCTGGGTTTGATGCAGGGCATCACTTTCTGTATATTCTTAGTGTGAGATCAGTGGCCCAAAGTCATTTAACCCTGAAAAACATCTGTTACTTATTCAAATCTGTGAAAATTGGCTGTTTGCCCACTTTGATGCCAATTCTGATGCCCAGAACCCATTTGGGCCAGGCAGGAGGCACCTGGGTTTGATGCGGGGCATCACTATCTGTGTATTCTTAGTGTGAGATCAGTGGCCCAAAGTCATTTAACCCCTGAAAAACATCTGTTACTTATTCAAATCTGTGAAAATCGACTGTGTGCCCACTTTGATGCCAATTCTGATGCCCAGAACCCATTGGGCCAGGCTGGAGATACCTGGGTTTGATGCGGGGCATCATTATCTGTATATTCTTAGTGTGAGATCAGTGGCCCAAAGACATTTAACCCCTGAAAAACATCTGTTACTTATTCAAATCTGTGAAAATCGACTGTGTGCCCACTTTGATGCCAATTCTGAAGCCCAGAACCCATTTGGGCCAGGCTGGGGAGACTTGTTTTTAATGTGGGGCGCCCTGTTCTATATGTCTGCAGTGTCATATCTGTGGCCCAAAGTCATTTAACCCTTTAATTAGTGCCCTCTGGTGCCCACTTTGATGCCCATTTTTGTGCCAGTTTTATAATTTTTGGCGCTGATTTTAAGTGTTTTCTCATCAGGGCACCTCACTGCATTGTTTTCTATTATTTTGATGCTTATTTTTTGTTGTTAAACCTATAAAAAACAGAAAAGAAGAATTTGCCGAATAAGAAAACTGAACAAATAAGAAACCAAAAACACTTCAGCCTCGTCTGGAGCAGGGAATGAATGAAATGTGACACAAGACTTGGTGGGTACAGGGTTAATCCAGGCCCCGCCCTCGCCGTATATGGCCTCACTTTCCCGCCTCCTGTACACGGTCACAGGCAGACGTGTCCTTCCACAGCCGCAGCACAGGATGGAGGCCCCGGGTCCAGGCCCGCACTTTTCCTGGGTCTCTGCATTATTCTCGCCGGCACTTCTATCGCAGCAGAAGACAAGGAGCAGCCACGGTCGGGCAAGGCTGCGCAGGACGGAGAGTGTCACTTCTATGCCGGCGGGCAGGTGTACCCCGGGGAGGCCACCCGTGTGCCAGTGTCCGACCACTCCCTGCATCTGAGCAAAGCAAAAAGTGGGTTCCCGGAGCTGAGGCCCCTATCCCGGCCGCCGTGCATGGCTCTGCTGTGCGCTGTGTGTATTGTCCTGTGCGCTGTGCGGCTCCTATTGGTGTAGATGCTCGCGGTCACATTCATCACTGGCCGCCTGCGCTGTGTGACGAGCCTGCTTCCTGCACACAGCAGTGTGAATACTGACTTGTCGCTGTGTGAGTGCCTGATTCCTGCACACAGCAGTGTGAATACTGACTTGTCGCTGTGAATGCCTGCTTCCTGCACACAGCAGTGTGAATACTGACTTGTCGCTGTGTGACTGTGCCTGCTTCCTGCACACAGCAGTGTGAATACTGACTTGTCGCTGTGTGACATGCCTGCTTCCTGCACACAGCAGTGTGAATACTGACTTGTCGCTGTGTGATGAGCCTGCTTCCTGCACACAGCAGTGTGAATACTGACTTGTCGCTGTGTGACGTGCCTGCTTCCTGCACACAGCAGTGTGAATACTGACTTGTCGCTGTGTGACGTGCCTGCTTCCTGCACCAGCAGTGTGAATACTGACTTGTCGCTGTGTGATGGCCTGCTTCCTGCACGCAGCAGTGTGAATACTGACTTGTCGCTGTGTGACGTGCCTGCTTCCTGCACACAGCAGTGTGAATACTGACTTGTCGCTGTGTGCATGCCTGCTTCCTGCACACAGCAGTGTGAATACTGACTTGTCGCTGTGTGATGAGCCTGCTTCCTGCACACAGCAGTGTGAATACTGACTTGTCGCTGTGTGATGTGCCTGCTTCCTGCACACAGCAGTGTGAATACTGACTTGTCGCTGTGTGACGTGCCTGCTTCCTGCACGCAGCAGTGTGAATACTGACTTGTCGCTGTGTGATGCCTGCTTCCTGCACGCAGCAGTGTGAATACTGACTTGTCGCTGTGTGATGAGCCTGCTTCCTGCACCAGCAGTGTGAATACTGACTTGTCGCTGTGTGATGTGCCTGCTTCCTGCACACAGCAGTGTGAATACTGACTTGTCGCTGTGTGATGTGCCTGCTTCCTGCACGCAGCAGTGTGAATACTGACTTGTCGCTGTGTGATGTGCCTGCTTCCTGCACACAGCAGTGTGAATACTGACTTGTCGCTGTGTGATGTGCCTGCTTCCTGCACACAGCAGTGTGAATACTGACTTGTCGCTGTGTGATGTGCCTGCTTCCTGCACACAGCAGTGTGAATACTGACTTGTCGCTGTGTGATGTGCCTGCTTCCTGCACGCGGCAGTGTGAATACTGACTTGTCGCTGTGTGACGTGCCTGGTTCCTGCACACGGCAGTGTGAATACTGACTTGTCGCTGTGTGATGTGCCTGCTTCCTGCACACAGCAGTGTGAATACTGACTTGTCGCTGTGTGACGTGCCTGCTTCCTGCACACGCAGTGTGAATACTGACTTGTCGCTGTGTGATGTGCCTGCTTCCTGCACACGGCAGTGTGAATACTGACTTGTCGCTGTGTGATGTGCCTGCTTCCTGCACACGGCAGTGTGAATACTGACTTGTCGCTGTGTGATGTGCCTGCTTCCTGCACACAGCAGTGTGAATACTGACTTGTTGCTGTGTGACGAGCCTGCTTCCTGCACACGGCAGTGTGAATACTGACTTGTTGCTGTGTGACGTGCCTGCTTCCTGCACACAGCGGTGTGAATACTGACTTGTCGCTGTGTGACGTGCCTGCTTCCTGCACACAGCGGTGTGAATACTGACTTGTCGCTGTGTGACGTGCCTGCTTCCTGCACACAGCAGTGTGAATACTGACTTGTCGCTGTGTGACGTGCCTGCTTCCTGCACACAGCAGTGTGAATACTGACTTGTCGCTGTGTGATGTGCCTGGTTCCTGCACACAGCAGTGTGAATACTGACTTGTTGCTGTGTGACGTGCCTGCTTCCTGCACACAGCAGTGTGAATAATGACTTGTCTCTGTGTGATGTGCCTGCTTCCTGCACACAGCAGTGTGAATACTGACTTGTCGCTGTGTGATGTGCCTGCTTCCTGCACACAGCAGTGTGAATACTGACTTGTCGCTGTGACATGCCTGCTTCCTGCACACAGCAGTGTGAATACTGACTTGTCGCTGTGTGATGTGCCTGCTTCCTGCACACAGCAGTGTGAATACTGACTTGTCGCTGTGTAACATGCCTGCTTCCTGCACACAGCAGTGTGAATACTGACTTGTCGCTGTTTTCTTCACTCCTCTCTAGTGTTAAGGTACTGTCACACTAGGCGAGATCGCTAGCAATATCGCTTAAGCGACACCGATTTTATGACGCAGCAGCGATCTCGTTAGCGACGTCGCTGTGTGTGACATGTAGCAGCGATGTGGCCCCTGCTGAGATGTCGCTGATCGCTCATGAACGTTCTGGACCGTTTTTTGATGGCGTCCCGCTGGTGAGCCTGAATCGTTGAGTGTGACACCCTTTATGAACGGCGAGCGACCTCGTTGGCGACTCATGTCAGCGGCGCAGGCGGGACTGGTTTTAACGCCCCTCGGCTCCGATTGGTGGCCACAACATCTAGTCCTTTGTGCGTTGTTGCGAGGATACTATCGTGTGTGGGGTTTTGCGATCCTGTCAGTCGCTACAGCACTTCATCTTTGCCATTTATACAAGACGTTTTTGGGATCCTGAAAAAGTGAATCCGGGGCAAACGCAATAGCGGCACAGACTGGATCGCAGTAGCTGCAAAGCAGAAGGCTTTCAGGATGCAGTATGAACGATGCTGGAAATTTGTATGAACCACGTCGTCTTTTATGATGCGGACGTCCAATCACTAAGCGACAGCTGTGACTTTTGACAACAGTGACCACCAATCTGTGCTGAGGGGGTGGAAAAGGTTGCGCTCAATCTTTAACAATACATGCTGTGTGACAGGTCCCAACGACTGCCGAGGTCGTTATACAGATCGCTGATCGCTGATGTGTCGTTTGAGATCTTCCTGTCTGGAAGCTACTAGCGACCATATAGCGATCACACCAACGATCTCGCCAGGTCGTGTCGTTGTCGTGATCGCTGGTGCGATCGCTTAGTGTGACAGTACCTTTACATCTATGAATGTCATCTTACTGTAGTGGGGGGGACTCGGTCCTAGATTGAGTGCGATCCCCCAGATCTCTGTTTCTGGCCTCGTTGCTCCTCAGTTTGGGGTTTATTCCTTGCTGTCATGTTCAACTGCAGAAATCTGCTGTGCACCTAATATCCCAGGCTGCCGGTGATGGCATGTTACTAGTATATACCATGATAATGTATGTAAAGCGCTGCGGAATATGATGGCGATATATAGGATAAGCATAATCCTTCATGTTTGGTGACGGTGACCTGCGGGGCACAGGGCCAGCTCACTCTTACAATGTGGCTTTGTTCGAGTAAATGGGCCGGCAGCAGTTTCTGAGCAGTGACCTTGGGCACCGCTGTGCAGAACACTCGTGTAACTGGCCGTTGTAGACTGTTCTGTCCATCCAGGTGGGAGACTGTTCTAGCACTAATGTGATATGTTGCTATTACCTGTCGGTATTAAAACTGGAATACCTGTAATGCTCAGGTGGCGCCAAGATGGCCCTTAAGCCATAACAGATGAGTATATAGTCTGCGGCATATACTGTACCTAGATCTGTTAGCGCTAGTGAACATGGGTAACTGTCCAGATGGACCAGTGATCTGTATGGAAATACAATTTCCAGCGTGTGCTATAAAGGTCCATTTTACGTGCAATGAATGACGGCTCCTTCACCTATCCATAGATGGAAGCAATCACGTCAGTCTTACAATACAGCAGTGTGAACGCAGACTAACGTGTCTTGATAGGTGACAGGCCCCTTATACTTGCCTCTTACATGATAATACTAAGCAACCCGGCCCCATGGGTGATGGGTGTGAGTTTCTGGATCCTGTTCTGCCTTTTATTATTGGACTCATATATACTTTTTTTTTTCTCTTTCTGACCTTTTTTAGTACTTCAGAAAAGCCCCCCCTTAACTTCTGATGGAAGGGATGGTGCCATGTAGGCATACTGTGTATGTGATCCTGGCTGTTCGCTCAGGTTCTTGTTATTTCTCTATTTACATAAAAACAAAGCTTAAATGGAATGCCACCAGTGATGTGTCACTTATCAGTCTGCCTGCTGTCATTTTGATACAATATCTGCCGCAGAGCTACCAGTTGTCGGAATGACGCTGCCCACACCATTGATTGGCAGCTTTCTGTGTACATTGACGGAAAGCTGATTGAGATAATTGGTGGGGATGGGGTTAAGGCACTGTCACACTTAGCGATCGCACTAGCGATCACTACAACGACACAACCTGGCGAGATCGTTGGTGCGATCGCTATGTGATCGCTAGTTAGCTTCCAAACACAAAGATCTCATCAGAGATCAGCGATCTGTATAACGACCTCTGCGGTCATTGGGAAAACTAGTCCCACCTGCGACGCTGGTAAAGTCGTTCATAAAGGGTGTCACACTCAGCGATTCAGGCTCACAAGCGGGACACCAACCACCAAAAAACGGCTCAGAGTGTTCATAAGCGATCAGCAACATCTCAGCAGGGGCCACATCGCTGCTACATGTCACACACAGCTGCGTCGCTAACGAGATCGCTACTGCGTCATAAAATCGGTGACTCCTTAGCGATCTCAATAGCGATCTCGCTTAGTGTGACAGTACCTTTACACTGAGCAGCCGGACTAGGAGGCACAAGACACCTAGTCCAGTAGTGATCTACTGACAGAATACTGATTTTATTTAAACAGCAACACACAGCCTAGTAACATGCACATCACTGTAATCAGCCTCTCAGTCCCTACATCTTGCAGCTGTGAGATTACGTATCAAAAACATGCTGACTTCTTTTTTTATTTTTTAATCATGTTCCTGTGCTCAAAAATCAAGCTATGAATCCACACAAGTCAGCCTGGTGTTGGGGCTGACTTCACCACTAATTTGCTTGTGGCTTTAGGCTAACTTTCTTATCCATGGCGTACTTGATTAGGGTAAAACCGGTATAACTTGTATTGTTGTGCTCGGACCTTTACAGCCATAGCCTTGGTTCCAGAAGTAAAATCAACCTGACAGGTTTTGTTAGTTAAAGGTAGGGTTCTCACTGCTGATCTCCTGCTGATTCAGTGTCTGCACACAACAAACACTGATTCTGTTATATGGGAATTATATTACAATGCAGACGATTGAATTGCTCAGAATTTGACCACCGCCAGAATGTTACTCTGGATCAGTTAAAAATGTCATTAATGGTCTAATGTGCATTGATAAACCCTTTATCGTGATAGGGAATACAGTATTTGATTAGGCAACTTTTTCTTGTGATCCCATCAACATAATCCTCAATCTTTTTAAGGCCGTGGCATTTTCACCCCATAGGTGTCCATTGTTTAGCATGGAGCCTTTCCTGTTGACACAGGCCTGCAGCTAAGGACACGTAATGTGTAATGCTTGGGTTTGGTTGAGACAACTATCATGTAAAATCACCCTGGTGCTCCCGTGCCTTTTGTGTCTTGTATGGTTGGACACGTATGTTAATACTGGCTTTCTTCATTTGGCCATATTACAACTCCTTGTATCATTTTTGGCACTATGTTTCTCTAACACTGTAGTAAGGGACAGTCAAGACAAATTACTGTACAAGGGAATGTCTTTTCAAAAACTGTCTAAATAGCCCTGTTATCAAATCTGAATTATGTTCTTGCTGTTGCAATATAGTGAAGTCCATGATAAATCTGCATGTTAATGAAGCTGATTGCTGACATTGCTATAAAGTCAAGAAGCAGTAGGGATATTTCTAAGCAGCTTGGTTACTAGATTATGTACAGACAGATCAAAGATCTGGGGCTGCCCACTGGTTTTTATTGATTTATGAGCAGCCCCCCCTCCCCCCCCAAAAAAATAAATAAAAAACACGCCATTTTTTTAAGTTGTTCACAGCTTTATATTGATCGCCCATTCTTAGGATAGGTCATCAATATCAGATCGGTGAGACACCCAGCATCCCTGACAGTCAACTGTTTTTGATCCAGGCGTCGGCCAGAAGTGATCATTTGCTGAACTACTCAGCTCCATCATATGTATAGTGGCTGGGTACTACACATGTGGTCTTATTTGGCATAGAGACCAACTGATTGGTGGGTTGCCAGGGGTCGTACACCCCCCCTCCACCGGTCTGTTACTTATGATCAGGGCTGTGGAGTCGGTAATCCAAACCACTGAGGCCAGTTTCACACGTCCTTATATTTCCGGTACCGGTGAACACGCTACCGGAGATGTCCATGTAAATACGTGCTATATCCGTGTTACACACGAGTGCCGCATCAGGACCACAAGGACAGCTACAGTAAGCTCTGTCCTCTTCCTGTGGTGCTGAAACTCCCTGTCATTATTCTCCCTGCTCTGTCGGCAACAGCGAGCAGGGAGAATAAATGAAATACCCGACGTGGGTCCCCCTTAGATTTTGAACCAACCCGGCAAAACTATACAGCTGGGGGCTGCTATTCTCAGGCTGGAAAGGGGCCATGATTATGGGCCCCCCAGCCTAAAAACAGCAGCCCGCAGCTGCCAAGAAAAGGCGTATCTATTAGGTGCACCTACTTTCTGATGTATCTAGGATCTTGTACATAAGGCCTCCTTAGGGTATGTTTATTCGAACGTCCATGACAGCACTACGGAGAGAGGGGATCCGCCCCTTAGGAACAGGAAACCTACAGATATAAAAGGGCGGCACCACTCCCACGCATCAGTTGGTTTCCTGTTCCTAAAGGACGGGTTTCCTACAGAGCTCCTTGTCTATCTACAGGGTCACCACGTTCGAGTGCTCTCCGACAATCGTGTCACAGTCGCTTACGTCAACCACCAGGGTGGTACTCGTTCCGATCCTCTCATGGAAGTGGCAAGGCGCCTACTCCAGATAGCAGAACGACACTTTCTTTCTCTAACGGCTCTACATATAAGGGGAGAAGAAAATACCAAGGCAGACTTCTTAAGCCGCAATCTCCTGAGTCAAGGAGAGTGGTCATTAAAGACTTCCATCTTCGACCTGATTGTGCAGAGATGGGGTCAACCAGAGATAGATCTCTTTGCTACCAAAAGCAACAGGAAAGTGAGACGGTTCTGCTCTCTGAATCCCAGAGAATGCCCTCTGGCAGTGGACGCTCTTCTATTAAAGTGGGATTTCAATCTAGCGTACGCCTTCCCTCCCTTGTCCTTACTCCCCTAGTGTTGAGGAAGGTCAGGAAAGACAGGGCGATGGTAATAGTAGTTGCTCCCTTCTGGCCCAGGAGGGCATGGTTTTCATGTCTCAGGAACATGTCGATAGCCGACCCGTGGGTCCTGCCGGATATTCCCGATCTGCTCTCCCAAGGTCCAGTCTACCATCCTCGAGTAGCGGGCCTCCACCTGACGGCGTGGATTTTGAACGGTCACTGCTGAGAGATAAGGGGTTTTCTGCTAATGTAATTAATACTCTCCTTAAGAGCAGAAAAGAGGTTACAACTAGATTCTACGCTAGGACTTGGAAAAAATTTCTCCAGAGCTCGGGGGTGGTAGCATGGGACCCAACACCGATAACCCAGATTCTAGAATTCCTACAAAAGGGTCTGGACTTAGGTCTCTCCACAAGCACCCTTAAGGTGCAAGTTTCAGCTTTGGGGGCACTCTTCAGTTGCAACATCGCCAATAATTACTGGATCAGTAGATTCATTAAAGCTGCTGGTAGGTCGAGACCCATAGTGAAGAACAGAATCATGCCATGGGATTTAAACCTTGTTCTTACTGCTTTAACAGAACCCCCTTTTGAACCTATATAAGCAGCATCAATAAAAATTCTTTCCCTTAAAACCGCATTCCTGGTAGCATTAACTTCGGCTTGGAGGGTAGGTGACATCCAAGCACTATCTAGACTGTCTCCTTACACTCAGGTCCTGAATGACAGAATAATACTTAGACCTGATCCGGCATACTTACCTAAGGTGTCTTCCGCCTTCCACAGAACACAGGAAATTGTTCTCCCTTCGTTCATACCTAATCCATCTAATCAAAAAGAGATAAAACTCCATACTCTAGATGTTAGAAGATGTCTCTTGCAATATTTGGCAGTCACTGACCCCTGGAAAAGTGACAATGCATTGTTTGTCTCTTTTCAGGGAATTAACAAAGGCCGTAGAATAACAAAAAGCTCATTGGCCAGATGGATTAGGGAAGCAATTTCTCTGGCATACACCTCGAGGGGCAAGCCGGCACCTGAGAGGCTAAGGGCGCATTCCACCCGAGCTGTGGCGACTTCATGGGCAGAGAGGGCAGAAGTCTCGATTGACCAGATATGTAAGGCAGCTACGTGGTCTTCTCCACACACGTTTTACACTCATTATAGGTTAGATTTGGGTGCTTCCTCAGACCTTTCTTTCGGACTAAGGGTGCTGCAGGCTGTAGTCCCTCCCTAAGCGGTGATTACTCTCTGTAATTCTCTCCGTAGTGCTGTCATGGACGTTCGAATAAAGTCTTAGTTACTTACCGTTAACGGTATTTTTCGAAGTCCATGACTGCATCCTTACATTCCCACCCGGGTTCTATGTGCACTTCTTCCTCTTATATAGTCCACATGTAATAAACAATTGATCAATATTACTGTGTGATGCATACATTTTTTGCTGTATACCATTTAACCTTGGTAGTCCTCTTATGCTCTGTAATCCAACTGATGCGTGGGAGAGGTGCCGCCCTTTTATATCTGTAGGTTTCCTGTTCCTAAGGGGCGGATCCCCTCTCTCCGTAGTGCTGTCATGGACTTCGAAAAATACCGTTAACGGTAAGTAACTAAGACTTTCCACGGTCAGGAAACAGTCCGGATTAGCTGCGTGTTTGACGCTGTGCGTTGGCGCAGTGTCAAACACGCAGCGTCCCGATGTTACAGCATAGTGGAGGGGATTTCAAGAAATCCCGTCTCCACTATGCTGCAAAACACGCAGGCGGAAGACCTGCGTTTCCGGACATGCGGCGCGTCTTTTTAGACCGCAGCATGTCCTATTCCCTTGTGGCGAAGCTGCGTCGCCGCAAGGGAAATAACACAGGGCTATGTAGCCCTGCGGTCATTCCGGATGTGTTCCGGAGGTGTTCCATGAACAGACCCGGAATGAGCGCGTGTACAAAAACGGGGCGGGGCTTTGGGCGGAGCGGACTTTCCGCTCCGTCCAAAGCGCTGTGTTTCCTGAACGTGGAAACACAGCCTTAGAAAAGCTATTGTAAGCTCTTTAGATTTACCGAACCAGTGTTTTGGTTAAGACTTCTAGAACAATGTTAAATACAAAGATTTTTCTGTAACTTTATATGTATTTTATTTCTAGTTTCCAAGCCGGCTCCATACTGGGAGGGAACTGCAGTCATAAATGGAGAATTCAAAGAGCTAAAACTTACAGATTACAAGGGGAAGTACTTGGTTTTCTTCTTCTATCCTCTTGATTTGTGAGTATCTTTTTGTGCTATATGGACCTGTACTGAAGGGGGGGTCTTTTGGAATAGAAAAACGAAGCAAATGCCATTATAAATAAGCTCCTAAATACCCTTTTTAATTAGCAAATTACATTTGTTTTGTCTAGGACGGGAAGAACCACAGAACATTAAAATGGCCACTGTCTTGTTACATTGACAGAAACCTATCTTTGGGCGCGCTCTAAATTTGTGAGTAACGAGCGTATAACTCGGATGAGTGCTGTCTGATGTTTTATCACATAGCACTCACTCCAATGTTATACTATAGATCGTGCCAGCTAGCTTTTTTTTTTTTTCTTCTCATGCAGAGTCGGCCTAAGAAAAAATTGCTGCATGCTGTGATTAGCAACATGCAGCAGAAGTCACGCATCCACACAAGTCTATGGGTGCGTGCAAAACATGGGACTGCACTGCAATTAAGTTTTCCATCTTCTCCGCACCTGTGATTGGACTTTTGCATGCGAGAGAATCTGATCATAATAAAATAACACTCGGCTCACGCTCGCTGCAGAGTTTGAGCCGGGGGTAATTTGCATATATCGTCCAATTCTCTTGCATGAGAGAATCATCAGGCGCTATACACTACTGTGGGCAAGCCCTTAGAGTATTCCTGTGAGCATATTCAGTAAAGGACTCCTATGCTGTGTCCTGGAGATGTCTACCCCACCTCCAGGTCACAGCAGTCTCTCAACATTCGGAAGACTGGGTGAACAGCAATGCGAGTAGCCTCCGCACTCCTGGAACAAAGTATCCACTGGGAACATTTCTGTGTACAGAAAGGAGGAGAGCACCAGTCCCTATGGGTTTTCGTATACCAAGACAACAGCCATCTTATTTTATTTATTTTTTATCTGGTGATTAACCAGTTAAAGGTATTTGGGAATATATTCATAATGTGTTCCTTCCCTTTCCTTGGGTATGGAGCAGAGTACATGCAGTAATTTATAATTTACTTGTCTTGGTTGCAGTTTCCTTACTAAAGTGTAAATACTTCACCAGTATGGATGCACACACTGTTGGTCTTATTACTTTACATACACTCTAGAATGGCTATTATGTACATATCTCTTTAGGGCTTTATTTATAGTAATTCTCAGACGTAGGAATATCAGATGAGACAGACTGCGAACAGACCAATTGGACGCTTACATACAAATATAGAATATTGCCACAAGCACGTTTCACAATGTAACATAGGTCTGACTGCAAGGGATTAGTCTATCTCCACTTAGTTATTAGTGATGCGCGAACGTGTTATCCGAGTATCTTGGGTGTGCTCGAATAATATGTTTGAGTCCCTGCAGCTGAATGATTTGCGGCTGTTAGAAAACCGCAACACATGCGGGGATTGCTTGTTTGTTAGACGATCCCCTCGTGTTGCTGCTGTCTAAACAGCCGAAAAAACAGCGCTGAGATCTCCTCTCCCGAGATCTTGGTGCCAAGATCTCCACCTGCGCATGCTGTGGCAGCCATTTTCCCGGAGTCTACCGCACAGTAAACCATGTAAGGTGCGGGGGCTGTGGGCTTTGACAAAATGTCAGCAGAGCCCCCACACCACCGAACACCCGCAGCAGTGCAAATCAGAACACCCTCCTCATTCCAACGCTCCACTCTTGCCTCCTCCAGCAGCGACCCTGACCTCCACCTCAGCCACCACCCCTGGTAAGCAATAAGACGCATGGATTATAAGAAGCACCACCATTTTGGTAAAAAAAAGTTTTTTTTTTCCTATTTTTCTCCTCAAAATTTGGGGTGTGTCTTATCTGCAAAATACGGTAAACTTGGACCCAAACTTTTTTATTTAAACAAGGGTAACCAGAGAAAATGGACCACAAATTTTGTGGTCCAATTACTCCTGAGTATGCTGATACCCCATATGTTGTTGAAATCGACTGTTTGGGTGCACAGCAGGGTTTGGAAGTGAATGAGCACTTTTTGAATGCAAAATTGTCTGGAATCGAGCGGACTCCATGTTGTGTTTGGAGAGCCCTTGATGTGCCTAAACAATGGGAACAGCCCCCACCCCAGCCCCACAAGTGACCCCGTTTTGGAAACTACACCCCTCATGGATATTATCCAGGGGTATAGTGAGGATTTTGAACTTACAGGTACACATAATTTGATAAAATTAGGTTGTCTTATTGAATACGTCGTCATTGGTGTTGAGCGCAATTGCTCGCTACTCCAGTTTGCATCGAGTGCTTGGGGTAGGCACCGAATATTGTCGGTGCTCGAGTGACATGCTTGAGACCCTGCCCTGAATGTTTTGCTGCTGTTAGACTCTCAAAAAACAAACAAAAAAAAAAACCCCAAAAACATTCGGGTATCTGCGATACTCCGTGCATACCCGAGCACTCAATAGAGTAGCGAGCACTTGTGATCAACCGTAGCCGTCATATGTTCGGTGCGGGCTCGGCGACCCCATTTCTCTCTTCTCTGTTGGATCATATCGGAGGAGTAAGAAATGAATTGTAAATCGGAAATTTTTTTTTTTCATCACTGTTATTCATTGAATAACGGTGATCACATGACATAGGACCGTTAAAACAGGCACTGATCATGTTCTCTGGGATCTTGGCTACCCCTGATACCTGAGACCCTGGAGATCTTCTGACGCTGGAGGGTGCTATACCCTTATTTCTCAGCGGCATTAAAAAGCGCCTCTGAGGAATAAATACCCTTAACTGCCGCCGTTTAAACGGCATATCGGCGGTCTTTCAGGAGTTACTTTATGCATAAAGTTGTAACATTGTGTAACTAGCACCTCAGTCAGTGTGACCCTTCTGCTTATCTTTGGCCAGCTCTGCCTTGTTCCTTATTCTGAAGATACATATAGCAGTTTTGCCAACTACTATCTTCCCTGACTCCCACATACAGTGCCTTGCGAAAGTATTCGGCTCCCTGGAACTTTTCAACCTTTTCCCACATATCATGCTTCAAACATAAAGATACCAAATGTAAATTTTTGGTGAAGAATCAACAAGTGGGATACAATTGTGAAGTTGAACTAAATTTATTGGTTATTTTAAATTTTTGTGGAAATACAAAAACTGAAAAGTGGGGCGGGCAATATTTTTCGGCCCCTTTACTTTCAGTGCAGCAAACTCACTCCAGAAGTTCATTGTTGATCTCTGAATGATTCAATGTTGTCCTAAATGACTAATGATGATAAATATAATCCACCTGTGTGTAATCAAGTCTCCGTATAAATGCACCTGCGCTGATAGTCTCAGTGTTCTGTTTGAAGCACAAAGAGCATCATGAAGACCAAGGAACACAACAGACAGGTCCGTGATACTGGTGTGGAGAAGTTTAAAGCCAGATTTGGATACAGAATGATTTCCAAAACTTTAAACATCCCAAGGAGCACTGTGCTAGCGATCATACTGGAATGGAAGGAGTATCATACCACTGCAAATCTACCAAGACCCGCCGTCCCTCTAAACTTTCATCTCAAACAAGGAGAAGACTGATCAGAGATGCAGCCAAGAGGCCCATGATCCCTCTGGATGAACTGCAGAGATCTACAGCTGAGGTGGGACAGTCTGTCCATAGGACAACAATCAGTCGTACACTGCACAAATCTGGCCTTTATGGAAGAGTGGCAAGAAGAAAGCCATTTCTCAAGGATATCCATAAAAAGTGTTTAAAGTTTGCAACAAGCCACCTGTGAGACACACCAAACATGTGGAAGAAGGTGCTCTGGTCAGATGAAACCAAAGTCGAACTTTTTGGCAACAATGCCAAACGATATGTTTGGCGTAAAGGTAACACAGCTCATCACCCTGAACACACCATCCCTACTCTCAAACATGGTGGTGGCAGCATCATGGTTTGAGCCTGATTTTTGTCAGCAGGGACAGGGAAGATGGTTAAAATTGATGGGAAGATGGATGGAGCCAAATACAGGACCATTCTTGAAGAAAACCTGTTGTAGTCTGCAAAAGACCTGAGACTGGGACGGAGATTTGTCTTCCAACAAGACAATGATCCCAAACATAAAGCAAAATCTACAATGGAATGGTTCACAAATAAACGTATCCAGGTGTTAGAATGGCCAAGTCAAAGTCCAGACCTGAATCCAATCGAGAATCTGTGGAAAGAGCTGAAAACTGCTGTTCACAAACGATCTCCATCCAACCTCACTGAGCTTGAGCTGTTTGCCAAGGAAGAATGGGCAAGAATTTCAGTCTCTCGATGTAGAAAACTGATAGAGACATACCCCAAGCGACTTGCAGCTGTAATCGCACCAAAAGGTGGCGCAACAAAGCATTAAGTTAAAGGGGCCGAATAATATTGCACGCCCAACTTTTCAGTTTTTGTATTTCCACAAAAATTTTAAATAACCAATAAATTTTGTTCAACTTCACAATTGTGTCCC
Source organism: Oophaga sylvatica (assembly GCA_033576555.1). Classification (NCBI taxonomy): domain Eukaryota; kingdom Metazoa; phylum Chordata; class Amphibia; order Anura; family Dendrobatidae; genus Oophaga; species Oophaga sylvatica. The sequence continues at coordinate 556,434,298 of JARQOD010000002.1, read as the reverse complement.
ACTTGTTGATTCTTCACCAAAAATTTACATTTGGTGTCTTTTATCTTTGAAGCATGATATGTGAGAAAAGGTTGAAAAGTTCCAGGGGGCCGAATACTTTCGCAAGGCACTGTACATTGGACAGACTGTCTTCACTAAGCGTTCTTGTGCGCTGAAAGTCTCTGCCAGACTCAGGCGCCAAAATAAGCTGCCACCCAACAATGATCGGTCATGGAAACTCAAAGAGCCAAGTCTTCTTTCCCACCATCTGTCGGAGGAAGTCAGAAGGCTTCCATACACATTAGCTGATAAGCTAAAATCTGTGGGTTTGGGTGACTTTTAACTGTGTGTGGGGGACGGTAAGGCTACTTTCACACTGAATTTAGCAGTGTCCTTTTTCTGTATGGGTGGGGAAAGGTCCTGAACATAAATTATCTGAAGCCAGTCAATAGACCCATTTGCCCAAAAGATGCCCATAAAGTTGGACTCTGTCTGGCCTATGTACTTCTAGCATACCTTTTCTGGGCACAACTCTTTTCCTTTTAGTTATTTTCCAGAAGCACTTGGTTGCTTTGTCGTTTGCTGCTTTATTATAGTAAACTAACCAAATGCTGACACGCCTCCTTCAAATTTTTGTGGCCAGCATGAAAGATCTTGGTGAATCAGATCCTGTGTAATAAGTTAAAGGAGTTATTCCTTTTCTGCTAATGTTCAGGCTTCAGTTTGTTAAAAAAAATAGCACCAGATGCTGTACTCTGCTTTCCTGGGTCCACTGGCGAGTCTCCTCCACTGCTGCCAGTGTCTGGCATTGGCTTCGGCGCTGACGTTCTATCAACAGAACGGCAGACAGTCGGTAGGCTCAGCTGCTCGGAGTAGGGTATGCCATCTGCACTGGGAAACCCTGGCTGCAGTTTCCATTGCAGTAGCCAAATGCCAGACACTGGGAGCAGTGCACCTGAGACTCGCTGGTGGACCTGGGAAAGGGGAGTGCAACTCAGTTTATTTAAAAAGACAGAAAACAAACTAGTATTTGATGTTGTAGTTATTTCAATGGATGGCTAGAGATTTATTTTTCAATCAACAAGAAAAATGCGTATATTGCATTACATTTCTGTTTAAGAATAGGCTATGTTACTGCTGTTATCGACCTTTTAATTCTGTTTTGCTTTTGTTTGTTTTTAGCACGTTTGTTTGTCCAACTGAAATTATTGCTTTTGGAGACCGTATAGAAGAATTTAGATCAATTAATACAGAGGTGGTGGCCTGCTCCGTGGACTCCCAATTCACACACTTGGCATGGTTTGTATCATTATGAAATAATTGCATGTTACCAGTGGGAGATATGTAAACTAAAGTGCCAGAACCATAAATGGAAGATATAGGACTCTGCTGTACAGAACATGGAATGCACACGACAGAATGGATTTTTTTTTTGTTTATATATAGTTATTCATACTTTTTTTTTTTGACTCTATTTATTTTTTGTTAGGTGTGGTGGTTGAGCACTATTGATTGGCAGATACTGTGTCAATTTGCAGGTAAATAGGGTCAAAATCATGACTTGTAATATAGCTACAGGGAGAAAATGAACTTGTATCTATCTAGCTATTCGTTACCATTCTCTACATGGTCAAGGTGGCTTTAATCACTCCCTGGTACCTTGATAACCAGCTACACTGTGGAGTAGGTTGTCAAAGTGGGGGGTAACAAAGTGAAGATTACAGCTGTGCTCAGCATGTGGTTAGTTGTGTCTTATAGCTCCCTCCACTGCCTCATGGCTGACTGCAAGAGAGCAGCTGCAGGGAGGATAGATGTTTATTTTCTCCCTGAAGCTATGCTTCCAGTAAAGGTACTGCCACACTAAACAATCCCGCTAGCGATCACGATAACGACGCATACTAATGCGATCGCTAGCGGGATTGTTTCTATATCGCTAAGTGCGGCCACATTTAGCGATATAGTTAACGGCGCTATCGCCGTTAGCGATCTTCTTAACGACTTTAGCGGTACAAAAGTACCGCTAAATCGCTAAGAAAAGGTGCCACACTAGCGATATATACTTACCCAGCGGGAGCGCCGACGAGAAAATAGGGTCCGGAGCGATTCCAGCGACGAGCGAGATCACAGCAGGAAGCTCGTCGCTGGCAGCTGCCGCACTGAACAACATCGCTAACGGGATCGCTAAATAGTGACGTTTTTTAGCGATCCCGTTAGCGATATTGTTCAGTGTGGCATACCCTTTAGGCAGGCATGATTGTAATGCTTTTTACCTTGTTGCCTTTAACTTTAATTTGAAATAAGCATAAAAAAATTGTTGCAAAATATCAATAAATGCTAAATGGACATTAAAAAATGTACACTTTACAACAACTTTAATATTCATAGGATTAATACACCTCGGAAGCAAGGTGGGCTTGGACCAATGAAAATTCCTCTCCTTTCTGATTTGACACATCAGATTTCAAAAGACTATGGTGTATATCTGGAGGACCAAGGTCATACACTCAGGTTTGTGTGCAATAGTTATCTTCTTCAAGAAGCTTCCAAATGAATTTTCCACTTTAGTGCTGTTTAGCAGAAGGGGTGAGGACAAATTTGCACTGAAAAGTGCCATAAATTATAAGGCAAATCTGCTTCATCCATAGTTAAATAGGTTAAAGTGTTTTTTTTTTTTTTTTTGTGAACTTTGATAGTGTAGTATTCTGTGGGTCACTGCTCTGTCCACGGATTTTCACACTTCAGGGCAGATTTGCCCACTAAAATATACCAGAATTGCCTCAGTGATCCAGATTTCTAGCACACATTACATGCACATTTATTAAAGAAGTCTAATCAAATCTCATTCTACCCTAACCATGTGATTCAGTTTGTCGGTTTCAGCTCCTCTGGTTGTAGTTTGTATGGCTTAGAATGCAGATGCTTTGGTAAGCTACACCATACCATGGTTTGTGGCACGCGTAGCTCCATACTTGTCTACTTTCTAAAAGTATGATGGTGTTCTACTCACTGTCTTTTCTGAATTCTTTGGGCAGCCTGAATTTTTCCCATGACATGGTTACAAATTGCTTCACCCATTGCAAATGCAGCTTCATTGTGCAGCGCATTTACCAAACTTGTTCTGAAACGTTGCAAGAATGGGGTCTGCTGACAGTAGAGCTAAACTTCAACAAGCGGAAAGCTTCTATCTTCAGTGTCACTGCCTTATGTTGTCCTATGTAAGCACAATTTAAACTTGGCTCTTGATAAAAGAAAGCCGTTCTGTGATAGGTTCCCGTAGCAGCCAAAGCAAGTTTTGCTTTGATTTTTCAGTCATTGGACATTTACCACTGTGGTTACTCTAAATTACAGGCTTTTCATTATTGTACCATCCCTTTTAAATCGCTGTATAAACATACAGGATTGTACTTTGACTTCAGGCATTCTGGTTGAAGCATTGCAGTCAGATGCTGGGGTCCACAACTTATTTTTATTTATTTAATTTTTTTTTTTAAACACATCCCTAGAACTGACTTTTTTTTTTTCCCTTGTATAACAGAGGCCTTTTTATCATTGATGATAAGGGAGTTCTTCGTCAGATTACAATGAATGACCTTCCTGTTGGACGATCTGTTGATGAAACACTTCGTCTAGTTCAAGCATTCCAATATACAGACAAGCATGGAGAAGGTAAGCAAGGGTTCTATCCATGTAAGCAAGGGTTCTATCCATGTAAGCAAGGGTTCTATCCATGCCTAATGGACTGGCAGTTGGTGTTTGGATATTAAATGGCTGATACCATCCTGGTGGAGCTGTGTTCAGTTCACTGCTTGTACCTCTAGGGTGAAAATAATATGCATTACATGTGAACATCACCTGTAATGAGTAAAGTTAAAGTGTTATTTTTTTCTTTTAAAAGGTAAAGGCTGTTGAATTAACCCCTTCACCCCCAAGGGTGGTTTGCACGTTAATGACCGGGCCAATTTTTACAATTCTGACCACTGTCTCTTTATGAGGTTATAACTTTGGAACGCTTCAACGGATCTGCGCGATTCTGAGATTGTTTTCTCGTGACATATTGTACTTCACGTTATTGGTAAAATGTCTTCGATATAACTTGCGTTTATTTTTGAAAAAAATGCAAATATGGCGAAAATTTTGAAAATTTTTAAATTTTCAAACTTTGAATTTTTATTCCCTTAAAACAGAGAAATATGTCACACAAAATAGTTAATAAATAACATTTCCCACATGTCTACTTTACATCAGCACAATTTTGGAATCAATTTTTTTTTTTTCTTAGGAAATTATAAGGGTTAAAAGTTGACCAGCGATTTCTCATTTTTACAACAAAATTTACAAAGCCATTTTTTTTTTAGGGACCACCTCATATTTGAAGTCACTTTGAGGGGTCTATATAGCAGAAAATACCCAAAAGTGACACCATTCTAAAAACTGCACCCCTCAAGGTACTCAAAACCACATTCAAGAAGTTTATTAACCCTTCAGGTGCTTCACAGGAGCTGAAGCAACGTGGAAGGAAAAAATGAATATTTAACTTTTTAGCCGCAAAAATGATCTTTTACAAACTTTTTTTTTATTTTCACAAGGGTAAAAGGAGAAAATGGACAGATAAAGTTGTTGTGCAATTTCTCCTGAGTACGCCAATACCCCATAAGTGGGGGAAAACCACTCTCTGGGCGCACAGCAGAGCTCGTAAGGGAAGGAGCGCCGTTTGACTTTTTCAAACTAAAATTGGCTGGAATTGAGATTGGATGCCATGTCGCGTTTGGAGAGCCCCTGATGCGCCTAAACAGTGGAAACCCCCACAAGTGACACCATTTTGGAAACTAGACCCCCTAAGGAACTTATCTAGATCTGTTGTGAGCACTTTGAACCCCCAAGTGTTTCACAAAAGTTTATAATGCCTGGGTGTGAAAAAAAAAAAAAAACAATTTTCCACAAAAATGATTTTTTAGTCCCAAATTTTTGATTTTTCCCAAGGAAATTGGACCCCAAAAGTTGTTGGCCAATTTGTCCTGAGTACGCTGATACCCAATATGTGGGGGGGGAAACTGTTTGGGCGCACGGCAGGGCTTGGAAAGGAAGTAGTAACGTTTTGGAATGCAGACGTTGATGGGGGTCATGTTCCGTTTGCAGTGCCCCAGATGAACCTAAACAGTAGAAACCCCCCACAAGTGACCACATTTTGGAAACTAGACCCCCTAAGGAACTTATCTAGAGCTTTGGTGAGCACTTTGAACCCCCAAGTGCTTCACACAAGTTTATAATGCCGGGGCATGAAAATAAAAAATCCTATTTTTTTCCCACAAAAATTATTTTTAGTCACTAATTTTTTTATTTTCCCAAGGGTAACAGGAGAAATTGGACCACAAAAGTTGTTGTCCAATTTGTCCTGAGTACGCTGATACCCGATATATGGGGGGAACCACTGTTTGGGCGCACGGCAGAGCTCGAATGGAAGGAGCACCATTTGACTTTTTCCAACCAAAATTGGCTGGATGTTATGATTTGGTAGCTGAGGAGTGCAGGTACAAAAAAAAGGCAATACACCAGAGCAGTTGGAATCTATGAGATTGCAGTACCCTGACTAACCACCACAACTAGAGGCAGCCGTGGAGCGTTCCTACGTTGGTCCTAGACGCCTCGTCACAGCCTGAGAAACTAACTACACCTAAAGATAGATATAGGAAAGCTATCTGCCCCGGAGCAGAACCCCAAAGACAATAGAAAGCCCCCAAACATGTAATGGCGGTTAGACAAGATGAAATACTGACACAGAAAGAAAATAGTATGAGCAAACGCTGGGGCCCAAACTAACTAAATAGAAAAGGACAGGAAGGGTACTTACTGTAATCCCAGAAAACCCTGAAAAGCACCAACACCACTAATTTCAAAAACACCTGAGATCACACGACCTCTACCACCTAAATTAGTTCTCTGGTGTAACAAAATCAAAACAGCAGCCACTGAAAAAAATGGAAAAAGCAAAAGTACATACATAAGTGGCTGAACTAAACTGAGAGGGCAAAAGCCCCCGGAGAGGACCCTGAAGGCCCCCACAGAAGTGCAGGACAAAAAAGCAAAAATATAGCACAAAAACAAAAAGAAGAAAATGTCTTATCTGTTAGCAGGAGATGCAGACACGACACAGCAGGCTACAAGGGAAACAGGAATGAAGGATTCAGACCAGAACAATTGATCACCGCCAACCCTGATGGGAAGGTGACTCCCTTATATAAGACCAGTCAGTAACACCTGATTCCCAGTCCTCACAATCTTCACTGGACAGACCAGCACCGCTTGTAACCACCAGAGGAAGCCTCTGCTCAGAACTCATCTCAAACCCATTCACAACAGCTGGAATTGAGATTGGATGCCATGTTGCATTTGGAGAGTCCCTGATGTGCCTAAACAGTGGAAACCCCCCACAAGTGACCCCATTTGGGAAACTAGACCCCTTAAGGAACTTATCTAGATCTTTGGTGAGCAATTTGAACCCCCAAGTGCTTCACACAAGTTTATAACGTAGAGCCGTAAAATTAAAAAATCATATTTTTTCCACAAAAATGATCCTTTCACCTCAATTTTTATTTTCCCAAGGGTAACAAGACTCCAAAAGTTATTGTGCAATTTGTCCTGAGTACGATGATACCCCATATGTGGGGGTAAACCACTGTTTGGGTGCATGGCAGAGTTTGGAAGGGAAGGAGTGCCGTTTGACTTTTTCAACGCAGAATTGGCTGGATGCCATGTCGTGTTTGGAGAGCTCCTGATCTGCCTAAACAGTGGAAACCCCCCACAAATGACACCATTTTGGAAACTAGACCCCTCAAGGAACTTATGTAGATGTGTGGTGAGCACCTTGAACCCCCAAGTGCTTCACAGAAGTTTATAACGTACAGCCGTAAAATAAAAAAACTTTTTTTTTTTTTTTTTTTTTTACAAAAATGATTTTTTCGTCCCCAATATTTTATTTTCACAAGGGTAACAGGAGAAATTGGACCCCAAAAGTTGTTGTCCAATTTGTCCTGAGTACGCGGATACCCAATATGTGGGAAAAAACTACTGTATGGGTGCACGTCAGGGCTCGGAAGGGAAGTAGTGACGTTTTGGATTGCAGACTTTGATGGAATGCTCTGGGGGCATCATGTCGCATTTGGAGAGCCCCTGATGCACCTAAACAGTGGAAACCCCCCACAAGTAACCCCATTTTGGAAAATAGACCCCATAAGGAACTTATCTAGATGTGTGGTGAGCGCTATGAAGCCCCAAGTGCTTCACAGAAGTTTATAACGTACAGCCGTAAAAACAAAAAAAATCATTTTTTTAAAAAAAATGATACTTTTGCCTCCAGTTTTTTATTTTCCCAAGGGTAACAGAAGAAATAGGACAAATTGCACAATAACTGTTAGGGTCCAGAGTACGCTGATACCCCATATGTGGGAGTAAACTACTGTTTGGGCGCATGGCAGAGGTCAGAAGGGAAGGAGCACCGTTTGACTTTTTCAACGCAGAATTGGCTGGAATTGAGATCGGACGCCATGTCACGTTTGGAGAACCCCTGATGTGCCTAAACAGCGGAAAACCCCCAATTCTAACTCCAACCCTAACCCCAACACACCCCTAACCCTAGTCCCAACCCTAACCACAAACCTAACCCTAACACACCCCTATCCCTAATCCCAACCATAACCCTAAGGCCGGCGTCACACACAACGACAAAAAATCGGTCCGTTTTAGACAGTCGATTGTCGGATCAAAATGCAAACATCACACATCCTTCTGGCATCCGATTTTCCTTCAAAGATTCGATTTAGTCGCATGTGTGTGTACCTTGTAACATCCGATTTTCATCCGACTTGCGAGATTTTCTCGCAGGCTTGCAAAACTGACATATAATGGATCCAAAAGAATAGTATTTCAATCACAAAAAAAGAATAGATATATACACATAGAACACATATATATAATATATATATATATATATATATATATATATATATATATATATATATATATATATATATATATATATAATATATATATGTCATTGTGACATGTACATGTACATATATTTATAGTTCCTAGACTTCTACATACTGTAATAGCCGCTAATTCAATTGCCGGCTTTTGTGAAATCACAGAAGCCGACATGAAATGATACATTGTTTCCACACAGTTAACCATGTCATTTCCTGTATTTTGATATTTGTTTAGAACTTACAATTACATGAGTGTATTTGTGCAAAATTTCAGACATGTAGGGGTTAATTAAAGGTGTAATTTCGTTGAAAAAAAATGCGGGGCTCCCGCTGTATTTTCCCCACCAGACAGACAAAGCAAGCGAGTGGGGGCAGATAATAACAGCCTAGGGAGGGTACATTTTTTGTGCCCCCCCTGGCTACTAACATCTGCCCCCAGACACCCCAGAAAGGGCAAATCTATAATTAGATTCACCCTTTCTGGCACTTTGCCCGTCTATTCCCATTGCCCTGTAGCGGTGGCGAATGGGTTAATAATCTCACCTTAATGTCACCTTAGTATTGAAAGGTGACCTTAAGGCAGGTTAATAATTGAGAGCTGTCAATTAGACAACTATCAATTATTAATCCTATTGTATGATAGAAAAATCAAACACACACAGTTTAATAAAAAAGAAGTTTAATGAAATAATCACACAGTTTTTGACAATATTTTATTTTCCTGCTAAAACCATTTCCTGTAATAAAAATAAAATAAAAAAGCAAAATCATACTTACCAATCCGAAGTACAGTCAGGTCCCACGCTGTAATCCATCAGAAAGGGTTAACAGGTTACAGTTAGCAGAGAGATAATTCTGTCTCCTAGCTGTAACCCCCTGAATGAATAAGTTAGTCTACCACAGAAAGTAGAGGAAGTGATTCATGAATGGAGCTTAATTGATTTATTGGCAATTTAACTTTAGTGACCTGACCTAAAGGGAAAGTGGACACAATCAATTAAGCTTCATTCATTAAGCACATCCTCTCCTGTCGCCAGGAGAGGAACTTATTCATTCAGGAGCTTTGAGCTGAGCATGCAGGATTACTTGCACTGCTTGGCTCAAAGCTAGTTAACCCTTTGTGAAGGATTACAGCGTGGGATGTGACAGATCGGCGGAATAGGTAAGAATAATGTTGTTTTATTTTTTTTAATTTATTTTAGGAGATCAATGGCTTCGCACGGATTAAGTGTAAAATAAAAGATGGTCAAAAAAATGTGTTTATTTCATTAAAATTAATTTTTATTAATGTGTCTGTGTTTTTTTAATTTACTTCAATAGGATTAATAATTGATAGTTGTCTAATTGACAGCTCTCAATTATTAACCTGCCTTAAGGTCACCTTTCAATACTAAGGTGACATTAAGGTGAGATTATTAACCCATTCGCCACCGCTACAGGGCAATGGGAATAGACGGGCAAAGTGCCAGAAAGGGCGAATCTAATTATAGATTTGCCCTTTCTGGGGTGTCTGGGGGCAGATGTTAGTAGCCAGGGGGGGCACAAAAAAAAAAAGTACCCTCCCTAGGCTATTATTATCTGCCCCCACTCGCTTGCTTTGTCTGTCTGGTGGAGAAAATACAGCGGGAGCCCACGCATTTTTTTGTCAACGAATTTACACCTTTAATTAACCCCTACATGTCTGAAATTTAGCACAAATACACTCATGTAATTGTAAGTTCTAAACAAATATCAAAATACAGGAAATGACATGGTTAACTGTGTGGAAACAATGTATCATTTCATGTCGGCTTCTGTGATTTCACAGAAGCCGGCAATTGAATTTGCGGCTATTACAGTATGTAGAAGTCTAGGAAATATATATATATATATATATTATATATATATATATATATATATATATATATATATATGTGTATTCTATGTGTGTATGTCTATTCTTTCTAGTCTTTATTAAAGCTGTCAGTGTGATTTTACAGTATAGCCGGGGATGAATTGCCGGCTTTTCTAAAGGACACCGATGCGATTTCATCGCAAGGCACACATGCAGTCCGTTTGTAATCAGATTTTTCATCGCTCCCATAGACTTGCATTGGCGATAGTCGACCCACAATCGGTGACAATCGCAGCATGCTGCGATTGCACACGGACGTTTAAAACGGACCACAAAAAATCTGATACTGGGAGCTGCTCCATAGATTAACATAGGGCAGACTGCAATACGATTTTTCATCGCATTGCAGTCGTCCGATTCTGTCGCCAGTGTGACGCCGGCCTAATACTAACTTTAGCGCCAACCCTAACCTTAGCCGCAACCCTAACCTTCACCATAACCCTAATGGGAAAATGGAAATAAATACTTTTTTTAATTTTATTATTTTTCCCTAACTAAGGGGGTGATAAAGGGGGGTTTGATTTACTATTTATAGCGGGTTTTTGTGATTGGCAGCTGTCACGCTAAAAGACGCTTTTTATTGCAAAAAAGTTTTTTGCATCGCCACATTTTGAGAGCTATAATTTTTGCATATTTTGGCCCACAGAGTCATGTGAGGTCTTAATTTTTTGCGGGACGAGGTGACGTTTTTATTGGTACCATTTTTGAGCACGTGACATTTTTTGATCGCTTTTTATTTCGATTTTTGGGAGGTTAGAATGAACAAAAATCAGCAATTCATGAATTTCTTTTGGGGGAGGCGTTTATATCGTTCCGCGTGTGGTAAAATTGATAAAGCAGTTTTATTCTTCGGGTCAGTACGATTACGGCGATACCTCATTTATATCATTTTTTTTATGTTTTGGCGCTTTTATACAATAAAAACGTTTATATATAAAAAATAATTATTTTTGCATCACTTTATTCTGCGAGCTATAACTTTTTTATTTTTTCACTGATGATGCTGTATGGTGGCTCGTTTTTTGCGGGACAAGATGACGTTTTCAGCGGTACCATGTTTATTTATATCCGTCTTTTGATCGCGTGTTATTCCACTTTTTGTTCAGCGGTATGATGATAAAGCACTGATTTTTTTGCATTGTTTTTATTTTTATTTTTTTAAGGGGTTCACAAAAGGGGTTAACTAGTGGGACAGTTTTATGGGGGTGTCGTTACGGACGCGGCAATACCAAATATGTGTACTTTTATTGTTTTATTTTTTTTATTTACAGGAAGAAATGAATTTATTGGGGAATATTTTTTTTTTTTTTTGGAAATTTTTTTTTACACGTTTATTTTTATTTTTTTTACTTTTTTACATTGTCCCAGGGTGGGACATCACTGTAAAATGTGAGATCGCTGGTCTCATAGTGTGCACAGCACTCTGTGAGACCAGCGATCTCACAGGCAGCGTTGCAGGCTTCTCAGTGCCTGCTCTCGGCAGGCACTGAGGAAGCTGCCTCCCTCCAGGACCCCGGCGCCATCTTGGATCCGGGTCCTGGGAGGGAGGAAGCCCTCAGAACAGCGCGATCACATCGCGCTGGTCTGAGGGTCTCAGGGGGGCGCGCTTGGAGCCCCCTCCCTGCGCGATGCTCCCCTGTGCCCCCAGTACACCGCGATCATGTTTGATCGCGGTGTGCAAGGGGTTAATGTGCCGGGAGCGGTCCGTGACCGCTCCTGGCACACAGTCCCGGGTGTCAGCTGTGATAATCAGCTGACACCCGGCGGCGATTAGCTGCGCTCCCCCTGGGAGCGCAGCTAATCGCTATGACGTACTATCCCGTCCATGGTCAGATTGTCACGGGTTTTATGGACGGGATAGTACGTCTAATGTCAGAGAGGGGTTAAAATCAGAGTCCAGCAGTTGTGCATCCGGGTCTACCACCTTATTCAGATAAGAGAAACCATGCCTTAGGTGAGCGGCTGCATAGAAATACATGTAGCCGTACACTCCGCTCCCGAGTGCAGGCGGCAGTGCCGGGAATTCACATGCGAGACTCGTCCGTGTTTCTCGTATGTGTGATCCCGGCCTTATTAACAGTTACAGGTCACAACTTGACCCCCTTCTTGATATGGCGAGTTTTTCCACGAGGGCTTGTTTTTTTTTTTGTGGGACAAGTTGTACTTTTGAATAACACCATTCATTCTGCCACATGGCGTACTAGACTTTTGGAGAAAAAGAAAATTCTAAGTGCTTTGAAATTGCGAAGAGAGCAATTTCAGACTTTCAGCTGCAGAAGGAAGGAAAGGAGACACACTAGTTCATAACCAGTGGGTAGGCGGAGCCCCAGATAGGATTGACACCTCAGATTAAAAAGAGTGTTGACCGGCCCCTCCAGCTCGGGCTCCTCCTACTCAGCTCTCCAGTTTACAATTTGAGGTCTCAGAGGATAGTCGCTGCTGGAAGCAGCTCCTCAGAAGATTTTATTATTTTTTATCGGACAAGAGACTTGGATCACCTGAAGTGGTCTAGAGGTCTCAGGGGTCTCAGCGCTGCAGGACTCCCACCTCTCCCTTGGCGGATCTGTATTACCCTAATGGTGGTCCCTGCAGAACCCTGCCGGCCCGGGGGGATGAGGATGGCTTCCCTGGCGGGGACGCAAACCGCGCTGCAGGGGTCACTGCGATCCCCGCCCTGGGGGGAAGTATGGGCATAGCGCCAGAAACCCCTGGGGGTCCCTGTGGCGCTTCGGCTGGTGAGTACCACGCATTTTTATTAATGTGTGTGTGTGAGTGTTTAAGCGACTGCTGCGGCAGCCGCTGTACAATACATGTCGGTGACTGGTGTTTTTTGTCCGCAGGTGGATGCCTGCAGGACATAGGAGAGGAGTGCGCGCCTTTTTATTTGAATTTTCGCGCCGCTCTGAGCGTGCGCTTTACTGCTGTCTCCATTTCCGGCTTCCCTCATGGAGCACACGGAGGCACAGCGCGGCGGCCATTAAAGAAGCAGGCTGAAAGCTTCTTCTGGCTCTTCTCCCTCCTCCCCTCCCGACAAGATGTTACACTGTTACCAGCTGGGTGAGTCGCTTCTAGCTCGCGGGCAGAAGCTTAACCCCTTCAACCCCACAGTGCAGGCGCCTTCTGTGGCACTAATGAGTGACAGACTGCGCTGTCCTGCGGCTGTTATCGCATAAGGGACTCGCACACTCTTTTCAATAATAATAAAGAGTTTGTGGGGAGTCTGCGATTTTAATACTGCCACTATACGTTCCCACTAACGATCCTGATAACGACGCATACTAATGCGATCGTTTGTGTGATCATTTTTTAATGTCGCTAGTACCTGCCAATCTGGGCGATCTCATTAACATCGCATAAGCGGTTAGCGATCTCTTTAACAACTTTGGCGGTCATTGCGATATACAAAACAGCGCAATTTTTAGCGATCTTGTGGAACGTTTTTCTGTTAGTGTGGCATAAAAAGCTGTCCTGCAGCTGCTGCCTTATAAGAGGCACTTGGGGCTCGCACAACTTTTTCATTATCAAGGTTGTGGGGAGTCTGCTACTTTAACCCCTTCTTAGGCGGTTAACTCTTAATGCTGGGGTAACTCTCTTTAAGAGCTTTAACCCTTCAGCGATTGTTTTTCTTTAAGAAACTCACTGTTCTAGTTACTGACAGGTTTAACCTGCCATATACTGTGCAAGGACATGTCAGAATCTGACACGCAGACCCCGACGGCGTCATGCGCAGCGGTCGGAGGTTCCAGTGGTGTCAAAATGGAGGCCCTCGCTAGTTTCTATGATGGCCTGTCTGACCTTCTAGGTTATGGAGTGTCAGCTAGATCCTCTCAAGGAAACGACACAAATCGGTGTCTTCCTTCTCGCGTAGCGAAGATGTCCGTTTCGGACAAGGAGGATCGGCAGGGACACTCTGCCTCTCTCATGGACCAGTACTATTGGAGCCATGAGGGCGTTACAGTTACCAGAGAGAGAGGTAACTAGACGTTCTGGTAAGTCGGCCCGGATGTTTCAGGAGTCGCATAGGTCGCGACGGCTTTACAATCTGTATCCGTTTTCTACGGAGTTGATTGTTAATTGGATCTCCTGAAGTGAATGTCCCTTTATCCCAGCTTAGCAAATCTTCCTGGTAAAGGAAGGCGAGTCTGCAGGACCTGCTGGACAGAAAAATGGAGATGGCAACAATATCTATCTGCGAGGCCGCGGGTCATGGATTCAGTATTAAGGATCTATGTGTACTTGTAAAGTTTCCCTGAGCCGTTTGGACCGTCTACGGAGGGGCGTGACAAGATGGATCCCCTCTATCGAGATAGATGGGCTTTTCAAGTTGAAGGATTCTGCGTCACTGCTATCCAGGGCGCAATCCTCGGCAGTCACAGTTAGAAGAGCACTGTGGCTTAGACAGTGTAACGCGGTTTCCAAGCAGGGTTTGCTATCTTTAGCTTACAAGGTGGTCAACTATTTGAATCTGACCTCACAGAGCTGATTTCTGAGGCAAAAGAAACAGCTTTACCGCAGCGCAGAGCTGTGACTTCTGCGTCTGGCAGGGCTAGTGCCGGTAGTTGTCGGCGGTCCTTTCAGTCCAGGGATGATTGGGTCGTTCCTCTCTTTTTTTAAAAAAAAAAAAAAAGGGGGAATTCTCAGAAATTCCGCATACCCTGGAAACAGAACTTCCATTAAGACAGAAGCTGGCAAAAAACCTGCTAAAGCGGTCTGACGTCTGGGTCTCACTCGAGCGCTCTCGAGTGGAGGGTCGTTTACTCCAATTCAAACCGACTTGGGTTTCCCATGTGTCGGACGCCTAGGTGACACAGGTTGTGTTGGCAGGCTACTTCATAGAGTTTCTTTCTCGACCCCCGGACAGGTTTTGCCAATCTCACATTCCGTCAGAGCCGAGCTATTTGCCACTCTACTACGAGAGGTCGATTCCCTTCTGCAGAAGGGTGTGGTGATACCGGTTCCACAGAGGACCGGGAAGAGGATTCTTATTCCAACCTCTTTGTGGTCCCCAAAAAGGAGGACAAATTTTGCCCTATTTTGGATTTCAAAGATTGAATCGGCATGTTTACATCCCGAAAATTCCGCATGGAGTCACTTCGCTCCGTTGTGGCAGCCCTGTCGCAGAACGTCTTTTTGGTCAATCGACATTTGCGACGTTTATTTGCATGTTCCCGTCGGAAGGGCTCACCGGCGCTTCCTTCGTTTTGCCATAGGTCAGGACCATTACCAGTTTGTGGCTCTGCCATTCGACTTGGCCTCGGCGCCCAGAGTTTTTACAAAAATTCTAGCGCCCCTCATGGCAATTCTTCGAAGACGGGGTTACGATTACCCTACCTAGACGACCTTCTGATTGTGGCGTCCTCAAAGGAGGAGGCGGGGACGACTCACAATCTATCCCTTCAGCTCCTGGAGGATTTCGGGTGGCTGGTCAATTGGGAGAAGTCGTCTCTGGAAGTCAATCCTGTTTTTGGGAATGCATTTCGACACGGTACGGACGGTGGTGTCCCTTCCTCCAGACAAGCGGGCATGTCTCTTTCGACATGTACAGATTATGAGGTCTGCGACAGCAATGTCCTTTCGGAAGTGTATGCGCCTTCTGGGTTTGATGTCCATGGAGGCACTTCCGTTTGACCAATTTCATCCCAGGGCCCTCCAAAGGCTCATTCTGAGTCGTTGGGATCGATCGCAAGCTTCTCTGGATTGCAGCGTCATCATCTCTCACAGGGTGCGAGAATCCCTAGGATGGTGGTTATGTCCAGGAGCGTTATCCCTGGGGAAATCTTTCCTCCCTCCGAGGTGGTCGGTCATAACCACCGATGCCAGCCTGACTGGCTGGGGGGGGGTGTCTGGAACGATCTTTGGATCCAGGGAGTATGGTCATCGGAAGAGTCTGTTCTACCGATCAACATCCTGGAATTGAGGGCAATTTTTTTCTTTTGCCTCCAACACTGGACACTCCCTTTGAGCGGTCTGCCAGTTCGAGTGCAGACAGACAACGCGACGGCGGTCGCGTATATCAACCATCAAGGCGGGACGAGGAGCTCCAGGCTCATGATGGAGGTGTCTCGGATCCTGCTATGGGCCGAGACCAGGGTTCCGGCCATCTCTGCGATTCACATTCCAGGAGTCCAGAATACCACGGCGGACTTCCTCAGTCGCGAGAGGATGGATCCTGGAGAATGGAGTCTCCATCCGGAAATTTTTGCACTGCTGTGCTCCCGTTGGGGAACTCCCCAAGTGGATTTGATGGCATCCAGGGTCAATGCCAAACTACCGACCTTCATATCCAGGTACAAGGATCCGAAGGCTGTGGCGGTGGATGCTCTGGTGGCTCCGTTGGACCATTTCGAGCTAGTATATGTGTTTCCGCCGGTGTCCTTGCTTCCTCTGGTGCTGCGTCTGATCAGACTGGAGAGAATTCCGGCTATGTTGATATCCCCGGATTGGCCAAGGAGGACGTGGTTCTCGACACTGGTGTCGCTTTTGGCGGCTCCGCCATTTCCACTTCCTCTTCGTCCGGACCTGTTATCCCAGGGGCCCGTTCGTCATCCGGATTTGAAGTCTCTGCGTTTGACGGCGTGGCTCTTGAGACCGAAATATTGACCCGTAGAGGTTTCTCGGCTGAAGTCATTGCCACTCTGCGATCTGCCAGAGGTCCGGCTACCACTAAGATTTATCACAAGACTTGGGAAGCCTTCTTTTCGTGGTGTTCGGGGTCTTCAAGGAACCCGAGGAGTTTTTCCATTCCCAATCTGTTGGCTTTGCTGCAGTACGGGCTGGTCAAAAGGTTTGGCAGTTAGCACTCTGAAAGGCCAGGTTTCTGCCCTGTCCTTGCTGTTTCGGAAGGCTATCGCCTCGCTTAGGGACGTACGTTCCTTTTTTCGTGGAGTAACCGTCAGTTTCCACCGCGGAAGGCGTCTGTGTTTCCTTGGCGGCTCAACCTTGTCTTGGAGGCTCTTCAGCATGTACCTTTTGAGCCTATGGGTTCTGCTAGCCTTTCTTTAATTTCTTGGAAGATTGCCTTCTTAGTGGCGGTAACCTCTTTAAGAAGGGTTTCTGAGTTGGCAGCTCTTTCCTGCTCGCTTCCTTTCCTGGAGTTTTACCCGGATTGAGTAGTGCTTTGCACACGGGGCGACTTTCTACCTAAGGTGGTGTCGCAATTTCTTGTTAACCAGGATATTGTATTGCCCTCGCTTTGCCCGGGCCCAAGGAATGCAAGGGAACGGGACTTGCACAAATTGGATTTAGTGCGGACCTTGAAGTTCTATTTGTCTGTTACTCAAGGTTTTAGGAAGTCAGATTCTCTGTTTGTGATTCCAGCAGGTCGCAGGCGTGGTCAACGAGCTTCCAAGGTTTCTATAGCTCGTTGGATTCGGTCAGCCATTTTTGGAGGCTTACCGTCTTAAAGGCGAACCTTGCCCGATTAAGATTCGAGCTCACTCCACGAGGGCTGTGGCTTCATCGTGGGCCTTTCATCAAGGGGCTTCGGCAGCTCAGCTCTGCCGAGCGGCGACCTGGCGCTCCGTCCACACATTTACAAAGTTTTATAAGGTGGACGTCAGTGCTTCCGCTGATGCGGCCTTAGGACGTAGGGTCCTGCAGGCAGCGGTATTTTAAGTTTTAGTTAACTTGTATTTGGCGCCTGTTGCGCATTTATCTAGGTTGATGGGTTTCTGGACCTTTTGGTTTTTTCCCACCCTAATTTCTGGACAGCTTTGGGACGTCCCACTAGGTATGAACTAGTGTGTCTCCTTTCCTTCCATCTGCAGCTGAAAGACGGATTTTGGTAAGAACTTACCTGTAAAATCCTTTTCAGCGAAGGAAGGAAAGGAGACACAGCTCCCTCTCATGGCAGAAGTGTGTTGTTGTATTACAGATGCAGCGTGACCCTTCTCTGATAGCGATTTTCTGGGCTGAGGTCGACGCGCTACGGCTCTGTTCCAGCATTGCCAGCTTATCGCGGTAGTCAGGTTCAGTGAGTAGTACCTGGAACTGTGTGATTTTTGCCTACATGCATGCATAACCTGTACTTTTATGTTTTTTTCTCTGAAGTCCTTCAGAAGGGGTTATGTTGCTCCACTGGTGATATTGCTCTTCCTTAAGCTTGTGTACAACTGGAGAGCTGAGTAGGAGGAGCCCGAGCTGGAGGGGCCGGTCAACACTCTTTTTAATCTGAGGTGTCAATCTTATCTGAGGCTCCGCCTACCCACTAGTTATGAACTAGTGTGTCTCCTTTCCTTCCTTCGCTGAAAAAGATTTTACAGGTAAGTTCTTACCAAAATCCGTCTTTTTTTTTTTTTTTTTTTGGGGGGGGGAGGGTGTTTAATTTACCTTGTTCACTGTAGATATAGGGCTGTGTAAGTGCTTATATTTACTTCCTGAGCTGACATTTTTAATGATACCATTTTGGGGGAGATGCTATGTCTTGATTACCTTTCATTCAAATGTTGCGGCGGGCCAAAAAAGTAATTTTGATTGTGGGCACATGATGGCTGCATCATGCAGGGTCAGCTGTCACGTGCAGGGTAAGATGCTTTCTCAGTGTGCAACCCTTCATCAAAGGCAGTGACTCATCTTTTGACGTACAAGTACATCAAAGGTTGTGAAAGGGTTAAAAGCTGAACACCTCAAAACTGTTTAACATTTTTTTTATTTTTTTATTCTAATAATTGTAGTCTTTAAGCAATTGATACTTCATATTTATGTGTTTATTTTTTAATGGGACGACACATTCACTTTAAGATCATCTGGGATATAAAGTCTATAAGAAAACTCTTCCATTTTCATTCCGGCTAGAAACTAAATGACCTACTCTTGATTTGGAGACTGCAGCAATAGCATATAAAAAGAAAAACCTGCTGTACAACAAGAACAACATTTGTGAGAAGTGCAGTAGTGTACTGGTGTGGATAATGGAGGCTCATCTTTGTGCAGCTATAGGCACAACACAACTGTAGCACATAGGGATAAATTCAGCCAACATCCCATTCCTTGTTACATGAATTCCTGAGCGTGGCCGAGTGAGAAATCACATTCAGGATGCAGCGGATCAGTGCTGTAACCATTGCTGAGATGGACATTAGATGAGTGGTTCAGATTGATAACAAGCAGGGAAAAAAAATCTCCAAGCTGTGGTGAAATCCTAAGGGCTTTTATTAAAGAAAATACGACAAGTCCCTAGCTTAGACTTGTACTGTGTTATTAAAACTGACATCTACTTCCAGTTGGTACCCAACTAATAATTTTTTTTATTTCCTACATTCATGACCAGGCAAATTATGCTGAAATGTTTAAAGAAACTAGAATGTAGTGTCAGTTTTGGATACAATATTTATTCCCTTAATACGTCGTCCTCCTCTGGGATGTTTTTACCTACTAATATGGGCATACAGATGATAGCATTGTTAAAATAGTCTTACCTGTGTGCCCATATTTGCGGTCTTGATGTGCAGAAATCGTCTTTTATTCTAATGAGTTCTTACAGGCTGCAGGTCGTGCAGTACCTGGAAGAAGCAGCCACTGCATAATGAAGAGGCAGTGACTTGCCTTCGCAGAACAATGAAGCCAATGCCCCTAGCAGGGTAAAAAATGTACATATAATCGCACAATTAAAGGGTGCGGGATCCCGAGGCCAGCAATACTCATCACAGGGCACTGTGACGCTGATGGGAGGGGGTGGTGTGCAAACGAAGACCGGAGGCAGAGTTAGGGCCCCGTCTCACATAGCTACACACCAGCGATCCCGACAACGATCAGGACCGCTGGTGTGTCGCTACATGATCGCTGCTGAGCTGCCAAACAGGCAGCGATCAGGACAGCGACACTGCGGGTAACGTCGCCCAGTTTACCCACAGTGTACATTGGATACCAGCGCGCTGATGCAGGGAGCTGGTAACCAATGTACACGTCGGGTTTCCAGGCGCTGCGCGGTGCCTGGAAACCTGACGTGTACCTTGGTTACCAGCTCCCCTGCAGCAGCGCGCTGGTATCCAACGTACACGTCGGGTTTCCAGGTACAGCCCCGCGCCTGGAAACCCGTTGTGTACCTTGGTTACCAGTAGATAGCTGGTCTCCTGCCTGTCACACGCAGTGATGCGTGCTGGCCAGCGGGAGACCAGCGATCAAAAAAAAGTCCTGGCATTTCTGACACAACCAGCGATTCACAGCAGGGGCCTGATCGCTGGTACGTGTCAGATATAGCGAGATCGCTGTTTAGCAGCGATCTCGCTAGCGATCTCGCTATGTGAGAAGGGGCCCTTATCTTCCAGGCACCGGATGCCCTGGAGCCTTGAAGAACTAATTACCATAAACTAATAAAAGGCTATTTCTGCAAATCCAGACAGGTATGACTATTTCAACCATTCTATTACTTGTATGCCCATATTAATAGGTAAAAAAACGTACCGGGGATAACAGATTCCCTTTAAAGATTCAGCAGTCGCTGAGAGTTATTCATTTTAATTAATATTGGTTCTTAGAATCTATTCAAAATGTTTGACACTTACACTAAGCCTCCGGCCATGCCACCAAGGCAACCTCCTCAGATACACCAAAGAAGTCGCTTGTCGTGCAGGTGTAATGTTTTGTTTGGACTTGTCCTACAAATGTGCTCTGCATGGAAACTATCTGGCTGATCTTTTCATGTGACTGCAGGCCTAGAGTCAGATGCACTGCTTACATTCGACTAGGCTCACACCATGTCTTCGTGAATGTTATTTATTCTGGTCCGATATGTATGTATTTATTTAATCATTGTATGTAATGTTCAGTTTATGGAGATTTATAAATTATTAATTTTATTTTTTTTAAGTTTGTCCTGCGGGGTGGAAGCCTGGTAGTGAGACTGTAAGTACCGTACACAACTCTTCAATGCAACTTCTAAATAATACATTGACTCTTACTAAACGTTAGATATGCTGCATATCCAGACTAGTAATAGTAGCAGCCTTCTACTTTTCTTCCTCAAACCTATGAAATGCTTTGCCAGCCACGCTTGTATGAGACAGTAACTTTGGTCTGTGTGCATAACACTTATAAATTCCGTCTCAGTGCCACATTTATTTGGTTAACTTAGATCAGACCTGATGATGCTATGAAAGCTTGGTGGCCAAGACAGGAGCTGTAAGTAAACTTCTACACCTTAGTTAATTTTAGGCTCTACTTGCATTTCTATTATACTTGACTGTCAGTGTGGTGCACATGGCATATGATGCGTTCATGGGGGACTAAGAGTTGCCAAGAGTATCTTTTGGCATAAACTCGTCTGTAAATTGTCTTTATAGGATTGTAGCTGGGAGCATTTCCCAACTTACGGAAAAATCATAAGTACCTTAACCACATTCTGTTTTTCATACTTTATGTACTACAATTATTTTTGGGTCAGTTTAGAATTGATAATGTATTTTGTATCTCAAGAATGTGAAATTTAAAAATATAACCTAAAACAAATCTAGTATTCTGACATCACATGCCAGTAGCTCAGCTTACGTACACTTCCTTTTTAAAGGGATTGTCAGCCCTAAGGAAATTTTTCAGCAAGTGTCTACATCTTGCCAAATCTTAACTGCACTATACACACTGTTAGGATTTGACTTTGCTTGCCGGTCTGATTTTGCATACTTGTGGTCATTTGTCAACTAGCTTTACACATTCTATTACAAGAAACTGATGAGATTCTAGCCAGCACGACTGAAAGGGCTCATTCCCACTTGCGATGCAATCGGACAAGTGCAATCCGATTTAAAAACAAAACAAACAAAAAAAAAGCGCTTGCCCGAAAGTATTTCTATGGTGCAGCTTGCATCTTCGATTATTTTCTCATGCCAATTCAACATGTTAGAACAATCGCTGCAGAATGCACACACCCATATAAGTTAATGGGTGCATGTGAAATTGCACTGCACTAGGATATCACCCGAGTACAGTGTGATTCCCGCTGACACCAGCAGCATAGGAGATGGAGAAATTACTTAGTATCCGCAGCTGTTCACCGATCCTATCATGTGAAAGGATCAGAGCACTGACAATCGGCTCATGCTTTCAGCAGAGCGGGCGCCGAGTGTCGTTGACATATAGCATCGAATGCTCTTGCATGAGAGAAACATCGGATGCCATGTGCTAATGGGTCCCTGGACAAAGTGTGAGAATTACATACCTGCTGGTATGTTACGACTACTTGAATTGACAAGTAGATGAATATTAAGTGTCTATTAAACACTTTGGATTCAGCGATCTGTAGTCATTAGCAAAAATTTCCCTGTGGCTGGACAACCCTTTTTTTTTAAATGTCTAACTTTGGTCATTTATTTTAGGCAGCCTTCCTTAAGCTTCTCACAGTAAGGAAAGAGTCGGTGTGATTCTTCCCGTAGACCAGTTTAGCCAGGGAGAAATGTGCTAAAATTTTCACAACTAACAGATTTGAGGCCGTCCTTGCTCGTGCAACCTTTTTCAATTATTCCCGTGAATTTTCTAGGTGATTTTTGAAGTCCAGAATCTATGATGGACAATTAATTTCCTTCACTTTTTTTTTTTTTTTTAAAGATTTCTTTGGACCTATAAATGACCTTTGCACAGGAGGCAGGGTTGTTGCTTCAGGAGGCCGGTGGCAGCTGGAGCAGGGCGGTCCCTGGGATCACAGCAGGTGTCAGTGAGCGGAGTCCATTTTCCCTATGATATTCTTGTGGAGGGATTCGGGGAAAATGGTTGCCGGAAGCAGTGCACACGCAGATTGTGATCTAAGGAGACCTGCCACCGCCGGCTTCCTGAAGCAGGGACCCTCATCTGATCCTGTGCTGCCGACCCCTGGTAACCTCCCTTCGGAATTTAAAATGCACCCCCATTTTCCTCCCAATTTTGGAGGGGGAATAAAGTGTTTTATAATCTGAAAAATGTTTTTTTTTTTCTTGTGAAATGGTGGGAATAGAAAGTGTTTCCCTCCTTAATCATTAAAAATGTATCTTTTCTTTTTATAGATAATTCCTGATCCACGGGAAAGCTGAAATATTTCGACAAGCAACACTGATGTTTATAGTTTTAGACTATACATAGATCAATAAGTGTTTAAAGCTGGTTGATTATATTCATTAAAATTCTGTGAATTTTGTTACACTTGTGTTTCTTTAAATATAAATATTACGGACTTCTAACATTCCTAAACAAACATCTGTCTTTATACTCTTCCCTGCTCACTGTAGCATCAAAGGGTAATGTTCTTGAGTAGTTCTTTGTTTACAGGTTGAACATATGCAGAGTGGTCACCCCCACACCCCACCATCCTCTCTAGTGCTTTCAAGAAGTGCTGCTCAACTCTCCATTCTCTCTTCACACAGTGACAAAAAGCTTCTGTAAAACATTCAAATATAATTTGTTGAGTCTTTTAACAATGGCTGTATCAAATGTCCTCAAGTTTTATTTTGCAACACCTTCATCTAAGGCAGTGATGGCTAACCTTGGCACTCCAGCTGTTGTAAAACTACAACTCCCAGCATGCCCTTGCAACCTGCAGCAGTTGAGGCATGCTGGGAGTTGTAGTTCTCCAACAGCTGGAGTGCCAAGGTTCGCCGTCACTGATCTAAGGGAAGGGTCAGGCGGCCATGTAACTCGAGTAAGGATTGCAACGCAATGCTCGTACTGGCCTGCAGCGTTTCCGAGTGAGACAGCATGTATTTCTATGCAGCTGTCACGTTCAGGTCAGGCCGAGCATTCCATTGTGATCCTTATCAGAGTTACATGGCTGTCTGACTCTTCCCTGTGTCTGGACAATTAATCGACCTAACTTGGTGTCCACGTGCGTCATGGTTTCCCCCCCCAAAAAAAAATCTAAATGTGCATCGGCACTGACTAGTGCTGTCATACTATTGGGGGAAGTGAGGCTCCTGAGCTAGTTGATTGGATGGAGCTGTCCACTCTACAGATGGGATTCCACTGAAGATCGTGACTTGCACATAAGGAAACGGCAGCTCAGTTTCTAGAAGAGACTTATCTGTAGACGCGCTAATTTGTCTACCAGCCCGTGCAGAGCGCGGGAGGCTGTTGGAGTGCAGAGAGAGTAACTAATCACTAACTGTAACGTATTTCTGCAAATTCTATCAACTCAGAAAATAAAGTGACTTGAAGCTTTGGAGTAAGTAATCCTGGAGAATATGAAAATGGAAGATCTTTACTGTACTTAATTAATAAACACCTGTCTTTACCATCAGGAGTGATATTCCAATACTACTGACCAGCATAAATGTCCAAATGCAAAACATCTGCAAGAAATGTCCAACCTTTATTTTATGTACATTGGATTAACATTTCTACATACAGCTGGTGATAAAACATGCAATTTCTGATGTTTCTGCCAGCCCCAGTTCTAAAGCTCTATGACAAAGGGCACAGTGGGTGCCAGAAACACATGAGAGCATGTTTTATCACAATTTGTACGTGGACCTTTTAATCCAATGTATATGAATGAAGAGTGAAGATTATATGTGGTTGTGCCTATCCTCTTCTTCAGGTTTGGAGAATAGCACAACAGGCAAGTGTGCCACCTCGTTCTAATGTCCCCTTTATGCGGATTTCTTTCCTTGTGCTTCATGCCTCCCACATCAAGGCCACTATCTTCTATTCACTACCCTACTCTTCTCGCTGTGCTCCCATCCCACATATGTAATGAACAGTCAGGGAATAAAGGACCTGAGAACATATTCTGTAGGTTAACCCTTGTCCTACCCCGCCCCACCTTCTAATTGTGCTATTTTGTGTTTTCTACTGTGCAGTAGAGGCAGTAAGGTTAATGCTCTCATATTTATGCCCTGTTTTCTCAGTCCTTTTAAATGTATTACTATTGCATCTTTTGTACACAGTTTAAAAACAACCATTTCCAGGATCTCCCTCCTAACAGCACACCAGGAGATAGCCATCCTCTAGAGACAGAAAACACATGAGCAGTTAAATAGTCCCTGCCCATCAATGGTTTTCCCGATGCATGAGAGAAGGTGCGAAGCTTAATGTGCAGTGGGTAAGGGGGTTTCATCCTTTCCTTCCTCCTGGCTAGAGCCTCATAGCTGACACCTCAGGGCAGGCCTCTCAGCCTGCTGGTTAGTGGGACATATCTTCTGACTCTAGCTGGTTCTTTCTATGGAGGGTTCTCTGCTCCCTGCAGCTGATTCACAGGCATGCTTCCAGTGATGCGCGGCACGTGCGTTCCAGGGTGGGAACGCACTTCTGGTTTCTACAGGAAGCACATGGAGATCTGCAGGCTTGGAGTATGTTCTAACGTGGACCAGGAGGAGAGAAAGGACTACCTAATAAAATGTGCACACTCCAGTATAAAAGACATGAATCAATTTTATTAATACTGACACAGCAAACACGTGAATATAAACTCAACAATTAGAATAACATGACAATGAGGACCCAGATGCCAAAAAGACATTTAGGGCTCATACCCACTTGCGAGAAATACGAACAAGTGCAGTCTGATAAAAAATCGGATTGCACTCTGACCAATGTTATTCAGTAGGTGACCTCTCTTGCGATTTTTTTTATTTAATTTTTTTTTCCTCAGCTGAAATCGGACTGAGAAAAAATTCGCAGCATTCTGCGTATCTCGGACGAGACTTGCCAATGCAAGTCAATGGGTGCGAGAAAAAAAACGCACAGCACTCACACTATGCGAGTGCTGTCCGATTTTTACGCATCGGTATCCTTTGAAAAGCCGGCAATTAATAAGCGGCTATACAGTAAAAGCACGCTCACATGTTATAATATAAAACAGAAACATAGAATAGGTGTTCTATAATATATATATATATATATATATAATATATAACATACATACAGTTAGGTCCATATATATTTGGACAGAAACAACATTTAATTTTGGTTCTAGACATTACCACAATGAACTGTAAACAAAACAATTCAGATGCAGTTGAAGTTCAGACTTTCCGCTTTCATTTGAGGGTATCCACATTAAAATTGGATGAAGGGTTTAGGAATTTCAGCTCCTTAACATGTGCCACCCTGTTTTTAAAGGGACCAAAAGTATTTGGTCAGAGTAAATAATTGTAAATCAAATGTTCATTTCTAGTACTTGGTTGAAAACCCTTTGTTGGCAATGACTGCCTGAAGTCTTGAACTCATGGACATCACCAGACGCTGTGTTTCCTCCTTTTTGATGCTCTGCCAGGCCTTCACCGCGGTGGTTTTCAGTTGCTGTTTGTTTGTGGGCCTTTCTGTCTGAAGTTTAGTCTTTAACAAGTGAAATGCATGCTCAATTGGGTTGAGATCAGGTGACTGGCTTGGCCATTCAAGAATATTCCACTTCCAAAACGGCGCTCCTTCCCTTCCGAGCCCTGTCATGCACACAAACAGTGGTTCCCCCAACATATGGGGTATCGGCGCACTCGGGACAAATTGCACAATAACTGTTGTGGTCCAATTTCTCCTGTTATCTTTGTGAAAGTAAAAAATTGGGGGTGAAAACATCATTTTTGTGAAAAAAAAATGATTTTTCATTTTCACGGCTCTGCTTTAAAAACTTCTGTGAAGCACTTGGTAGTTTAAAGTGCTCACCACACATCTAGATAAGCTCCTTAGGAGGTCTAGTTTCCAAAAATGGGGTCACTTGTGGGGGTTTCTACTGTTTAGGCACATCAGAGGCTCTGCAAACACAACATGACGCCCGCAGACCATTCCATCAAAGTCTGCATTCCAAAACGGCGCTCCTTCCTCTCCGAGCTCTGCCATGAGCCCAAACAGTGGTTTAAGCCCACAGATGGGGTATCGCCATACTCAGGACAAGTTGCACAACAACTTTTGTGTCCAATTTCTCCTGGTAGGCCGGGATCACACATGCGACGAAAACGTCCGACGCTCGCATGTGAAATCCCAGCTCTGGCGGTGGCACTCGGTAGTGGAGCGAGCGGCTGCATATAAATACATGCAGCCGCGCACTCCACTCCCGAATGCCGGTGCCAGAGCTGGGATTTCACATGCGAGCGTCGGACGTTTTTGTCGCATGTGTGATCCCGGCCTTACCCTTGTGAAAGTTAAAATTTGGGGGTGAAAACATCTCTTTTGGGGAAAAAAAATTATTTTTTATTTTTATAGCTTTGCGTTAAAAACTTCTATTAAGAACCTGGGGTTCAAAGTGCTCACCACGCATCCAGATAAGTTCCTTAAGGGGTCTAGTTTCCAAAATGGTGTCACTTGTGGGGGGTTTCCACTGTTTAGGCACATCAGGGGGCAGGGCCATCGTTAGCACCCAGCATACCCGGGCAAGTGCCGGGGCCCTGAGCAGGCGGGGGGGGGGCCCACTCGCCATTGGGCACCCCGGCGCCCGTTAGCAGATGAGAGCGGTACCAGCGCCGCCACTGGGCCCCCCCGCTTGCTCAGAGCCCCGGCAGCAGCCGGCGCAATACTTACCTCTCCCCGTGCCTCCGCTGCCGCATCTCCGGGCTCCAGGGGGCGCCTGCAGGGCGCCGGCGCTTCCTCTCACAGCAGCGCCGCTGAATGACGTCATCATTCAGCGGCCAGCTGTGGCAGAGAGAGCGCGGATGCCGGACAGGTGAGATGTGTGTGTGTGTGTGTGTATGTGAGAGAGTGCTGCGGTGCTGTCTGTGTGTGGTGATGTTGGTGGGGGGGAGGCAGTGATGGTGGTGAGGAGCCGGGGCCCAGAGGCAATGATGATGATATGGGGAGGTGATGATGATGATGACGGGGAGGCGAAGATGATGGGGAGACGATGATGATGGGGAGACAATGATGATGGGAGGCGATGATGATGGGGAGGCAATGATGATGGGGAGGCAATGATGATGGGGAGGCGATGATGATGGGGAGGCGAAGATGATGGGGAGGCGATGATGATGGGGAGGCGATGATGATGGGGAGGCGATGATGATGATGATGGGGAGGCGATGATGATGGGGAGGCAATGATGATGATGATGGGGAGGCAATGATGATGATGGAGAGTCTTTCCACAGGGCCCTTTCCTGAGCCGTAACAGCGCAGCATGCAGCACAGTGCAGAGGATAGCTCCATATTTTGTATGGAGCATTATATGGGGACCAGTATCCTGTATGGAGCATTATATGGGGTCCAATATTCTTTATGGAGCATTATATTTGGCCCATAATACTGTATGGAGGACTATGTGTCACGGGTGTGTCGCTGCGAAGATCGTCGCGATTGCACACCCTGACTTCTCACAGCTGAGTTTCTGGTGCTGGGTGTTTTTCGGCAGAGAGGGAGTTAATTCTTCCTCTCTCTGTGCTGGACTAGACCAGCCACGCTCAGCTGCAATTAATGTTGTGGTAATTGGTTTCCTTCAAATACCTGCCTGTCTGCTGGGGAAGTGTCGGTGAAAGCATTCATGCAGACCAGCAGAGCGGATCGTTGTATGGTGAAGGCTGAAGTTAAGAGTACCTGTGTGGTCTTTTTCCCCCTCCTCGCTTTATAATTTATCTCCGTACCCGTTGGTGTTCCCTCTGTTTCCTGTGATATGACTTTTGTATGCAAGGTGGATTTTAGTTTACCCCTTGTACTGTCTCGTTCGTTTATTACTGTGTTTAGGCATATACCTACCAGTCCCCGGTGTTGTGATCAGGGTCCTTCTCAGGACTGGATCACTGAGGTTCAGGGATCCTCAGGAGGTAGGGATTACGCTGGCGGCCTGGACCTCTGTACCATCAACAGTACCTCCAGGTAGAGGGATTAGTCAGGACCCCAGCTTAGGGTCAGCATAGACCCCAGACCTCCTGTATGCAGTAACAGCGTGACATTTTCACCGACCACTAAAGATTTTCTCCAGTCACCATGGATCCAGTAGTCAGTCTAGCTCGGCAGTTGCAGAGTTTCTCCATGGAGCTGGCGGACGTTAAGTCCAAGGTTTTGTACCCCCCGTAGAAGGCCGGACCTGAACCTAAAGTAGCTCTCCCTGACAGATTCACTGGGGGGCGGGACAAGTTTTTTGCTTTCCGGGAGACATGTAAATTGTACTTTCGGCTGCGACCTCGGTCATCTGGGAGTGAGGAGCAAAGGGTGGGGATTGTCATCTCGCTCCTACAGGGAGACCCCCAATCCTGGCCGTTCGCTCTTCCCCCGAGCTCCCCAGCTCTCCAGTCAGTGGATGGGTTTTTTACGGCTCTGGGTCTTGTGTATGATGACCCGGATCGGGTCTCCCTTGCTGAATCTAAGTTACGTAGGATCCAGCAGGGAGATCGTCTGGCAGAGGAATTCTGTTCGGAGTTCCGTAGGTGGGCCACGGACACCCAGTGGAATGACCCGGCTCTTAGGATCCAGTTTTGTCAAGGTTTATCTGACAAATTAAAGGATGTGCTGGCACAGTATGACCCTCCCACGTCACTGGAAGCCGCTATGGCCCTTGCTATTCGTATTGACAGACGTCTTCGGGAGAGGTGCGGGGTAACCTTGCCCCCTGTGATGACTCCACCTTCCTCAAAGGTCCCTTATATGGAGCTTCCCTGGCCAGTCCAGAGGAGCCTATGCAATTAGGAGGGACATCATTCCGGGGGAGGGGATCGGTGGGGCACCACAAGACAGGAGGTTGTTTCTTCTGTGGAAAAAAGGGACATTTTATTAGGGGGTGTCCATCCCGTCCTTTGCAGAGTGAGAAGTCGCCAGGAAAACTATTGATCCCAGATTGTGTGGTGGACGGCAATCTGGGAGTAAGTATTTCGTCCCTAAGTTCGTCTCAGTTTCTCGTACCGGCGGAGGTGGTGGTGGGTGCGAGAACTGAGAGGATATCTGTTCTTCTGGATAGTGGGTCCGGGGATAACCTGGTGGATGCTCGCTTTGCCCGGGTTCAAGGTATGCGATTGAGTGTGTTGACTAAACCGTCCCCATATTCTCGATCAACGCCAGACCTCTCGGTCAGGGAAGTTTTTTGCAAGCAGTGCATAACATAGATCTTCAAGTGGGGGCGTTACATAAAGAACTGTTGTCTTGTTATGTGTTGGAGGGTCTTCCCACTCCTATAGTGCTGGGCCTTCCTTGGTTAACTAAGCATAACCCGCTAATTGATTGGCAATCCAGAGAGATAAGCCAATGGAGTGAATTCTGTAATAAAAACTGCATGAATACGGTCATTGGGGCGGTCGCTCCTAGGGCCTTACCTCCATTTCTGTGGATTTTTTGGGGGTGTATTCCGGAGAAAGGGGGTCAAGAATACCTCCCATCGCGGTTTTACTTTTGTTAATTCCCCCTTTCCGGGGGGAATTTCCCCCAAAATTTGAAAACCCTTTTTGGCCTAAGACACCCCCGAAGGATTAAATTTCAAATCTGGCTAAGGGCATTTAGCCCTTCTTTTTCCCCGGTGGCCGGGGGTTCTTCTTGTAAAAAAAAAGGGGGAGGCCTACCCCCTTTCCCCGGGATTTCCGGAGTTTTTTCCCGATCTCTTAATCAGATCGGGGGCCCCAAATTTTTCTAAAAGTTGGATCTCGGGGGGCGACAATTTTTTTGGGAAAAAGGGGGGGGATGGGGGGAAGACGTTTTTTAACATCCAGGGGCATTAGAAACCTTTCATCCTTTTGGTCTGAGTTTCCCCGCGTGTTTCAACACTTTAAAAATAACTTTTTTCCCCCCCTAATGGGACAGTTTGGGTCATTACTGGATGATATCTTAATTTCTCCCCGGGGATCTTGTGCCCCTCAGGGCTGTTAAAGGTTTAAGACTTGGGGGGAAAAAAAAGTAGCCAAATGGGAAAGTGTTTGTTCGCCGTACGGAAACCAGTTTTTGGGGTTCCGGGCCCCGCCCCGGTTTTGAGGCCCGGGAAATGCGGGCAGTTCTTGATGGGATCTGCCAGAGGATCTTAAGGTTTTTCAACGTTTCCTGGGGTTTTTGCTAACACCCCCGAAGTTCATTCGAATTTTTTCTCCATAGTTAAACCCTAAGACATACAAAAAGGGACAGATTTTTCAAAGGGTTTTAAAAACTTGTAGCTTTTCCTCTTTGAAAAATGTTTTCTTCACCCCCATATTTTTTTAACCCTATCTCACACCGTCATTGTTAGGTGGACGTTCCCCAGGTGGGGGTGGGAGCAGTATTGTCAAAGGGGTTCCCCCCCGGTAAAGGCCCCGGCGCCTTCTCTAAAAAAAAATTGTGTCCGCTAGAGGAATTTTGATGTCGGCAAGGGGGAACTCTGGCCTTTAAAAGTTGGTTTTTGGGGGAGGGCGTCATTTTTTGGGGGGGGCAGTCCACCCGGTCACCGTAATACGATCACAAAAACCTCTATATTTAGAGTCCCTAAACGTCTGAACCCAGAAAGCTAGGGGTCTTTTTTTTTTACCGGGGTTTAATTTTGTCGTAAAAATCTCCGGGGTCAAAAAAATTTAAGGCAGATCCCCTTTTCTCGCTTTTTCCCAGGGGTGGGAATGGGGGAAACCGGCCCCGGGCCTTCGGGGGGGGGGTGGTGCGGCAGTATGCTTGAGCTTGAGGAGGTTTTGGAGGCTCAGGGGGACGCCCTTAGGACCTCCAGGAACGTTTTTTCCAAAAACATTGCACAAAAGTGATCGGGCCACCATAATTCGCTTTTTAAGACACCCAGGGATAAAAACTGAGGATCCCTCTCGCCCGGTTTTGGTGGCCTAACTTACAAGGGGGGGGTAATTTTTTCCCCCTCCTGCGAGGTTTGTGCGCGCTCAAAAACCCCCATACCCTCCGCGGGGACCTTTACCCTTTAAGATCCGGGCGTCCGTACCTTTCTAGGACTTCATTACGGCCTCCCCTTTTCGGTAAAACAGTATACCTTGTAGGGACAGGTTTTTCAAGATGGGGCATTTTATCGCTCTTCTTTTTCCTAAGCTAAAACCTTCAATGTTTTTTGGGGGGATTTAAGGGTTTTCGGGGACCCCCCCATTGGTGTCGGATCGGGGGTCTCACTTTTGTCCAAATTCTGGGGAAACATTTTTTACCGGGGGGGGGTGCAGTTGTCATTTTATCGGCTTTTTCACCCCCAGACCAATGGGGAGACAGAGGTTAACCGAGCTGGGAATACTCCGGGGGTTTTTTGTCAGAGAACCAGGGGATGGGCTTCTTTTTTGCCTCTGGCGAATTTTTCTCTAAAAAAAAGGTGGAGCGAGTCCACTGGAAGTCCCCCTTTTTTTTGGGGCTATGGGTTTTACCCCCATTTTGTACTTTAATAGGGGGGGCTCTTTTTTTGGGGTTCCCCAGGGGGAAAATTTTGTCTCACGCTTCAGTGTGGAGAGGAGGCTGAATAACTGATCTATGGGGGGAAACCAAACAAACTATGCTGTAGGGGGGGAGGTCTGGTCCGGACCTAAGTGTAAAAATCTGGTAGGTTTTCTACCAAAAAAAAAAAAACTTAAAAGGTTCCCCCTAAAAGGGGCCAAGGTTCATCGGCCTTACAAATCAGTGTTATATTAACCTTGCATTCCCCTTTCCTCCCCCAAAATTCATAATGTGTCCACAACGTTGCTTAAAGGTATGTGG
>JARQOD010000002.1:556348737-556401886 GCA_033576555.1 Oophaga sylvatica | reverse complement strand
ATGCAATTAGGAGGGACATCATTCCGGGGGAGGGGATCGGTGGGGCACCACAAGACAGGAGGTTGTTTCTTCTGTGGAAAAAAGGGACATTTTATTAGGGGGTGTCCATCCCGTCCTTTGCAGAGTGAGAAGTCGCCAGGAAAACTATTGATCCCAGATTGTGTGGTGGACGGCAATCTGGGAGTAAGTATTTCGTCCCTAAGTTCGTCTCAGTTTCTCGTACCGGCGGAGGTGGTGGTGGGTGCGAGAACTGAGAGGATATCTGTTCTTCTGGATAGTGGGTCCGGGGATAACCTGGTGGATGCTCGCTTTGCCCGGGTTCAAGGTATGCGATTGAGTGTGTTGACTAAACCCGTCCCCATATTCTCGATCAACGCCAGACCTCTCGGTCAGGGAAGTTTTTTGCAAGCAGTGCATAACATAGATCTTCAAGTGGGGGCGTTACATAAAGAACTGTTGTCTTGTTATGTGTTGGAGGGTCTTCCCACTCCTATAGTGCTGGGCCTTCCTTGGTTAACTAAGCATAACCCGCTAATTGATTGGCAATCCAGAGAGATAAGCCAATGGAGTGAATTCTGTAATAAAAACTGCATGAATACGGTCATTGGGGCGGTCGCTCCTAGGGCCTTACCTCCATTTCTGGTGGACTTTGAGGATGTATTCTCGGAGAAAGGGTGTCAAGAACTACCTCCTCATCGCGAGTATGACTGTTCTGTTAACTTGCTCCCTGGGGCCAAGTTACCGAAATCTAGGTTGTATAACCTTTCTGGTCCTGAGAGACAGGCCATGAAGGATTATATTTCAGAGAGTCTGGCTAAGGGGCATATTAGACCTTCATCTTCCCGGTGGCCGCGGGGTTCTTCTTTGTGAAAAAAAAAGATGGAGGCCTACGCCCTTGCCTGGATTTCCGTGAGCTTATTCCCGATCTCTTCAATCAGATCGTGGGTGCCAAATGGTTCTCTAAGTTGGATCTCAGGGGGGCGTACAATCTTATTAGGATGAAGGAGGGGGATGAGTGGAAGACGGCGTTTAACACTCCAGAGGGGCATTATGAGAACCTTGTCATGCCATTTGGTCTGAGTATTGCCCCGGCGGTGTTTCAACACTTTGTAAATAACATCTTTCGCCACCTAATGGGACAGTTTGTGGTCATATATCTGGATGATATCTTAATTTACTCGCCGGATCTTGTGTCTCATCAGGAGCATGTTAGACAGGTGTTACAGATCTTGCGGGATAATAAACTGTACGCCAAATGGGAAGTGTGTGTTCGCCGTACAGGAACTTCAGTTTTTAGGGTTCCTGGTGTCAGCATCCGGTTTTCGTATGGACCCTGGGAAAGTGCGGGCAGTTCTTGAGTGGGATCTGCCAGAGGATCTTAAGGCATTACAACGTTTCCTGGGGTTTGCTAACTACTACCGGAAGTTCATTCGTAATTTTTCGTCCATAGTTAAACCTCTCACAGACATGACTAAAAAAGGGACAGATTTTTCAAAGTGGTCTGACAAGGCTTGTCAAGCGTTTTCCTCTTTGAAAAAATGTTTTGCTTCAGCACCCATACTTATTCAACCTGATGCGTCACAGCCGTTCATTGTTGAGGTGGACGCTTCCGAGGTAGGGGTGGGAGCAGTATTGTCACAAGGTTCGTCCCCTGGTAAATGGCATCCGTGCGCCTTCTTCTCTAAAAAATTGTCGTCCGCTGAGAGAATTATGATGTCGGCAATAGGGAACTCTTGGCCATTAAGTTGGCTTTTGAGGAGTGGCGTCATTTTTTGGAGGGGGCAGTCCACCCGGTCACCGTCATTACCGATCACAAAAACCTGCTATATTTAGAGTCCGCTAAACGTCTGAATCCCAGACAAGCTAGGTGGTCGTTGTTTTTCACCAGGTTTAATTTTGTCGTCACATATCGTCCTGGCTCAAAAAATGTTAAGGCAGATGCCTTATCTCGCTGTTTCCCAGGGGCTGGGAATACGGAGGACCCGGTTCCGGTCCTTCAGGAGGGGGTGGTGGTGTCGGCAGTATGCTCTGAGCTTGAGGAGGAGGTATTGGAGGCTCAGGGGGACGCCCCTGTAGGACCTCCAGGGAGACTGTTTGTTCCAAATCAGTTGCGACAAAAGGTGATCGAGGCACACCATAATTCAGCTTTGACAGGACACCCAGGGAGTAAAGCAACTGAGGATCTCCTCTCGCGCCGGTTTTGGTGGCCTAACTTACATAGGGAGGTGGTAACTTTTGTCGCGTCCTGCGAGGTTTGTGCGCGCTCTAAGACCCCACATACCCGTCCGTCGGGGACCCTCTTACCTTTGAAGATCCCGGAGCGTCCGTGGACTCATCTGTCTATGGACTTCATTACGGACCTCCCGCCATCTTCGGGTAAAACAGTCATACTCGTTGTAGTGGACAGGTTCAGCAAGATGGCACATTTTATCGCTCTTCCTGCTCTTCCTAATGCTAAAACTCTTGCACAGGTGTTTATTGGGGAGATTGTAAGGCTTCACGGGGTACCCTCCGATGTGGTGTCGGATCGGGGGTCTCACTTTGTGTCCAAATTCTGGAAAGCATTTTGTACACGGCGGGGGATGCAGTTGTCATTTTCATCGGCTTTTCACCCGCAGACCAATGGTCAGACAGAGCGTCTGAACCAGAGCTTGGAGACATATCTCCGGTGTTTTGTGTCAGAGAACCAGGAGGACTGGGCTTCTTTCTTGCCTCTGGCGGAATTTGCTCTAAAAAATAGGTGGAGCGAGTCCACTGGTAAGTCCCCGTTTTTTGGGGCATATGGTTTTCACCCCCAGTTTTGTACTTTCAATAGGGGGGGCTCTTCTGGGGTTCCTGAGGAGGAATGATTTTCGTCGTCACTTGCTTCAGTGTGGAGAGGAGTGCTGAATAATCTGAGTACTATGGGGAACCGATACAAACGTATGGCTGATAGGAGGAGAGTGTCTGGTCCGGACCTAAGTGTGAACGATCTGGTATGGTTGTCTACCAAAAATATAAAACTTAAGGTTCCCTCCTGGAAACTGGGTCCCAGGTTCATCGGGCCTTACAAGATCAGTGTTATTATTAATCCGGTTGCATTCCGTCTTGACCTCCTCCAAAATTCATAATGTGTTCCACAGATCGTTGCTTAAGAGGTATGTGGCGCCGGTGATACCTTCACCTTTACCTCCTCCTCCTGTGGTGGTCAATGGTAACTTGGAGTTCCAGGTGGCGAGAGTCATCGATTCACGTCTGAATCGCCGGTCCCTTCAGTACCTTGTTCATTGGAGGGGGTATGGTCCTGAGGAGAGGACGTGGGTTTCTGCGACGGATATTAACGCAGACTGATTGGTTCGGGCCTTCCACATTACTCACCCAGATAAACCCGGCCCTGAGGGTCCGGAGGCCCCTCGTAGAAGGGGGGGTACTGTCACGGGTGTGTCGCTGCGAAGATCGTCGCGATTGCACACCCTGACTTCTCACAGCTGAGTTTCTGGTGCTGGGTGTTTTTCAGCAGAGAGGGAGTTAATTCTTCCTCTCTCTGTGCTGGACTAGACCAGCCACGCTCAGCTGCAATTAATGTTGTGGTAATTGGTTTCCTTCAAATACCTGCCTGTCTGCTGGGGAAGTGTCGGTGAAAGCATTCATGCAGACCAGCAGAGCGGATCGTTGTATGGTGAAGGCTGAAGTTAAGAGTACCTGTGTGGTCTTTTTCCCCCTCCTCGCTTTATCATTTATCTCCGTACCCGTTGGTGTTCCCTCTGTTTCCTGTGGTATGAATTTTGTATGCAAGGTGGATTTTAGTTTACCCCTTGTACTGTCTCGTTCGTTTATTACTGTGTTTAGGCATATACCTACCAGTCCCCGGTGTTGTGATCAGGGTCCTTCTCAGGACTGGATCACTGAGGTTCAGGGATCCTCAGGAGGTAGGGATTACGCTGGCGGCCTGGACCTCTGTACCATCAACAGTACCTCCAGGTAGAGGGATTAGTCAGGACCCCAGCTTAGGGTCAGCATAGACCCCAGACCTCCTGTATGCAGTAACAGCGTGACACTATGTGGTGCCCATAATATTGTATGGAGGACTGTACTGTCTAGTCTGTACTGTGCGCTGTGAGGATTTGGCGGTTTTTTGAGCTATTGTAGAGTTTACAATAGACATCACACATGTAATGGAAGAAGTGAAGTATTTGGCATTGTACTATACCCATATTTCTCTGCCGTATCTGTGCATCATTAATCGTGGTCTGTGTTAAAGGGGCACACTGACACTTTCGCCCGGGGCCCATAAAAACCTGGAGCCGGCCCTGTCAGGGGTCTCCAAACGTAACATGGCGTCCGATCTCAATTCCATTCAATTCTGCGTTGAAAAAGTCAGACGGTGCTCCTTCCCTTCTGAGCTCTGCCGTGCGCCCAAACAGTGGTTTACCCCACATATGTGGTATTGGCATATTCATTACAAATTGCACAACTATTGTGGTCTATTTTCTCCTGTTACCCTTGTGAAAATAAAAATGTCGGGGCGAAAAGATCATTTTTTTGGGAAAAAATGATTTTTTATTTTTACGGCTTTTCGTTAAAAACTTCTATGAAGAACTTTGGGGTTCAAAGTGCTCACCACACATCTAGATAAGTTCCTTAGGGGGTCTAGTTTCCAAAATGGTGTCTCTTGTGGGGAGTTTCCACTGTTTAGGCACATCAGAGGCTCTCCAAAGGCAACATGGCGTCCGATCTCAATTCCATTCATTTCTGCGTTGAAAAAGTCAAACGGTGCTCCTTCCCTTCTGAGCTCTGCCGTGCGCCCAAACAGTGGTTTACCCCCACATATGTGGTATTGGCGTATTCATTACAAATTTCACAACAACTTTTGTGGTCTATTTTCTCCTGTTACCCTTGTGAAAATAAAAATGTCGGGGCGAAAAGATCTTTTTGTGGGAAAAAATGATTTTTTATTTTTACGGCTTTTCGTTAAAAACTTCTATGAAGAACTTTGGGGTTCAAAGTGCTCACCACACATCTAGATAAGTTCCTTAGGGGGTCTAGTTTCCAAAATGGTGTCACTCGTGGGGAGTTTCCACTGTTTAGGCGCATCAGAGGCTCTCCAAAGGCAACATTGCGTCCGATCTCAATTTCAGCTAATTCTGCGTTAAAAAAGTCAAACGGCGCTCCTTCCCTTCCGAACTCTGCTGTGCACCCAAACATAGGTTTACCCCCACATATGGGGTGTCAGCATACTCAGGACAAATTGCACAACAACTTTTGGAGTCCAATTCCTCTTGCTACCCTTGGTAAAATAAAAAATTGGGGGTGAAAAAATCATTTTTGTGAAAAAAATATGTTTTTTTACTTTTATGGCTAATGTGAGCGAACCCCAAGGTCACATTCACACGTTCAGTATTTGGTCAGTATTTCACATCAGTATTTGTAAATCAAACCCAGAAGTGGGTGATAAATACAGAAGTGGTGACGTGTTTCTATTATACTTTTCCTCTGATTGTTCCACTCCTGGTTTTGGCTTACAAATACTGATGTAAAATTCTGACTAAATACTGATATCGTGAACATGGCCTAAAAAACAATAAATAAAATTGTTCTGTCCTCAGGGCCCAAAATACTTGCATCTTTTAGAGGGATAAAGACTACGTGGGAAAAAAAAGGTGTGGATGTAGGTTTCTAGCACAAGAGGGCAGTGTCAGCTCAGTTATCGCACAATGCTTAGCTTTATATTCTTAATAAAATGATTTACGTGATCTGTATGCATAAGTAATTTTATTGTGAGTTTTATAATTATATGTCACATTAAAAGGCAATCAGTTGTCTCCACACTTCTGCTTCATTGAGGTTAGCAAGGTTTCATTTAGACTCTGTCCATTTGTGTGTTTGCTGGCCCAAACTGGGGTTCCTTCAATTGCTGGCTTTAAGAATAAATCAGCATGCAGCGTCAAACTTCCAAAAATCTCAATAGCGTTCAGATCAAGAACACTTGTCTACAGAAAACATTAGTGCATATGTGAACTGAGCTTTACGGAGATCCTTTATAAGGGCTCTTACCCATTTGCGAGAATAAAAATGGTCCCCAATCTAGACCGAAAAAATGGACGAGTGTCATGTGAGTGTCATGGGGGTACAATGTGATTTTTCTCACTTAACATCTGTATGACATGCGTATGCAATGCATTTTTTTTTTTCTCTGCAACTATTTTTCTACAGTCATTTACAGGACCATTTACAGTGCTCTATGCGACAGAATGGTAAGGTATCTGTAAAAAATGGACGGCATACGTACAGATGGTCCGTATGCTGTGTGATTTTTTTTTTTCTCGCACCCATTGACTTGCATTGGCGAGTCTCGTCCGAAATACCCAGCAAATCGCAGCATGATGCGATTTTTTTTTCTCAGTCCGATTTCAGCTGAGAAAAAAATCGCAGATGAGATGTCACCCATTGAATAACATTGGTCCGAGTGCAATCCGATTTTTTTATCGGATTGCACTCGTCCTTATTTCTCGCAAGTGAGT
Organism: Oophaga sylvatica; assembly: GCA_033576555.1. Classification (NCBI taxonomy): domain Eukaryota; kingdom Metazoa; phylum Chordata; class Amphibia; order Anura; family Dendrobatidae; genus Oophaga; species Oophaga sylvatica. Next base: position 556,395,386 of record JARQOD010000002.1, on the reverse strand, counting down.
ATGAGCCCTTAGTGTGGACATTTCATCCAAACAAAAGTTTACTTTAATGGTGATACCCTAATAAAAATATGCACAAATCTATAATCAGTTGTACTTGCTAACCAACCATGTTGTAATCAGAATCCACTATGTAAACATTAACCCCTTCACCCTGAAGCCTGTTTTCACCTTCTTGACCGGGTCAATTTTTTCAATACTGACCACTATCAATTTATCAGGTAATACCCCCGGAACGCTTCAATGGATCCCACTGAATCTGAGAGTGTTTTTTTTCAAGATATATTGTATTGTACTAAAATTAATTTGATATGACTTACGTTTATTTGTGAAAAAATCGGAAATTTGGCAAAAATTTTGAAAATGTAGCAATTTTTAAAATTTTCATTTTTAAATCAGAAAGATATATCACACAAAATTGTTAATAAATAACATTTCCCACATGTCTACTTTATATCAGCACAGTTTTTAAAATATAATTTTTTTTATTAGGAAGTTATAAGAGTTGAAAGTTGACCAGCGATTTCTTATTTTTCCAACAAAATTTACAAAACGATTTTTTTAGGGACCACCTCACATTTGAAATGACTTTGAGGGGCCTATATGGCAGAAAATACCCAAAAGTTACACCATTCTAAAATCTGCACCCCTCAAGGTGCTCAAAACCACATTCAAGAAGTTTACTAATTCTTCAGGTGCTCTCAGAAATTAATGGAATGTGGAAGAAAATATAAACATTTCACTTTTTTCATAAAAATATTCCTTTAGACCCATGATTAAGAATCACAAGGTTTGAAATGCATATGCTACTATATACTTCCCCATGGCTTGTCACATTTATGCCGATTGTATCAAAAAGATTTTTTTAACTAATTAAGAATAAAAAATATTTTTTATGGGTATCATGGAGCTGGATCTTCCTTTGTGATCGATACGTTTCTCCTGTGGTATAAGTGATTAGACGACTTTATTTTTTGGGTCGGTGCGATTACAGCAATACCAGATTTGTATTGGGTTTTTATGTTTGGCTGCTGTCACACACTAAAAGACGCTTTTTATTGCAAAAACTAGATTTTGCATCCCCATATTTTGAGAGCTATAATTTATCCATATTTCGTCTGACAGGGTCATGCGACAGCTTCTTTTTGCGGGATGAGTTGACGTTTTTATTGGTACTATTTTCGGGCACATGACATATTTTGAATTTCAAATGACATGACATATTTTGATCGCTCTTTATTCCAATTTTCGGGAGGTAGAATGATCAAAAACAAGCAATTCAGCCATTGTCTTTTTTTATACCGTTCTGCATGTGTTAAAACTGATAAAGGAGCTTTATTCCTTGGGTCAGTACGATTACAGCGATTCCACATTTATATCATTTTTTTATGTTTTGGCGCTTTTATACAATAAAAACTATTTTATAGAAAAAAATATTATTTTTGCATCTCTTTATTCTGATAGCTATAACTTTTTTATTTTTCCGCTTACGGAGCTGTATGGTCGTTTTGTTTTTTGCAGAACAAGATGATGTTTTCAGTGTCACCAGTTTTATCTACATTTGTCTTTTTGATCAAGTTTTATTGCACTTTTTGTTTGGTGGATGATAAAAAATCATTGTTTTTTGCCTTGTTTTTTCTTCTTGTTTTTCACTGGAGGGGCTACCTAGTTGGACGGTGTTTTAGGTTGGGTCGTTCTGGACGTGGCGATATCAAATATGTGTACTTTTTTTTTTTTACATAAATATAGTTCTTGCATTAATTTTTTTTTATTTGTTATTTTTTTATTTGGGGATGTTTTTTTTACATTTTTACAAAAATTTTTTACATTGTCCCATTGTCCCAGGAATGGGACATCATCCTTACCCTGACAGATTGCTAATCTGATACTCTGCCATACTTCTTCACTGCAGGGCATCAGAGCAGCATCTGACAGGCACGAAGGAGGCATGTCAGCTCCTGCTTTTAGCTGGCACTCATGGGCCACCTTGCTTGCAGTACCCTAAAGGACCCCACAGTCATCTTGCGGCCAAGGGTCACCATGAAGACCATCGGCACAACGTGATCACATTGTGTTGTGCCGATGGAAGTCGAGAGGGAGCTCACTCCCTCTGAGATGCTCCTCGATGTTACTGTCACTATTGACAGCGGCATCACAGAGAGCAAACATCAGTGATAGCACTGTTCGTGGGTGTTGCTGCAGGGTGTTAGCTCTCACACCCGCACCCTACCGTTCAGCATTGCTGCATTGTACATATACGGCGGTTTGCAGGAACACAGCTCCGACGGTGCTGCATGTATGCGGCACATGTTGGGAAGGGAAAAAACCAAAGACAGAAACATCATGATTAAATACCCCACAGTAAGTAAACAAATAGCATTGAAATTAATATACGGTAATTACTTAACATATTTTTTGATTAAAAAAATGCCAAAGCCATCCCACCACTTCACAGTGACCATAATTGGGACAGTTCCAGTTCTTATATTCCTGGATTTTTTCAGTCTGTTTGCATCATGTGCATATAAATATGTGGCCTGCCTTTACTTGAGCTGGGCATTATATTGATGTGGTTCCCCAACGCTGTGTGCCCACTAGTTGAGCCCAGTCCATCGCAGCCCTTATCCACATTCATGTCACTTGACAAACAGTAAGGTTTTTATTTTAGGCTGGCATCACACTCAGCGTAGAAAAAAAATGACCGTATTGTACGGCCGTATTACGCAGAAATGTTGCCGGCACATTTATCCATATTTCTTCCGTTGTCAAGGTGTGGCTGCGTATTTTGCGCATGTAAGCATCCGTATGGCATCCGTACGGCGAGAATTTCTCGCCGGCTTGCAAAACCGACATATAATGGATCCCAATGACAGTTTTTACATCACAAAAGAAAGAATAGATATATACACATAGAATACATATATATACATGTCATTGTGACACATATATATACACATATATTTATAGTTCATGCACTTCTACATAGTACTAGTGATGAACCCGTTCTACGCCCGGGTGGCAAGCATTTTTATAGGTACATGGTCTCCCATTCTGGTATGTGCTTCCCCCCTCCTATTCTGGTATGCATGGCACCCCTCATCCCTATCCTGGTATGTATGGTCCCCTCACCCCCACCCAAATCTACTATGCATGGCACCCCAATCCTCATCCTGGTATGCAAGGTCACCTCCTGCCCAATCCTGGAATGCATGGTCCCCTCACCCCCCAATTCTGGTATGAATGGTCCCCTCACCCCCCAATCCTGATGTGCATGGTCCCCTCACCCCCCCCAATCCTGATGTGCATGGTCCTCTCACCCCCCAATTCTGATGTGCATGGTCCGCTCACCCCCAATCCTGATGTGCATGGTCCCCTCATCCCCAATCCTGATGTGCGTGGACCCCTTACCCCCCCAATCCTGATATGCATGGTCCCCTCACCCCCCAATCCTGATGTGCATGGTCCCCTCATCCCCAATCCTGATGTGCATGGCCCCCTCACCCCCCCCAATCCTGGTATGCATGGTCCCCTCACCCCCCCAACCCTGATGTGCATGGTCCGCTCACCCCCCAATCCTGATGTGCATGGTCCCCTCACCCCCCAACCCTGATGTGCATGGTCCCCTCACCACCCCAATCCTGATGTGCATGGTCCCCTCACCCCCCAATCCTGATGTGCATGGTCCCCTCACCCCCAATCCTGATGTGCATGGTCCTCTCACCCCCCCAACCCTGATGTGCATGGTCTCCTCACCCCCCCAATCCTCATGTGCATGGTCCCCTCACCCCCCAATCCTGATGTGCATGGTCCCCTCACCCCCCAATCCTGATGTGCATGGTTCCCTCACCCCCAATCCTGATGTGCATGGTCCCCTCACCCCCAATCCTGGTATGCATGGTCCCCTCACCCCCCAATCCTGGTATGCATGGTCCCCTCACCCCCAATCCTGGTATGCATGGTCCCCTCACCCCCAATCTTGATGTGCATGGTCCCCTCAACCCCCAACCCTGATGTGCATGGTCCCCTCACTCCCTCAATCCTGATGTGCATGGTCCCCTCATACCCCCAATCCTGATGTGCATGGTCCCCTCACCCCCCAATCCTGATGTGCATGGTCCCCTCACCCCCCAATCCTGATGTGCATGGTCCCCTCACCCCCCAAATCCTGATGTGCATGGTCCCCTCACCCCCCAACCCTGATGTGCATGGTCCGCTCACCCCCCAATCCTGATGTGCATGGTCCCCTCACCCCCCCAATCCTGATGTGCATGGTCCCCTCACCCCCCCTATCCTGATGTGCATGGTCCCCTCACCCTCCCCAATCCTGATATGCATGGTCCCCTCACGCCCCCCCTATCCTGATGTGCATGGTCCGCTCACCCCCCAATCCTGATGTTCATGGCCCCACTCACCCCCTATCCTCATGTGCATGGTCCCCTCACCCCCCCATCCTGATATGCATGACCCCCTCACCGCTATTAAACTGCACAGATACCACAAAAAAACCAAACATTTATACTCACCTTTCATCCCTGTGCTCCAGCGCTGTTCCGTTCAGCTGGACGCCGGGGGAGGAGAGCGGCGCCGGAGTACGCGCATGCCCATACCGCGCGGTCCGGCGCCATATTGCTGAAGACACACTGTAAATGTGTCTTCAGCAAAATGGCGCCGGATAGCGCTATTGCGCCTGCGTGATCCGACGCGCACTCCTGGTCTCCTGCCCCGGGAGAAGAGAAGCGCCGTGGCAACGCTCCTCCCGGTCAGGTAAGTATGTGAGTATGGCGCCGGAGATCGCGGTATGCATCCAGTACGCATACCGCGATCTCCGGCACCATACAGAGTACTCACCACTCTGGATGCCTCACTCTGTCTGGAGCCAGACTGCGCAGGCTTGTCGCGCTTGCGCAGTCTATAAAGGCTTCAGACAGAGTGACGCTCCCACTGTTATATTATAGATAATAGCCGCTAATTCAATTGCCGGCTTCTTTGAAATTACAGAACCCGACATGAAATGACACATGGTTTACATACAGTTAACCATGTCATTTCATGTAGTTTGATATATGGTTTTCACTAACAATTACATGAGTGTATGTGTGCAAAATTTCATACATGTAGGGGTTAATTAAAGGTGTAAATTAATTTAAAAAAAAATGCGTGGGCTCCCGCGGTATTTTCTCCACCAGACAGGGAAAGCCAGTGACTGAAGACAGATATTAGTAGCCCAGAGAGGGACCATTATTTTTGTGCCCCCCGGCTACTAACATCTGCCCCCAGCAACCCCAGAAAAGGCACATCTATGATTAAATGCGTCTTTTCTGGCACTTAGCCCGTCTATTCCCATTGCCCTGTAGCGGTGGCTAATGGGTTAATAATGGGTTAAGGCCACCTTGCTATTGAAAGGTGACTTTAAGCCAGGTTAACAATTGAGAGTTGTCAATTAGACAACTATCAATTATTAATCCTATTGTATGAAATGGTCAAAAAAAACACACACACATTAATTAAAAATCATTTTAATGAAATACTCAGTTTTTGACCATCTTTTATTGTACTCGTAATCCTTTGACTCCCTTTTCTCCTGTAATAAAAAAAAATGATAAAACAACCATATTCTTACCTCTCCGTCGATCAGTCATGACCCACGCTGTAATCCTTCACAAAGGGTTAACAGGTTTACAGAAAGCAGCACAGCTAATGCTGCCATCCTCGCTGTAAAGGCCCCGTTACACATAGCAAGATCTCTAGCGAGATCGCTGAAACGCCATCGATTTTGTGACGTAGCAGCGACCTAGCCTGCGATCTCGCTTAGTGTGACACTCAGCGACGATCAGCCCCCCTGTTGGGTGTCGCTGATCGTCGCTGAATGTCCTGGACCATTTTTTGATCGCTGGTCTGTGACAGGCGGGAGACCAGCGATAAGCAAGCTGGAGCTGGTAACCAAGGTAAACATCGGGTTTCCAGGCGCCGCCCGGCGCCTGGAAACCTGATGTGTACGTTAGATACCAGCGCGCTTGTGCAGGGCAGCTGGTAACCAAGGTACACAGCGGGTTACTAAGCGCCGAGTGGCGCCTGGAAACCCGATGTGTACCTTGGTTACCAGCTCCCTGCACAAGCGCGCTGGTATCTAAGGTACACTTGCGGGTAACTAAGCGACGTGCGTCACTTGTTACCCGCAGTGGCACTGTGCTGATCGCTGCCTGAGCTGCCATGTAGCGACACACCAGCGATCCTGACACATGCATATCATTGTCGGGATCGCTGGTGTGTCGCTATGTGTAACGGGACCCTAAGCCCCCAAATGAATGAGCTAATCTCCCCGGCTCACAGGAGATGAGCTGATTAGCTCGGAACGCCGCACAGCATCAGTGACGTCACAGGGAGTCCCCGGCTGACCTGAACTGAACTGATTAGCCTGGGAAACATTCAATTAAGCTTCCCAGCTAATCAGATCATCTCCTGTCAGCTGGGAGAAGAGATGATTCATTCAGGGGTTTACTATGAGGCTGCCAGCATTAGCTGCGGTCCCCACAGTAAACATTAACCCTTTCAGAAGGATTACATCGGGGACCTGACAGAGCGCCGGATAGGTAAGAATAATGTTGTTTATTTATTTTTTTATTTACAGGAGAACAAGGGCATCGAAGGAATACCAGTACAATAAAAGATGATCAAAAACTGTGTGTTTATTTCATTAAAATGATTTTTAATTAGGGGGGGCACAAAAAAACGGTCCCTCTCAGGGCTACTAATATCTGTCTTCTGTCGCTGGCTTTCCCTGTCTGGTTGAGAAAATACTGCAGGAGCCCACGCATTTTCTTTCAACTAATTTACACATTTAATTAACCCCTACATGTATGAAATTGTGCACACATACACTCATGTAATTGTTAATCAAAACCATATATCAAACTACATGAAATGACATGGTTAACTGTATGGGAGCTGCTCCATAGATTAACATTTTAACATATTTCATCGCATTGCACTCGTCCGTTTTTGTCGCCAGTGTGACCCCGGCCTTAGGGTGTGTGCATGCGTTGCGGATTCGTGTGCAGAATTTGCTATTTTTGGAATAGCAGGTCAGAATCCGCAGGTCAAAATCCACGCGTTTTTCCTGCGGATTCACTGTGGATTTTGTGCGGATTTGGCATGTGTTTTTACACCTGCGGATTCCTATAATGGAATAGGTGTAAAAACGCTGAGGAATCCGCACAAAGAATTGACATGCTGCGGATTTTTCCGCAGCATGTGCACAGCGTTTTTTTTCCATAGATTTACATTGTACTGTAAATGTCTTGCAGATCTGCAGCGGATCCGCAGCGGCAAGTGCTGAGCTATGTGTGATTATGAAAGTGTCAGTCATTACATGTCTCGCACTGGTGATGCACCATTTAAATTTTAAATAATCTCTGGAGGCAGATTCTCATGCAGATTAGTGTCTGGCACACAGATCTTAACAGCTGATAAGAAAAATTGGATTGCTTTGGAATAAAGCCCCCGTCTCACATAGCGATCTCGCTAGCGAGATCGCTGCTGAGTCACTAGTTTTGTGACGCAGCAGCGAGCTCACCAGCGATATCGCTGTGTGTGACATTCAGCGACGATCAGCCCCCCTGCTGGGTATCGCTGATCGTCGCTAAAAGGCCAGGACATTTTTTTGATCGCTAGTCTCCCGCTGACAGGCACGCATCGCTGCGTGTGACATGCGGGAGACCAGCGATCCGCTGGTAACCAAGGTACACAGCGGGTTTCCAGGCGCGGGGCTGTGCCTAGAAACCCGCTGTGTACCTTGGTTACCAGCTCCCTGCATCAGGGCGCTGGTATCCAAGGTACACTGCGGGTAACTAAGCGATGTTACCCGCAGTGTCGCTTGTACTGATCGCTGCCTGAGCTGCCTGTTTGGCAGCTCAGCAGCAATAATGTAGCGATACACCAGCGATCCTGATCGTTGTCGGGATCGCTGGTGTATCGCTATGTGAGACCCAGCCTTAAGACATCAGATTGCAGATATCAATGTATCCTTTGATTTAACTTTTTGTGACTTGCATGCCCGTATAGATGGTTTAGGAGAGTTGATCTTAGTGAAAGAGTCTCTTTAATCATGCAGTGAACCTTTTATAAACTCAAGCTTTATGGTGTACACATATTTTAAAATGGATCTGTCAACAGAATCTACAGTGGAAATCTTTTATATTATTAAACAGATCTCTTAGACCTTATGGTGATATTGTATTTAGTGCAAAAACCCATATCAAAATTGCTGTATAATCCTTTATGAAAATGTAAATGCATTCTCCACCCATCCTGACTGACAGCTCCTCACTGTCCCTCCTTCTGCTGAGAGGTCACACTGCTCAGTACAAGCTGCAGCTGTCAGGCTAGGTGGGTGGAGGTTGAATACACTTGGACTAATGAGCTCTCCCATTCATAATACACTCATCTTAACATGAGGATTAAACAGCCATTTTGATATTGATTTTCAAAGTAAATGCAGCCACATTAAGGCTAAAAGATCTAGATAAATATGTATGCAGTTTATATTGTGAAATCTGCTGCCAGATCTGTTCATTTTAAAATGATTGCATGTTCTTTTTGATACAGTAAAGATGTGTATCTTTGTACCGTGTTAGCCAGTAGATAGAAAAATATTTAGAGTTGAGAGTCCTCAGTGGTTGATACCTTTTAATGGCTAATCTGGAGGTGCTAAGGGGAGCTGCACGAAAACTACAACCTTTACTACAAAAAGATGCCAGATTACAATCCATATTTCCAGACCCCCCACTACTGTGTTTTAGGCAGCCCCCAAATCTAAGAAGCATCATTGTCAGAAGTTCCCTGTCCTCCCCAACAGCTGCAGGAACCTTTCCTTGCAACCAGAAGAAATGCAAAACCTGTCCATTTATAATGACCACGGACAAGATAAAGATCCCCAACTCCCATCAAGACTACAAGATCCCAGGTACTTTCAGCTGCATCACATCTAATGTGGTGTACCTAATTATATGTACTAAATGTCCAACTGGGGGTCTGTATGTGGGAGAGACCGGGCAAAAACTGAGAACAAGGATGAATTCTCATCGGCACACAATAAGAGAAAAAAGAATGGATCTACCTGTGGCAAAACATTTTTGTTCCCCTGATCATAGCATGTCGGATATGAAATTACTTGTATTGAAAGGCAACTTCACATCTCGGAGACACAGAAAAGTTTGCGAATACAAACTGATGGTGACCTTTGACACTCTTAATGCTGGAATGAACCTGTCACACGGATTTATGATGTTTTACATCAATTAAGAAATTTACTCCAAAGACCCTGTGAGAACATCACAAAACATTAGCAGACCCCAAGCAGAGGGCAATAAAACTTTCACACTCCTTATCTATGAACTGTTCCAATATTTATGCTCATCCCTCTGCCATAATGACTATTCTGCTTCACGTCACTTGTCTTACCTATTGCATTTTTTCTGTGCTGTGTTGTGTATAAATATGTGATTCTTCAGTTTTTGTTTTAGTCTTTGCCTGATGAAGAGACCTGAGTAGTCTCGAAAGCTTGCAATTTGTTACCATCTTTTCAGTTAGCCATTAAAAGGTATCAACCACTGAGGACTCTCAACTCTAAATATTTTTGCATGTCCTTTGGCATATTTGCAATACTTATATGTGAACACTTGATGGTGCTAGATTACCATGCATTGTAGAATTTAAGCCTTACTGTTACAGCACTATATACAAGGCTTATGGCTTTTAACAACATTTTCTATCAATAATTTCTCAAAAAAGTGAATTTTGAATAAAAAAAACTATTGCTCAGTTCACACATAGAATTTATTACAATGATATTTGTATCGTCATAGTATGAAAGGAGGCAATGCAGAAAAAAAATCAAATATCTGAACACACCAAAATAAAAAACAAAAACATTTCTTTTTCACCCGAATAACAAATCTGACTAAACGTCCTATTTTGATTCTTGACAGAAGTATTCATATGATGGAAATATTGACCCTTTCATAAAAGCAGAAATTACAGTTTCTGGCATAAAACGCTTTGAAAAGTGGTAAAATGTTGCCACACCAATTTGTCAAATTTAGCAAAATTGTCTACTCCAGTCTTTGACTAACATCTGCAATGTTATCGTAATGAATATGTGTCGTGTGGGAAAAAAAGCTGAGCGCACTAGGACCAATGTAATTCATAACGTAGATTGTAAGCTCATGAGCGCAGGGTCCTCTTCCCCTCTGTACCTGTTTCTCAGTTGACTTTATTTATTTTTTTGGTGCTTTAAAAATAGGTAAAAAGAACGTTGTTAAGATGATCATTTATTTTTTTACATGGACCAAATCTGTGCGTGAAAAAATATTGTATGCATTATTCTCTGCTGTGTTTCAGATGAGACTTGTCTGTTTAAGTCTTTGTGGGCGTTAAAAAACCTCAAAGCTCATTATCCGTATAGTATCTGTTACACATGGATCAAGTGAATAATGAACTAGATACCTGAACTTCACAACATTGGAAGTTCATCTACTGTGATTTTTAGGCCAGGATCACACATGCGACGAAAACGTCCGACTCTCGCATGTGAAATCCCAGCTCTGGCGCCGGCACTCGGGAGTGGAGCGAGCGGCTGCATATATATACATGCAGCCGCGCACTCCACTCCCGAGTGCCGGCGCCAGAGCTGGGATTTCACATGCGAGCGTCGGACGTTTTTGTCGCATGTGTGATCCCGGCCTTAGTTCTATAGTGTATAGCTTGATGCCTTGGTTATCTGCAAGTCTGCAATCTCAGAATGATGGGTTACTTGAGTAAGGAGCATGCACTGCTAGCGGTGAGAAAGGTCACTCTGAAGCTGCCTATCGCTAGCTGCATGGGAGGACACTCAGTTCAGTGACGTAACCATTTCATTGGTCAGAAGTGTTGATCTTTAAGAGTGCACTGTCTCCTAGAACCAGAAAGATGCAGAGACAGAGAAGTGCTTGCTCTCATAAAGAAAAAACAGGAGAACACGCCTTTAAAGGGAATCCAACATCTGTGTTTTGCTATGGAATCCGAGAGCAGCATGATGTGGGGACAGATAGCTTGATTTCATTGATGTATCACTAACTGGACTGCTTGGTGAAGTTTTGTTAAAATCCCTGTTTTATCGGTTGTAGGTGTTGTAGTGCTATGACTGCAGAGCTGAGCATAACCCCGCCCACACCCCTGATTTGCAGCTTTCTGTGTATGCTGTAAATTGTTGGCAAGCTGCCAATCAGTGGTTGGGGCGGGGTTACACAGATCAAGATCAAGATCCGACAACAATCAGGATCGCTGGTGTGTCGCTACATGATCGCTGCTGAGCTGCCAAGCAGGCAGCTCAGGCAGCGATCAGGACAGCGACACTGCGGGTAACGTCGCCTAGTTACCCGCAGTGTACGTTGGATACCAGCCCGCTGATGCAGGGAGCTGGTAACCAAGGTACACTTTGGGTTTCCAGGCGCTGCGCAGTGCCCCGTGCCTGGAAACCCGAAGTGTACCTTGGTTACCAGCTGATCGCTGGTCTCCTGCCTGTCACACGCAGCGATGCGTGCTGGCCAGCGGGAGACCAGCGATCAAAAAAAAGTCCTGGCATTTCTGACACGACCAGCGATTCACAGCAGGGGCCTGATCACTGGTACGTGTCAGACATAGCGAGATCGCTGCTGAGATCACTGTTTAGCAGCGATCTCACTAGTGATCTCACTATGTGAGACGGGGCCTTTACTTGTATATACAACACCTAGTACTGCAGTGATAATCTGCTGATAAAATACTGATTGCATTGAAACTACAGGAAGCAGCTGAGCAAATGACACATCCTATATTATGCTACTCTCAGATTAAATAGCAAAAGTCTGCTGACAGATTCCCTTTAACCCTTTTACTCCACAAGACTGATTGCATGTTAATGACCAGGCCAATTTTTATAATTCTGACCAGTGTCACTTTATGAGGTAATAACTTTGGAACGCTTCAACAGATCCCACTGATTCTGAGACTGTTTTTTTGCGACATATTGATGTGCCTAAAGAAAGAAACCCCTCCATAAGTGACACTATTTTGGAAGCTAGACCCCTAAAGGAATGTATCTGGATGTGTGGTGAGCACCTTGAACCCCCAGCTGCTTCACAGAAGTTTCTAACGTAGAGCTGAGAAAATAAAAAAAATATTTTTTTCCAACAAAATCATAGAATTATAGAATTGTTAGAGTTGGAAGAGACCTCAAGGGTCATCGTGTTTTCTGAACTTGCTCCAGTTTTTCAATGTCTTTTTTAAAATGTGGTGCCCAGAGATTGACACAGTATTCCAGATGAGGCCTGACCAAGGAGGAGTAGAGGGGGATAATTACTTAACGTGATCTAGACTCTATGCTTGTCTTAATACATCCTAGAATTCTGTTTGCCTTTTTGCTGCTGCATCACACTGTTGACTCATGTGCAATCTGTGATCTATTAGTATACCCAAGTTTTTTTTCACATGTACTGTTGCTTAGTTCTATTCCTCCCATTCTTTAGATGTAATGTTTTTCTTGCCCAGATGTAGAATCTTGCATTTCTCGTTAAAATGTTATTTTAGCACCACATTTTTTATTTGTTTTAGCCCCAGATTTAACATTTTCTCACTGAGAAATGGGTAAAAATTAGAAATGGAAAGGCCCCTGGATGTTCGGGTCCGGCGAGTTCAGCCAAACAGTTAAAAATTTTTTAGTTTGGGTACCAGAACAGTAACTGTACCCAAAACAGGACCACACTTGAATGAGGGGCTTGAACATCCGGTGTTTGCCATGCTGGCTGTCATGTGCATCACATTACTGCTCCCATCAGCCTACGTCTGCCGCCGCTAATAACAGCAAGAGCAGCCAACGGCTGATGGGAATATTCATCAGCCGGCGCCTGCGCCCTAAATAAATACTTAAATTTATAAATAAAAGGCATAGGTTAACCTGTATTTTTGATAACTAGCCAGACAAAACTGACAGCTGGGGGCTGCAACCCTCATCTGTCATCATTAGCAAGGCCGGTTATCAAGAATAGAGGAGTTCCTACGCTATTTTTAAAATTATTTAAATAATTTAAAAAATGGTGTGGGGTCCCCCACATTTTTGACAATAAGCCAAGCAAAAGCAGACTGCTGGGGGCTGGTATTTTCAGGCTGTTAAAGGGCCATGGATATTGCCCCTCCAGCCTAAAAATAGCAGCCCGCAGCCACACAGAAAAGGCGCATCTATTACATGCGCTAATTCTGGCGCTTTGCCCAGATCTTCCCACTTGCCCTGTAGTGGTGGCAAGTGGGGTCAAATTTAGTCTTTTATTTGAAATAAAAACAAAACACACTTTTAATTTTTTATTAAAATAACAAACACAGCTATACTCACTTAAAGCCCATTCAATTGAAGCCTTCGTCTCCTGTAATAAAACAAAAATAAAAAATCATCCATATCCCTCACCTGTCAGACGTTCTGTCACACACCGTTGTGGTATTGCAGGTACGCGGAATGCAGTGACGAGTCGGAGACGGGGCAAGATTTAACTATAAATTTATAAGGAGAGTTTTTGTATGGAAAACAGGCAGAAATTTGGCTCTCCACACAGGGAAACCGTACACAGACACAATATAGGGAACTGACAAATACTCGACGAAAGTCAGGGCCTTATAGGGCCGCGATATGGCCATCCAATGCCCTCAGGTAATAAACAATGGTAGCAGAGTGTCACTTACCTTCTCGGACGTTCTGTGGAGTTGAGATCTGGTTGTTGTTCGACTGTTGTCGCAGCCGCTGGGCCCAGCCGATGAGGAGCAGACGTAAGCATCGAGCGTTCCCACGCTTTGGCATAGATGGGGCACAACAGGCCCTGAAGCAATCCTCTGGCGTAGAGTTTGCCCCTACAAGAGGCGGGATGGCGGCAACTGTCGGGTAAGCCGCAACTGCAGACTGGAGCGGGACCCTAACAACCACAGGAGATGGGGCACAGGCCGCTGCGGGCTCTGGTGAGACAATGGTGGTCGCAGCTGTGGGTGGGCAGGCTGCAACCGCGGGCTCGAGTGTGGCAGTGGCGGCCGCAGCTGACAGAACTCCTGCCTCTATAGTCCTTGTCAGCGAGGTCCTGCTTCCTCCTACACAGTCTCTGCATCCTGTCTCTCCTGCGTCTCTCTCTCTCGCTCTTCCTCCAGTCGCCCCACCCCATTTTCTTCTAGAAACATCTCCCAGGCATCCTGCCGTTTCTTCCCCTGGGAACCGTTCCTCTGGGAACCTAAATGACAGCCCCCTTGGTTCTGGCCTGGGCACATAGCAGGGGCTCCCTCCCCTACACCGTAATCCATGTATAGGGATAAATAGTTTTCAACCTGGAAGGTGCCAAGAGGCCACCATCCAGGCTGAAAACCACTCAGAGAATGAGCTGCTATGAGTTCAGCATCAGTGACTAGCAGTGACGTCATTGAGATTACCGCCAGTCACTGAGGCTGCGTGGAATGGACAGATGGCTGGCTGAATGGATGTATGAGGGCTGGATGGATGAGGGATAGATAGAGGGTTAGCTGGAGGGATGGATGGATGTATGGATGAGAGATGGATGGATGTATGGAGGTATGGCTGGACTGAAGGATGGATGAGGGATGGAGGCATGGCTGGATGAGGAATGGATGGATGAATGAAGGATGGATGGATGGATGAGGGATGGATGGAGGGGTGGCTAGATGGAGGGGTAGATGGATGAGGGATGGATGGAGGGATGGATGAGGGATGGATGGAGGGGTGGCTGGATGGAGGGATGGCTGGAATCTATAGTGTCTCACGCCATAATCCATCTGTGTGATATGTGCTCTTCAGCATAAATTGTGGCATCATGGCACCGTTCATGCTGAGAAGCAAGGAAGAATGAGCTGCAGCAAGCAGTGTGGGGTGCAGCACGCAAGTATCCCATAAAGCAAAGCATCACAGAAGCTAAGCATCATGTAAACGGCAGTGTAAGGTTCTATGTATATATTCCTGAAACTCAGTTTGTTCGTCAGCCATTTTACTTTCTGTCTTGCTGCAGCTATCTTGCCCTCAGTCAAAATGGAGTTTCCAGCTTGCATGTTCCCGCCCTGATTCTCTCCTTTGCTTCTTAAGCAGCCACAGCTGAGCAATCAGTGCTTCAGAATCTAGCCTGCAGTGAACCTGTGACTTGACTCCTGTAAGCCTTGGACCTTGTACTCCAGCTATTCCTGCTGAGGAACTCTGAAGCACTTGTGGACTCTGAACCCTGCTCTTTGAAAGACCCACGTTTGCATGGACTTACGGTAACAGAGAAGAAGATCCTGAATCTGTATTGGAGAGTGATTGCTGAGCTTGGATTACTCTGGCCTGCTGTGTCTCCTGTTTCTGTGTCTGCAAACTGTGTGACTATTTCTGCCAACTTGTATGTAGTACAGTTCATATAGCGTCTTGTGCTTGGGTGCGATGAAAACACAGGAGTCACAGGTTTGATATAGAAAAGTCCTGTATTACTTCATACAAGTTGGCAGAAATAGTCACACAGTTTGCAGACACAGAAACAGGAGACACAGCAGGCCAGAGTAATCCAAGCTCAGCAATCACTGTCCAATACAGATTCAGGATCTTCTTCTCTGTTACCGTAAGTCCATGCAAACGTGGGTCTTTCAAAGAGCAGGGTTCAGAGTCCACAAGTGCTTCAGAGTTCCTCAGCAGGAATAGCTGGAGTACAAGGTCCAAGGCTTACAGGAGTCAAGTCACAGGTTCACTGCAGGCTAGATTCTGAAGCACTGATTGCTCAGCTGTGGCTGCTTAAGAAGCAAAGGAGAGAATCAGGGCGGGAACATGCAAGCTGGAAACTCCATTTTGACTGAGGGCAAGATAGCTGCAGCAAGACAGAAAGTAAAATGGCTGACGAACAAACTGAGTTTCAGGAATATATACATAGAACCTTACATTACTCCCCCCTTAAGGACAACCTCCGGATGACATCAGACCAGGCTTGTGTGGGTACCTCTGATGAAACTGACGGAGCAAGCGAGGAGCATTAACGTTATTGACCGGTTCCCATGAGTTGTCCTCCACTGGGTAGCCCTGCCATTTAATCAGATATTGTAACTGATTTCTATACAACCTGGAATCTAAAATCCTTTCCACCACAAATTCTTCCTGACCATCGACTAGCACTGGGTCAGGGCAAGGAGAGGAACGTCCAGGAAACGTATTGGGTGTCGCAGCCTTTAGTAGGGATACATGAAAGACAGGGTGGATTCTCATAGTTCTGGGCAGTTGAAGACGACAAGCAACGGCACTTATAATTTTACTGATTTTATAGGGTCCAATGTACTTATGTCCCAACTTAGACGATGGAATCCTTAACTTAAGATTTCTGGTTGACAGCCAGACCAAGTCTCCTACCTTGAAAGCTGGTGCAGGTTTACGAAATTTATCTGCTGCTTTCTTGTACCTTTCTTGAGCCGATT
This sequence comes from Oophaga sylvatica, assembly GCA_033576555.1. NCBI lineage: Eukaryota > Metazoa > Chordata > Amphibia > Anura > Dendrobatidae > Oophaga > Oophaga sylvatica. The sequence goes on along the minus strand of JARQOD010000002.1, from coordinate 556,378,904 downwards.
CCAGATTTTCCTTTAGAAGATCCATATTCTTCTGTAAAGACGTGATTCTTTCAGCCACTGCTGGTAAAGGCGTTTCTATGGGAAATCGTGGTAGAATGTTAGGATGATAACCTAGATTAGAGTAAAAAGGAGACTGTTTAGTGGAGGCACTCTGAGAGTTGTTATACGAGAACTCAGCTAATGGAAGTAGATCCACCCAATCATCCTGTAGGTGGCAGATAAAGCAGCGGAGATACTGCTCCAGGGTTTGATTGGTTCGTTCGGTCTGTCCATTAGTCTGGGGATGAAAAGCAGAAGAAAGGTTTACTTTAATGTCCAATGCTGCACAGAAATTTTGCCAAAACCTAGAAGTGAATTGCACCCCTCGATCCGAAATAACCTCATCCGGTACTCCATGTAAGCGAAACACATCTTTAATCATCAAATCTGATGTCTGTTTTGCAGTGGGTAAGCCGACACAAGGGATAAAATGAGCTGCCTTTGTTAGACGGTCAACCACCACTAGAATGGTGTTCTTCCCTTGAGAGGTTGGTAACTCCACAATGAAGTCCATAGAAATGGATCCCCACGGGCGGGACGGGGTGGAAAGAGGCTGTAACAGACCAGTTGGTGAGGAGCGAGGTGTTTTGCATCTTGCACAGACCTCACATGAAGTGACATAATTCAAAACATCCTTCCTGCAAGTGGGCCACCAAAAGAAACGAGAAAGAAATTCCTGTGTCTTTAGAATTCCTCTATGCCCAGCTATCTTGGAATCATGAATGAGTTGCAATACTCTTAATCTGACTGTTTCAGGAATATACAGACGTTGTCCCTGAATCCACACACCATTCTTAAAGACAAGACTTACGTCCCTTGGGGGTTGTGCCAAAAAGGAATCCGCATGGTATGCTTCCTTGATGTCCTTAAGTAGGTCTTGATTATGAATTACTCCTAGGAATCTAGAGTCGGGAAGAATAGTCTTAGGAGGAGTAATTGGACGTGTCTCTGCTGAGTAAATCCTAGAGAGTGCATCAGCCTTTCCATTGCGTGATCCTGGTCTATAAGAGATGATAAAATTAAATTGGTTTAAGAAAAGATTCCAGCGAGCCTGGCGAGGAGTCAGGCACTTAGCCGACCTGATAAACTCAAGGTTACGATGGTCTGTCAGGACGACTATTTGCTGTGCAGCTCCCTGAAGAAGGTGTCTCCATTCTTTGAAGGCGGCAATAATGGCCAACAACTCTCTATTGCCCACATCGTAGTTCCTCTCAGCCGAAGACAACTGCTGGGAAAAGAAGGCACAGGGATGCAAGACATTCTTCTCACCTGTTCTCTGAGAGAGTATAGCTCCAACGGCACAGTCTGAAGCATCCACCTCTATTATGAAGGCAAGCTCGGGGTTGGGATGTACTAGGATAGGTGCAGTGGTAAATTTATCTTTTAGACGGGAAAATGCTTCCTGGGCTTGGGGAGTCCAGGAAAACCTAGACTCTTTCCGGGTAAGTTGAGTGATAGGTGACACTACCTCAGAGAAATTTCTAATGAAACGTCTATAGAAATTGGCAAACCCGATGAAGCGCTGTACCTCCTTCACATTTCTAGGACTTGGCCAATCCTTGATGGCTTGGGTTTTGCTTCCATCCATACTAATTCCTTGTGTAGACAGTACATACCCCAGAAATTGAATTTCGGTCCTATGGAATTCACACTTTTCAAGTTTGATGTAAAGATGATTTTGTCTTAGACGTTCCAAGACCATTCTCACATGTCCATGATGTTCCTCTGTGGAGTTAGAAAAAATTAGAATATCATCCAAATAAATTACCACAAATGTATCTAGGAGATCCCCGAAGATGTCATTCACCAAGTGTTGGAAAGTGGCTGGGGCGGTACTCAGACCAAAAGGCATAACTAGATGTTCAAAGTGTCCATAGCGTGACCTGAATGCAGTCTTCCATTCATCCCCAGGTCTAATACGGACTAAGTTATAGGCCCACGAAGATCTAGTTTAGAAAAAATTTTGGCATGTCGCACTCTCTCCAAAAACTCAGGGATTAAAGGCAATGGATAACGGTTTCTAATAGTAACCTTATTGAGTTCCCTATAGTCTACGCATGGTCTCAGAGATCCATCTTTCTTCTTTACAAAGAAGATGGGTGCACCTGCAGGAGATGAAGAGGGGCGTATGAAGCCCTTGGCTAGATTTTCATCTATGTAATCCTTTAAAGCCTTTAGCTCGGGCCCCGCCAGGGGGTAGATCTTACCAAAAGGTATCTCTGCTCCAGGCAATAATTCAATTGGACAATCATATGGACGGTGAGGAGGAAGCTGGTCAGCGTTCTTCTTGTCACATAAATCCACATAGTCCTGGTATACAGCTGGTAGTTCAGGGACTGACATGATTCCTTTAGGAACAGAGCAAGCTGAAACTTTTGGACTCATCTGTTTCTCTGGAAAGTGTAATTCCTTGGTCTCCCAGTTAATGGTAGGATTCTGAGCCTGCAGCCATGGTAGCCCTAGAATAATGGGAAAGTGGGGAGAAGAGATAAGCATAAAGGACAGTTTCTCTTGATGATCTTTACCCATAAGAACCCTCAAAGGCTCTGTTTCCTGATCCACTGGTCCAGAGGTCAGCAGGGAGCCATCCACAGTTTCCATCTGTACTGGAGTAGCCTTCTTCACTGAACGTATTCCCTGTTTCAGAGCAAAGGAGACATCCATAAAATTTCCACTTGCCCCTGAGTCGATCATAGCAGAGCTAGACACCCAAGCTGAGTCAACCCAGAGTTTGATGGAAAGAAAGCAATGAGAATTGTTTTTCTTACAACTCAGCTGGGACACCGCTGAGGAAACTTGAAAAATGGCAGCGTTTACACAGTCAACGTCCTCAGAGGTAACGGAGTTTAAGTCCGAGAAATCAAGATCTGTTGCTGCAGATCTCTCTGGAGCCTGAGGCTCGGACCTGACAGATCCCCTCTCGCAACACTCACAATGAATGAGTGCTGCAGTAGTCTTACGAGAACGGCTGGGGCAGTTTATAATGAAGTGCCCTGACTTACCACAATAGAAACATAGATTCTCCTTAAAACGATGTTCCTTGCGTGCATCACTAACCCGTCGTTGTAAAGAGTCTACCTGCATGGGTTCAGGTTCAGGTTCCCGTGTAATCCTACTCAAAGGTTCCTTAGCTGGAGAGGAAGGTAGGAAAAGGTTAGTACGATTGCTTTCGAACCATCTCTCTTGCCTGCGTTCAGTCAGACGAGTATCAATACGGATGCAGTAGTTAATAAAGTCACCTAACGCAGTGGGAGGGTCGGCACGAGCAAGTTCATCCTTAATCAGTGGAGATAACCCCTTTCGAAAAATAGATTTGTTTGGCGGAACTGTCCCAGGTGGTATCAAGGGCCCATCTCCTGAAATCCAAGGCATATTCAGCTACCGAGTGCTTACCTTGGCGCAAAGCTAACATGGCTGCTTCAGCTGTTGCACCTCGATTGGGGTCATCAAACACCTGCCCCATGGCTGAAATAAAATCATCAAGGTGATTCAAACAATCATCCTCAGTCTCAATCAGAGGGTTTGCCCACATTAAAGCCTTGTTGGTAAGCAACATAATTATAGTAAGCACCTTAGATCGTTCAGTGGGAAATTGTGAAGCATGTGCAGAAAAAAAAAGATTGCATTGATTAATAAATCCCCTGAATTTCTCACGTTCACCGCCAAAACGAAAAGGGGGCAACTTGGGAATCCCAGCACTCGGGGCTACGGCAGGAGCCTGGACTCGCCCCTCTAGAACCTCAATCCTGGCTCGCAAATCCTGGGTAGTCTGTCCAACCACTTGCAAATTGTGATTATTGAGGTCCTGTAGATTTGTAAAACGGGTCTTTATATTCTGCAAATCTGCAAGGATATTATCAGTCACTCCGCAAAGTTCCTTTATGCGGGCCTCCATTTTCCAGATCTTTTAAGACAGGATTACTGGAAGAAGAGGAGAGAAAAAAAACAATAGTGTTCACCTGTGGCAACACTGCAGAGAGAAAAAAAAAATTAAGGGAACTGCTCACCTGGAATGGTTGTGAGAAGTCACAACCACTATCATCACAGAAAGTTTCAACCAGACATCTGATATCCAGAGTTACAGCAGACAAAAAGAGAAAAGAAAGGAAAAAAAAAAAAACAATAGTGTTTACCTGTGGTAACACTGCAAAAAGAAAAAACTTAAGGGAATTGCTCACCTGGAATGGTTGTGAGAAGTCACAACCACTGTCATCACAGAAAGTACAACCGGACGTCTGATATCCACAGTACAGCAGACACAGCCTTCCAGACCCAGCAGACACTAACGTTTTGGCTTCAGAATCTTCTAATGTATGTAGTACAGTTCATATAGCGTCTTGTGCTTGGGTGCGATGAAAACACAGGAGTCACAGGTTTGATATAGAAAAGTCCTGTATTACTTCATACAAGTTGGCAGAAATAGTCACACAGTTTGCAGACACAGAAACAGGAGACACAGCAGGCCAGAGTAATCCAAGCTCAGCAATCACTCTCCAATACAGATTCAGGATCTTCTTCTCTGTTACCGTAAGTCCATGCAAACGTGGGTCTTTCAAAGAGCAGGGTTCAGAGTCCACAAGTGCTTCAGAGTTCCTCAGCAGGAATAGCTGGAGTACAAGGTCCAAGGCTTACAGGAGTCAAGTCACAGGTTCACTGCAGGCTAGATTCTGAAGCACTGATTGCTCAGCTGTGGCTGCTTAAGAAGCAAAGGAGAGAATCAGGGCGGGAACATGCAAGCTGGAAACTCCATTTTGACTGAGGGCAAGATAGCTGCAGCAAGACAGAAAGTAAAATGGCTGACGAACAAACTGAGTTTCAGGAATATATACATAGAACCTTACAGGCAGTTATCCATGGCAAGGAGTTAATATTCATCTTCTCTCTTCACACAGGTAATCAAATCATTCCACCTCTGAATTGATCCACTCTGCATGTACGCACTCCATTCATTGTTAGCAAGCAGCCTGAATGCTACAATCCCCACCTCTGCTGGCTGGCTTTTCTGATGCAATATATCCTAATGGTAATCAAATCATTCCACCTTTGAATTTATCCACTCTGCATGTATGCACTCCATTCATTGTTAGCAAGTAGCCTGAATGCTACAATCCCCACCTCTGCTGGCTGTCTTTTCTACTGCAATATATCCTAATGGTACAACTCCATACTTCTGCTTGCTGTCTGTCATCTGCTGCTTTACCATTTTGCTACATATTTTAATGTGCATGCTAAAGCTTTGGTATAATTCATTTGTTGCACTGTATTTAATACTTACTGCTTTATATCCGTGACTGGGGCCTCTCTAGATCTTATCAGGTGGAAGGTGCTATAGCATATAGATGTAGCCAGGTCTAGTGCCTCTGATCATTTAACCACCCCCTGGTGTGCTGGCCCCAGCTGCCAAATTATCCCAAACCAGCTCCCACAATCCCACTCTCCTGACCCTGTAGTGTGGCCTATATATTTAGTAGCATTCTAAGGGGTGCACGCAGTGTGGGGTGCATGCAGTCATCCCATAAGCAAAGCATCACAAAAGCTAAGCATCATGTAAACGGCAGTTATCCATGGCAGTTAATCAGGGCAGGAATCAGGTAACCCACACTTTGCTTCCCTTTTTAACCATGCACTTTATTTCTATCCTCTTGTGTTTCCTTGACATCCACATTCACTGCCCATCCCCCCTCCATCACGACTCATACAAATCAGCCCCTCTATACTTCCCTCTCCCTTGTACAGCTCCCATGTACTCCTCACTTTCCTGAAAAACCTCAGTCCATCTTGCCCAAGAGCATTACAGAAAAAAAACTACTTACAATTCCAAGAACTACTTGCTCTTTATCTTTATTGCCCCAACCCTGGTCCACCATCCCCCAACCTCAACCCCTACCCTACCTTATATCAAAACCATAATAATCTTATTAATATTACTTGCACTCCCTCGTCTCCTTCTTTTATTTATGCCCTCTGGAATCCACGGTCTGTATGTAACAAGCTTCCCTTCCTGCACAACTACTTTCTGAACAACTCTCTTAATCTGTTAGCCCTAACTGAAAACTGGATTCAGGATTCTGACACGGTCTCCACTGCTGCCATTTCCTATGGTGGCTTACAATTCTCCCATTCTCCGAGACCCACAAACAGACATGGTGGTGGAGTCGGCATACTCCTGTCCCCGCAATGCACTTTCCAGGTCATCCCCCCAATTCCATCACTCTCATTAACTTCTTTTGAGGTCCACACCATCAGGCTCTTCCTTCCCCTCTCCTCAGAGTAGCGGTCATATATCGGCCCCCAGGCACGCCCACCCAGTTTCTTGACCACTTCTCAGCCTGGCTGCCGCACTTCATGTCCTCAGAACTGCCAACCCTTATCTTTGGAGACTTCAACATCCCCATTAACAGCCCCACTTCCATATCTGCATCCCAGCTTCTATCACTAACCACTTCTCTAAGCCTCTCACAGCTTTCAACCTCTGAGACACACAAGGATGGTAACACCCTTGACCTGGTCTTTGTCCGGCTCTATTCAATCTCCGACCTAAATAACTCACCGCTTCCACTCTCTGACCACAACATTCTCTCCTTCACGCTCACAAATACTCGACCACCCAGTGCACTTCTACCTACCACACATTCAGAAATCTACAAGCCATTAACCCTCAGACACTTTCAGACTCCCTACACTCATCACTGTCCCCAATCTCCTCTTTTTCCTGTCCTGATTTGGCTGTTCATCACTACAATGACACTCTTAGAAGCACCCTTGACCAAGTAGCGCCGCTCACCCTCAGAACATCCAAACACACAGTAAAACAGCCCTGGCTCACACTGCAAACTCAACTTCTCCAGCGATGCTCTAGGAGTGCTGAACGCCTATGGAGAAAAACCCGCACACCAGAAGACTTCATCCACTTCAAATTTATGTTAAGAACTTATAACGCTGCCCTTCACCTCGCCAAACAGACCTACTTCATCACCCTTATCTCCTCACTATCCAACAACCCCAAGAAACTTTTTGACACTTTTCACTCCCTCTTCAGGCCAAAAGCACAAGCCCCTATCACAGACATTTGTGCTGATGACCTGGGCTCCCACTAGAAAAAATAGATAATATCTGTCTGGAAATCTGCTCCCAACCACCAAGTGCTGTGACTCCATCCTTCCCTGCATTTCCCCAGCTCACTTTCCACATTTGATCTCCATTACTAAAGAAACCCGCTCTTGACCCTTCCTGCACAAACAACTACAGACCAGTCTCCAATCTCCCCTTCATCTCTAAACTTTTGGAGCGCCTAGTCTACTCCCGCCTTACCCGTTACCTCTCCACTCACTCCCTCCTAGACCCTTCACAATCCGGCTTCCACCCCCTACATTCAACTGAAACTGCACTCATCAAAGTGACCAATGACCTTCTGACAGCAAAACGTAACGGTGACCACTCTCTGCTCATTCTTCTCGACCTTTCTGCAGCTTTCGACACGGTTGACCACCGTCTCCTACTCTCTAGGCTCCAGTCACTAGGCATTAAGGACACTGCTCTCTCCTGGTTCTCTTCCTATCTTTCTGACCGCTCCTTCAGTGTTTTGTTCTCTGGCTCCACATCATCTCCTCTTCCTCTCGCTGTCGGGGTACCTCAGGGCTCAGTCCTTGGCCCCTTCTCTTCTCTCTCTACACGGCCCCAATTGGACAGACCATCAGCAGATTTGGCTTTCAGTACCATCTTTATGCTGATGACACACAACTATACACGTCATCCCCCGACCTTTCCCCCCCTGTACTACAGAATGCCACTGACTGTCTGTCCGCAGTATCCAACATCATGTCCGCTCGCTATCTAAAACTCAACCTCTCCAAAACTGAACTTCTTCTGCTCCCGCCGTCTACTAACCTCCCTAAATTTGACATTTCCCTCTCCGTGGGCGGCACCATAATAACACCCCGGCAGCAGGCTCGCTGTCTGGGGGTTATGTTTGACACCAATCTCTCCTTCACCTCCCATATACAATCTTTTGACCGCTCTTGCCGCCTACACCTAAAGAACATCTCTAGAATCGGCCCTTTTCTCACCATAGAAACAACAAAAACCCTCACTGTAGCACTGATCCACTCCCGCCTGGACTACTGCAATGCTCTATTATTTGGCCTCCCCGTTACTCGACTATCCCCTCTCCAGTCCATACTTAATGCAGCAGCCAGGGTCATCCATCTGGCTAATCGGTACTCGGACCCGTCCGCTCTTCGCCAGTCCTTGCATTGGCTGCCCATTCATTATAGGATCCAATTCAAAGTACTTGTTCTCATCTACAAAGCTCTCCACAGTGCAGCACCCCCCTACATCTCTTCCCTCATTTCTATCTATTGGCCTAACCGACTGCTGCGCTCTGCAAACGACTTTCGACTAACCTGTGCACTAATCCGTACCTCCCACTCCCGACTCCAAGACTTCTCCCGCGCTGCGCCAATCCTCTGGAATGCTCTACTCCAAGAAATTAGGACTATCCACAATTTGCATAGTTTCAGGCGCTCCCTCAAAACACATTTTTTCAGAGCGACCTATCACGTTCACTAATCAAAGTCATTCTAGGTGTAAGTGTGCGTGTGTAGCCCATTCACTATCTCCATCCATCCCTCACTCCCTCAAGATGGCTGGACCATCATTGTAAATACACCATTGTATATACACACCTGTACTTTATATCTCCCCCACCTCTTTGTAGATTGTAAGCTCTCACGAGCAGGGGCGGCTTATTTTGCTTTAATTATTGTATTGTTATCGTTGTTACCTATGACTTGTGTTTTGAAACTGTTAAACTGTAAAGCGCTGCGGAATATGTTGGCGCTATATAAAGATTATAAACTGAACTATGGTGATCACCACTAGCACAATGAGAAAAAGCAAGAGCATTGCTATACCTTATAACTGTCAGTGGTGCAGACAAAAGTTAGTTAGATCATGCACTGCACATGAGCTAACTAACTTGCTAGTGCCTGGTAGTCTGGATGTCATCAAGACGACATCAGATCACCATGGCAAAGATCGAGCCCCCGCGATAACATCACGGGGTCACCGATCCAAGGGCAAAGGGGCTTTCTTCACTCTGCCTACTCGCTAAATGCTGCGATTGCAGCATTTAGGGGTTAATTTGCAGAGAGCAGTGCGTGCACCGCTCTTGGAATTGGGAACCAGATGTCATCTGTCAGAATCAGATGACACCCAGCGGCGATCACGTGCGCACAGCCTCTGCAGGTGCAAAATCGCCAGGACGTATCCATATGTCCAAGGTCATTAAGTAGCAAGCAACCTGGACATATGGATACTAAGTCGAACGGGGTTAACAATATCTGATGATTTTGCATCAGGTTTGCTTTCTTTATGAGGCATTATGCAAATGGCCTGTATAATGGTAAACAAGAGTCCTTGTGGGTCTATACTATGATACTGCATGTACTCAGTATAATTGCATACCAGGGGTATAACTAGAATTCCTAATGCTCAAAGCAAAATTAGTTGGGCCTCTACAAGCTAATGGCTATAAGATGAAACAGCAGCATAGGTAGCAATATACTGTAACTAAAGGTATGGATTACAACATCAAATATCAGAAAACCCATATGGTAGTACCAAATAGCAGAAATGCGTCATGTATTACCAAGGGTGTAACTACCGAGGTCGCAGGGGTCGCAGCTGCAATGGGGCCCGTCATGCTCAGGGGCCCACCCAGCCAGAGGCGTATCTGGGGGGGGACAGCCGGGGCATATGCCCTGGGCGCAGCCAGCTTCGGGGCGCAGTCGGGCCACCTAATGTGGCAGTCCGCAGGGTCTCCCCCAGCAGCTGCATTCTGCCGCTCCCCAGACTGGGAGTCGTCCGTTCTCTGTGCAAACTGTCAAACTGACAGCCGGCATAGAGAAGCTGCAGTGCGCCGGCTACCAGTGATCATTTGTACTCGCATTTTGTAGACGCGAGTACAACTGAAGCTCTGACTGCCGGGTCAGAGCGACGCCAGCAGTGTTATCATGTCATGTGATCATGCTGCAGTGCTGACATCACTCGCCGGCGCTGCAGAGATGCATATGGGTATTAAGTGCTCCAGTGGCGCTGAAGACACCGAAGATTAAGTGCTTTGGGGGGAGATTTAATGCGTGGGTGGAGATTTGGGGGGGAGATTTGAAGTGGGGATGGTGGATTTAATGTGAGTGGGGAGATTTGGAGGGGGATGGGGTGTTTAATGTGTGGGAGGAGATTTGGAGTGGGGATGGGGGTGTTTAATGTGTGTGGGGAGATTTGGAGTGGGGATGGGGGATTTAATGTGTGGGGAGATTTGGAGGGGTATGGGGGTGTTTAATGTGTTTGGGGAGATTTGGAGTGGGGATGGGGGATTTAATGTGTGGGGAGATTTGGAGTGGGGATGGGGATTTAATGTGTGGGGGAAGATTTGAGGACACAAGATGAGGAGAAAAGGGGGAGATGCAGGGCATGTATGAGGAAACAGTACAGGGGAATGGGGCATGTATGAGGAAACAGTATGGGTGAATGTGGGCATGTACAAGGAAACAGTATGGGGGAATTGGGGGAATGTGTGAGGAAACAGTACTGGGGAATGGGGGGCATGTATGAGGAAACAATATGGGTGAATGGGGGCATGTATGAGGAAATAGTATGGGGGGATGGGTGCAGACACAATATGGTGAGTGGGGATGGGTGCAGACAGTATGGGGAGTGAACGGAGGAATGTATGCAGAGACAGTATGAGTAGCAATGTGAAAAATGTATATGGACAGAGTATGGGGAGTGAGGGTGATAGGATGTGTGCAGACACAGTGGGGGTATGTGTGAGGTGTATGTGTGAGCAGGCAGTGTAGAAAGTGAGGGGGTAAATATATGAGGAGACAGTATGGTGAACAGGGGGATGTGAAAGGAGACAGTATGGAGGGAGAAAAGTGAGTGGTCACAGAATAGAAACTGAGTAGTGGGGTTGTAGCATGGGGAGACAGTGTAAGGGTACAGCCAGGAGGGGACAGTATACCAAGGAAGGGGAGTGTGATGACAGAGTACTGTATAGAGACTTGGCCCTATAGAGAGGACACAGTGTGAGAGAACAGTGTGTAGAGGGGGCCAGTATGGAAAGGAGAGGTCAGTGTAAAGAGCATGTACCATAAGAGGGACAGTGTGGGGGTCATATTTTGTGCAGCCAATATAGTGAGGAACAACTTTTTATTCAGGAGCATTATAATGACACGTCTATCTTTAAGGGCGTCATGTGGAGATTTTCTGCAAAAGAGCGGAGAAGATGGAAGTCTGCAGAGATGAGAAAACTCATCATGGGGTCTGGTCTGGACAAGATGAAGAAAAGAAGCAGAACGACTCCAGAGACGACAACATCTATAAGGTATCTGGATGTAATTGTTATTTGTGATACTGACTAAGGCTACTTTCACACTTGCGTTTATTTGCGCAGCGCATCTTGCACTATCGGACGCATGCGCAATGTTCCCCTATCTTTAACATGGCGGGCGCAGGGTCTAGCGCTTGCACGCGTTCATGTGCGTTTGTTGTGCGCTGCGCATTTTCCAGGTGTGCGCCCATACGCGCTAGACGCTACATGTTGCATTTTTTTTCGGTCAACCGCTTTAAAAAAACGCGTGCGCACGTGTGCGCATGCTATGCGCAAAAAATAACATTGCAGTCTATGGGGGCGCTGGCGTAAGCATGGCTTTGCGCTTGTTAGCGCTTTTGCACGTACGCAATTTTTCTGTTAATAATGGAGCCAGAGATGATGGATACAGACAGAGATGATGGAGACAGAGATGATGGAGACAGACAGAGATGATGGAGACAGAGATGATGGAGACAGACAGAGATGATGGAGACAGAGATGATGGAGACAGAGATGATGGAGACAGACAGAGATGATGGAGACAGACAGAGATGATGGAGACAGAGATGATGGAGACAGACAGAGATGATGGAGACAGAGATGATGGAGACAGACAGAGATGATGGAGACAGAGATGATGGAGACAGAGATGATGGAGACAGACAGAGATGATGGAGACAGACAGAGATGATGGAGACAGAGATGATGGAGACAGACAGAGATGATGGAGACAGAGATGATGGAGACAGACAGAGATGATGGAGACAGACAGAGATGATGGAGACAGAGATGATGGAGACAGACAGAGATGATGGAGACAGAGATGATGGAGACAGAGATGATGGAGACAGACAGAGATGATGGAGACAGACAGAGATGATGGAGACAGACAGAGATGATGGAGACAGATGATGGAGACAGACAGAGATGATGGAGACAGAGATGATGGAGACAGATGATAGAGACAGAGATGATAGAAATGTGACACATAGACAACGCATGCGCCAAAACAACGCAAATGCATGCAAAAACGCATGAAATCGCAAACGCTGCGTTTTTTTGTCGAAATGCGCATGCTGATGCGACTAAATATCGCAGCGTTTACAAGCGTTTGCATGCGTTTTTTTAATGCGCTTCATGTGCGCTCGAAACGCAGCGCAAAAAAACGCAAGTGTGAAAGTAGCCTAATTCTCATGTTTTTATTTATGTCAGGAGCATTCATGGGGTTGTCCAGGTTTGTCTGCAGTCATTGTATGTGACTGCAGACTTCTGAATTCTCACAGTCCGTACTGCACACTGTCAGGATTCTCTGGTGTTGGCGATTTACATACATGCAGTCATGTGCTGACTAGACACGTGTGGTCTCACTCAATGAAAATGGTTGGAATATGTTTGGTGCAACAACCCCATTCTTGTCTATGAGTGTTTAGTTGCTAGATTTGTATGCTGTTTATAAAGTTAGAACAACAAAAAAAAAACTCCCAGAGGCTCGCACAGGGATAGCATGACTGTATTTCCTGTTTTTCCTGTGTCTGTGTATGAGAGAAGCAGCCTGCTGTAGATGCTGCATAGATAGAGACACACAAATGATTTATTCCTGATCTATTAAGCATATTGTTCCTGTTTGTTGTTTTATAAAGAAGCTCTGTTGTCACACGCTTGGAGAGTATCCTGAATAATCCGTTGCCAACAAAAATGATCTGAGCGAGGCCAGGCACGTCTAGTCAGAATGTGGCTAGAAGTACAGTACAGACCAAAAGTTTGGACACACCTTCTCATTCAAAGATTATTCTGTATTTTCATGACTATGAAAATTGTAGAATCACACTGAAGGCATCAAAACTATGAATTAACACATGTGGAATTATACATTACACTTTACAAAAAAGTGTGAAACAGCTGAAAATATGTCTTATATTCTAGGTTCTTCAAAGTAGCCACCTTTTGCTTTGATTACTGCTTTGCACGCAGAAAAGGTGAACGGCTGGACTTTACATGCCTCGTTACCACCGTGAAGCATGGAGGAGGTGGTGTGATGGTGTGGGGGTGCTTTGCTGGTGACACTGTTGTTGATTTATTCAAAATTGAAGCGGTGAGCTGTCAGCTCACCCCAAACCATCTCGATTGGGTTTGGTTCTGGTGACTGTGGAGGCCAGGTCATCTGGCGTAGCACCCCAACACTCTCCTTCTTGGTCAAATTGCCCTTACACAGTCTGGAGGTGTGTTTGGGGTCATTGTCCTGTTGAAAAATAAATGATGGTCTAACTAAACGCAAACCGGATGGAATAGCATGCTGCTGCAAGATGCTGTAATAGCCATTCTGGTTCATTTATTCAATTTTGAATAAATCCCCAACAGTGTCACTAGCAAAGCGCCCACACACCATCACACCTCCTCCTCCATGCTTCACGGTGGGAACCAGGCATGTGAAGTCCATCCGTTCACCTTTTCTGCGTGCAAAGCAGTAATCAAAGCAAAAGGTGGCTACTTTGAAGAACCTAGAATATAAGACATATTTTCAGTTGTTTCACACTTTTTTGTAAAGTGTAATGTATAATTCCACATGTGTTAATTCATAGTTTTGATGCCTTCAGTGTGATTCTACAATTTTCATAGTCATGAAAATACAGAATAATCTTTGAATGAGAATCCTGCATGTCAGGATTCAGCTCTGCAGGTTCCAGTAGTCGTCACATGGACACTTCACTCATATGCGATTTTAATACTTATGGTCCTGTGACAACGAGTTTCTCTTCCTGCTTCTCTAAGTTTTTTACTGATCATTGAGAGCATTAGGCAGAGCAGCTCGTCGGTACATGACTAAGTGTGCAAATTGCATGTGTGCCTGTGGGGGTGCGTCAAACTGAATTCTTGCCCCGGGTGCTAGAAAACCTAGATACACCTCTGCGCCCAGCTCTGGGCGTTCATGTCCTCCCTCGCTCTGATTCCAAATGCACTACCGGCGTTTGAAATCTGTGTGTCTTCCTAATATGACACACATCCGTGTCATTTATGGCCCTGTGCATTGTGGGGGAGTATTGGGTGAACTCGCCAGCTTCAGAATGTGAAGTACCCATGCTCCGGAGTCGACCATAGACATAATAGATAAATAGATAGTTAGATAAATAGATAGATAGATAGATATACTTACCCTTTACTGGCTATTAAAATGGGGGACCCCCCAAAAAATGAATTGTTGTCCTCCTATAATTAATAACCAGCAAAGGCTATTCAGACAGCTGCTGGCTGATATTAATAGCCTAGTGTGAAGGACACCCCCTTCCTTACACGTCACAAATGTGACGTACTACACAAGCACAGCTCTCCGGCGCCCCCTTTGTCTCTCAGGTCAGTAAGGGAACTGCACCTAGAGCAAATGGCCGCCGGGGAGGGTGTCCTGTTACCCACTGGGTATTCTAAGATTCGTGATCAGAGTACAGTCATGGCCAAAAGTTTTGAGAATGACATAGATATTAATTTTTACAAAGTCTACTGCTTCACTTTTTCTAATGGCAATTTGCGTATACTCCAGAATGTTATAAAGAGTGATCAACTTAACAGCAATTACTTGCAAAGTCAATATTTGGCTAGAAAATGAACTTTATCCCCCAAAACACATTTCAACATCATTGCAGCCCTGCCTTAAAAGAACCAGCTAACCTCTTTTCAGTGATTGCTCCATTAACACAGGTGTGGGTGTTGATGAGGACATGGCTGGAGATCAATCTGTCATGATTAAGTAAGAATGGCACCACTGGACACTTTAAAAGGAGGCTGGTGCTTGGCATCATTGTTTCTCTTCTGTTAACCATGGTTATCTCTAAAGAAACACGTGCAGTCATCATTGCAATGCACAAAAATGGCCTAACAGGGAAGAGTATTGCAGCTAGAAAGATTGCACCTCAGTCAACAATCTATCGCATCATCAAGAACTTCAAGGAGAGAGGTTCCATTGTTGCTAAAAAGGCTTCAAGGCACCCAAGAAAGACCAGCAAGCGCCAAGACCGTCTCTTAAAAGTGTTTCAGCTGCGGGATCGGGCTAGCAGCAGTGCAGAGCTTGCTCAGGAATGGCAGCAGGCAGGTGTGAGTGCATCTGCACGCACTGTGAGGCGGAGACTCTTGGAGCAAGGCCTGGTCTCAAGGAGGGCAGCAAAGAAGCCATTTCTCTCCAGAAAAAACATCATGGACAGACTGATATTCTGCAAAAGGTACAGGCAGTGGACTGCTGAGGACTGGGGTAAAGTTATTTTCTCTGATGTATCCCCTTTTCGATTGTTTGGGACATCAGGAAAACGCCTCATTCGGAGAAGACAAGGTGAGTGCTACCACCAGTCTTGTCTCATGCCAACTGTTAAGCATCCTGAAACCATTCATGTGTGGGGTTGCTTCTCAGCCAAGGGAATCGGCTCTCTCACAGTCTTGCCTAAAAACACAGCCATGAATAAAGAATGGTACCAGAATGTCCTCCAAGAGCAACTTCTCCCAACCCTCCAAGAGCAGTTTGGCGATCAACAATGCCTTTTCCAGCATGATGGAGCACCTTGCCATAAAGCAAAGGTGATAACTAAATGGCTCAGGGAACAAAACATAGAGATTTTGGGTCCATGGCCTGGAAACTCCCAGATCTTAATCCCATTGAGAACTTGTGGTCAATCATCAAGAGACGGGTGGACAAACAAAAACCTAAAAATTCTGACAAAATAAAAGCATTGATTGTGCAAGAATGGACTGCTATCAGTCAGGATTTGGTCCAGAAGTTGATTGAGAGCATGCCAGGGAGAATTGCAGAGGTCCTGAAGAAGAAGGGTCAACACTGCAAATATTGACCTGCTGCATTAACTCATTCTAACTGTCAATATAAGCTTTTGTTACTCATATGTTTGCAATTATTATATTTTTGTCTGTGATAAAAACATCTGTCAAACACACATAAAAACCAGAGGGCAGCAGATCATGTGAAAATATAATATTTGTGTCATTCTCAAAACTTTTGGCCATGACTGTAAAAGCATCAGCCCAAAATTAATTTTATGGTTTAATTGCCTTAAAGGCACACTAGATAATTACAGAAATATACAGTAAGCTATACAACGGAATTACAGTGGATTTGCAGTCAGAGTAAAATACAACAATAATGGTACAAGGCTTAGATGTATTAGCTAGAGGTCAATATTACCAGGTTGTAGGTTGCATGTGGAGGCAGGGAGCTCTGCGATCCACAGGTCAGAATCCTAGATGCTGGACAGTCCCTCAAAACGTGTACCGCTACTCCCTTGGCAGATCTGTCCCTTGTTCCTTCTTAGATCTTCATCGTCTTGGTGTCAGTATTCCGGGTTTTCTAGGTAACTTTGTCAATGATTTTGCCCTTTGTTAAAATGGAGTTTGCTGTTTTCTGTGCCCTACTTCCTGTTCGTTTGTTTAAAACCCGGCTCAGGTGCTGGCTTCACTGCTGGAATATTCTGCTTCTGTTTCCCTGCAACCCAGCTGCTTTGTTTCTCACAGATCTTTTGTGTATTTACCAGGAAAGTGCATAACCTTATCTTCAGGTGTTTCTCAGCCACAGCAGTTTCTACCCATGGCTCTGGACATTCTCTGCATACGTAAGTTGCACGTACTGTGTTATCACTAAACTGTTGACTTGGGAATTTAACCCTTGGTTCACTCCATCTGATAAGAACTGTGTTTCTGAACTGTTGCTGTTTAACCCTTCGTGCATTACCTCTGGTGAGAGCTGTTGGAACTGTTACTGGAACCTTACTGACATATGAACTTGTTGTTGGACTTCACTGAATTAAGCCACAACTGAGATTAACTTGTTCCTGGACCTCCCTGTGTTTTCTGCATACCTGGATCTGACTCTTCACACACCAGCAGTGTGTAAATCCAGCCACGTTAC
Source organism: Oophaga sylvatica (assembly GCA_033576555.1). Classification (NCBI taxonomy): domain Eukaryota; kingdom Metazoa; phylum Chordata; class Amphibia; order Anura; family Dendrobatidae; genus Oophaga; species Oophaga sylvatica. Next base: position 556,361,595 of record JARQOD010000002.1, on the reverse strand, counting down.
CTGTGCATCAGACTTACCTTGTGGTCACATTTGTGTGAGGACTCCGTCGTAAGAACTTTACCACCCTCGCTATAGAGGTTCAAGGACTTATATATCCGGATTCATATAACTGGACTTGTGTATATATATATGGACTCATTGCATGTCACTACGGGTTGTTTGAATATTGTTTTTGGGTGTTTTGCTGTTTCACAAATACATTATTTGCATTCAAAGAAACCCGTCTCTGATTGTTCATTGCCCCACGCTATCAGAATCCTCGAGTTCCTACAATAGTATTACAGGATATTTCAGCCTAAAAAAAGAGGATTCTGCTGGGGCAATGACGGAGACACGGGCAGACAAATTGTTCACCATAGTTAACTCCTTGCAGCAGGAGGTGGCGGCTGCACACAATCAGATTAGAGACTTGGAGTCTCGGGTTAACCACAATGCACAGGGGTTTGGTCAGGCTCTCCAAGATCTACGTTCTAGGTTAGGAGTCCTGGAGGCCTTACCTACTGAGCCTACCTCATCCACCAGTATGCCCAAATTGCCTCCATTCCGTTTTAATGGTGACCGAAGTCAATTCCGTGGGTTTGTTAATCAATGTATATTATTTTTTGATGTACATGCCTCCTACTACCGGTCTGATAGATCTAAGGTTCTATGTATTATTATGTTGTTGACATCACGTGCACTGGCTTGGGCAAATCCTATGGTTGAAAGTCATGATACCCGTCTAAATAATTTGGACAATTTTCTGGCAGCCATGGCGCAAATGTTCGACGATCCCAACCGCAGTGCTACCGCTGAATCTGCCTTGCTTTCCTTACGCCAGGGGAAACGGTCAGTCATAGAATATGTTACTGAATTTAAAAGGTTAGTGGTGGACACCCAGTGGGAAAACAATGCTTTATTACCAATCTTTAGAAAAGGTTTGTCAAATGCAATCAAGGATGAGCTAGCTCGTTCAGAGTCTCCACAGGAGTTTGAATTGTTTATACAGCACTGTGTACGTATTGATATCCGTTTAACTGAACGCAGACAAGAAAAATGGGCCGCTGTAAATCGCATTACTAATTACTCTCTTCCGTCCAGGGAAACCACAGGCAAAAACCCGCGAGAGGCTGAGGAGGTGCCTATGCAGGTGGACTCACTGCAGAGACGTGAGAATAATGAACGCCGCGAACACCGTCTCCGTGAGCGCTTATGTTTCTATTGTGGTCAATCGGACCATTTCCTCATCAATTGTCCTAAATGTCCTAGGCGACCCAACAAGGTGTTGGCGGTAGTAGGGGATTATGATAACACAGACGCTGAGTCTGAAGTTTCGGAAACCAGTCTACATCTAGATGCGGTTTTTCCCCCAATACTGATGCCGACTTCCCCTAAAGATCAAGGGAGAAATATTCACATTGTTCTCTTCCTATACAGATTCAGTGGGAGGAACAGTGGATATCAAGTTCTGCCATGATAGACTCTGGAGCAGGTGGGAATTTCATGGATTCTTCTTTTGCAGAGGAACATGGTATAAAGACACAACTAAGAGCTTCACCAATCACTATGGAAACGGTGGATGGTTCCCCATTAGTTTCTGGACCAGTAGATCGGGAGACAGTGCCTCTGGAGTGTAAGATGGAACCAGACCATCAAGAAACACTTTCATTCATGTTAATATCTTCTCCTCATTTTCCTGTAATTTTAGGAATTCCCTGGTTACGGTCACAAAATCCAATCATCAATTGGGAAACCAAGGAGATAACCTTTCTCCCGAAGTGCAGTTCTACCATCAGTCCAATGTGGCGGCTCCAGTTACCCAGAACTTGGAAGAGGTGATACAGGTACCTACTCTCCCTCTGATTTATCAGGAATTCTCAGACATTTGTGATAAAAGGAAGGCAGATCAACTTCCCCCACATAGACCGTATGACTGCCCCATAGAATTGCTTCCTGGAGCAGCGATTCCTTTCGGCCATGTTTACCCGTTGGCGGCTCCGGAATTAAAATCTTTACGAGAGTATATAGATGAGAATTTAGCCAAGGGGTTTATCCGACCATCTTCTTCACCAGCGGGAGCTCCAATATTCTTTGTAAAGAAGAAGGATGGTACTCTAAGACCCTGCATTGACTACCGGGAGTTAAATAAGGTAACCATTCGTAACAGGTACCCGTTGCCCCTAATTCCAGAATTGTTGGAAAGAGTTCGCCAGGCCAAAGTATTTACCAAATTAGATCTTCGTGGGGCATATAATTTACTCCGTATACGGCCCGGAGACAAACGGAAGACAGCTTTTAGATGCCGGTATGGACATTTTGAATATTTGGTGATGCCATTCGGACTCTGTAACGCTCCTGCTGCTTTTCAACATTTAGCCAACGACATTTTCAGGGATTTATTGGACCAATATGTGGTAATTTACCTTGATGACATCTTAATCTTTTCTGACTCCTTACAGGAACATCAGGAACATGTCAAGACCGTACTTAGACGTTTGAGAGATAATCATTTGTACATCAAACTCGAAAAGTGTGAGTTCCATTGTTCTGAAATTCAATTTTTGGGCTATGTTATCTCGCCTCAGGGATTGAATATGGAGTCCAGCAAGATCCAGGCAATCTTGGACTGGCCGGTACCAGGAAACATTAAGGAGGTACAACGATTCATTGGCTTTGCTAACTTTTATAGACGGTTTATCCGAAATTTTTCAGAAATTGTCCGTCCCATCACTCTCCTCACCAAGAAGGGGAAGAAGTTTGAATGGTCTTCGCAAGCTCAGGAAGCCTTTGATCGCCTGAAGGGTTGTTTTACCACGGCTCCAATATTGATGCATCCGGATCCTGCACAGCCTTTTATCGTGGAGGTGGACGCGTCTGACTGTGCATTGGGAGCTATCCTCTCACAACGTACCGGAGACAAAGGTTTGCTGCACCCGTGTGCCTTCTTCTCTCGTAGGTTATCTTCTGCAGAACTGAACTATGATGTGGCAGATAAGGAACTTTTGGCAATTATTTCTGCCTTTAAGGAATGGAGACACCATTTGCAGGGGGCAACTCAGCAGGTAGTAGTACTCACGGATCATCGCAATTTGGAATTCCTTAAGTCTGCCAGGTGTCTTTCTCCTCGACAAGCTAGGTGGAGTTTGTTCTTGAACCAGTTTAATTTTATTATTTCGTACCGCCCAGGTTCACGTAATGGGAAAGCTGACGCATTATCCCGAATCCATACCGTGGATTCCGTGCCTGGGACCCCGTCGAAGACCATCTTGTCGGAGGCCAATTTCGTTGGAGTGCTCCGGAACCGGGACTTGTGGCAGGAGATCAAGCTGGCCTATGACGGTGACGTATTTCTTGCAGCTCCACCTGACAATGTGAATCTTGTCCTTCGGAATGGTGTGTGGCTTAGAGATCGATGTATTTATGTCCCAGAGGCTGTAAGACTTCGAGTTCTCAAATTGGTCCACGACTCTAAATTGGCTGGTCATAGGGGGGTACAGAAGACGCAGGAATTGTTAACTCGTTTTTTTTGGTGGCCTACCTGCTTGAAGGATGTGAATGACTATGTCCGCTCTTGTGAAGTTTGTGCCCGGTACAAGGTTCCTCGCGTTTCACCTACTGGTCTTCTTAAACCGCTACCTGTACCGTCTCGCCCTTGGGGGTCTATTTCCATGGACTTTATTGTGGAGTTACCCACCTCTGGTGGTAAAAATACTATTTTGGTGGTAGTAGATCGTTTAACGAAAGCTGCTCATTTCATTCCGTGTGCTGGTCTTCCCTCAGCTACAGAGACAGTAGATCTAGTTATCCAGAACATTTTCCGGCTGCATGGGGTACCAGATGACATCATTTCTGACCGGGGAATACAATTTACCTCTAGATTTTGTTCTGCGCTCCACATTAATGTTTGCTTGTCTTCTGCATACCATCCTCAGACCAACGGGCAGACCGAACGGACAAATCAAACCTTGGAGCAATATCTACGCTGTTACGTCAGTCATTTGCAGGACGATTGGCTGAAGCTACTTCCTCTAGCGGAATTTTCGTACAACAACTCCCAAAGCAGTTCCACGAAGGTAACGCCTTTTTTTGCCAACCTGGGTTATCATCCAAGTATTTTGCCTAGGTCTCCGGTTACGATTTCGGTACCAGCGGTTGAAGACAGAGTGACGGCGTTGCAACGTAATCTTGAAGTTTTGAAGGACTCCCTGACCACAGCACAGGAGCGTTACAAAAAGTCGGCCGATAGATTCCGGAAACCAGCACCTATGTATAAGGTAGGAGACTCAGTTTGGTTGTCCACCAAGAATCTAAAATTGGGTGTTCCTTCGCAGAAACTGGGACAGAAATTCATCGGTCCATTCAAGATCACTGGGATTGTGAGCTCTGTTGCCTGTCGGTTGAAGCTACCACGGACTTTAAAGGTACACCCAGTATTTCATGTTTCCTTATTAAAACCAGTCTCTCCTAACACGTTTCAGGGACGTATCGTACCTCCCCCTCCACCAGTGTTGGTTGATGGCGAAGAACAATTCGTGGTACAGGATATTGTTAATTCGAGACTTCATAGAAACCGGCTTCAGTATCTAGTTAGATGGCAAGGTTACTCTCCTGAAAATGATTCTTGGGAACCAGTAAGTAACATCAATGCGCCTCTGAAGATTGCTCAGTTTCATCGGAGATACCCGGACAGGCCTGGTCCAGGACCGTCCGGAGGCCGTCTTTAGGGGGGGAGTAATGTCAGTATTCCGGGTTTTCTAGGTAACTTTGTCAATGATTTTGCCCTTTGTTAAAATGGAGTTTGCTGTTTTCTGTGCCCTACTTCCTGTTCGTTTGTTTAAAACCCGGCTCAGGTGCTGGCTTCACTGCTGGAATATTCTGCTTCTGTTTCCCTGCAACCCAGCTGCTTTGTTCCTCACAGATCTTTTGTGTATTTACCAGGAAAGTGCATAACCTTATCTTCAGGTGTTTCTCAGCCACAGCAGTTTCTACCCATGGCTCTGGACATTCTCTGCATACGTAAGTTGCACGTACTGTGTTATCACTAAACTGTTGACTTGGGAATTTAACCCTTGGTTCACTCCATCTGATAAGAACTGTGTTTCTGAACTGTTGCTGTTTAACCCTTCGTGCATTACCTCTGGTGAGAGCTGTTGGAACTGTTACTGGAACCTTACTGACATATGAACTTGTTGTTGGACTTCACTGAATTAAGCCACAACTGAGATTAACTTGTTCCTGGACCTCCCTGTGTTTTCTGCATACCTGGATCTGACTCTTCACACACCAGCAGTGTGTAAATCCAGCCACGTTACCTGTGCATCAGACTTACCTTGTGGTCACATTTGTGTGAGGACTCCGTCGTAAGAACTTTACCACCCTCGCTATAGAGGTTCAAGGACTTATATATCCGGATTCATATAACTGGACTTGTGTATATATATATGGACTCATTGCATGTCACTACGGGTTGTTTGAATATTGTTTTTGGGTGTTTTGCTGTTTCACAAATACATTATTTGCATTCAAAGAAACCCGTCTCTGATTGTTCATTGCCCCACGCTATCAGAATCCTCGAGTTCCTACAATAGTATTACACTTGGCTTCTGTGAGAATAGAAAGAGTCTGCCGTCCCCTCACAGTTCTTAAACCTGCTAGGTCCCTCCCCTCGGTGTCAGAGGGTGGGCTGATAATCTCCACCCTTAGCTCCCTGCAGAATTTATTCCCAATATCTAACAAAGGGGTTAACTTTCTCCAGGACGATCGGATCAGGACACGAGAGGTACCAGCGGATGCAATATGTTTTGCCTGTCACGTGGAGATCAAACCTGGCCCGATTGGGTCTCTGTGGAGGGCCAATCTCTATATCTCAGGCCCCCGAGCCATCACCGACTCTGAGTCTGTACCTACAAAGATGTGCTCATAATTCATAATCCTAGAACGGAGCCATAGTGTCTGGGAAATACAATGGGTGTGTTTTCTGTGTCTAGCTGGCAGGTATAATCTAATTGAAGCCCCCAGCTTTAAAGTACTGTTTTGGCCTGGCCTACTTAGCATATTAAAAGGCCTGGCTATTCACAGTGGAGACTAAACCCTATTGTCTTCAATATGCCTAAGGCCATGGGGGGGGGTAGGAGCAGTTAGCTGCTGTGAATCTGTGAATTCAGACAAAATAGCACCTGGGAACAGACAAAATGGTGGCTGGAACAGGCCATATACAAGATGGTGGCTGTTCCATCCTCACACCTAGGAAGGGGTGATGGATGTGTATTGCCCAGAGCAGGGTACTCAGGCCATCGGGCAGCATTGAATTCTGGGGTCACAGGGATGGCGGCCGTGCCCGGTGACGTGATCTGGGTAGCCATGGGGTCTGCAGAAATACTCTTGAAATGCATTTGCGGCTGTTCTTGCTGTTTGGTCTTTCACTGGAACGACCACTAGGAAACGGGAATAGTGATCCACTATGGTTAGGGCATAGGTATACCCTGATCAGCTTGGGGATAGTTGCACGTGGTCTAAGGCCACTAGTTCCAGAGGTTGTTTAGTGATGATGGGCTGCAAGGGAGCCCTTTAACTTGGGAAATTCTTTCTCCTAAGATTACATGGGCAGCATTTGCTACACCACTGTTCAATGGACCGTCTCATAACTGTCCAGAAGAAATGGTTGCGGATGACAACTTCTAGTTTTTACATCCAAAGTGTCCCGCTTGATTGTGGTAAGCTTCTAAGACCATGGGCACCATGGGCACATCTTGGGTTAATAGCTCTTCGGACCAACTTGCTTTCAAAAGTGAACAGCCTCTTTCTCTCTTTCCACAACTGTTGGACATCTGCAGGCGCATCAGGAGCTGGAGAGGAATTTGCTTCACCAAGGAGTTATTTGACAATACATATTGCCGGTTACTGCTCTGCATCTCTCCCCTACCATGGTGGAGTAGTGGATTAAGGGAGACTTCTTGAACGGCAAATCTTCTCCCTGTCATGCGGTTAGAGTCTTGGGAGGCACCTTGGCGGTGGAATGCCAGCATCTCTATCTCTTCCAGGTCCCCCAGATCTTCTTCTGGATCAGGAGAATTTGGCATATGGGACAAGGCATTGGGATTAGCATTTTTAGTGCCAGCTCGGTATTTAATGACAAACTCATAGTTGGATAACCGAGCCATCCCTCTTTGTTCCAAGACGCCGAGCCTGGCTGCCTCTAGATGGGTCAGCGGATTGTTGTCCATACAGATAGTAAATTTAGACAAGGCCAACTAGTGCTTGAACCTCTTGGTCACTGCCCAAACAATAGCCAAGAATTCTAACTTGAAGGAGCTATAGTTGGTAGAGTTCCTCTCAGTAGGACAAAGCTTCCAACTCGCATAAGCAATGACTTTCTCCTTACCCTGCCGCTCTTGAAACAGGACAACTCCTAACTCAAGATAAAGTGACATGCTGTGTTCTGGAAAGACGTGCCACATGTCCGTCTCTGCGGGTGATCTGCACGCGTCGCTGCACGTATAGTGGGAATGGGATTTCTTGAAATCCCATCCACTATGCTGTAACATCTGGCCATTGTGGGTTGGATGTTGCGGATGTACGCAGTATTCAACCCGCAGCATTTACTGACCATGGGAACATACCCATATAGTTTTAGTTGAGCTTTTAGAGTAGCTTCTGCTTGTATGTGGTCCCACAGTAAGAGGTCAATGAGGTCCATCTCCTGTGGTAGATTTAACTGTTTTCACTCAGCTAATTTTAGGTTAAGCTGCTGAAGTTATGGAGATGTGTGTGAAAGAGGTGCTCACTCTCACTCGTGAGATATTGTGTTTGGGTTTTCATTAAATGAAGCTGTAAGAAAATGGTGAAGGGATTGTTTAAACATTATGTCATGACATCCCTATTCTAAAGACATAGTTAAAGAGAAAAAAAGAGTTTATAATAAAGCTAAGGATAAAAGAACAAGGTCTGTACCCAGATCTTTCAGTAATTGGTTGCAATCTTTCTGTACTTTTGAGGCTGTAATATGTGAGAAACAAATACATTTGTGCATGGATTTGTTTCATCATGTAAATAGCAAATACCATTGTACAGGGTTAAGAAACATTACTGGCCTCACAATGTTCAACTATTAAGCCAATTTTCGTCAAGTAATGGCCGTTCATCTGAGAATGAAATAGCTTCTAAAGATATTAGACTTTATAGTCTAATGTGGATCACAGAGATCTGGATGCACTAAAAATGTTTTGTGTGGTGCAAGGCAATTTGTGTTTGTTTTTCTTGCAATTAAAATTAGTGTTAATGGTTAGGCAGGGGCTCTGATATTCCCCACCCAAATCAAATATTGGTCCCACATGTGCTTCTTGACTCCATTCATTGATTATGGGACTGCCGGAGATAGTTCATCATTTGGTTTTCTCCAACAGTTCTACTCAAAATGAATGGATCAGTGGCACGCTTGGATGGCTAGCGCTCCATTACTATGGGGTATTTCCTGTGAATAGGTAATAATTTGTAATCGTGGGATTAAACCTTTAATAGGTTACGTATCTTGGAAAAAACTGTTGTCATTATCTGTCAGAATATGGCTTGTCTCTTCCCATCTTTCAGTGTGTATTTACTGCATCCAGAACATTCTGCATAGCTCAATGCTGTCTTGAATTATGATTTTGCATGAGTGAAAATGTCATTTGATTTCCAGAATCACAAAGAGCCTTCTGTTTGTCAGCAGTACTCTGTGTGAATTATCTAAAAGCCCTACATAACATCTGTACTTCTCATGAGCACTCGATTTTTATGCAAAGAAATACCATTCACATCACAACAGTGACATTAATTTTTATTTAATGTTAAATGTTGGATAAGAACCAAGTGACAGACACAAAATGCCATAATAAATTTGCTACTGTGTATTACAGTGTAGTTTAGATCGAAGCATCAATAATATTTTAAAAGTATTTTTGCATTCATGTCTTATTGTTTTTTTGCTGCCTAAGTGCTAAGCTAAATAACTTTCTAAATAACCTTCAATAAACATTTCTTACCATTGTGCTGCTGTTAAGCCTGTGCAACTGTAAGGGGACGACCGCACCTTGTTTACCTTCATGCCGGGGCCGGATCTGTTAAGGCTGCGTCCCCTGTTGCTGAGGAGGAAGCAATAAAAAGAGGGACCTTCTCCTGACCGAGGGGGGCGGGGAGAGATGAAAAAAAGAAAGCGTGCGCAGCACGGGGTTTTGGCGTGAACCTGGGGCAGCGCGCAAGGAGGTGAAGGGCATTCTCCGGTCCCCCCACCACCGAGTATTGGCACTGCGGCAGCCCCGTCGCCTGCAGAGGGACCAAGGCAGAGAGAGAGGAGCCGGCTGTGCCGCAGCAGAGTGAAGGGCCAGGTGTGCTTAGCAGCAGCTTTGAGAGAGTAGTGCTCTGTCAAGGGAGCACCAGCAGCATGCAGGCCAGCATCCGTCATTCTCCCGCTGCCGACAGCGGAGACCAAAGAGAGAGAGATGTGGAGTGTGAGCCCGGTGACTACAGAGAGCAAGGCGCCGTTCGGTCCATGTCTGTGAGTACAGCACACGTGCCACATAAGGGTGACCAGAGAAAGGGACAGATACTTGTATCCTGACTCTGCCAGTGAATATTTGCCCAGACACTTGCGCCCTGACTTTGCCAGTATATATTTGCCGAGCCACGTTGGGTTTGTACAGGACTGCCATTTGCACCCCAACTCACCAGGGTATAACTGCCAACCCACGCCGGGCTCAGATAGTACCATGGCCCACGCTCCTCTGGCCACATCAGTATATGGACTAGGGGCCCAGTGGAAGGTACCGGAAACTGACCACTGCCGCCAGAAGACAGACCACCATTATCACCAGGACCTTTTTGGACAAGCACTGCGCCAGCTGTTGTCGGCGCTACTGATTTTCAAGGAGCATCTACAGTTGGAGAAACTTCTGACACGATAAGTGTACAACCGAACTGCCATTACCTTATTCATTATCTCTGCATATTATTTACATCTGAACTGTTTATTCCCTGTTTGATCCTTTTCCTCCCTGCGTGGAGTATCCCACTGTTTAGTAAAATTGTTTAACCCTCCTATAAATGGCTGACTGTCCATTGCTTCTGCCGCAGATCTGATAGAAGACTACTTCTTAGTGCTGATATTATTAGGTCTCTGCATCCTTCCTCTTTGTGGTAGAGAATAGAGATGGCAACACACTCTTTGTGACCTATAGTTTGTAGAAAGCTGCAATGTAGAAAGAAGTGAGAAGTCATGGACGAATTTACCAAGGAAGAAGATCCTACGTGTGGTGCCCATATTTTGGTGTACATATTTTGGTGCCAATAAAAATTGATTATTAGAAACTGAAACATTCTATTCAACTTTGGATGTCTGTTGACACAGCACTGTTAGTAGATTTGGACAGGACTGGATCAAAAGGAGAGATCTACTCATTGCCTGGACTTCTAACAACCCCCTTACTGTCAAGTCGATTCTATTCAATATTTATGTGTGTCTCTATTAAATTTGATATCACTACAAGTAGACAATAGGATGGTGGACCCAGACACCTACACTGAGGTGGAACATTCTTTAAAAAATTGTAAAAGGGTCCCTACATTTATACTACAAAAGTTTTCTAGGGGCCCAGCATATATTAGTAATTATACATCTTCACAAAATAATAAAACTACAGATGACAATTTGATCAACTAGCCACAATTGCAGCAAAATAGTTAGCCTTAATCCACCAGAGGCCAAAAAAAAGAATTAGGCATACAAATATAAAGTCTATTTGTACATAGTGACTTTAAAATACAGACTGAGATAAACATGGGCAATATATAGCTAAACCCAGTTACATTGGCAATCTCTAAATTTAGAGGTACAGGAACCTTTGGTACCAGGTAATGTCCCATGGATGAAAATATTACAGTCATGGCCAAAAGTTTTGCCACTGACACAAATTTTGGTTTTCACAAAATTTGCTGCCTCAGGCTATGTGCACACGTTCAGGATTTTTTGCATTTTTTTTTTAGCATTTTTGTAGCGTTTTTTCGCTGCAAAAACGCTGAAAAACGCATGCATTAAGCATGCTGTTATTAGAATGCATTCCGCAATTTTTGTGCACATGCTGCGTTTTTTTCCGCGAAAAAAACGCATCACGGAAAAACCGCAGCATGTTCATTCTTTTTCTGGAATTGCAGCGATTCCGCCGCCATAGGAATGCATTGAACGGCTTACTTTTCGTATGTGGCTATGCCCACCATGTGCAAAGTGAGCGATTCATGTGCGGATGGTACCCAGGGTCTGGAGGAGAAGAGACTCTCCTCCAGGCCCTGGGTACCATATCAATGTTAAAACAATAATTAAAATAAAAAATCACCTTCCGGCGGCCCCTGCAGCCTTCCCGCTCCTCAGCGACGCTCCCGGCAACTCCTGTTCCCAGTGATGCCTTGTGACAATGACCCCAGATGACGTAGCGGTCTCGCGTGATGCTACATCATCTGGGGCCATTGTCGCAAGGCATCACTGGGAACGGGAGTTGCCGGGAGCATTGGGAGGACCAGGAAGGCTGCGGGGCCGCCGGAAGGTGAGAATATCATGATTTTTTATGTTTTTTATTATTTTTAACATATCTTTTTACTACTGATGCAGCATCAATAGTAAAAAGTTGGTCACACGAGTCAAACACTATGTTTGACTCGTGTGACCAACCTGTCAATTAGTTTTCCAAGCGATGCTACAGATCGCTTGGAAAACGCTAGCATTCTACAAGCTAATTTTGCAGAACGTTAGTTTTTAGCGGGAATACACATACCAATAAAATGCGTATTTCCTGCAGCAGGGAGGTGCGGGATTGCCGCGGAAATTTCCGCGGCAATTCCCGAACGTGTGCACATAGCCTTAGTGTATTTAGTCAGATGTTTCTATGGTACTGAAGTACAATTATAAGCATTTCATACATTTTTAAACTTTTTGACAAATACATCACGTTTATGAACAGATTCAATATGTATGCTAACCCTTATTTTTCAAGACTTCTGGGTTGTTGGATAGCAGTTTTTGGGCCAAATCTTCAGTGAATGCAACCATGGGCGCACCCACCGTGCGGTAGGGGAGGCTGCTGCCCACCCCTAGAAGCAGGGGCGCACAAAGAAAGAGAGAGAGAGGCCTGCGCGCCCTGATGACGTCACGCCGCCTGTGCCAGGAGAAGATGGAGTCCAGCGCGCACTTCTTCAGAGCTGCGGGGGAGATAGGTAAGTACTGGCATTTTTTTTAACGCCCGGCCTATTGGGGACTATGCTGCTTATGGGGGATTATGCTGCCTATTGGGGACTACTATGCTGCCTATGGGGGATTATGCTGCCTATTGGTGCATTTACCTGCCTATTGGGGGACTTTGCTGCCTATGGGGGGATTATGCTGCCTATTGGGGGACTATGCTACCTATGGGGGATTATGCTGCCTATTGGGGACTATGCTGCTTATGGGGGATTATGCTGCCTATGGGGACTATGCTGCCTATGGGGGATTATGCTGCTTATTGGGGAACACTATGCTGCCTATGGGGGACTATGCTGCCTATGGGGACTATGCTGCCTATGGGGGATTATGCTGCCTATGGGGGACTATGCTGCCTATTGGGGATTATGCTGCCTATGGGGATTATGCTGCCTATGGGGGATTATGCTGCCTATTGGGGATTACTGTGCTGCCTATGGGGATTATGCTGCCTATGGGGGACTACTATGCTGCCTACTGGGGACTACTATGCTGCCTATTGGGGACTATGCTGCCTATTGGGACATTTACCTGCCTATTAAGGACATATGCTGCGTATTGGGGACCTATGCTGCCTATTGGGACCTATGCTGCCTATTGGGACATTTACCTCCTAT
>JARQOD010000002.1:556266954-556348637 GCA_033576555.1 Oophaga sylvatica | reverse complement strand
TGCTCATTTCTATATCAGCCAGTCCTGCTACATCTGCCAATGCTCATCGCTACATGAACAGTTAATAATTTAAGAAAGAATAGAGGTTCAGAGAGATACATAAAGTGCATGTATACTAATGCCAGAAGCCTCACCAACAAAATGGAGGAATTAGAATTAATTTTGTTGGAACATAATTATGACATGGTGGGGATATCTGAGACTTGGCTGGATGAGAGCCACGACTGGGCGGTTAATTTACAGGGCTATAGTCTGTTTAGAAATGACCGTAAAAATAAGCGAGGTGGGGGTGTGTGTTTATATGTAAAATCATCCTTAAAACCCATCCAGCGTGATATCTGTGAATCTAATGAAGATGTAGAGTCTCTGTGGGTGGAGATTAGGGGAGGCGGGAAAAATAATAAATTATTGATAGGGTTTGTTATAAGTCTCCTAAAATAATGGAAGCAACAGAGAATATCCTCGTAAAGCAAATAGATGAAGCAGCAACTCAAGGAGAAGTCATTATTATGGGAGACTTCAACTACCCTGAAATACATTGGGGAACAGAAACATGTAGTTCCAGCAAAGGTAATAAGTTTTTGGCAACTATGAGAGACAATTACCTTTCACAACTAGTTCAGGACCCAAAAAGAGGGGGGGCACTGCTAGACCTAATATTATCCAACAGGCCAGACCGCATGTCAAATATAAGGGTTGGGGGTCACTTGGGTAATAGTGATCACAAAATAATAAGCTTTGATGTATCCTTTAATAAGATGTGTAGTCGAGGGGTTACAAGGACACTAAACTTCAGGAAGGCAAATTTCCAACGGATGAGAGATGATCTTGGTGCAATAAACTGGGACGATATCCTGAGACATAAAAATACACAAAGAAAATGGGAGACGTTTATTAGTATCCTGAATAGGACCTGTGCACAGTATATACCTATGGGAATAAACATGCTAGAATTAGGAGGAAACCACTATGGCTAAATAGAGCTGTAAGGGGCGCAATAAGGGACAAAAAGAAAGCGTTTAGGGAATTAAAGCAAATAGGTAGTGATGAGGCATTAAATAAATACAGAAGACTGAATAAATTCTGTAAAAAGCAAATCAAGACAGCAAAGATTGAGGCAGAGAGACTCATTGCCAGAGAAAGTAAAAATAATCCCAAAATATTCTTTAACTACATAAATAGCAAGAAACTAAAAAATGATAGTGTTGGTCCCCTTAAAAATAGTCTGGGTGAAATGGTGGATGAGGATGAGGAAAAAGCGCCAATATGCTAAATGACTTTTTTCAACTGTATTTACACAAGAAAATCCCATGACAGATAACATGATCAGAGATAAAAAAATTTCTCCATTAAATGTCACTTGCTTAACCCAGCAGGAAGTACGGCGGCGTCTAAAAATCACTAAAGTTGACAAATCCCCGGGCCCGGATGGGATACACCCCCGAGTACTGCAGGAATTAAGTACAGTCATAGATAGACCATTATTTTTAATCTTTAAAGATTCCATAATATTGGGGTCTGTACCACAGGACTGACGTATAGCAAATGTGGTGCCAATATTCAAAAAGGGGGCAAAAACTGAACCTGGAAATTATAGGCCAGTGAGCTTAACATCTACTGTGGGTAAAATCCTGGAGGGTTTTTTAAGGGATACTATATTGGAGTATCTGAGGCTGAATAACCTCATGACACAGTATCAGCATGGGTTTACGAGGGACCGTTCTTGTCAGACTAATCTGATAAGCTTTTATGAAGGGGTAAGTTCAGGACTGGACCAAGGGAATGCAGTGGACGTGGTGTTCATGGACTTCTCAAAAGCTTTTGATACAGTGCCACATAAAAGGTTGATACATAAAATGAGAACAATGGGGATAGGGGAAAATATGTGTAAGTGGGTTAAGAACTGGCTCATGGATAGAAAACAAAGGGTGGTTATTAATGGAGCACACTCGGACTGGGTCACGGTTAGCAGTGGGGTACCACAGGGGTCAGTATTGGGGCCGCTTCTCTTTAACATATTTATTAATGACCTTGTAGGGGGCATACAGAGTAGTATTTCAATATTTGCAGATGACACTAAACTCTGCAGGGTAATAAATACAGAGGAGGATAATTTTATATTACAGGAGGATTTATGTAAACTAGAAGCTTGGCTGATAAATGGCAAATGAGCTTTAATGGGGATAAATGTAAGGTCATGCACTTGGGTAGAACAAATAAGATGTATAATTATGTGCTTAATTGTAAAACACTGGGCAAAACTGTCACTGAAAAAGACCTGGGTGTATGGGTGGACGACAAACTCACATTTAGTGGCCAATGTCAGGCAGCTGCTGCCATTTCTAATGCCACCTTTCTAATGATCTTTTTACTCTTAGACATGTGACGGGGACAAGGGGGCATCCTCTACGTCTGGAGGAAAAGGTTTAGCCATAATCACAGACGCAGATTCTTTACTGTAAGAGCAGTGAGACTATGGAACTCTCTGCCATCTAATGTTGTAATGAGTGATTCCTTACTAAAATTTAAGAAGGGACTGGATGCCTTTCTTGAAAAGTATAATATTACAGGCTATATTCACTAGTTTCCTAGATACTGCGTTGATCCAGGGAGCTAGTCTGATTGCCGTATGTGGAGTCAGGAAGGAATTTTTTTCCCCAATGTGAAGCTTACTGTTTGCCACTTGGGTTTTTTTTGCCTTCCTCTGGATCAACATGTTAGGGCAGGTTAGGATAGGATATGGGTTGAACTAGATGGACTTAAAGTCTTCCTTCAACCTTAATAAATATGTTACATCAGCTAGTCCCTCTGCACCTGCCAGTGCTCATCTCTCTGTCAGCCGTCCAGCTGCACCTGCCAGAGCTCATCTCTCCATCAGCTGATCCCTGTTGTGAACACCTTTGATCTGGCTTCTGAGTTTGGGTTCCCTCTGGTGGTTGCTGCTGGTAATGAAGCTGGTCTGGCTGACAGAAGTCAGTCACCTGATGATGATGATTGGAGATCAGGTGGTACTGACTGGAGGGATTAAAAGTGAGCACCTTCCCTTAGCTGTTGCAGGTTATTTGGTTTTTCTTCCTGAGCCTTTTGGAAGTCAGCTTGCTCTTGCTTTCTCCTTCAGCTTTCAGATAAGTTGTTTGTTCTCTGCCTTGCTGGTGTTAGTTCAGCCAGGCTCCCTGTTGGGACCTGTGCTGAACTTTATATTCCTTGCCACAGCTTATGTCAGTCTAATCCCTTGTTATTTCTGTATCTGTTGTTTGCGTCCAGTTCACACCAGAGTTCTGATTTAGCGGGGGTGAGGTCGTGTGGCCTCAGGATTTTTGCTTATCAGACGTGTTGCAATTTTTCTTAGGGTTTTTTGAGGGATTGCAGACAGTATCGTTTCCTGTCCTGCTCTATCTAGACAGTTTGGGCCCCAGCGTTTGCTTGCTCTATTTTCTGCCTATGTTTGTACTTCATCTGTCTCACCGGCAATATATGTTTGGGGGCTATCTATTCCTTTGGGGCTCTACTCCGGGGCAGTTTAGCTTTCCCCTTTCTCTCTTTAGGCTTAGTTAACTCTTTGGCTGTGTCGAGGCGTCTAGGGCACCGTAGGTACGTCCCACGGCTAATTCTAGTTGTGTTGTCAGTTTAGGGGTCTGCAATCCGCTAAGTTACCAACCTAAAAAAGAGAGGAACAAACAGTCCAAAAATCCCAATCAAATGAACTTTATTAAACAAATAATTAGTGAACAAGACAGGTACATGATGCATAGGAGAGCTGAAAAACACAGTGGTGTCAGCACTAAAACGCCATAAGGGGACAAGGGTCCATCCACCTACCCACAAATAATGCTATAATCATGCTGTCATATCTGATGAAAAAACTTTTAACATGCATCGTAAGCTAACATAGCAATATAGTAATATCCCAGACATGACACATAGTAACATACCTATTTGGGTAAGGTAGAAATGAACCTCTGACCCACCCCAACGCGCGTTTCGGAGTCACACTCCTTCCTCAGGGGCCCTTGTCCCCTTATGGCGTTTTAGTGCTGACACCACTGTGTTTTTCAGCTTGTTCTTGTTCACTAATTATTTGTTTAATAAAGTTCATTTGATTGGGATTTTTGGACTGTTTGTTCCTCTCTTTTTTGCTTAGCTGTTGCAGTCTTCCCGCTATTGTTCCCACATCCATATGTATATAGAGATATATATGATAGCATTTTCCTATATGCCATAGAGAGAAAGATATATACATATATGTGATGGTTGGTGTTATTGCAATTTTTTATAAGTTACCAACCTCTCTGGGTGTGTGGTTGCCTAGCCTATATCTCTATTATCCTCCTCGGTTACCGTATCATAACAGATCTCACTGCATCTGGCAGTGCTCATCTCTACATCAGCCAGTCCAATTGCATGTGCCAGTGCTCATCTCTCCGTCAGCTGGTCCCTCTGCACCTGCCAACTATCATCTCTATGTCAGCTGGTCCAGTTGCACCTGCCAGAGCTCATCTCTCCAGCATCAGATCCCACTACACTTGCCAGTGCTCATCTCTACATCAGCCAGTCCAGTCGCACCTGCCAATGCTCATCTCTATGTCAGCCATTCCCGCCTGCAACCTTGGTTCCCGTGTTCTTACAGCGCCTGCCTGCAACCACTGTACCTTCCTTCGGGTCATCCCAGCTACTTGTCCCTACGGGTAAGCTGCCATCTACCCAAGGTCAGTCCTGGTGTAGCACCTGGTCCACCACCTTGGTCTCTCCTTGGATCATGGCATCGTATGCCGCTGTTTTTCCAAGGTCAGATTAGGTGAAGCTCCTAGTCATGCCCCTCCAGACTTTCCTTGGGCCATGGCACAGTGGTTCCAACACTCATGCACATGCCATGGAATCCGCTGGCTCCCAGACCTCCCCTTTCTCAGACCTGTACCTGGAAGAGATGTGGGCGGACCCCTAGATTTTTGGGTTTGGCAAAACAGTTAAAAGTTTGAGTTCGGGTACCAAAAAGGTACCTGGACCCGAACTCGGACTCCATTCACTTGATTGGGGGTCCAAACATCCATTGTTTGCCACTGTGTTATGTGCATAACAGGCAGCAAACACTGCTTCTGATCAGCGGTAAAATCATTACCGCCGGTCAGAGAGCCGCGGGTACCACACTGTGAAATGACAGCAGGAACCCACAGCTGTGATCTGAGGTAATAAGTTTACCTCCGGTCACCGATGTCGGCTGATGGGACTACTGCTACCATCAGCCTATGCCTGTTGCCGCTAATAACAGTGGGAACAGGCACTGTCTGATGGGAGTATTCATCAGCCGGAGCCTGCTCTCTAAATAAATAATTTTAAAAAATGGCATGGGTTCCCCTGCATTTTTGATAACCAGCCAGGCAAAGCTGACCTTTAGGGGGCTGCAACCCTCAGCTGTCAGTGTTGGTGATCAAGAAGAGAGGGGTCCCCACTCTGTTATTTTTAATTATTTAAATATGTAATTGCTAAAGCAGACAGCTGGGGGCTGATATTCTCAGGCTGGTAAGAGACCATTGATATTTGACCTCCCAGCCTAAAAAAAGCAGCCCTGAGCCGCCCAGAAAAGGCGCATCTATTAGATGCACCAATTCTGGAGCTTTGCCTGGCTCTTTCCACTTGTCCTGTAGTGGTGGCAAGTGGGGTTCTTATTTTTTAGGTGATTGATGTCACCTTTGTGTTTGTCCGGTGACATCAAGCCCATGGATTAGTAACGGATAGGCATCTATAAGACACCTATCCATTACTAATCCTATAGTTATATTGTAAATAAACACAGAGCCAGACTAATGTCCTTTAATTGAAAGTATGACAAAGACTCCTTTAATGATTCTAAATTAAACCATACTCACGACATCACCCATTCCATTGAAGCAATCGTCTCCTGTAATAAAACAAAAATAAAAAACAACCACATCCCTCACCTCTCCAACGTTCTGTCCCACGCCACAATCTATGTCTGAAGATAAACAGTTTTCAATCTGGACGGTGCCAAGATGCGACTGTCCAGGCTGAAAACCACTGATGAATGAGCTGTTGCGAGTGCAGCATTATTGGCTAGCGGTGACTCATCAAAGCATGCTCTCACTACTATTAGCAGCAGCCGGCATAGGCTGATGGTAGCAATAGTCCCATCAGCTGATGCCAGTAACCAGCTGCGGGCTCACGCTGTCATTTCATGCACATGACAGCTCGACAAACATCCAGTGTTCAGGGGCCAATCCCGAACAGTAACACAGACTTCCTGGTGAAGTCCGTGTTTGATGTCCATGCCCAACAGTAGGTGTTCAGTACGGACGCTGAACTTTACTGTTTGGGTTCACCCATCTCTAGTACCTGGAGATCTTCCACCAGAAGGAGCAGCAGGATAAAATGCTCTCTTACCTATGGACAGTAACCACCCGTCTGGATTCATTGACAACTCCGATGGCACCCACACCTACTCAAGCTGCAACTGCCTCAGCCGTGACCCAATAGCCTGCCAGCTGTGTGGCCCCCGGACCCCGTTTGTCTGCACCACTATGCTATGAGGAAGATCCTGCCCTGTGTTGCAGGTTTATTAATCAGTGCACGCTGCACTTTGAACTTCTGGCTCATAAGTTTGTGTCTGACCATGCCAAAGTGGCTTTCATCATGTCCCATCTCTCTGGTAAGGCTCTGGCATGGCTCAATCCCCTATTGGATAGAGGGGATCCCCTCGTATCGCATCTCCAGCCCATCCTAGAGTCCTTCAGGAAGGTTTTCGATGTGCCCGGACTTCTGTCCTCAGAGGCCTCCTCTCTTCTCCAACTGCATCAGGGAAACCTCACAGTGAGCCAATACATTGTACGTTTCCACACAATCTCATCTGAACTGCTATAATGAAGCTCTGGTGGCAACCTTCTGTGGGAGGGCCTTTCTGGGTGAATCAAAGACGAACTGGCTGGTCACGACATACTCTCCTCACTGGATGACCTGGTGTCCCTGACTACACAGATTGACATCAGATTCCTGGAGCACTCCAAGGAGGTGACCTGTGAGAGACGACCCTTATGCCTGGCACCTACTTTCAAAAGACTGGTCATACAGCAAGCCTCAACCTTGGCATCCTTCCCAGAGCCTATGCAAGTGGACCAGGTGATGATGGCCATGCATCGTCAGGAGTTCCGTAACACCGAGGGTAGGTGCTTCTATTGTGGCAGTTCTGAGCACATCATCTGCTCCTGTCCAGAGAGACCGGGAAACTCCAGAACCTAGGGTCAGTTGGAGAGGCCACCCTGGGCAAAATTACCCCTCTTCATCACTGTCTCTGCCAGAAGCGGTATCATCTGTTTTGTTGAATCAGCCTACTAAGACTCTTTTTCTGCAGGTAATTTTATCCAACAAACCCTCATAGAGCGATATAAGATACTGGTCCAATGTCTACAGGATCCGTTGGTGGTATTGATGGATGGAAGACCCGTCTCCGAGGCAATCTTTTCCATTACCGAATCAGTTGAACTTCAGGTATGAATGCTGCACTTGGAAAAGATTCCTTTTTATGTGATGTTTGATTTGTCTCACCCTCTGCTTCTAGGTTTGCCATGGCTGCAGAAACACGAGCCAGTCCTGGACTGGAAGTCTGGAGAAGTACTCCGCTGGGGTCAAGATTGTCACGATTTGCCTTGCTCCCATTAATACTGCCTGACCTCCAAATTCCTTAGCTTATTTGTCTGGTTTGCCTGCATCATATTGGTTGCATGCAGATGTCTTTGACAAGAAAGAGGCTGAGACTTTGCCACCTCATAGACCGTATGACTGTCCAATTCACATTCTGCCTGGGCATCTCCTCCACGAGGCCGAATTTATTTCCTGTCACAGGCTGAGTGTTATGATGTAAGGTTCTTTGTACATGTTTCTTGAAACTCAGTTTTTCCGTCAGCCATTTTGCTTTCTGTCTTGCTGCAGCTATCTTGCCCTCAGTCAATATGGAGGTTCCAGCTTTCATGTTCCCGCCCTGATTCTCTCCCTCTTGCTTCTTAAGCAGCCTCAGCTGAGCAATCAGTGCTTCAGAATCAAGCCTGCAGTGAGCCTGTGACCTGACTCCTGGAAAACCTTGGACTTTGTACTCCAGCTATTTCCTACTGAGGAACTTTGGAACACTTGTGGACTCTGGAAACCTGCTATTTGATAAATCCATGTTTGCATGGAATTACGGTAACAGAGAAGAGATCCTGAACCTGTTGTGGAGAGTTATTGCTGAGCTTAAGTTACTCTGGCCTGCTGTGTCTCCTGCGTCTGTACCTGCAAACTGTGTGACTATTTTTGCCACTTGTATGAAGTAATACAAGTCCTTCTATATCAAACCTGTGTCTCATGTGTTTTCCTCGCACCCAAGCACAAGACGCTATATGAACTGTACACCATACATTACAAGATTCTGAAGCCAAACGTTAGTGTCTGCTGGGTCTGGGAAGGCTGTGTCTGCTGTGACTGTGGATATCAGATGTCCGGTTATACTTTCTGTGATGACAGTGGTTGTGACTTCTCACAACCATTCCAGGTGAGCAATTCCCTTAATTTTACTCTGCAGTGTTACCACAGGTAAACACTAGTGTTGAGCATTCCGATACCGCAAGTATCGGGTATCGGCCGATATTCGCGTTATCGGAATTCCGATACTTAATTCCGATACTTTTTCCATATCGTATACCGGAATCGGAAGTTCCCATAATTCTTTGAGAGGCAATGTGATTTTAGTCAGCCAATGAGGAATCCTACGAAGTGTGGGCACATCCTGTAATGCTGCGGTCATCTTAACTAATGGCATGGCTGTGATTGGCTGCTGAAATGATGTCAGAATGCACTATAAAAGGCGCCGCCGCCATTTTAGCGTCACTGTGCTGTGAACTCAGTAAGGGACAGAACGCTACTCTGCTCACTCTGAGGGACAGTTAGATATTGCGATTTTGTGTACTACTGTGCTTGAGGCAGGCTAGTTTACCAACCGCTGTGTAAAGCTTCATTTTGCCAGTGTTGTTTTAACAGCTCTGTGCAAGGTGTGTGTGTGACAGTGCAGGTGACGCTGCAGTTTGCTCTGCATCCACCGCTGTTTGTAGGCATCTGCACGTGTCACTGACTCTTTTTTTTTTATTTTATTTAGTGGAATTGGTGCAGCTCCATTATATTAGAAAAAAATCAAATCTATTAGTGTGACGTGCTTCCATCCGTATACAATACATTGGTTGCAAACACTATAGAAGTACACAAAGGAGCTTTTCACAGATAGTGAATAGTTGTGTTTCAGTGTTCACTGCAGTCTGTGAGGTTTTGATTTTTTGAGTGCAGATCACGCTCCAGTTAGTTCTTCAACCACTGCTGGTTGTAGTCTGCTGAGCGTGTGTCACTGCCTCATCCTTCACATTTTTCTCTAATTGGTGCTGCTCCATTTTAGTGGAAAAAAATCTAATCTATTAGTGTGACGCGCTTCCATCCGTATACAATACATTGGTTGCAAACACTATAGAAGTACACAAAGGAGCTTTTCACAGATAGTGAATAGTTGTGTTTCAGTGTTCACTGTAGTCTGTGAGCTTTTCATTTTGTGAGTGCAGATTACGCTCCAGTTTGTACTTCAACCACTGCCGGTTGTAGTCTGCTGAGCGTGTGTCACTGCCTCATCCTTCACATTTTTCTCTAATTGGTGCTGCTCCATTTTAGTGGAAAAAAATCTAATCTATTAGTGTGACGCGCTTCCATCCGTATACAATACATTGGTTGCAAACACTATAGAAGTACACAAAGGAGCTTTTCACAGATAGTGAATAGTTGTGTTTCAGTGTTCACTGTAGTCTGTGAGCTTTTCATTTTGTGAGTGCAGATTACGCTCCAGTTTGTACTTCAACCACTGCCGGTTGTAGTCTGCTGAGCGTGTGTCACTGCCTCATCCTTCACATTTTTCTCTAATTGGTGCTGCTCCATTTTAGTGGAAAAAAATCTAATCTATTAGTGTGACGCGCTTCCATCCGTATACAATACATTGGTTGCAAACACTATAGAAGTACACAAAGGAGCTTTTCACAGATAGTGAATAGTTGTGTTTCAGTGTTCACTGTAGTCTGTGAGCTTTTCATTTTGTGAGTGCAGATTACGCTCCAGTTTGTACTTCAACCACTGCCGGTTGTAGTCTGCTGAGCGTGTGTCACTGCCTCATCCTTCACATTTTTCTCTAATTGGTGCTGCTCCATTTTAGTGGAAAAAAATCTAATCTATTAGTGTGACGCGCTTCCATCCGTATACAATACATTGGTTGCAAACACTATAGAAGTACACAAAGGAGCTTTTCACAGATAGTGAATAGTTGTGTTTCAGTGTTCACTGTAGTCTGTGAGCTTTTCATTTTGTGAGTGCAGATTACGCTCCAGTTTGTACTTCAACCACTGCCGGTTGTAGTCTGCTGAGCGTGTGTCACTGCCTCATCCTTCACATTTTTCTCTAATTGGTGCTGCTCCATTTTAGTGGAAAAAAATCTAATCTATTAGTGTGACGCGCTTCCATCCGTATACAATACATTGGTTGCAAACACTATAGAAGTACACAAAGGAGCTTTTCACAGATAGTGAATAGTTGTGTTTCAGTGTTCACTGTAGTCTGTGAGCTTTTCATTTTGTGAGTGCAGATTACGCTCCAGTTTGTACTTCAACCACTGCCGGTTGTAGTCTGCTGAGCGTGTGTCACTGCCTCATCCTTCACATTTTTCTCTAATTGGTGCTGCTCCATTTTAGTGGAAAAAAATCTAATCTATTAGTGTGACGCGCTTCCATCCGTATACAATACATTGGTTGCAAACACTATAGAAGTACACAAAGGAGCTTTTCACAGATAGTGAATAGTTGTGTTTCAGTGTTCACTGTAGTCTGTGAGCTTTTCATTTTGTGAGTGCAGATTACGCTCCAGTTTGTACTTCAACCACTGCCGGTTGTAGTCTGCTGAGCGTGTGTCACTGCCTCATCCTTCACATTTTTCTCTAATTGGTGCTGCTCCATTTTAGTGGAAAAAAATCTAATCTATTAGTGTGACGCGCTTCCATCCGTATACAATACATTGGTTGCAAACACTATAGAAGTACACAAAGGAGCTTTTCACAGATAGTGAATAGTTGTGTTTCAGTGTTCACTGTAGTCTGTGAGCTTTTCATTTTGTGAGTGCAGATTACGCTCCAGTTTGTACTTCAACCACTGCCGGTTGTAGTCTGCTGAGCGTGTGTCACTGCCTCATCCTTCACATTTTTCTCTAATTGGTGCTGCTCCATTTTAGTGGAAAAAAATCTAATCTATTAGTGTGACGCGCTTCCATCCGTATACAATACATTGGTTGCAAACACTATAGAAGTACACAAAGGGGCCTTTCACAGATACTGAACAGTTGTCTGCAGGGTTCACTGTAGTCTGTGAGGAATAACCACACTTAGGCCTTAACTTTTCTGACTTTCTTTATCAATCTACCAAGATGAAGAAGTCAGTGAGTAAGGCACGTGGTCGTGGTCGAGGCCGTGGATTTGCAGCAGGGAGAGGACGTGGGGATTCTGTGGCTGCTGCCGCACCCAGTGACACAGCATCCACCAGTTTTCCCCGTGAGCGTTCCTTTATGCGCACTTTTGTAGGAGCTCAGCGTACCCCCCTGCTGCGTGAAGAACAAATTGAAGCCGTTGTTGGTTGGATGGCAGCCAATGCATCGACTTCAATACCTTCCACCTCCTCTCAGGACCACAGCACTGTTGAACAACCATCAGTCTCTTCACCGCCTGCCAAATTGCCCAGGCAGTCAGAGAGCTCTGTACAGGAGCCAGCTGAGTCTCTGCTTCTGTTCTCAGAATCTGTTGGCTTGGAAACAGGGGCCCAGCCAAGCAGCATTCTGGAATGTGAAGAAGAGGCAGTATGCAGTGATGCGCAACAGCTGTGTCTCTCTGAATCTGAAGAGGCGGGTGAGCCAGTGCCGATGGTCAGCACACCGCAGAACGCATCTGATGATGATGAGACTCAGTTGCCAGTTTCTGTTGAGCATGGTGCTGGCCAGACCACCCAACAACAGCAGGTGATGGAAGAGGGTAGTGGTGGAGATGATGAGGTCCAAGACCCAACATGGCGTGAGGAACAGGAAGGTGGTGGGAGCAGCTCTGAGGAAGAGATTGCACCAACGGTCCAAACAGTAGGGAGAGGTAGGCTGCAGACTCGCTTGCCTGTAGCCTCCAGTTTGGCACCCGTTCGGAGCAGTTCTCTTACAACAGCCAAACCGGGCGCTCCCAGGACTTGCTCTGCGTGGTCCTTTTTTGATACAGTTGCAGATGATATTTGCTATGTAAAATGCAAGCTGTGTAATCAAAAAATTAAAAGAGGTAAAAGTGTCAGTAACCTTAATACAACAAATATGTGGAAACATGTGCGGTCAAAGCACTTTGTTGAGTTACAAAGACACACTGGAGATGTAGGCCAACCTACAGCAGCACCTACATCTTCAGCTCCTGTTGGAGCCTCTTCCTCCAGTTCACACACAGCTGGTAAGGCTTCCTCAAAGGATCGCCATGGAAGAACCTCTGTCACTGTTGTCCAGAGACACAGTGTTATTCCACCCACAGCTGCAAGTTCCCTGTCATCCTCACACACCCAGGCCACAAAACAGCCATCGGTAGCACAGGCATGGGATAAAAGACGGCCATACTCGGCAAACCATCCACGAGCACAGGCTCTGAATGCTGGCATTGCAAAACTCCTGTCCCTTGAAATGCTGTCATTCAGGCTGGTGGAGACTGACAGTTTCCGTGAATTAATGGCATTGGCAGTCCCACAATACAATGTGCCCAGCCGATTTTATTTCAGCAGGCAAGCCGTCCCTGGTCTGCAAAAGCATGTTGAGGCAAAAATTAAACATGCGCTACTAAACGCCGTCAGTAGCAAGGTCCACCTGACCACCGATGCGTGGACCAGTACCCATGGCCAGGGACGATACCTTTCACTCACTGCCCATTGGGTGAATGTTGTGGAGCCGGGTACAGATCTTGCGAGTGGCGCTGTACGTGTTCTGCCAACTCCAAGGATTGCCGGAATCAAGTCTGTCCACATTGACTCCTCCTCCTACTCCAGTTCCTCAGAATCATCGCTGCAGGAGCCGTCACGGTCTACCTCCACATGGACCCGTGGACGCTTACCTGATGCGACCGATATGAGCACAGCCGTGGCCAAACGGCAACAGGCCGTTCTGAAATTAATTCCCATGGGGAATCGAAGCCACACAGCGCAGGAGGTCTGGAATGCCATCAAGCAGGAGAGCGACGTGTGGTTTTTGCCAGCGAATCTCCAGCCAGGCTTGGTAGTGTGTGACAATGGCCGAAATCTGGTGGCAGCTCTGGGCCTTGGCAACCTCACTCACATACCATGTCTGGCACATGTGCTCAACTTGGTCGTGCAGAGTTTTTTGAGGGACTATCCGGATCTTGATGCACTGCTGCACAAGGTCCGCCTAGAGTGCGCTCACTTGCGACGTTCCAGCATGGCCAGATCGCGCATTGCAGCTCTGCAACGCAGATTGCGCCTTCCTGAACATCGCATCATATGTGACGTATCCACCAGGTGGAATTCAACGTTACATATGTTGGAGCGGTTGTGTGAGCAGCAGCCAGCAGTTATGGAGTATCAGCTGCATCAGGCGCAATCAACACGCAATTTGCGCCGTCCACACTTCACCATTAATGAGTGGGCCACTATGAAGGACATGTGCCACGTTTTGCGTGCGTTTGATGAGTCAACGCGGATGGCGAGTGCAGATGATGCACTAGTCAGCCTGACTGTCCCCCTTATCTGCCTGCTTCAAAAAACACTGCAAGCAATAAGGGATGAGGTTTTGGAAGAGGTGGAGGATGAGGAGTCACAAATTCCATCACCTTCTGGAAAGTCAGCGCAACGTGGTTCCTCACAAAGGGCTGGGCAGGGCTCACTTTGTGAGGAGGATGAGGAGGAGGAGTCAATGGAGGAGGAAGACATCGCTCCAGAGGGAGGTACACAACGCTCTAGTCAGTATGTAGAGCGAGGGTGGGGTGATGCAGAGCAGGCAGAGATAACGCCTCTTGCAGAGGACAGCGTTTCTTTGCCAGTTGGGAGTCTGCAGCACATGGTTGATTTCATGCTGCAGTGCCTAAGAAACGACCGCCGCATCGCCCACATTCTCACGACGTCTGATTATTGGGTGTACACCCTCCTAGACCCTCGCTACCGGGACAACGTCAAAAGCCTCATCACACCGTTGAACCGGGAGCGTAAAATGCGGGAGTACCAAGACACACTGGTGCAATCCCTAATGTTCTACCTTACTGCCGAGAGCACTGCTGCTGCTACTGCTTTACAAAGCAGCTCTGTGCGTCGAGGCAGTGTAGAGAGCTCTGCAACAAGAGGGAGCACACGCAGTGCCTCTGCACAGGGAAAGACCAGTATGTTCAAAATGTGGCAAAGTTTTGTGGCAGCGCCACAAATGTCTACACCATCCGAGAGGGCTCCAGTCAGCGGGAGGCAACGTATCCGTCAGATGGTGACAGACTACTTGGCTTTGCCTCTCAGTGTACTCCCAGATGGCTCTTCCCCATTCAAGTTTTGGGTCTCTAAGCTGGATACATGGCCAGAGCTTAGCCAGTATGCATTGGAGGTGCTGGCTTGCCCTGCTGCCAGTGTATTATCGGAGCGCGTCTTTAGTGCTGCAGGTGGTGTACTAACAGACCGTCGCATGCGACTATCCTCCGATAATGTAGACCGGCTTACTTTTCTGAAAATGAACAAGGCATGGATCTCGCCAGAATTTCTCTGTCCGTTTTCAGATTAAATAACTGGTTCGCAACGTTATCCATGTCTCCTGTTATGTTCATCTTTCTACCACCTGAACTCTACTCCCTGGGCTCCAACACTGCCAGTTGCTGCTCAGAAGTGTCGTGTCCACAGAACAAAACACAAGCTCTACTGTTAGTGGGGTTCAGTAACGCCAGCTGTTCCCCTGCTGTGTCAACGGCAAGAAGTGTCCTGTTCCCGACACATGGACAGAAAAACACATGACCAACATGCTCCAAATAGGGAAGAGCCGTCACCCTGCTTGTTATGCTGAAAACATGAAATTGTGAAGTTTTGCACGCCTAGAATGATAAATTTTTATGACAAATATGGACAAATAATAATTTGTCATCACAGCGCATATCTGCACATGTCTATTAGAAATGGTAACAAAAAATAAAACATAGTCTACTCTTCACATTTTTAAATTAATGCATAAAAGTACATTTCAGACTTATGAATTAATGCTTTTTAAGGAACTTTATCTGTACCTGTAAGATAATGCACTCAATGGATGTACGAATCATTAAATCCTCATCATCATCATCACGAGTTTTATTTATGACAGACATTATAAAATACACATACTGATGCCAACTGTAACTTCAAACACCATATATGAAATGGCCAGCATGTAAACATGGTAATAATGTCCAATAATAAATTATTACATCTAGAAAGTGCATCATGCATACTGACAATAGGTACTTATACCTGCAAGTGCTGTTGAAACAACCACAAGAGATATAAATTAATACTGGTATATAGGTATCACAGTGCATAGTTACTCATGGACAATGTTGATGTAATACTGTATCTCAATTAAGTCAGCGTCAACCATTAGGCTTGTTAGTCTTGTACATTGTTAAAGAGGGAACGTAATTTTTTGGTTTGTCATAGGTGTAGTATTACACATTAAATTATTACTGCTGTATTTTTTTTTGCGTCCCTAGTGCGCAATAACGCAGCCTAACCTCACATTTGATAGTCAGCTAATTGCCACACGCTACCCTACCCTACGCGTGACAGTAGGAAGGTAGTGTTGACGGATAAAGCTTTGCGCAACCAGACATTCTTTTACCCTCTTCAACACTCTACAAGCAAAAAATGCATGATTTCAGCCGCAGACTTTATTGACGTACAGTATAACATCGGCATTACCCATCAGAGGCTGTCCACTGTCTGATACAGACATAGAATATACCTTTGCTATCCGTAGCCTTTGTTTCACCTACACTTGCAGGCACACACTTAAATTGTGACAAACAATGCCTAATGTTTTTTTAAATGGTTATTTTTTATTGTACATTATTGTGTCATCAATCACATTGATGAGTCCATGCTGGACATGTCATACATGCTATAGAAAGTTACGATTTTATGAACTTAAATAATTGAATTGTCTGTGACTGTCACATAAAATTTGCGATGATGATGATGAGTGACTATTACAAAATCCATTGTCTTCACTATGTTATGGTTTAACATAGCGTTCCTTAAGCATTATTCATAAAAAAAAACATTTACTTTTATTCTTAAATTTACAACACTATATTTTGTTACCAATTTTTTGGGTGTTGTGTTGTTCCATTTATTTTTGGCATGTGCATATATGCGTTTATATTTGTATTTTCTTTATTTTTCCTTCTTGAAATTAGAAAACATGTGTATCTTTGTACCGTGTTAGCCAGTAGATAGAAAAATATTTAGACTTCAGAGTCAGCAGTGGTTGATACCTTTTTATGGATAACTGAAAAGATGGAAACAAATTGCAAGCTTTCAAGGCTACTCACGTCTCTTCATCAGGGAAAGACTAACTAAAAAAATTAAGCATCACATATTTCTATACACAACAGGACACAGGAATAGTGCAATAGGTAAGACAAGTAAGTGACGTGTATCAGAACTGTCATTATCTCACAGGGATGAACATAAATATTGGAACAGTTCCTAGATAAGGATAGAAAGTTTGATTGCCCTCTCATTGGCGTATTTTTTTGGGGTTTTCATGACCCTGGAAGGTCATAGACGCAGATTCCTTAATTGATATAGAATGACATAAATCCATGTGATCTATTCATTCCATCACTAACAGTGTCAAAGGTCATGATGAGCTTATATTCTGAAACCTTTGTACGTTTCTCATATTTGAAGTTATATTTTAATACCAGTAATTCCATATCCATGATGCTATGACCGGGCATACAAAAGTCTTTTGCCACAGGTAAATTCATTAATTTATCTGTGATTGTGTGGCGCTGATAATTCATCCTTGTTCTCCTTTTTGTTGCCGGTCTCCCCTCACTTGTCCCTCCCTCACTTGTCTTAGCTATTCCTGTGTCCTGTTGTGTGTAGAAATATGTGATTCTTCATTTTTGGCTTTACTCTTAGCCTGATGAAGACACCTGAGTAGTCTCGAAAGCTTTGAATTTGTTACCATATTTTCAGTTAGCCATTAAACGTTATCAACCACAGAGGACTGTCAAGTATAAATATTTTTCTATTCTTGTAATTGAAATTCATCATTTTATTGTCGTAGTAAAACTTCATTTATTCTTGTTTGAAGTACATACATTTGCAATGGCCACGTAACAAGGCAATAACTCAATATTTTGTGCCTACACCCTCCTTGACCCTGGGCTTCAACAGCGCCAGTTGCTGCTCAGAAGTGTTAGATGCACAGATGAAAACAATCGCTGATGTGTTTGTGGGTTCAGTAACGCCTGCTGTTCCCCTGCTGTGTGTCCGGCAAAAATTACTGCTAGCTACCTAATCATGGTGAAAAAAACATGACATCTCAAAGTGTCTAGTGCTACACATAGATATGAGGCTACACCATGATTTCTAAGCTGTAAACATTTGAAACGTCAACTTTCAAACCATAAAATGATTTGTCTGTCACAAATCGGTAACAAAATAATTGTGACATATTATTACAGATATGCACATGTCGAAAACAAATGCAAACACAAAAGCCTACTTATGCTATAGGATACTGATGGTCAACCTTGTCACTCCATAGCTTAGACAAATCCAACTCACATCATGATGACTCAAATACTGCAATGTTGGAAGTGCATAATGTGGGTTGAACTTTGACAACTGCTGCAGTGCGAAGGTTATACTTCAGTGTTCTTGCCTTTGAAATAAAAGCATACAAGTAAATATAATATCCAATGTTGATTAAGGGACGTGATGTACACCTGTAATATTGTGCAAACAATGCATGTAGGAATAGTCCTCTTCAACATTACTTATATTTGTGTCATTTTAAAAAATACATATTTGATTAGAAAGTTAACAGCCCATATCATAAAGGTCCTTCATGTAAACATGATAATCGCTAACAAAAATCATGCATTACCTTGGTAAAGTCAATAGTGCATAGTCACAATAGCAAAATATACCTGTAAGTGGTGCTGAAAGAACGACAACTGATAGAATAGGTGAATGATATCTATTTATCAGACTGAATAGCGACACCTGTACAATGTCGATATAATACTGTACCTTAACAAAACAGCTGTGTCACACCTCACACGCATTTTTCTTGTAGCTTGTTATGTAATAGGGCACATGCGTGTATGTTTCATCATAGGTGCATGTTTACTGAGTAAAGCAGTCATGACAACGCCTTTGTGTTGTCGGTACGCTTGCGATGATGAACGATGCGCACCGTGAATGTTAGTCTGCGTCATAAGACGCACAGACGCTCCAATACCCAACGCGTCACAGCAGGAAGCCAGTCTGTGCGTCCAAACAAAGGCGCAAGCATACATGCACGTACCCTTTTATAAAGCTATATAAAAAAAAGGATGTAGTAGTAACGCACACTTTATTGAGGTACAGTATTACATCGCCATTCACCATCTGTGGCTATGCAGACTCATCTATATATACCTTATCTATCCGTTGTCATGCTTGCAAGTCCACAGTCAGGCATAAATAGCTGTTTTCACTATGCACTTTTTAAAGGTTTTTTTTGTTAATATAAATGATTGGCACATATTATCAGTATTACATGATGGAAAATTTTAGATATTTTTAAAAACTTTTTAGTGATATTATTCAGCAAATGAAAATGGTGTACATACTGTTACTTATCCATCATTAATGGATTCTGATATGTACTTGTATGCTTTTATTTAAAACCGTATAGCAGATTATTTAACCGATTTTTATTGTGGTTTGCATTGCTTTTCAACATGTTAATGTATGCGTTTATGTTTGTCAATTATTAATTTACATATATTTTTTAAAGTAAAATCATCATCTTATGGTACTAAAGGTTATATTTCTCTTGTTTGGAGTATAGACATTTTTAATTGACACGTAACAAGGAAAATACTTGATCTAGTATTTAAACATCCTCCTTGACCCTGGGCTCCAACACCGCCAGTTGTTGCTCGGAAGTGCTGTTAGCACAGTTAACACTTGCTCCCGTGTTACTGGGGTTCAGTAATGTCAGCTGTTCCCCTGCTGTGTGAACGGCAAAAAGTCCTGCTGCCTCCACCCTGTTCTCTTCTCATCCCTGGGTTACAACACCGCCAGTTGTTTCTCGGAAGTGCTGTTAGCACAGTCTACACTTGCTCCTGTGTTACTGGGGTTCAGTAATGTCAGCTGTTCCCCTGCTGTGTGAACGGCAAAAAGTCCTGCTGCCTCCACCCTGTTCTCTTCTCATCCCTGGGTTACAACACCGCCAGTTGTTTCTCGGAAGTGCTGTTAGCACAGTCTACACTTGCTCCTGTGTTACTGGGGTTCAGTAATGTCAGCTGTTCCCCTGCTGTGTGAACGGCAAAAAGTCCTGCTGCCTCCACCCTGTTCTCTTCTCATCCCTGGGTTACAACACCGCCAGTTGTTTCTCGGAAGTGCTGTTAGCACAGTCTACACTTGCTCCTGTGTTACTGGGGTTCAGTAATGTCAGCTGTTCCCCTGCTGTGTGAACGGCAAAAAGTCCTGCTGCCTCCACCCTGTTCTCTTCTCATCCCTGGGTTACAACACCGCCAGTTGTTTCTCGGAAGTGCTGTTAGCACAGTCTACACTTGCTCCTGTGTTACTGGGGTTCAGTAATGTCAGCTGTTCCCCTGCTGTGTGAACGGCAAAAAGTCCTGCTGCCTCCACCCTGTTCTCTTCTCATCCCTGGGTTACAACACCGCCAGTTGTTTCTCGGAAGTGCTGTTAGCACAGTCTACACTTGCTCCTGTGTTACTGGGGTTCAGTAATGTCAGCTGTTCCCCTGCTGTGTGAACGGCAAACAGTCCTGCTGCCTCCACCATGTTCTCTTCTCATCCCTGGGTTACAACACCGCCAGTTGTTTCTCGGAAGTGCTGTTAGCACAGTCTACACTTGCTCCTGTGTTACTGGGGTTCAGTAATGTCAGCTGTTCCCCTGCTGTGTGAACGGCAAAAAGTCCTGCTGCCTCCACCCTGTTCTCTTCTCATCCCTGGGTTACAACACCGCCAGTTGTTTCTCGGAAGTGCTGTTAGCACAGTCTACACTTGCTCCTGTGTTACTGGGGTTCAGTAATGTCAGCTGTTCCCCTGCTGTGTGAACGGCAAAAAGTCCTGCTGCCTCCACCCTGTTCTCTTCTCATCCCTGGGTTACAACACCGCCAGTTGTTTCTCGGAAGTGCTGTTAGCACAGTCTACACTTGCTCCTGTGTTACTGGGGTTCAGTAATGTCAGCTGTTCCCCTGCTGTGTGAACGGCAAAAAGTCCTGCTGCCTCCACCATGTTCTCTTCTCATCCCTGGGTTACAACACCGCCAGTTGTTTCTCGGAAGTGCTGTTAGCACAGTCTACACTTGCTCCTGTGTTACTGGGGTTCAGTAATGTCAGCTGTTCCCCTGCTGTGTGAACGGCAAACAGTCCTGCTGCCTCCACCATGTTCTCTTCTCATCCCTGGGCTACAACACCGCCAGTTGTTTCTCGGAAGTGCTGTTAGCACAGTCTACACTTGCTCCCGTGTTACTGGGGTTCAGTAATGTCAGCTGTTCCCCTGCTGTGTGAACGGCAAACAGTCCTGCTGCCTCCACCATGTTCTCTTCTCATCCCTGGGTTACAACACCGCCAGTTGTTTCTCGGAAGTGCTGTTAGCACAGTCTACACTTGCTCCTGTGTTACTGGGGTTCAGTAATGTCAGCTGTTCCCCTGCTGTGTGAACGGCAAACAGTCCTGCTGCCTCAACTTTAATTTCCATGGGTACCTTCTGCTACCCATCCGGGTTCCAGTACCGTCAGCTGGTTCTCCGCAGTGCCTTTGGCCTAGGTGCCTCCATGTCGGTATCCGAGTTCCAGCAACGTCTGCTGGTCCTTGGTAGTGCTTTGGAGCACAGGTACCTCCTGCTTAGTAACCGTGTCCCAGTAACGTCAGCTGGTCCTCGGTTGTGCCATTGGCTCTTTTCCTTCTGCTGACCCTCCGGGTTCCAGCACAGTCAGCTGGTCCTCATTACTTTCATTGGCTCTTGTACCTTCTGCTACCCATCCGGGTTCCAGTACCGTCAGCTGGTTCTCCGCAGTGCCTTTGGCCTAGGTGCCTCCATGTCGGTATCCGAGTTCCAGCAACGTCTGCTGGTCCTTGGTAGTGCTTTGGAGCACAGGTACCTCCTGCTTAGTAACCGTGTCCCAGTAACGTCAGCTGGTCCTCGGTTGTGCCATTGGCTCTTTTCCTTCTGCTGACCCTCCGGGTTCCAGCACAGTCAGCTGGTCCTCGTTACTTTCATTGGCTCTTGTACCTTCTGCTACCCATCCGGGTTCCAGTACCGTCAGCTGGTTCTCCGCAGTGCCTTTGGCCTAGGTGCCTCCATGTCGGTATCCGAGTTCCAGCAACGTCTGCTGGTCCTTGGTAGTGCTTTGGAGCACAGGTACCTCCTGCTTAGTAACCCTGTCCCAGTAACGTCAGCTGGTCCTCGGTTGTGCCATTGGCTCTTTTCCTTCTGCTGACCCTCCGGGTTCCAGCACAGTCAGCTGGTCCTCGTTACTTCCATTGGCTTTTGTACCATCACCAACAGGACAAAGAAGGTTAAGACAAACTACAAGATACAGAACAAGAGACAGAAGAACAATAAGCAGAAGATCAAAAAGCAGAAGAACATTAAGTATAAGACCAAAATGAAGAGCAAAATATATGCTCTAAATTCTAAGCAGAAGAAGACTAAGCAGTGTATGGGGGTGAGTCCGTTCCTCCTCGTGGTGCCCCTGGAAAATGCCTGATGCTGCTGCAGGCTAAACTGAACGCGGACAAATACTGTTGTAATTAAAATCTTTCGTGACAGCAAGAACGGAAGGATGAAAATTCAGAGTTTTACAGATTACAAGTACAGGAATGTCTGTCACAAATAAGAATATGATGAAAAGGATGAATAGGAAGAACATGAAGAAGTAGAATATGAAGAATAATAACTGTTTAATAAGAACAATATAAGTAATGTTAACAAAAAGATGAATAGCAAGAAGTTTTAGAAGATTAATAAGGTGAAGATGAAGAATAATTTGATGAGAAAGATGATGCTGCTGAAAATTATGAAGGAGAAAGTGTGTGAAAAGTTAAAAAGGTGAAGACCATGGAAGTTGTGAAACAGACATATTTGACAAAATAGAAAAAAGGTTAACAACATTGTCAATTTGTTCGTCAATCCGAACGTATTTCCTAAAAAAAAAAAATTAATGCTATTCCATTGGATTGGGTCAAACATCTATGCCTTTAATGTCTCCTCAACCTCCCCCAATACATTCTACATTACTCTTTCTTGTTTTCCTTCATGTACAATTAACCAACAAGGCAAGAATGGGTTTTTTTTAATTTCGATATTTTGTTCCCATAGACTTACATGGGACTTCCGGTATCGGTATCGGGTATCGCCGATATTTTAGTGATATCGGCGATACCATTACGATTCCGATACTTTAGGATATCGGAAAGTATCGCTCAACTCTAGTAAACACTATTCGTTTTTTTTTTTGTTTTTTTTTTTCTTCTCCTTCCAGTACTCCTGTCTTAAAAGATCTGGAAGATGGAGGCTCGCATAAAGGAGCTTTGCGGAGTGACTGATACAATCCTTGCAGATATACAGACTATAAAGACCCGTTTTGCAAACCTACAGGACCTCACTAATCACAATTTGCAAGTGTTTGGACAAACTACCCAGGATTTACGAGCCAGGATTGAGGTTCTAGAGGAACGAGTCCAGGCTCCTGCCATAACCCCGAGTTCTGGGATTCCCAAGTTACCCCCTTTTCATTTTGGCGGTGAACGTGAGAAATTCAGGGGATTTATTAACCAATGCAATCTTTTTTTTTCTGCACATGCTTCACAATTTCCCACTGAACGATCTAAAGTGCTTACTATAATCATGTTGCTTACCAACAAGGCTTTGATGTGGGCAAACCCTCTGATTGAGACTGAGGATGAATGTTTGGATCATCTTGATGCTTTCATTTCAGCCATGGGGCAGGTGTTTGATGACCCCAATCGAGGTGCAACAGCTGAAGCAGCCATGTTAACTTTGCGCCAAGGTAAGCGCTCAGTAGCCGAATATGCCTTGGATTTCAGGAGATGGGCCCTCGATACCACTTGGGACAGTTCCGCCAAAAAATCTATTTTTCGAAAAGGGTTGTCTCCACTGATTAAGGATGAACTTGCTCGTGCCGACCCTCCCACTGCGTTAGGTGACTTTATTAACTACTGCATCCGTATTGATGCTCGTCTGACTGAACGCAGGCAAGAGAGATGGTTCGAAAGCAATCGCACTAACCTTTTCCTACCTTCCTCCCCAGCTAAGGAACCTTTGAGTAGGATCACACGGGAACCTGAACCTGAACCCATGCAGGTGGACTCTTTACAAAGACGGGTTAGTGATGCACGCAAAGAACATCGTTTAAAGGAAAATCTATGTTTCTACTGTGGTAAGTCAGGGCATTTCATTTATAAACTGCCCCAGCCGTTCTCGTAAGACTACTGCAGCAGTCATTCACTGTGAGTGTTGCGAGAGGAGATCTGTCAGGTCCGAGCCTCAGGCTCCAGAGAGATCTGCAGCAACAGATATTGATTTCTCGGACTTAAACTCCGTCACTTCTGAGGACGATGACTGTGTAAACGCTGCAATTTTTCAAGCTTCCTCAGCGGTGTCCCAGCTGAGTTGTAAGAAAAACAATTCTCATTGCTTCCTTTCCATCAAACTCTGGGTTGACTCAGTCTGGGTGTCTAGCTCTGCTATGATCGACTCAGGGGCAAGTGGAAATTTTATGGATATCTCCTTTGCTCTGAAACAGGGGATACGTTCAGTGAAGAAGGCTACTCCAGTACAGATGGAGACTGTGGATGGCTCCCTGCTGACCTCTGGACCAGTGGATCAGGAAACGGAGCCTTTGAGGGTCCTTATGGGTAAAGATCATCAAGAGAAACTGTCCTTTATGCTTATTTCTTCTCCCCACTTTCCCATTATTCTAGGGCTACCATGGCTGCAGGCTCAGAACCCTACCATTAACTGGGAGACCAAGGAATTACACTTTCCAGAGAAACAGATGAGTCCAGAAGTTTCAGCTTGCTCTGTTCCTAAAGGAACCATGTCAGTCCCTGAACTACCAGCTGTATACCAGGACTATGTGGATTTATGTGACAAGAAGAATGCTGACCAGCTTCCCCCTCACCGTCCATATGATTGTCCAATTGAATTATTGCCTGGAGCAGAGATACCTTTTGGTAAGATCTACCCCCTGGCGGGGCCCGAGCTAAAGGCTTTAAAGGATTACATAGACGAAAATCTAGCCAAGGGCTTCATACGCCCCTCTTCATCTCCTGCAGGTGCACCCATCTTCTTTGTGAAGAAGAAAGATGGATCTCTGAGACCCTGCGTAGACTATAGGGAACTCAATAAGTTTACTATTAGAAACCGTTATCCATTGCCTTTAATCCCTGAGTTATTGGAGAGAGTGCGGCATGCCAAAATTTTCTCTAAACTGGATCTCCGTGGGGCCTATAACTTGGTCCGTATTAGACCTGGGGATGAATGGAAGACTGCATTCAGGTCACGCTATGGACACTTTGAATATCTAGTTATGCCTTTTGGTCTGAGTACCGCCCAGCCACTTTCCAACACTTGGTGAATGACATCTTCAGGGATCTCCTAGATACATTCGTGGTGATTTATTTGGATGATATTCTAATTTTTTCTAACTCCACAGAGGAACATCATGGACATGTGAGAATGGTCTTAGAACGTCTAAGACAAAACCATCTTTACATCAGTCTTGAAAAGTGTGAATTCCATAGGACCGAAATTCAATTTCTGGGGTATGTACTGTCTACACAAGGAATTAGTATGGATGGAAGCAAGACCCAAGCCATCAAGGATTGGCCAATTCCTAGAAATGTGAAGGAGGTGCAGCGCTTCATCGGGTTTGCCAACTTCTATAGACGTTTCATTAGGAATTTCTCTGAGGTAGTGTCACCTATCACCCAACTTACCCGGAAACAGTCTAGGTTCTCCTGGACCCCCCAAGCCCAGGAAGCATTTTCCCTTCTAAAGGATAAATTTACCACCGCACCTATCTTAGTACATCCCAACCCCGAACTTGCCTTCATAATAGAGGTGGATGCTTCAGACTGTGCCGTTGGAGCTATACTCTCTCAGAGAACAGGTGAGAAGAATGTCTTGCATCCCTGTGCCTTCTTTTCCCAGCAGTTGTCTTCGGCTGAGAGGAACTACGATGTGGGCAATAGAGAGTTGTTGGCCATTATTGCCGCCTTCAAAGAATGGAGACACCTTCTTCAGGGAGCTGCACAGCAAATAGTCGTCCTGACAGACCATCGAAACCTTGAATTTATCAGGTCGGCTAAGTGCCTGACTCCTCGCCAGGCTCGCTGGAATCTTTTCTTAAACCAATTTAATTTTGTCATTTCTTATAGACCAGGATCGCGCAATGGAAAGGCTGATGCACTCTCTAGGATTCATTCAGCAGAGACCCGTCCACTTACTCCTCCTAAGACTATTCTTCCTGACTCTAGATTCCTGGGAGTGATTCATAATCAAGACCTACATAAGGACATCAAGGAAGCATACCATGCGGATTCCTTGTTGGCACAACCCCCAAGGGACGTAAGTCTTGTCTTTAAGAATGGTGTGTGGATTCAGGGACAACGTCTGTATATACCTGAAACAGTCAGATTGAGAGTATTGCAACTCATCCACGATTCCAAGATAGCTGGGCATAGAGGAATTCTAAAGACACAGGAATTTCTTTCTCGTTTCTTTTGGTGGCCCACTTACAGGAAAGATGTTTTAAACTATGTCACTTCATGTGAAGTCTGTGCAAGATGCAAAACACCTCGCTCCTCACCAACTGGTCTGTTGCAACCCCTTCCCACCCCGTCCCGCCCGTGGGGATCCATTTCTATGGACTTCATTGTGGAGTTACCAACCTCTCAAGGGAAGAACACCATTCTAGTGGTGGTTGATCGTTTAACAAAGGCAGCTCATTTTATCCCTTGTGTCGGCTTACCCACTGCAAAACAGACATCAGATTTGATGATTAAGAATGTGTTTCGCTTACATGGAGTACCGAATGAGGTTATTTCGGATCGAGGGGTGCAATTCACTTCAAGGTTTTGGCAAAATTTCTGTGCCGCATTGGACATTAAAGTAAACCTTTCTTCTGTTTTTCATCCCCAGACTAATGGACAGACAGAACGAACCAATCAGACCCTGGAGCAGTATCTCCGCTGCTTTATCTGCCACCTACAGGATGATTGGGTGGATCTACTTCCACTGGCTGAGTTCTCTTATAACAACTCTTAGAGCGCCTCCACTAAGCAGTCTCCTTTTTACTCCAATTTAGGTTATCATCCTAACATTCTTCCTCGATTTCCCATAGAAACGCCCTTGCCAGCAGTGGCTGAAAGAATCACGTCTTTACAAAAGAATATGGATCTTCTAAAGGAAAATCTGGAATTGGCTCAGGAAAGGTACAAGAAAGCAGCAGATAAATTTCGTAAACCTGCACCAGCTTTCAAGGTAGGAGACTTGGTCTGGCTGTCAACCAGAAATCTTAAGTTAAGGATTCCATCGTCTAAGTTGGGACATAAGTACATTGGACCCTATAAAATCAGTAAAATTATAGGTGCCGTTGCTTGTCGTCTTCAACTGCCCAGAACTATGAGAATCCACCCTGTCTTTCATGTATCCCTACTAAAGGCTGCAACACCCAATACTTTCCTGGATGTTCTTCTCCTTGCCCTGACCCAGTGCTAGTCGATGGTCAGGAAAAATTTGTGGTGGAAAGGATTCTAGATTCCAGGTTGTACAGAAATCAGTTACAATATTTGATTAAATGGCAGGGCTACCCAGTGGAGGACAACTCATGGGAACCAGTCAATAACGTTAATGCTCCTCGCTTGCTCCGCCAGTTTCATCAGAGGTACCCAGACAAGCCTGGTCTGAGGTCATCCGGAGGTTGTCCCTAAGGGGGGAGTAATGTAAGGTTCTTTGTACATGTTTCTTGAAACTCAGTTTTTCCGTCAGCCATTTTGCTTTCTGTCTTGCTGCAGCTATCTTGCCCTCAGTCAATATGGAGGTTCCAGCTTTCATGTTCCCGCCCTGATTCTCTCCCTCTTGCTTCTTAAGCAGCCTCAGCTGAGCAATCAGTGCTTCAGAATCAAGCCTGCAGTGAGCCTGTGACCTGACTCCTGGAAAACCTTGGACTTTGTACTCCAGCTATTTCCTACTGAGGAACTTTGGAACACTTGTGGACTCTGGAAACCTGCTATTTGATAAATCCACGTTTGCATGGAATTACGGTAACAGAGAAGAGATCCTGAACCTGTTGTGGAGAGTTATTGCTGAGCTTAAGTTACTCTGGCTGCTGTGTCTCCTGCGTCTGTACCTGCAAACTGTGTGACTATTTTTGCCACTTGTATGAAGTAATATAAGTCCTTCTATATCAAACCTGTGTCTCATGTGTTTTCCTCGCACCCAAGCACAAGACGCTATATGAACTGTACACCATACGTTACATATGATTTGGTAGCTGAGGAGGACCGTAGCAAAAACAGACTAGGCAACCAGACACCCAGAGAGGTTGGTAACTTAGTGTATTGCAGACCCCTAAACTGACAGCACAACTAGAATTAGCCATGGGACGTACCTACGGTGCCCTAGACGCCTTGACACAGCCAAAGAGTTAACTAAGCCTAAAGAGAGAAAGAGGAAAGCTAAACTTCCCCGGAGTAGAGCCCCAAAGGAATAGGTAGCCCACAAACATATATTGGCGGTGAGAAAAGATGAAATACAAATGCAGGCAGAAAATAGAGCAAGCAAATGCTGGGGCCCAATCTGTCTAGATAGAACAGGACAGTAAATAATACTGTCTGCAATTCAGCAAAAACCCTAAGAAAAATTCCAACACATCTGATATGCAAAAATACTGAGACCACATGATCTCTTCCCCGCTAAATCAGAACTCTGGTGTGAACTGGCAGCAAATCAGCAGATACTGAAATAACAGGGAACTGAAAATACATAAACTGTGGCAAATGAGAAACAGAGTCCAGCACAGGCCACCACAGGCAACCGGGCTGTACTAACTCCAGAAAGGCAGAAAACTGAGATAAGCAAAAGGAAAACAAATGCCACAGAAATAAACAGCAAAATAACTTATCGGAAAGTTGCAGGACACAGCAGGAAGCAAGCAGACTTCCAAAAGGCTCAGGAAGAAACAAATCACCGGCAAGAATCATGGGAAGGCTGCTCACTTAAATCTCCCCTGTCAGCAATACCTGATTGCCAATCATCGCCCTCAGATGATAGACTTCTGTTAGCCAAAGCAGCTTTATAACTATCAGCAACCACCAGGGGGAGCCCAAACTCAGAAGTCAGATTGAAAGTGTTCACAACAGCTGAGGCTTGTGCCATGTCTGAGTATATTGAGGAGAACTGTACCAAGGGGATTTATCCGGAAATCTTCATACTGGCCGGATCAGGATTCTTCTTTGTGAAGACGAAGGACAGTTTTCTGCGACACTGAATCAACTATAGGGGCCTTCATCAAATCACGGTTAAAAATAAATATCCTCTGCCTCTCATCTCCAAGCTGTTTGATCGCCTTAATGGTTCCAGAGTCGACCAACGAGGAACGTACTACCTGATTCGGATTTGCGAGGGAGACGAATGGAAAACAGCCTTTAACACCTGTGACGGCCATTACAAGTATCGCATTATGCCATTTAAGCACTGTAATGCCCCAACCATCTTCCAAGAACTTGTAGACATCTTCCAGGACCTCCTCTACACTTGTGTGGTAGTGTACCTAGACGACATCTTGGTCTGCTAAGGTTAATAAGTAACTGTCTGTATACCAAATATGAAAAATACATCTTCGAGCAGACTTCTCTTCTGTTTCTTGGTTACATTGTTTCCAAGACCAGTCTGAAGATGGATCCCGAGAAGGTATCCGCCATCTTGAAGTGGCCTCGTCCAAACAGTCTTAAGGCTATCCCGCAGTTTCTTGGGTTCACTAATTTTAATCGCCTATGTATTTCGCATTTTTCCTGCAGGACTGCTCCTATTTCTGTCCTGACCTGCAAAGGGGCCAATCCAAAGGAGTGGACTCCAGAAATAGAAGTCGCCTTTGTATCCCTCAAGTGGGCTTTCTCCTTGGTCCCTGTGCTGCATGGTCCAAACCATAGCAAGTAGTTTTTCCTGGAAGTGGATGCTTCTTTCTCAGGGGCCAGTGATGTTCTTACTCAGAAGTCTTCTTCCAGTCGCTAGATGACCTGCGGCTTCTTCTCTAAGATATTCTCTGCACCGGAATGCAATTACTCTATAGGCGATAGAAAACTGCTTGCAATCGAGTTGGCTGTGGAGTAGTGGCGGTACTTGCTTGAAGGAGCGATGCACCCTGTTGTTATATACAGTCATGGCCAAAAGTTTTGAGAATGACACAAATATTATATTTTCACATGATCTGCTGCCCTCTGGTTTTTATGTGTGTTTGACAGATGTTTTTATCACAGACAGAAATATAATTGCAAACATATGAGTAACAAAAGCTTATATTGACAGTTAGAATGAGTTAATGCAGCAAGTCAATATTTGCAGTGTTGACCCTTCTTCTTCAGGACCTCTGCAATTCTCCCTGGCATGCTCTCAATCAACTTCTGGACCAAATCCTGACTGATAGCA
Organism: Oophaga sylvatica; assembly: GCA_033576555.1. Classification (NCBI taxonomy): domain Eukaryota; kingdom Metazoa; phylum Chordata; class Amphibia; order Anura; family Dendrobatidae; genus Oophaga; species Oophaga sylvatica. The sequence goes on along the minus strand of JARQOD010000002.1, from coordinate 556,318,627 downwards.
TTTCATTCTTGCACAATCAATGCTTTCATTTTGTCAGAATTTTTAGGTTTTTGTTTGTCCACCCGTCTCTTGATGATTGACCACAAGTTCTCAATGGGATTAAGATCTGGGGAGTTTCCAGGCCATGGACCCAAAATCTGTATGTTTTGTTCCCTGAGCCATTTAGTTATCACCTTTGCTTTATGGCAAGGTGCTCCATCATGCTGGAAAAGGCATTGTTGATCGTCAAACTGCTCTTGGAGGGTTGGGAGAAGTTGCTCTTGGAGGACATTCTGGTACCATTCTTTATTCATGGCGGTGTTTTTAGGCAAGACTGTGAGAGAGCTGATTCCCTTGGCTGAGAAGCAACCCCACACACGAATGGTTTCAGGATGCTTAACAGTTGGCATGAGACAAGACTGGTGGTAGTGCTCACCTTGTCTTCTCCGAATGAGGCGTTTTCCTGATGTCCCAAACAATCGAAAAGGGGATTCATCAGAGAAAATAACTTTACCCCAGTCCTCAGCAGTCCACTGCCTGTACCTTTTGCAGAATATCAGTCTGTCCATGATGTTTTTTCTGGAGAGAAGTGGCTTCTTTGCAGCTCTCCTTGAGACCAGGCCTTGCTCCAAGAGTCTCCGCCTCACAGTGCGTGCAGATGCACTCACACCTGCCTGCTGCCATTCCTGAGCAAGCTCTGCACTGCTGGTAGCCCGATCCCACAGCTGAAACACTTTTAAGAGACGGTCCTGGCGCTTGCTGGTCTTTCTTGGGCGCCCTGGAGCCTTTTTGGCAACAATGGAACCTCTCTCCTTGAAGTTCTTGATAATGCGATAGATTGTTGACTGAGGTGCAATCTTTCTAGCTGCGATACTCTTCCCTGTTAGGCCATTTTTGTGCATTGCAATGATGACTGCACGTGTTTCTTTAGAGATAACCATGGTTAACAGAAGAGAAACAATGATGCCAAGCACCAGCCTCCTTTTAAAGTGTCCAGTGGTGTCATTCGTACTTAATCATGACAGATTGATCTCCAGCCATGTCCTCATCAACACCCACACCTGTGTTAATGGAGCAATCACTGAAAAGAGGTTAGCTGGTCCTTTTAATGCAGGGCTGCAATGATGTTGAAATGTGTTTTGGGGGATAAAGTTCATTTTCTAGCCAAATATTGACTTTGCAAGTAATTGCTGTTAAGCTGATCACTCTTTATAACATTCTGGAGTATATGCAAATTGCCATTAGAAAAAGTGAAGCAGTAGACTTTGTAAAAATTAATATTTGTGTCATTCTCAAAACTTTTGTCCATGACTGTACACAAACCACAAGAATCTTGCTTATCTGCAGTCCACACAGCGACTTAACCCTCAACAAGCCAGGTGGTTTTTGTTCTTCACTTGCTTCAACTTCACACTCCATTTTCGGCCGGCTGATAAAAATATCAAGGCAGACACTCTCTGCAGATCCTTCCAGGCCTTGGACCAGGAAGAGGAGATTAAACACATCATCAAGCCCTCTAAAATAATTACAGTCGCTACGTTGGAATTGTCTCGTCTTCCTTCCAGTAAGACTTATTTGGCTGAACCTGATAGGAAGCAGGTTTTTCTCTGGGGTCACTCATCTAAGTTAGCAGGCCATGCCAGAAAGAAGAAGATGGCTCTCTTCATTTCTTGACACTATTGGTGGCCGACTCTGCGCAAAGACATTGCAGATTTCATATCTGCCTATCTCTCTTGTGCACAAAACAAGAATCCCAAGCAGCTTCCTACCCGTCGGTTCCTTCCCTTGCCATCTTCTCCCTGGCAGTATATTTCCATGGATTTTATCACTGGTCTGCCTGTATTGGCCAGGAGTAGTTATCTGGGTGGTTGTGGATTGCTTCTTCAAGATGGCCCACTTCACTTTGCTGTCCGGTCTTCCATCTGCGCCAGTGCTGGCAAAAAAGTTATTCTTCATATTTTCCGCCTCCATGGCTTCACATAGTTTCTGATAAAGGCAGTCAGTTTACCTCTAGTTTCTGAGGGGCCACCTGTAAGCTACTGAATGTCACCTTGGATTTTGCATCGTCCTAACATCCTCAGTCTAATGACCAGGTGGAGCAAGTCAATCAGATCCTGACTTTGTCAATAGTCACCAAAGTGACTGGGCTAAACTCCTGCCTGGGCTGAATTCTCACACAATAACCACGTGAGCGAATCTTCTGCCAAATGTCCGTTTTTTGTGGTCTATGGCTAAGACCCCAAAATCCCGTTTCACGTTGCTATCACCTCTGATACTACTGCTGCTGATTCCCTTGTCAAGAGTTTTTCGAAAATCTGGGAAGACACCAAGTTGTCCTTAAAATACTCTGAGTGGATGAAAAAACACACGGAAAAGAGACATAAGGATTCTCCTCTGTTTCATCTTGGAGATAAGGTCTCAAGATATCATCCTATAAATTGGGTCCTCGCTTCATTGGTCCCTTCGAGTTGATTAGACAAATTAATTCAGTAGCCTATAAACTCAAACTACCAGCCTCTTTGCGAATCCCCAATTCCTTCCATGTGTCTCTTCTCAAACCTGTCATCCTCTGTTCTTTATTCAAAGATCCTGGTAATACTCCTGCTCTTGTCAGCACTGAAGAAGTTTTCAAGGTAGAGAACATTCTGGCCACCAAGAAGGTAAGTGTAAAGACATTCTTTCTTGTGGATTGGAAGGGGTTCGATCCTGAGAAGCGGTCCTGGGAGGCCAGGTAGAAAATCTATGCCCCTCTCCTCCTGGAAAGATTTCTTGCGGGCTTGAAAAAGAAGGGGTGTAAAGGTAGAGTAATGTAGCGCTGGCGTCTCTGCGTGCATGCACTTCTCCCCCCGCAAGGAACGCCAGCATACTCACCACCGTGGCTCCTGTCCTGCTCCATATCCTCCTTCCGAGTCTGCAGCTGCCTGGGGTGCGTGCACTGCATGCAGGTCCTCGGTCACTGTGCTTAGGGTGCGCACAGACTTCCTCTTTCTTAAAGAGGCCGCACGCTTTCAAAAGTGTCCCCAGCCAATAGTTGGAGGACACTTACCATTTAAGGCAACTCCTCCAATGAACTCAACTTAACTTACTGACATCAGTGTGAGCGCTGTTACAACTTTTCCCATGGCGCTCACGCTGACATGAGAGTTAAACTGAGTTAATTGGCTGTGAACTCCCAAGACCTTTCTGATGGCACTGCGAGCAGAAGAACTTCCTCATGCTTGTGGTGACATCAGTCAGGTCATAGGAGTTCACTGCGAGACACTGAGCAGCGTTAGCACACTCTGTTCAGTATCTCTGCTGAATGGCAGGCTGTATAATTGCTTCATGCAACAATTCAGCCTGCCATCTAGATGTAGTAGAGCTAGAGCCATTGAGGGGCAAATGTATTATTATCTTCTAGGTGGACAGGTAAGGAGTATTGTGGTTTATTATTTTAATTTTGTTGCAGGAGAAAATGGCTTCTGTGGACTGGGCAATGACGTGAGAATGGTTAAACTTAGATTAATTAAAGGAGTCTGCGTCATTCTTTCAATTAGAGGACTTTATTCTTAGTGTGTGTTTATTTAGAATATAAATATATGATTAGTAATGGAGAGGAGTATTTACAGGGAACAAGGGCTTCAATGGAATAGGCGTAAGGTGAATATAACTTTGTTTTTATTTGGATGACATCCTTGTGTCATCAGTGTGACATGTACTATTCACGCTATTCATCAGCGCCAGATTGTCATGCCGGCTTCAGACTCTGTTCACACTGGGGAGTCTGTTATGCAGTCTTAGACCTTCCTGTTGCTCAGCCTAAGTTTGGGAGTTTGGGTGTCGGCGGTGGTTTGCTCACTGATGTTCAGCTTCGCAGGAGTTAACTTTTTGATTAGTGGCTGAGGCTGCTGAGAATGCCTTCTCCCTTTTAAGTATGGCTCAGAACATTCCTGGATGCCCACTATAGCCTTTGCGTGTCTCTTGCATCTTGCATACCGGTCCTGTTTTTAAGTAGCCGTTGATATTCAAATCTTAATTTTGAGTCTGGTGAAGTATACATTGTTGTTTGTTCATTTCCCTATTTGTATTGTGCTTCCCTCACACACATATCGTGTAGTCCTAATAGTTTGCTTTGTGGTGCAGTTTACTTTATTCCCTGTCACTCTTTATCTGTAGTTTCCATTTTGGTTCACCTCCTGGGTGGGGGTTGGGGGTTAGCTCAGGGCTGGACAGGAGATAAGGACAGGTCGGTGACTCGAGCCTCCCTACCATCACCATTAAATATAAAAAATGTCATGGGGACCCCTCTATTCTTGACAAACAGCCTTGCTAACACTGACATCTGGGAGTAGCAGCCCACAGCTGTCAGTTTCGACTGCCTGGTTATCAAAAATATAGGGGAACACGCGCCATTTTTTTATTATTATTTATTTAGAGTACAGGCACAGGCTGATGCATACGCCCATCAGCGGTTGCCTGCTCTCGCTGTTATTATTATAAAAATAAATGTAACACCCCTTCAGGGCTACCACGGTACGCTGGGTGTTATGGGGGGTCTCACCTCTTTAGGGCGCAGTGCCTCCACCCGAATCTTGATTGTAGCTCTCTCTAGGACTGCAGAAGGACTGTTATCTTCTGCCAGGGACTGATTCGGGAAACCCCTGCCTATAGCTCAGTACACACTCACCCAAAACAGGAGTAAAACAGTTTAACTGGTTTATGGATATGCAGCAGAAATGAAGTGTATTTAAAGAAACAACATGCAATACAGGTAACGGTGCTCTATAAAAATCATATACACATCACAACCTAATTCTTTCCCCAACCCTGCAAATATAACGTAGCAGGGTTCCCCTTTTCTTGTATTAACCCAGTCCAAACGTTGGGGCCCAGTTGCCGCGGATGTTGGCGCGCAAATTTATAACCGTTGGTGCACTTAGATGCTCACGAAGGTAAATAGTCTGGGGCGTAGTGTACTCACTGTAACGGGCTGGTTGAACCACAAGTCTCGAAAAGGGGCACTCACGGTGCGTCTCCACCGGTGGTAGTTTTCCCTGGACCCCAACTGGGGGCGGCAGGATTCAGGCCTTTATACGGTGGGAGTGCCGGTAGAACTCTCCGAGTCCTTAATGTTGCTTGCTTCACCTGATGACCGGGCTGCGCTCTCTCCAGATTCGCAGGTATATCAGAGGGGACTGGAACGCTCCGCTCTTTAGAGGAATACAAGTCCACAGCGCTCCATCTTTTACATGAACCATCCGCTCTCTCACTTTCTTTCACTTCCTCTCCAGCTCCCTCCCCCAAGTTCCTCCTCCCTCCTATCCCTCCAAGCTGTGTCATCTGACTGAAACAAGGGTCCATGGGAATTGTAGTCCCCCGCAGCTCAGGGAAAAAAACATTAATGTCTGAAGGTCCCTGTTTAACAGCAGCTGCAAAACTCTTCTTAGTGTCTGTAAATCCCAGTATACCAGTAGCTGCTCTGACAGTTCCATGTGCAGGTGTTACATTCTCCCCCTGGTGAGTCATTGAAAGTGTCCCATCACGACATGAGGACTCACCACCTGAAACATGAATGGGGGTTAAGGCATCCTGACTAACACCAAATTTACATGCATACAAACCACCTCCTGGACACATGGAAGATACCGAGAAATAAGGCCAAACAGAATTTGAATTTGGGTATATCAACCTGGTGACCTCAGTGGTATGTCCCATTCTGTCATAAGTCAACATCATGGGTGGCCTAATGTCCCGCTTGGGACGAGTGTGTACCGAGAGGCCCACCTCCTCAGTCCCCGACTCTTGTCTCTCAAGAACGGGCTCCACCAGGTGAATCTCTTCATTCAATAAATGTCCCTCTTCTGAACTTTCCTCCAATTGTGGGCGGGGTGCACTCGCCTCCTGACAAATGTCCCTTTTCTTTGTTTCTACTTCAGGGGTCTGGTTTTCAGGGTCTATGCCCATGGGGCATGGGTCCTCGATCCACCTGTAGCTCCATTGACAGTCAGGTCCCCATTCATCCCCAGACTCGCTGTCACATCCTCCTGAGGCAACTCCAGTCTGGGGTGGGTTTTTACACCTTGGACTTCTCCTATTGCACTGAAGAGTTGTATGACCTCCTTGAGTTGGCAATGGGGGTAAAGGGATGTTTTTTCCCACAGGCAACAGATGATGTCGATGATAGGTTTTAACAGCTCCACCCCCTTTTTCTGGCTTCACTCTGTAGGCCGGAACACCGGGCGACTTCTCCATCACCACGTAAGGGTCAGGACACCACCGATCAGCAAGCTTGTGCTTCCCAGGAAGGCCCAAAAGCTGAATAAGAACTCTGTCTCCAGGTAGTAAAACTTGTTCTCGAACCCTACAGTCGTAGCGAGTCTTATTGCGCTTCCCTGACCGACCAGAGGCCTGCTCTGCCAATTTGTAAGCTTTTGTCAAATCTTCTTTTAGCTGGGACACATATTTTAAGTAGGTCTTCCCATTAGAACGGTCAATGGATGTCCCAAAACTAATATCCACGGGTAGTCGGGCTTTTCTTCCAAACATGAGGAAATAAGGAGAATATCCAGTTGACTCATTTGTGGTGCAATTGTAGGCATGAACCAACTGGCTCACATGCCTGCTCCAGTGTCCCTTCTTCCTGGGATCTAAAGTGCCTAACATGTTCAGAAGGGTACGGTTGAATCTCTCAGGTTGAGGATCCCCTTGGGGGTGATATGGCGTGGTTCTGGATTTCTTGATCCCACAGAGAGCGCATAGCTCCTTGATTAGTCTACTTTCGAAATCTCTTCCTTGATCGGTATGGATGCGGGCAGGCAGCCCGTAATGTACAAAGAACTTCTCCCATAATGTTTTTGCCACAGTAATTGCCCTTTGATCTTTAGTGGGGTAGGCCTGGGCATATCGGGTGAAATGGTCAGTGACCACTAACACATTACTGACATTGCTTTCATCAGGCTCGATGGAGAGGAAATCAATGCACACTAGTTCAAGTGGGCCATCACTGGTAATGTTCACAAGGGGGGCTGTTCTCAAAGGCAAGGTTTTTCTCAACACACACCGGGAGCATGATTTGCAGTATTCTTCAATATCCGCTTCCATGCGAGGCCAATAGAATCGGTCGGCCACGAGACTCGTAGTCTTTTCGATGCCAAGATGTCCATGGTCATCATGCAGGGACTTCATGACCATCTTCCGAAATCGGGTGGGTAACACCAGCTGCCTGCGGACTCCTCCCTTCTGGCCCCTTGTCTCTCGGTATAGTAGCCCATTTTTTACTACTAGCGACTCTAGCTGCCGAGTCAGCAGGACAGACTCCTCTGTTCTTAATGCATTCTTTTCGGGCCTCCAGCCCCTCTTCACCCACCATCGAACTACCCCCACTGACTGATCCTCCTGCTGCGCCGTCCTGACTTGATTATGAGTCAGTTGAGGGAGAGAGTCTGGGGTTACATTTGTCACTCGACAGTACGACAACGGGAGCGCTTCGCTAGATGCTCCTAAGAATTTAGCACAGCACTGCAGAGTGAGGGCATCAGTTCGATGTCTATGGCACAGAGTCTTCACCTCAGGGGCAGGGACCTCTATACATCCTCCTTCTTCTTCCTCATTTAAAGGTTCACTAGGCAGGCGAGAGAGTGTGTCTGCATCAATGTTACTGATCCCTGGTCGATATTTTAAGCTGAAATCATACAGAGAGAGTGCGGCAAGCCACCGGTACCCCGTGGCATCCAGTTTTGCTGTGGTTCTCACGTAGGTTAATGGATTGTTGTCGGTATGAACCACGAAGCGTACCCCATAGAGGTAGTCATGCAGCGTGTCCACTACAGCCCATTTCAGAGCCAGAAACTCCAGTTTGTGAGCTGGGTAGTTGCGTTCACTGGGAGTCAATCCTCGACTAATGTAGTAAACGGGACGTAGACAGCCATCATGGTCCTGATAGAGAATCCCTCCTAGTCCGTCGAGAGAAGCATCTATATGTAACACATATGGTTTACTGGCGTCTGCATAGGCCAACACTGGAGTTTGGGTCAAACATGACTTCAGTTTCTCGAATGCCTCGTCGCATAAGGGTGTCCATCTTTCCCCAAAAGGTTCATTAACTCGGAAGTAGTCTCTTTTCCCTGACCTTGAGGGGCGGGCTGTCCCGCCGGAAGGGGGGTACCCCTGGGTAAGAGCAGTTAATGGCTTCGCAATCCGAGAGTACTGGGGTACAAATCTTCGGTAGTATCCACAGAATCCTAAAAAGGACCTAAGCTCCCCCAGCTTGGTGGGCTTAGGCCAGTTTACCACAGCCTCCACTTTGGCGGGGTCGGTGGAAATTCCTTCTCTGCTGACTATGTGCCCCACATATTTCACAGTCGTCTGGCAAATCCGGCACTTATCAAGGGACAACTTCAACCCAGCCTCCTTCAACCGATCCAGCACCTTGAACAACCGCTGGTTGTGTTCTTCCAGAGTCTTCCCAAAAACAATAAGATCATCGAGATAAACCAAGACCTCACGTAAGTGCATGTCCCCCACTACTTTGTCCATACATCTCTGAAAAGTGGCCGGAGCACCTGTCAGTCCTTGAGGCAGTCTTTGAAACTCGAAGAACCCAATGGGGCAGATAAAAGCGGTCTTCTCTTGATCTTCCTTTGGCATGGGTATCTGATAGTAACCACTCCGGAGATCTAACACAGAAAACCATTGGCTCCCTTGCAGGCAATCTAAAGCTTCATTAATTCGGGGCACAGTGTACTGGTCAGGAACCGTACGTTTGTTCAAAGTACGATAATCCACACACATCCGAATAGCTCCATTTTTTTTTCGAGCAATCACAATGGGGGAAGCATATGGGCTACTAGACTCTATGATGACTCCTGTGTCTAACATACCGCGTAGATGCTGCCTAACATCTTCGATATCCGCCGGGGCCAATCTTCGGGATCTCTCTCGGAAAGGCTTTTGATCAACCGAATGCGATGCTCTACTCCTTGGGTGAGGCCCATGTCCCATTCGCCCAAGGAGAAAGCCGCCCCCCGCATCATCATGCCGTCGATGACTAGCCTCCTCTCTTCTCCTTTCAGCTCACTTCCTTCAAAACAAGGGTCAAAGCTTTCAGGCTGCAGTTCCCTCTTCTCCTCCTCCGTCCTCACATAGGCTTCCAGACAGACTGGGTGGATGGATAGGGTCTGCGAGTACTTTTCTCCCCCAGCTTCACGACACCACTGAGCTAACGTACGGAAAATGTTGGCATTTGTTCCCACTATGACAGGTGTGGGTCTCTCATCTGCCTCTGCCTCCGGGCAGATTAGCGCTATAATGGGTATCTCTTTATCCACTCCAACAACAGTCTCTGGGAATCGTAGTGTCACGGACACGTATCCTCAGTAGGGATAGCTGTGTTCACTCAGTCCCCACACCACGAGTCCAGACAGCGGTTTCAGAGGCACATTGGATAAATATCTCTTATACCATCCTTCAAAAATGATGGACACTTGAGATCCGCTATCCAGCAATACTGAACAAGATTTACCATTGATATATGCGGGGACATGCGGGGCTGGTCCCACTAACCCTTCAGGCAGTGTTTTCGATGAGGCACTATTGGATGGAGAGGTAGAGTAGGTCTTAGTTGCTGATGGGGGCTCAGTATGGGGTTCTACTGGCCCCCTTTCCCGTTTCCCGACTGCCTCGGAGGGAGGTGGGGAGAATGTGAAGAGTTCTTTGAGCTCCACCTCTTTGGACACTGACGAGCTATATGGCCCGGACTCCCACAGACAAAGCACCCTTCTGGTTTCCTACTTTCCACTCTACACAGGTCATCATTCTCTCTTCCTGAAGCCAGGGTCTGCTTCTCGGCTACCTCTGCAGCACTTTGTAACCGCTGTATTGTCTTGGCCTGAGCACTTAACAATTGAGTAATCTGCTCCCCCTGTTTCTCGATGACTTTCAGCAGTTCCCTCTCTCGGCAGTCGGCTGCTGGCTTCAAGGCAACAGTAGTCACCCGAGGGGAGGTCTTCTCTCTTGCGGCCAAAATAACCTCTTCCTTGCGAACTTCCTTAAGCAACTCATGAAAAGAACCAGGAATCTTCTCTTTATCACAAGACCTCATCCGCTGAGCAATTGGATCATGAGTGAGAGCTCCTCTGAGTACTTGGTCCAGACGACACTGATCAACTTCTTTAGGGCTGACTCCACCTTTAGATACTATTCTATGAACCATCTTATCCAATCGGTATAGATAGTCGGACATCTTCTCATCTGGTTGTTGGTAGGTGGTACGAAGTTTATAGAGTAGATCAGTAGCATCTTCAGGGGATCCAAAAGCATCTTCTAAAGCACTCATATAATCTTGATAAGTTGCTAGTGGCTTGCTCCGCCAAGCAGCCTGCACCACTTCCATAGCAGTACCCTTCAAACTTTCTACTATTCTCTGCTTCTTCACGGCATCAGTGCACTGCCACTCTTCTAAGCACAGTAAAGTGACATCCCTCCAAGTATCATATTCTTCTTCTCCAGCAGGGGTGGGGAGGGCACCCGAGAAGGTTCTTAAACGACGGTAGTTCCCTTCTGGCTGCATCTTTGCAAACTGACTAACTTTTCCATAGCTGTCATAAGCACATCAACAGGGGCCGCTGTCTCTTCAGGACTGGTTCTAAGGGGAGTAGAGGGCGGACGTATACTAGTCTTCCTAGACTGAGTGGTTGATTCCTGTTGCCGGGTCTCAACTTCGGACTCATTAGGCCAAGTGATCTTCCATTGTCGACCATACTCTGGGGACACGGCTATCATGGATGGGAAGTAATCTTTCCTCAAGATCTGCCCGGTTGAGATCAGGGCTATGGGTAACTGTCCCCCCTTTTCCTTTCTGCGGTCGACCACTTCAGGGTGGGCAAGTTCAGTGAGTCGGTTAACTATTTTCAGTATCTCTTCATCAGATGCATCACAGAGCTCACCACTCACTGCAAAGCTTTGTCTAGCTGTAACATCCATCTCTTCACACCACAAATATACTTCTCGCTCTGTTAAAGTCTCCATAGTAAATACTCCTGTGTTAGTTCTGTATCTCAGCAGTGCCTCCACTGTAACACCCCTTCAGGGCTACCACGGTACGCTGGGTGTTATGGGGGGTCTCACCTCTTTAGGGCGCAGTGCCTCCACCCGAATCTTGATTGGAGCTCTCTCTAGGACTGCAGAAGGACTGTTATCTTCTGCCAGGGACTGATTCGGGAAACCCCTGCCTATAGCTCAGTACACACTCACCCAAAACAGGAGTAAAACAGTTTAACTGGTTTATGGATATGCAGCAGAAATGAAGTGTATTTAAAGAAACAACATGCAATACAGGTAACGGTGCTCTATAAAAATCATATACACATCACAACTAGTGTTGAGCATTCCGATACTGCAAATATCGGGTATCGGCCGATATTAGCTGTATCGGAATTCCGATTCCGAGTTCCGATATTTTCGTCTTATCGGATACCGGAATCGGGATTGTCACTGTCACTGTCAGTGTCCGTCGGTCGGGTCTGTCAGGAGTCAGCGGCACTTACCTGGCAGAAGATCTCCGGCGGTCACGTCCTGCACTGCTTCATGGCCGCCATCTTCTTTCCCCGGCGGTCACATGCAGTTTCTCGCGATAACTGCAGTGACTGCTGGGTAATCGCGGCCGTAAAGCAGTCAGTCCGATGACGTCACCGCCGGGGAAGCAGGTAATCAGCTGTGCTGCGTTGCAATGACAGGCTCTGCCTGTCATTGCGATGTAGCAGAGCTGGATCGTCGTGGGACTATCGTTATGGACTGCGTCGGACAGGTGGTATACTGTTGGTTTGTTTTTTTTTCTTTTTTTACAGGAGATCGATGGCGTCGCAGGAATGAGAGAGTAATAAAAGAAATGAAAACTGTGTTGTCTCTTTTATTTCATTAAAAGACTTTTTTCTTGCTGTGTCTTTTTTTTATACATTTAATAACTTTGGGATTAATAATGGATCGGTGTCTTATTGACGCCTCTCCATTATTAACCGGGCTTATTGTCACCGTGCAATCAACGGTGACAATAACCCCTTATTACCCCGCTTGCCACCGCTACAGGGCAAGTGGGAAGAGCCGGGTAAAGTGCCACAATTGGCACATCTTTTGATGCGCCAAATGTGGGGCTGCTGTAGCCTGGTATTATCAGGCTGTTGAGGGCCAAAATCCATGGGCCTTGACAGTCTTTTAATACCAGGCCGCAGCAGTCTGCATTTTACTTGGCTGGTTAACAAAAATAGGGGGGATCCCCACGCCGTTTTTTTTTTCGAGGGGATCCCCTATTTTTGTTAACCAGCCAAGCTAAGCAGACTGCTGTGGCCTGGTATTATCAGGCTTGCAAGGTCCATGGATATTGGATCCTTACCAGCCTGAAAAACCAGGCCTCAGCGGTCTGCTTCATCTGGCTGGTTAACAAAAATAGGGGGACCCCACGCCAATTTTTTTCAAGGGGATCCCCTATTTTTGTTAATCAGCCAAGATATGCAGACTGCTGTGGCCTGGTATTATCAGGCTGGCAAGGTCCATGGATCTTGGCTCCTTAACAGCCTGAAAATCCAGGCCTCAGCGGTCTGCTTCATCTGGCTGGTTAACAAAAATAGGGGGGACCCCACGCCAATTTTTTTCGAGGGGATCCCCTATTTTTGTTAATCAGCCAAGATATGCAGACTGCTGTGGCCTGGTATTATCAGGCTGGCAAGGTCCATGGATCTTGGCTCCTTAACAGCCTGAAAATCCAGGCCTCAGCGGTTTTCTTCATCTGGCTGGTTAACAAAAATAGGGGGGACCCCACGCCAATTTTTTTCGAGGGGATCCCCTATTTTTGTTAATCAGCCAAGATATACAGACTGCTGTGGCCTGGTATTATCAGGCTGGCAAGGTCCATGGATCTTGGCTCCTTAACAGCCTGAAAATCCAGGCCTCAGCGGTCTGCTTCATCTGGCTGGTTAACAAAAATAGGGGGACCCCACGCCATTTTTTTTTCGAAGGGAACCCCTATTTTTGTTAATCAGTTCCCTCTGACGTCACTGATTGTGTCCCTGGCTGACCTGAAGTGAAAGTGGAAAGCAATCAATTAAGCTTTCCACTTAAGGGCCCGTCTCACATAGCGATATCGCTACCGAGATCGCTGCTGAGTCACTAGTTTTGTGACGCAGCAGCAAGCTCACCAGCGATATCGCTGTGTGTGACATTCAGCGACGATCAGCCCCCCTGCCGGGTATCGCTGATCGTCGCTGAAATGTCAGGACCTTTGATCGCTGGTTTCCCGCTGACAGGCACACATCGCTGCGTGTGACAGGCGGGAGACCAGCGATCCGCTGGTAACCAAGGTACACAGCGGGTTTCCAGGCGCGGGGCTGTGCCTAGAAACCCGCTGTGTACCTTGGATACCAGCGCCCTGATGCAGGGAGCTGGTATCCAAGGTACACAGCGGGTTTCCAAGCGCTGCGCGGTGCCTGGAAACCCGCTGTGTACCTTGGTTACCAGCGGATCGCTGGTCTCCCGCCTGTCACACGCAGCGATGCGTGCCTGTCAGAGGGAAACCAGCGATCAACAAAAGGTCCTGACAGTTCTGCGACGATCAGCGATACCCGGCAGGGGGCTGATCGTCGCTGAATGTCACACACAGCGATATCGCTGGTGAGCTCGCTGCTGCGTCACAAAACTAGTGACTCAGCAGCGATCTCGGTAGCGATATCGCTATGTGAGACGGGCCCTTAAGCGATGTTACCCGCAGTGTCGCTGTCCCAGATCGCTGCCTGTTTGGCAGCTCAGCAGCGATCATGTAGCGATACACCAGCGATCCTGACAAGTGCATATCGTTGTCGGGATCGCTGGTGTATCGTTATGTGACACCCAGCCTTTACTCTCCTGTCAGGCAGGAGAGGAACTCATTCATTTGGGGTTTACTGTGAGGCTGCAGCATTAGCTGCGGTCCCTGCAGTAAACATTAACCCTTTCTGAAGGATTACACCGTGGGACCTGACTGTGCATGGGATAGGTAAGAATAATTTTGCTTTTTTATTTTATTTTTATTACAGGAAATGGTTTTTGCAGTAAAATAAAAGATGGTCAAAAACATGTGTCTTTATTTCATTAAAATGATTTTTAATTAAAGTGTGTGTGTTTTATTTTATTTCATGCAATAGGATTAATAATTGATAGTTGTCTAATTGACAGCTCTCAATTATTAACCTGGCTTAAGGTCACCTTTCAATAGCAAGGTGGCTTTAACCCCATATTAACCCATTCGCCACCGCTACAGGGCAATGGGAATAGACGGGCAAAGTGCCAGAAAGGGCGAATCTAATTATAGATTTGTCTTTCCTGGGGTGTCTGGGGGCAGATGTTAGTAGCCGGGGGGGGGCAAAAATAATGGTCCCTCTCTGGGCTATTATTATCTGCCCCCACTCACTGGCTTTGTCTGTCTGGTTGCGAAAATAGGGCGGGAGCCCACGCATTTTTTTTCAGCAATTTTACACCTCATATATATATATACATGTCATTGAATTTGTGACACATATATATATATATTTATATTTGTAGTTCATACACTTCTACATAGTATAATAGCCGCTAATTCAATTGCCGGCTTTTGTGAAAATGCAGAACCCGACATGAAATGACACTTGGTGTACATAGGGTTAACCATGTCTTTTCATGTCGTTTGCTATCTGATTTGCACAAACAATTAAATCAGACTATGTGTGCAAAATTTCACACCTGTAGGGGTTAATTAAAGGTGTAAATTCGTTGTAAAAAAAACGGACTTTTTTTGCTACGAATTTACACCTTTAATTAACCCCTACAGGTGTGAAATTTTGCACACATAGTCTGATTTAATTGTTTGTGCAAATTAGGCTGGAGTCACACACAACCACAAAAAATCGGTCCGTTTTAGACGGTCGACAATCGGATCAAAATAAAAACATCACACATCCTTCTGGCATCCGATTTTCCTTCAAAGATGCGATTTAATCGCATGTGTGTGTACCTTGTAACATCCGATTTTCATCCGACTTGCGAGATTTTCTCGCAGGCTTGCAAAACTGACATATAATGGATCCAAAAGAATAGTATTTAAATGCCAAAAGAAAGAATAGATATATACACATATATATATATAATATATATATATATGTCATTGTGACATATATATATATACATATATTTATAGTTCTTCTTACACTTCTACATACTGTTCTAGCCGCTAATTCAATTGCCGGCTTCAGTGAAATCACAGAAGCCGACATGAAATGATACATTGTTTCCACACATTTAACCATGTAATTTCATGTATTTTTATATATGTTTGAAACATACAATTACATGAGTATATGTGTGCTAAATTTCAGACATGTAGGGGTTAATTAAAGGTGTAAATTCGTAGCAAAAAAGTCCGTTTTTTTTACAACGAATTTACACCTTTAATTAACCCCTACAGGTGTGAAATTTTGCACACATAGTCTGATTTAATTGTTTGTGCAAATTAGATAGCAAAGGACATGAAAAGACATGGTTAACCCTATGTACACCAAGTGTCATTTCATGTCGGGTGACATGAAATGACACTTGGTGTACATAGGGTTAACCATGTCTTTTCATGTCCTTTGCTATCTAAGGCCGGAGTCACACTGGCGACAAAATCGGACGACTGCAATGCGATGAAATATCGCATTGCAGTCGGACCTATGTTAATCTATGGAGCAGCTCCCAGTATCAGATTTTTTGTGGTCCGTTTTAAACGTCCGTGTACAATCGCAGCATGCTGCCACTGTCACCGATTGTCGGTCGACAATCGCCAATGCAAGTCTATGGGAGCGATGAAAAATCTGATTACAAACGGACCACACTGTGTGACTTGCGATGAAATCGCATCGGTGTCCTTTAGAAAAGCCGGCAATTCATCCCCGGCTATACTGTAAAATCACACTGACAGCTTTAATAAAGACTAGAAAGAATAGATATATACACATAGAACACATACATATATATATACATGTCATTGTGACATGTATATATACATATATTTATAGTTCCTAGACTTCTACATACTGTAATAGCCGCTAATTCAATTGCCGGGTTTTGTGAAATCACAGAAGCCGACATGAAATGATACATTGTTTCCACACATTTAACCATGTAATTTCATGTATTTTTATATATGTTTGAAACATACAATTACATGAGTGTATTTGTGCAAAATTTCAGACATGTAGGGGTTAATTAAAGGTGTAATTTCGTTGAAAAAAAATGCGTGGGCTCCCGCTGTATTTTCTCCACCAGACAGACAAAGCAAAGCGAGTGGGGGCAGATAATAATAGCCCAGGGAGGGTGCATTTTTTTGTGCCCCCCCTGGCTACTAACATCTGCCCCCAGACACCCCAGAAAGGGCAAATCTATAATTAGATTCGCCCTTTCTGGCACTTTGCCCGTCTATTCCCATTGCCCTGTAGCGGTGGCGAATGGGTTAATCTCACCTTACTGTCACCTTGCAATTGAAAGGTGACCTTTAAGGCAGGTTAATGATTGATAGCTGTCAATTAGACAACTATCAATTATTAATCCTATTGAAGTAAATAAAAAAAACACACACACTTTAAGAATAAATAATTTTAATGAAATAAAAACACATTTTTTTGACCATATTTTATTTTACACTAAATCCGTGCGAAGCCATTGATCTCCTAAAATAAAGAAAAAGAAATAAAACAACATTATTCTTACCTATTCCGCCGATCTGTCACGTCCCACGCTGTAATCCTTCACAAAGGGTTAACTAGCTTTGAGCCAAGCAGTGCAAGTAATCCTGCATGCTCAGCTCAAAGCTCATGAATGAATAAGTTCCTCTCCTGGCGACAGGAGAGGATGTGTTTCATGAATGAAGCTTAATTGATTGTGTCCACTTTCCCTTTAGGTCAGGTCACTACAGTTAAATTGGCAATAAATCAATTAAGCTCCATTCATGAATCTATTCCTCTACTTTCGCTGGGAGAGGAACTTATTCATTCAGGGGAATACAGGTCTGAGACAGCATTATTAGCTCTCTGCGACCTTTAACCTGTTAACCCTTTCTGATGGATTACACCGTGGGACCTGACTGTACATCGGATTGGTAAGTATAATTTTGCTTTTTTATTTTATTTTTATTTCAGGAAATGGTTTTAGCAGGAAAATAAAATATGGTCAAAAACTGTGTGATTATTTCATTAAACTTATTTTTTATTAAAGTGTGTGTGTTTGATTTTTCTTTCATACAATAGGATTAATAATTGATAGTTGCCTAATTGACAGCTATCAATTATTAACCTGGCTTAAAGTGACCTTTCAATTGCAAGGTCATTTTAACCCCTTATTAACCCATTCGCCACCGCTACAGGGCAATGGGAATAGACGGGCAAAGTGCCAGAAAGGGCGAATCTAATTATAGATTTGCCCTTTCTGGGGTGTCTGGGGGCAGATGTTAGTAGCCAGGGGGGGGGCACAAAAAAAATGTACCCTCCCTAGGCTATTATTATCTGCCCCCACTCGCTTGCTTTGTCTGTCTGGTGGAGAAAATACAGCGGGAGCCCACGCATTTTTTTTTAACGAATTTACACCTTTAATTAACCCCTACATGTCTGAAATTTAGCACACATATACTCATGTAATTGTATGTTTCAAACATATATAAAAATACATGAAATTACATGGTTAAATGTGTGGAAACAATGTATCATTTCATGTCGGCTTCTGTGATTTCACTGAAGCCGGCAATTGAATTAGCGGCTATAACAGTATGTAGAAGTGTAAGAACTATAAATATATGTATATATATATATGTCACAATGACATATATATATATATATATATATATATATATATATATATATATATGTGTATATATCTATTCTTTCTTTTGGCATTTAAATACTATTCTTTTGGATCCATTATATGTCAGTTTTGCAAGCCTGCGAGAAAATCTGGCAAGTCGGATGAAAATCGGATGTTACAAGGTACACACACATGCGATTAAATCGCATCTTTGAAGGAAAATCGGATGCCAGAAGGATGTGTGATGTTTTTATTTTGATCCGATTGTCGACCGTCTAAAACGGACCGATTTTTTGTGGTTGTGTGTGACTCCAGCCTAATTTGCACAAACAATTAAATCAGACTATGTGTGCAAAATTTCACACCTGTAGGGGTTAATTAAAGGTGTAAATTCGTAGCAAAAAAAGTCCGTTTTTTTACAACGAATTTACACCTTTAATTAACCCCTACATGTCTGAAATTTAGCACACATATACTCATGTAATTGTATGTTTCAAACATATATAAAAATACATGAAATTACATGGTTAAATGTGTGGAAACAATGTATCATTTCATGTCGGCTTCTGTGATTTCACTGAAGCCGGCAATTGAATTAGCGGCTATAACAGTATGTAGAAGTGTAAGAAGAACTATAAATATATGTATATATATATATGTCACAATGACATATATATATATATATATATATATATATATATATATGTGTATATATCTATTCTTTCTTTTGGCATTTAAATACTATTCTTTTGGATCCATTATATGTCAGTTTTGCAAGCCTGCGAGAAAATCTCGCAAGTCGGATGAAAATCGGATGTTACAAGGTACACACACATGCGATTAAATCGCATCTTTGAAGGAAAATCGGATGCCAGAAGGATGTGTGATGTTTTTATTTTGATCCGATTGTCGACCGTCTAAAACGGACCGATTTTTTGTGGTTGTGTGTGACTCCAGCCTAATTTGCACAAACAATTAAATCAGACTATGTGTGCAAAATTTCACACCTGTAGGGGTTAATTAAAGGTGTAAATTCGTAGCAAAAAAAGTCCGTTTTTTTTACAACGAATTTACACCTTTAATTAACCCCTACATGTCTGAAATTTAGCACACATATACTCATGTAATTGTATGTTTCAAACATATATAAAAATACATGAAATTACATGGTTAAATGTGTGGAAACAATGTATCATTTCATGTCGGCTTCTGTGATTTCACTGAAGCCGGCAATTGAATTAGCGGCTATAACAGTATGTAGAAGTGTAAGAAGAAACTATAAATATATGTATATATATATATGTCACAATGACATATATATATATATATATATATATATATATATGTGTATATATCTATTCTTTCTTTTGGCATTTAAATACTATTCTTTTGGATCCATTATATGTCAGTTTTGCAAGCCTGCGAGAAAATCTCGCAAGTCGGATGAAAATCGGATGTTACAAGGTACACACACATGCGATTAAATCGCATCTTTGAAGGAAAATCGGATGCCAGAAGGATGTGTGATGTTTTTATTTTGATCCGATTGTCGACCGTCTAAAACGGACCGATTTTTTGTGGTTGTGTGTGACTCCAGCCTAATTTGCACAAACAATTAAATCAGACTATGTGTGCAAAATTTCACACCTGTAGGGGTTAATTAAAGGTGTAAATTCGTAGCAAAAAAAGTCCGTTTTTTTTACAACGAATTTACACCTTTAATTAACCCCTACAGGTGTGAAATTTTGCACACATAGTCTGATTTAATTGTTTGTGCAAATCAGATAGCAAACGACATGAAAAGACATGGTTAACCCTATGTACACCAAGTGTCATTTCATGTCGGGTGCTTCTGTCTTTTCACTGAAGCCGGCTTTACCCGGCAATTGAATGAGAGGATATTTTACTATGTAGAAGTGTATAAACTATACATATATGTATATATATATGTCACAATGACATGTATATATATATATATGTATTCTATGTGTGTATATTTAGTGTTTACAAGGAAAGAATGGGTTTTTTTTTAGTTGCGATATTTTGTTCCCATAGACTTACATGGGACTTCCGGTATCGGTATCGGGTATCGCCGATATTTTAGTGATATCGGCGATACCATTCCGATTCCGATACTTTAGGATATCGGAAAGTATCGCTCAACTCTAATCACAACCTAATTCTTTCCCCAACCCTGCAAATATAACGTAGCAGGGTTCCCCTTTTCTTGTATTAACCCAGTCCAAACGTTGGGGCCCAGTTGCCGCGGATGTTGGCGCGCAAATTTATAACCGTTGGTGCACTTAGATGCTCACGAAGGTAAATAGTCTGGGGCGTAGTGTACTCACTGTAACGGGCTGGTTGAACCACAAGTCTCGAAAAGGGGCACTCACGGTGCGTCTCCACCGGTGGTAGTTTTCCCTGGACCCCAACTGGGGGCGGCAGGATTCAGGCCTTTATACGGTGGGAGTGCCGGTAGAACTCTCCGAGTCCTTAATGTTGCTTGCTTCACCTGATGACCGGGCTGCGCTCTCTCCAGATTCGCAGGTTATATCAGAGGGGACTGGAACGCTCCGCTCTTTAGAGGAATACAAGTCCACAGCGCTCCATCTTTTACATGAACCATCCGCTCTCTCACTTTCTTTCACTTCCTCTCCAGCTCCCTCCTCCAAGTTCCTCCTCCCTCCTATCCCTCCAAGCTGTGTCATCTGACTGAAACAAGGGTCCATGGGAATTGTAGTCCCCCGCAGCTCAGGGAAAAAACCATTAATGTCTGAAGGTCCCTGTTTAACAGCAGCTGCAAAACTCTTCTTAGTGTCTGTAAATCCCAGTATACCAGTAGCTGCTCTGACAGTTCCATGTGCAGGTGTTACATAAAGATTATTATTATTATTAGCGGCAGCAGGCATAGGCTGATGGGAGCAGTAGTCTCATCAGCCGACTGCAGTGACCGGAAGTAAACTTTTTACCTCCCATTTGACAGCATGGGACTGTGGAAGTCTGACCCATGTTAATGATTTTACTGCCGATCAGAGGCAGTATTTTGCCATGCTGTCATGCGCGCACGGTGTTCGGGGTGTCGAACCCAAACAATAACAAGGACTTCCTGGTGAAGTCCATGTTCGGGGTCCATATCCAAACAGTAGGTGTTCGGTACGGTCCCCGAACTTTACAGTTCAGGTCCGCCCATTTATAGTTAAGAGTTCCTTTTTGATCCTGCTGGGATTCCATATGGTTCTAATCTCAGCTAGTGCATCCTGCTGCCCCTCCCTTCCATTATTTAAACTCACTCCAAGCTCCTATGCCAGGTATAGGTTTTCTATGCTGACCTCCCTGGAGAAGTTGTTCCAGTTAAAGCTATAAAGTTCAATTTGTTGTTTGATTTCTCCCTGTTTTTCTCCCTCCTTGTGTTTTCTTACTGTAGTAGTGAGACTAGTGTCTTGCAGCCATACTCATTAGTCAGAATTAGCTCAGGGCTAGTAAGGGCTTAGTCACGTGATCGTGCATGGGGGGAAGGACCCATCTATTGACGATAGGGAGCACAGGATTCAGTCTCCGGTGAGTGTCTAGGAGTCTCCCCCCTCTCTTCTCCTATCATCAGAGGTCCCTTTAAATATTTTCCGTCTTTTTCCCCTCTTTTGAGCTGCACACTGGGCATTTCCTTGCTGTGGCATGACATCTTTCCACCACTGGATGCTTTCACTTGCACAGGTTTGGTAATAAGACTTTCTAACCACACCTAAATGCAGAGAGCTTTATTTAATAAATGGGGCTGGTACTCTATTCCTTTGGAGCACATGAAATCAGATAAGGAGCTGATTTGTTCTTTACCTATGCAGAGGCCTCAGGCCTTTAGGAACATGTTGGTATTGCTACAGATAAGGTTATAAATAATATTCTTTAACAGTTCTAGAGGCATAGGTCTTCCTCACTATTGCTGATAAAAAAAAAGTTTATTCATATGTAGACGCTGCATGTCTGAGGAAAAACATCTGTACCCTGTAGATAAAATACAGTATTCACCTTATCATGTTATGTATTATCACAGAATAATTTTGTTCATTTTTTCAATGTCTGACCAGGTTGCTTTATTGCTAAAAATCACACTGCACAAGCAGTGGCGTATCACGGGATGCCAGCGCCTAGGGCAAGATAATTATTTTGTGCCTCTAACCTGAGGAAAATTAATATCCATTATCCTCAAAGCAAATGTACAGTTTTTAAGAAAATAATTTGGCATTTATAGCTTGCCCATAGACCGTCTTTTTTTCCTTTTTTTTTGCTGAAATCCAACATAACATTTTAAAAATAAAAAAGGGATGCAAAGTATATATATTTTTTTTAAAGTTATATTTTTGGTGTTTTATGTAACCAGGGCTGCCATCAGGGCATTACTACCCTAAGGCTATGGTTCCACGGTCCGGAACCATAGCGCTTTTGACGGAGCGGAAATTCCGCTCCGTCTAAGCCCCGCCCCCTTTCTGACGCGCGATCTTTCCGGAGGTGTTCAGGACACCTCCGGAACACCTCCGGAAAGAGCGCAGGGCTACATAGCCCTGTGTTAATTATGTTGCGGCGACGCACCGTCGCCGCAATACGCGAGGACATGCTGCGGTCTAAAAAAGACGCGCCGCATGTCCGTTTACGCAGGTTTGCCACCTGCGTATTGTTACGCATAGTGGAGACGGGATTTCTTGAAATCCCCTCCACTATGCTGTAACATCTGGACGCTGCGTGTTTGGCGCTGCGCCAGCGCACAGCGCCAAACACGCAGCGTTTCCTGACCGTGGAAACTCACCCTTACTGCTGTATGGGGCCCGGTCAGCAGCAGTACACAGAGGGGCCCGCAGGTCCAGGGCCCCGCTCTTGTGCTTCTGCTGATCGGGCCCCATCGTGCACTAAAATACTGCGGACTGCAGCACACACGTCGGCGCTGGGGCCCGGAGCCTTTTTGGAGCTGTCCACGGCCATCTTACCTAGTCGGCTGCTCAGCTCCTGCTTGGCTGTAGCTAGAATGTATGGGCTCACTGCAGGTCCTGACTTCAGCCCATACATTCTAGCTGCTTCACTGCAGAAAAGACACTAGACGCCATTGGAACGACTGACGTAAGTATGAAAAGCAGTTTTTGCTTTTTTAAATGGGTTGTGGTGGAGGGAGCGAGACTGCAGATGATGAAGTGTGTTTGAAGGGGGACAGCACATGATGAAATGATAGGGGGCTGCAAATGATGAAGTAAGGGGGACTGCAAATGATGAAGTGGGGGTGATTGGGGCTTCAAATGATGTGGGGGTGATGGGGACTGTAAGTGATGATGTGGGGGTGATGGGGACTGCAAATGATGAAGTGGAGGTGATGGGGGCTGCAAATGATGATGTGGGGGTGATGGGGGCTGTAAGTGATGATGTGGGGGTGATGGGGACTGCAAATGATGAAGTAGGGGTGATGAGGACTTCAAATGATGATGTGGGGGTGATGGGGACTGCAAATGATGAAGTAGGGGTGATGGGGGCTGCAAATGATGATGTGGGGGTGATGGGGACTGTAAGTGATGATGTGACGGTGATGGGGACTGCAGATGATAAAGTGGGGGTGACAGGGATTGCAAATGATGAAGTGGGGGTGACAGGGACTACAAATGATGAAGTGGGAGTGACGGGGATTGCAGATGATGAAGTGGGGGTGATGGTGACTGCAAATAGGGGTGATGGGGATGGCAAATGATATAGGGGTGATGGCGACTGCAAATGATGAAGTGGGGGTGATGGGGACTGCAAATGATGATGCGGGGGTGATGGGGATTGCAAATGATGTGGGGGTGATGGGGACTGCAAATGATGTGGGGGTGATGGGGACTGAAAATGATGAAGTGTATTTGAGGGGTACTGCACATGAAATGATAGGGGGCTGCAAATCATGAAGTAAGGGGGACTGCAGATGCAGTGAAGGGGGATAGGGGACTGTAAATGAAGTAAGGTGGACTGCAAACAATGATGTGAGGGTAATGGGGACTGCAAATGAAGTGGGGGGGGTGATGGGGACTGCAAATGATGATGTGGGGGTGATGGGGTCTATAATTGATGAAGTGGGGGTGATGGGGACTGCAAATGATGATGCAGGGGTGATGGGGACTGCAAATGATGTGGGGTGATGGGGACTGCAAATGATGTGGGGGTGATGGGGACTGAAAATGATGAAGTGTATTTGATGGGGTACTGCACATGAAATGATAGGGGGCTGCAAATCATGAAGTAAGGGGGACTGCAGATGCAGTGAAGGGGGATAGGGGACTGTAAATGAAGTAAGGTGGACTGCAAATAATGATGTGAGGGTAATGGGGACTG
The DNA here is from genome assembly GCA_033576555.1 of Oophaga sylvatica. Taxonomy (NCBI): domain Eukaryota; kingdom Metazoa; phylum Chordata; class Amphibia; order Anura; family Dendrobatidae; genus Oophaga; species Oophaga sylvatica. Next base: position 556,294,495 of record JARQOD010000002.1, on the reverse strand, counting down.
CAAATGAAGTGGGCGTGATGGGGACTGCAAATGATGATGTGGGGGTGATGGGGACTGCAATTGATGAAGTGGGGTGATGGGGACTGCAAATGATGATACGAGGGTGATGGGGACTGCAAATGATGATGCGGGGGTGATAGGGATTGCAAATGATGAAGTGGGGGTGATGGGGACTGCAGATGATGAAGTGTGTTTGAGGGGTTCTGCACATGATGAAATGATAGGGGGCTGCAAATCATGAAGTAAGGGGGACTGCAGATGTAGTGAAGGGGGATAGGGGACTGTAAATGATGAAGTAAGGTGGACTGCAAATGATGAAGTGGGGGTGATGAGGACTGCAAATTAAGTGTGAGTGTGAGGGACGGTGGACAGCAATTGAATTGAAGGTGGGAGTGGGGAGAGCAAATAATGATGAATTTTGAGGGTGGGGGAGTAAATGGTATATTGAATGTGGGGAAGAGCAGTTGATAATGATTAGAGGGTGGGAGAGCGAAGACATGACAATGAATTTGGGCAGAAGAGCATGTAGCTATAATGAATTGGGGTAAGGGTTAGAGCGGGAGGTACATAGTAGGGGGCGTTGAGGATAAAATGACTGGGAATGAATTATGGGAAGAGTATGGGTGCTAATTAATTCATATATTAAATTAGGGAAACTGGCTTTGTACAGATAATGGGGGCACAGTGGTGGATTATAATTTATATTTGGAATGGTGGGTTGCATAATAACCAATTATATATTAATGGTGGGTGCATAGCTGTATTCAGATGTGTAGTGTAGAAGAAAGGGAAAAAGTGGGGAATGTGCTCTGGAAGCAGTGCTCTAGATAACGGTGTTATTTTATACACATACGAGTCCTGGCTGAAAGAAGTGATGGCGGTCTGCGCTGGATTAAAAAGAAACACGTAAAAGAACACATGGTATGTGTTCCAACTAACCCCTCCTTTACCCCAGGGTTATTTATGACTTTGCTTACTTTGGCTTGATCATATGCATCTGGTCCAGTCTTAATTGTCTGACCAAGATGAGCACAGACCACTCCTCTGTGCTTCACAGCTGAATGTGTGTGGCCCAGCTGCGCTTGGTACACATGTCTCCAGGAAAATGCACAGGAAGGTAATTGCAAAACCTGATATTCATTCACATCTCACATATTTCCCAACATTACCACTAGAGGGAACCTTAGACTACTTAAGGTCAGTGGGATTGGTAGCAGTAGCCAGTTCAGCCAGTGCAAGCCAGTATGTTTCCTGTCAGGATAAGTTCCTGTCAGAGCTAGATCAAACTGGAGGGAGAGGAGAGAAGACTGATTCCTGACAGAGCTCAGGTAGTTCATCTTGAGCCGAAGTGGAGGCTAGAACGAGTGGAGGAAATCACTCTAGCCTAGTCAGAGCTACCTCTGAAGCCGTTATCTCAGAACAAGCTGCCTGTGTTCCCTAAGAACGTGGAAAGTGACTCTCGGAGCTACAGCGTGTATACAGTCTGACTGAACGTCCTGTGAGCTGCTCTGGACAGAGTTTAGAAAGGAAAGAAGGAAGGAGACTACAGCAGTTATAACATCGAGTCAACTGAGAGCAGGTCAGCGAGCATTGGAAGGAAAGCTGACAACTACATCTACTGCTACCTGTGCTTATGTTAAGGGCGAGAGCAGGGCGACAGGCGAGTGGTGAAAGAAGGACAAGTGACTTAGGTGACAGATCACCTTCACTAAATTGACCGGACACCGGGTCCGAAGCATTGCTAGTACTTCATGGCTAGTGATAGAAAATCCGGAGGCCCTGCTGGACTTCAAGTCGCAGAGGGTAGCCCTAAGTGTTGATACGTAACTGGAGTCAGGGAGAACAAGGACTTTTAGCAAGGCCAAGCTTAGAAGGACTTCGTTCTTGCCAACATCTGAGCATCAGAGACAGAAAAGACTCTACCACAATGTCAGCCGGGCGTAGCTGCTGCATTACGAGTTAAACTTGACTTCATGCAAGTTAGGACTCACAGATATTCAAAGGTAAAGGAGGCCTTAAACCTGCTTAGCGATTACCTGAATGTGCATTCTCCAACCTGACCAGCTTCCCGGGACATACCTGCCAACAACATCAGTAAAGGTATGGAAAGAGACTGAATTGTGTGTGACTGACTTCTTATCTGCACCCTGCACACCATTGACTTTGAGGGAACAGTCCCACCTGTGGGGGACTTAACATCCAGCTGCCTATAACATCCCCTCAGAAGATCCATCTTGCAGCTCTGGTCAAATTGATCAGAAACCACAGGTGGCGTCACAAACTATTACTACAATCCCCTGTAAATATCCCCCATTGTATGAGCGCCCAGGGCCACGGACCGAGCTCTGCTGCCAGTGACATCCCCCATAGACTTCCATGGGCTCGGTGCCGAGTACCCCCTAGCCCTGGTACCGTATGCGACTCATCTCTTTGGCGTCACGAACAGGATCCGAAGCTTACAATTTGTGAGTCCTGTGTGCCTGAATTGAACTGTTTTTGTGAAAAAAGACTGTGTGCAGTTTTTGTGATTTTTGGCGCCATTTTGCCGCCATATTCGCGCCCTGAGGCGCTGGTGAAGAAGAAGGGTGTGCCTTCGTGGGCGTGCCCCCCCTTGTGGCGCGAAAGCAATGGGCGCCCCCTCTAAATGTTATTACAATACAAGAGCCTGCCCCACTGCAAGGGAAGTCCGCCTCCTCTTCATCCTCTATGCCAAGAAGAGGAAGCGCAAATCCCGCCCCCACGGAGGAGACCAGATTGTTCCAGATGGAAAACACAGTCTGGCCTGGAGAGAGATGGCGGAAGGACAGGAGACGCTGTGTGGAGGAGCGGTGGCGCGCAGGCCCCGTTCCCCTGAAGAGCTACTGCCTGTGCCTGAGCCGTCCCCAGGTCGGGACACCGACCAAATCATGCTGGAATTAGAGGAGGTGAATGCGGTGCTCAGGGACATGATCCAGCGCCGTGAAGAGATGGACGAGACGGAGAGAAGCTGGCGTGCCCGGAAACAGCGGCTGCTGTGGGACGCAATACTCTCTCCCCCAGGAACGAAGCCATTACCTGTGCTCCCTGTGCCACCACAGCCAGCGGCTGAAGAGAAACCGGAGGCCGGCCCCGAAAGAGCTGATCCCGACTCCACCGATGAAGCGGTCAGAGGGACGGAGGCTGAGGAGGCCCTGCCCGTTCCGGAGTGCCAGCCAGGCCTGGAGGCCGCAGCGGAATGCCGATCCCCGGTAGGGACACCGGAGGGGACCCAGCCGTCCGTGATGGAGGTCGACTGGGAGGAAATGGAATACCTGGACGATGTGACCTATGCCGCCCAGGTGGAGAACGAAATGCGATGCAGTGAGCAGGAGAAGCGACGACAGCAGGAGGAGAGGTGCAACAGTCCCGTCAGCGGTACCATGAGGAGTTCCTCGCCGACAAGGAGAATGTCCGGAGGGATAAAGGTACGCTCCGGGAACCGCGGCGCCAGGGGTGCGTTAGTGATTTTAAACTCCACAAAGGCTGGGGCTTCATCCGTGAGCCGGGCCTGTACCAAGGGTATTTGTCAGCCGCAGAGATGTGGAGTCTCATCTGCCCATTGGCCACCCGGGAAGGGATCTCATAAACGGGGACATCGTCAGCTATACGCGTCACTGGGGTCTAAAAGGATGGTATGCCTTAAATGTTTCCCGTGTCAGCGACCCCGTCCCTGACGCCGGTGATGTGAATCGTGCCGCAATGTCCCGGGACCCAGCCACATCAGCGTCAGGCCGTGCACCAGCATTGTGCCCTGCCCCATCTACTGCGCCCTACTCTGCATCAAATCCTGAGTTCTGCTCCACATTCCAAAAGCCTGATGCGACCTCAACTGCGCCACTGCGCACACCTGCATCCTACTCTGCAGTGCATCAGGATTGTGCATCCTATTCTGCAACGCAACCGGATGGTGCGTTCTCAGTTAAATCACAGCACAAGTCTGCGTCTTCAATGGAAGATTTGTACCTGCATGAGGCACCCGTGGGGTCCCAAGAAGATCGCTCAAATGCGACAAGGACTGTAGCCACTCAAACGCAAATCGCAGGCCATGACCTTCTGGTAATGAGCTCCAGAGGACATCGCATACTTCCAGCCCCAGGAGTGGAAGATGTCATTACAATCTGTAAAGAAGAAGACCAGTAGGACCCAGACAGGGTTTACTGCACATGTATAAAGTTTGAAAAAGGAGAGTTTGCACTTTATTGTCTTTTACTTATATGTGATAAATGTTGCGGAGTTTGCATAAATTTTGCATAGAATACCCCAGTTGGGTAATAAGAAATATAGTACTAATGTGAATAGTATTGAAGTATTTTTATTGAAATGTGATTTCTTGAAATGTGTTTCATTATGCAAAGACTGCATGGCTGAGGACTGTGCTAGCCCAAAAACTTTAATTGTAAATAGTTCGCACTTCGGTGCCCCATCTTGGTTTTACATAAAGCCTTACTACCTCTGAAGAAAAACCCGTATGGTGTGGCCTTGAGTGAGGTCTGCAGCTCAGAAGTCCTGCAGCCCACCCAGGACCCACGTGGGAGGTTTTTGGTGCGGGTCCTCCACAAGTATATTGTATTTATGTGAAAAATGTTTTTGATATTTTTCTACTTGCCTATGTACACATTGTAACGTTAAAGAGTCCTTACCTCCCGCATGGGATGAGTTATATTGTTGATGTTATATTATAAAAAAAAAAAATGTTTTTCTTTTCTATTTCAGCCCGGGAGTGCTGATGATAACTAGGGGGGGATGTGTGGCCCAGCTGCGCTTGGTACACATGTCTCCAGGAAAATGCACAGGAAGGTAATTGCAAAACCTGATATTCATTCACATCTCACATATTTCCCAACATTACTACTAGAGGGAACCTTAGACTACTTAAGGTCAGTGGGATTGGTAGCAGTAGCCAGTTCAGCCAGTGCAAGCCAGTATGTTTCCTGTCAGGATAAGTTCCTGTCAGAGCTAGATCAAACTGGAGGGAGAGGAGAGAAGACTGATTCCTGACAGAGCTCAGGTAGTTCATCTTGAGCCGAAGTGGAGGCTAGTACGAGTGGAGGAAATCACTCTAGCCTAGTCAGAGCTACCTCTGAAGCCGTTATCTCAGAACAAGCTGCCTGTGTTCCCTAAGAACGTGGAAAGTGACTCTCGGAGCTACAGCGTGTATACAGTCTGACGGAACGTCCTGTGAGCTGCTCTGGACAGAGTTTAGAAAGGAAAGAAGGAAGGGGACTACAGCAGTTATAACATCGAGTCAACTGAGAGCAGGTCAGCGAGCATTGGAAGGAAAGCTGACAACTACACCTACTGCTACCCGTGCTTATGTTAAGGGAGAGAGCAGGGCGACAGGCGAGTGGTGAAAGAAGGACAAGTAACTTAGGTGACAGATCACCTTCACTAAATTGACCGGACACCGGGTCCGAAGCATTGCTAGTACTTCATGGCTAGTGATAGAAAATCCGGAGGCCCTGCTGGACTTCAAGTCGCAGAGGGTAGCCCTAAGTGTTGATACGTAACTGGAGTCAGGGAGAACAAGGACTTTTAGCAAGGCCAAGCTTAGAAGGACTTCGTTCTTGCCAACATCTGAGCATCAGAGACAGAAAAGACTCTACCACAATGTCAGCCGGGCGTAGCTGCTGCATTACGAGTTAAACTTGACTTCATGCAAGTTAGGACTCACAGATATTCAAAGGTAAAGGAGGCCTTAAACCTGCTCAGCGATTACCTGAATGTGCATTCTCCAACCTGACCAGCTTCCCGGGACATACCTGCCAACAACATCAGTAAAGGTATGGAAAGAGACTGAATTGTGTGTGACTGACTTCTTATCTGCACCCTGCACACCATTGACTTTGAGGGAACTTAACATCCAGCTGCCTATAACATCCCCTCAGAAGATCCATCTTGCAGCGCTGGTCAAATTGATCAGAAACCACAGGTGGCGTCACGAACTATTACTACAATCCCCTGTAAATATCCCCCATTGTATGAGCGCCCAGGGCCACGGACCGAGCTCTGCTGCCAGTGACATCCCCCATAGACTTCCATGGGCTCGGTGCCGAGTACCCCCTAGCCCTGGTACCGTGTGCGACTCAAATGCACTTTGCAGCACATATATTGCATAGCACAAGTCTGCTAAGACTTTAGCCTGCAGTCTATTTTAAAAGTGTAAGATATGAATTAAGCCAGAATTAAACCAGAAGGAAACTGGATACAGTCATTGTAAGCAATGTTTCTGATCACTTTCACTCTGACCCCTATAATCCTTCACTTTCTGCTAACCCCCCTAATCCCTACATCAAAAAAAGAACTGTTCATCTCTTCTTCAATCTTTCCCATTCATCTCACCTCTTCCTCAGATCTGTTTCTCAACATACTATCCTCTGTCTCCAAACACAGACAGCCCCCTCATGCCCTCTCCTGCTCCCACCTGCTAACACTTTCTCTGCTCCTTCTCACTGCTGGTGATATCTCTCCAAATCCTGGTCCTCCTCACCACAACCCCACAGTCATTTCTACCTCCCATCCACGCTCTATCACACATTTCCGTAACCTCTCCGACCTTATACCCATTCGCCCGGCCCCAGCTTCCCCAGTCCCACTAACAGGAGCTCTGTGGAACGCTCGCTCTGTCTGCAATAAACTTTCCTTCATCCATGATCTTTTTATTAATAACAAACTATCCTTCCTCGCCATCACTGAAACCTGGCTCACCCCCTCTGACACAGCCTCTCCTGTTGCACTCTCCTATGGTGGATTCCACCTTTCCCACACTCCCCGCCCCAGCAGCAAGAATGGTGGAGGAGTTGGTTTTCTCATGTCAGATAACTGCTCCTGCCACATCCCACTGCCACCCTCTGTTACCCTCCCTTCCTTTGAGGTGCACTCTGTACGCATCTACTCCCCCTCCAACCTTCAACTAGCTGTCATTTACCGCCCTCCAGGACCAGCCACCACCTTCTTTGACCACTTCACCACCTGGCTACTTCATTTCCTTTCCACCGACATCCACACTATCATCTTGGGGGACTTCAACATCCCCATCGACACTTCCCTCTCAGCTGCCACTAAATTTCTATCCCTCACTTCCTCCTTCAGCCTCACTCAGTGGTCTTCTGCAGCCACTCACAAAGATGGCCACACACTAGACCTCATCTTCACCCGCCTCTGCTCCCTATCTAACCTCTCTAACTCACCTCTTCCTCTTTCTGACCACAACCTACTTACATTCTCTTCCCTCTCCTCTCCAAGTCCACAATCCCCACCCCACAAACTTGCACACCCTCGCAGAAACCTTAAACACCTCAATCTACACTCACTGTCCGAATCCCTTCTCCCTCTTACAGACATAAGTTCCCTACACAATGCGGATGCCGCTGCCCTCTATATAACACCACAATTGCTGCAGCTCTGGAATCGGTCGCCCCTCTCACACATACCAAAGCTCGCAAAATCAACAGACAGCCCTGGCACACCAGCCTGACCAAAAAACTGAGGCGAGCTTCCAGGGTTGCTGAGCGGAGATGGAAAAGATCGCACTCCAATGATGACTTTGTCACATTCAAACAGTCCCTCACTACTTTCAAGACCACACTCGCTGCAGCTAAACAAACCTACTTCTCATCTCTCATATTCTCCCTGTCTCACAACCCCAAACAGTTATTCAACACCTTCAATTCTCTCCTCCGCCCCCCAGTACCTCCTCCCTCCCCCCTCATCTCAGCCGAAGACTTTGCCTCATTTTTCAAGGAGAAGATTGATAACATCAAACACAGTTTTGGTCAACAACCCCCAGAGCCCTTCCTCCTAACTGCCCTGCCCTCCTCCTCCAAAACCAACTTCTCCACCATTACAGAAGATCGACTCTCCACCCTATTCTCAAGATCACATCTCACTACCTGTGCACTTGACACAATCCCATCCCACTTCATCCCAAACCTCACCACAGTGTTCATCCCAACCCTAACCCATCTCTTCAACCTATCACTAACAACTGGTGTTTTCCCCTCAAGCTTTAAACATGCCTCAATCACACCTATCCTCAAAAAGCCCTCTCTTGACCCATCCTCTGTATCTAGCTATCGCCCTATATCACTTCTCCCCTATGCCTTAAAACTACTGGAACAACATGTCCATCTTGAACTGTCCTCCCACCTCTCATCTTGCTCCCTCCTCGACCACCTACAATCTGGCTTCCGGCCACACCACTCCACTGAAACTGCCCTAACGAAGGAAACCAATGACCTACTATCTGCCAAGGCCAAGCGACACTACTCTGTCCTCCTCCTCCTGGACCTGTCCTCTGCCTTTGACACAGTGGACCATTCCCTATTACTACAGACCCTCTCATCTCTTGGTATCACAGGCTTGGCCCTATCTTGGATCGCGTCATACCTAACAGACCGGACAGTCAGCGTCTCCCACTCACACACCACCTCCTCACCGCACCCTCTATCTGTGGGAGTCCCACAAGGTTCAGTCCTAGGGCCCCTGCTCTTCTCCATCTACACCTTCGGCCTCGGACAGCTCATAGAATCTCACGGCTTTGAATATCACCTCTATGCTGATGACACACAGATCTACATCTCTGGACCAGATATCACCTCCCTACTAAACAGAATCCCTCAATGTCTGTCCGCTATTTCATCCTTTTTCTCAGCTAATTCCTAAAGCTTAATATGGACAAAACAGAATTCATCATCTTTCCCCCATCTCACACAACCCCTCCAATGGACCTATCAATTAATGTAAACGACTGCCCACTCTCTCCAGTCCCACAAGCTCGCTGCCTCGGGGCTATCCTTGACACTGATCTCTCTTTTAAACCACATATCCAAGCCCTCTCCACCTCCTGCCGACTTCAACTCAAAAATATCTCACGTATCCGTACATTCCTCAACCGAGAATCTGCAAAAACCCTAGTCTATGCCCTCATCATCTTCCGCCTCGACTACTGCAACCTCCTGCTCTGTGGCCTCCCCTCCAACACTCTTGCACCCCTCCAATCTATTCTAAACTCTGCTGCCCGACTAATCCACCTGTCCCCCCGCTATTCCCCGGCCTCTCCCCTCTGTCAATCCCTGCACTGGCTCCCCATTACATAAAGACTCCAGTTCAAAACCCTAATCATGACATACAAAGCCATCCACAACCTGTGTCCTCCATACATCTGTGACCTCGTCTCCCGGTACCTACCTGCACGCAACCTCCGATCCTCACAAGATCTCCTTCTCTACTCCCCTCCTATCTCCTCTTCCCACAATCGCATACAAGATTTCTCCCGCGCATCCCCCCTACTCTGGAACTCTCTACCACAACATATCAGACTCTCGCCTACCATGGAAACCTTTAAAAAGAACCTGAAGACCTACCTCTTCCGACAAGCCTACAACCTGCAGTAACTACAGATCCACCAAACCGCTGCACGACAAGCTCTACCCTCACCTACTGTATCCTCACCCATCCCTTGTAGATTGTGAGCCCTCACGGGCAGGGTACTCTCTCCTACTGTACCAGTCGTAACTTGTATTGTCTAAGATTACTGTACTTGTATTTATTATGTAACAAAGTAATAGTGGAAAACATCACCAATACCCACAATTGATTTATTTGATGTTATATACGGGTATATATACAGGACTATATAGGAAACTGCAAAAAAGCTAAGCCAATCAACAAAAGGAAATAGCAGCCAAAAAATCCCATAAAATCATCTTTATTAGACAACATACACTAAAATGCAAAGGATAAGTAAATGGTACAATTAGGGGTAAATAACTCTGAATGTCAGTATAATCCCGCCATATAGGACCGAGTCACGTCAACATACATAACTGTATAAGTCAAAGTACCTCCCATAGTATACTGCAATCATGTATAATCATGGCATAGTGCAAATTACTCATCTAAACACAGCACACATGGCCAATACTAGCAGTTACCTTATCAGATGTATGTAATCAGGTATATGGAGCGGGACTCAGATCCACTGCATATACCAGGGCTTAACAGGCAACTGGGGTGGATCTGAGTCCCGCTTGGACTAAATGGATTAAATGGCGCTATAATAATAAATAATAATAATAATAAAACACGAAGGACTTCAGCTAGAGACATCACTGGTGAGTCAGTGTGTTACCTGTACACTGACACTATACACTGTATACTGTATACAGAGGTCCTGTGTATGATGTTACCGGTGATCACTGTATTACCTGTACACTACACACTATATGCAGGGCTCCTGTGTATATTGTCACTGGGGATCACTGTCACGCGGTCTTATGATATGTGTATGATGTCAGTAAACTATTCTTAAAAGAACAACACTCTATACAACATATAGATTTGCAACATCAGCATGTAAATATAGAATAGATTTACCTGACACGATATCCGTTGAACTCAGGGTTAATCTTGAGGACTTGATACACTGTCACAGGAAAGAGGAGGACCGGGGGTCTAACCTGACCCTAAACTGGGGTCCTAACTAATCCCTCACCTTGGAGGTACTGATAATGGTTCAGAGGTCCAAGTCTCCAGCCTAACCCTGTCTCCTATCAGTCCCTGAACCCTGTAATCAGTCCTAAGAAGGATACTGATTACCACCAAAGGGATATGGGCTGATCTCTGCTAAATACACAGATTAGACATATAAGACAGACTGGAGAAAACAGACTTGCATACACACTCAAACACAGAAGGAACATAAATGATCTGGGATATTAAACTCTAAGCAAGGTGAGCTTAAAACAACTAAGGAGCTCTTTAACTTAAGTCTATACAGATACAATCCTATCTGTGGTCTGCATGAAGAATTTCACTGGCAACTCCCAAAACAGACCACCAGAGATTTAAAGGAAACCAATCAACAAATAATTAATTGCAGCCGGGAGAAACTGCACCCAGTCCCAGAACGGAGCACAGACAGAATTAACTCCCTAACTGCCAAACACAAGAAACAGCAACTCAGCTGTGAGAAGTCAGAATGTGCAACCGCGACGATCTTCGTGGCGATGCACACATGACAGTACCCCCCCTTCTACGAGGGGCCTCCGGACCCTCAGGGCCAGGTTTGCCCGGGTGAGTTCTGTGGAAGGTCCGCACCAAACGATCTGCGTTAATGTCAGACACAGGAACCCACGTCCTCTCCTCTGGACCATACCCCTTCCAATGAACCAAGTACTGAAGGGACCGGCGATTCAGACGTGAGTCAATGATCTTTGACACTTGAAACTCCAAGTTACCATTGACCACCACTGGAGGAGGAGGTAGAGGTGATGGTATGACTGGTGCCACGTACCTCTTAAGTAATGACTTGTGGAACACATTGTGGATTTTAAACGTAGGAGGGAGGTCCAGACGAAATGCCACAGGATTAATTATGGAACTGATCCTGTACGGCCCGATGAATCTGGGGCCCAGCTTCCAGGAGGGAACTTTAAGTTTTATATTCCTGGTAGACAACCATACCAGATCGTTCACATTAAGATCTGGACCAGAAACTCTCCTCCTATCAGCCATACGTTTATAACGGTTCCCCATAGCACTCAGATTATTCAATACACCTCTCCACACTGAAGCAAGTGACGACGAGAAACGCTCCTCCTCAGGAACCCCAGAAGGGCCCCCCCCCATTGAAAGTACAAAACTGGGGATGAAAACCATATGCCCCAAAAAACGGGGACTTACCAGTGGACTCGCTCCGCCTGTTGTTAAGAGCGAACTCTGCCAGAGGCAAGAAAGAAGACCAGTCCTCCTGGTTCTCTGAGACAAAACACCGAAGATAAGTCTCTAGGCTTTGATTCAGACGCTCTGTCTGACCATTGGTCTGCGGATGAAAAGCCGAGGAAAATGACAATTGCATCCCCCGACGTAAACAAAATGCCCTCCAAAACTTGGATACAAACTGAGACCCCCTATCTGACACCACATCAGAAGGCAACCCATGAAGTCTCACAATCTCCCCAATGAACACCTGCGCCAGAGTTTTAGCATTAGGGAGGGCAGGAAGAGCAATGAAATGTGCCATCTTACTGAACCTGTCAACAACCACCAGTATGACAGTCTTCCCTGACGACTGAGGAAGGTCCGTGATGAAGTCCATAGACAAATGAGTCCATGGACGCTCCGGAAGTTTCAAGGGTAAGAGGGTCCCAGACGGACAGGTATGAGGGGTCTTAGAGCGAGCACAAACCCCACAGGACGCGACAAAAGTTAAAACATCTTTATTAACGTTAGGCCACCAAAACCGGCGAGAAAGGAGATCTAAAGTAGCCTTACTCCTTGGATGTCCTGCTAAAGCAGAATTATGATGTGCCTCAATAACCTTTTGTCTCAACTGATTTGGGACAAACAGTCTCCCTGGAGGTCCTGCAGGGGCGTCCCCCTGAGCCTCTAACACCTCCTCCTCAAGCTCAGAAAATACAGCCGACACTACCACCCCCTCCTGAAGGATAGGAATCGGGTCATCCATTTTCCCGGCCCCTGGGAAACTGCGAGACAAGGCATCCGCCTTAACATTCTTAGATCCAGGGCGATAAGTGACAACAAAATTAAACCTGGTAAAAAACAACGACCATCGAGCTTGTCTGGAATTCAGACGCTTAGCAGATTCCAAATACAGCAGGTTCTTGTGATCAGTAAAGACGGTGACCGGGTGGACTGCCCCCTCCAAAAAGTGATGCCATTCTTCAAAAGCCAACTTAATGGCCAAAAGTTCCCTATTGCCGATATCATAATTCCTTTCGGCGGACGACAATTTTTTAGAAAAGAAAGCGCACGGATGCCATTTACCAGGGGACGGACCCTGGGACAATATTGCACCCACCCCTACGTCAGACGCGTCCACCTCCACAACGAACGGCTGTGATGCATCTGGTTGGATGAGAACGGGTGCCGAAGCAAAACATTTTTTCAAAGAGGAAAAAGCTTGGCAAGCTTTGTCCGACCATTTAGAAAAATCCGTCCCTTTTCTTGTCATGTCAGTGAGAGGTTTGACAACAGATGAGAAATTACAAATAAATTTCCTGGTAGTAGTTAGCAAACCCCAGAAAACGCTGCAGAGCCTTAAGATCCTCTGGCTGATCCCATTCAAGCACTGCTCTCACCTTTTCAGGGTCCATACGGAAACCGGAGGCTGACACCAAGAAACCCAAAAACTGAAGTTCCTGTACGGCGAATACACACTTTTCCAGTTTGGCGTATAGTTTATTGTCTCGCAAGATCTGCAACACCTGTCTCACATGCTCCTGGTGAGACACAAGATCTGGTGAGTAAATTAAAATGTCATCCAAATATACGACCACAAACAGCCCCACCAGATGACGAAAAATGTCATTAACAAAATGTTGGAATACTGCTGGTGCAGTAGTCAGACCAAAAGGCATGACAAGGTTCTCATAATGTCCCTCCGGCGTGTTAAACGCCGTTTTCCACTCATCCCCCTCTTTTATCCTAATCAGATTATACGCCCCCCTGAGATCCAATTTAGAGAACCATTTGGCGCCAACAATTTGATTGAAGAGATCAGGAATAAGAGGGAGTGGATACGGATCTCGAACAGTAATCCGATTAAGTTCGCGGAAATCCAAGCAAGGGCGTAGGCCTCCATCTTTTTTCTTCACAAAGAAGAACCCCGCGGCCACTGGGGAAGATGAAGGTCTAATATGCCCTTTGGCCAGACTTTCCGAAATATAATCTTTCATAGCCTGCCTCTCAGGACCAGAAAGGTTATATAACCTAGCTTTAGGTAACTTAGCATCAGGAAGTAAATTAATAGAGCAGTCATACACGCGATGAGGAGGCAACTCCTGACACCCCTCCTCAGAGAACACATCCCCAAAGTCCTCCAAAAAAGGAGGCAAAGTACTAGGCACGACCGCACTGATGACTGTGTTCATGCAGTTACTTTTGCAAAACTCACCCCATTGGCTTATCTCTCTGGACTGCCAATTAATCACAGGGTTATGTTTAACCAACCAAGGAAGTCCCAACACAATAGGAGTAGGTAGACCCTCCAACACATAACAAGATAATAGTTCCCTATGTATTGCCCCTACCCGAAGGTCAATGTTATGAACCTCATGAACAAAGCTACCTTGGCCGAGAGGCCTGGCGTCAATGGAGAATATAGGGATCGGTTTGACCAATACACTCAGATGCATACCTTGAGCCTGAGCAAACTGAGCGTCAACCAGATTAGCCCCGGACCCACTATCAAGAAGAACAGAAAATCTCTCCACTCTCGTACCAACCACCACCTCCACAGGTACAAGGAACTGAGAAGAACTAGCGGACGAAATACATACTCCCAGGTTGTCGTCCACCACACAACCTGGGATTAACAGTTTTTCCGGCGACTTTTTGCTCAACAAGGCACGGGATGGACATCCCCCAACAAAATGTCCCTCTTTCCCGCAGAAGAAACACCTTCTAGTCCTGCGGCGTACCGCCAATCCCTCCTACGAAATGATGTCCCTCCCAACTGCATAGGCTCCTCCGAACAGACAAGGGAACCTCAACATAAGGGACTTTAGTAGTAGGTGGAGTAACAACAGGGGGCGGAGTTACCTCGCACCTCTCCCGGAGCCGTCTATCAGTACGGATAGCTAGGGCCATAGCAGCCTCCAGTGATGGAGGAGAATCATACTGAGGCAAAACGTCCTTTAATTTGTCAGAAAGCCCATGACAAAACTGGCTCCTAAGAGCTGGGTCATTCCACTGAGTATCTGTGGCCCATCTACGGAACTCAGAAGCAAATTCCTCCGCCGGACGATCTCCCTGCTGTATCTTACGTAATTTTGTCTCAGCAAGAGAGACCCGATCTGGGTCATCATATACCAAACCCAGGGCAGTAAAAAATAGATCTACAGACTGTAGAGCCGGGGATCCCGGAGGAAGGGAGAATGCCCAGGATTGAGGGTCCCCTTGTAGGAGCGAGATAACAATTCCCACTCTCTGCTCTTCACTCCCTGATGATCGAGGCCGAAGCCGAAAATACAATTTACATGCTTCCCTGAAGGTAAAAAATTTGTCTCGCCCACCAGTGAACCTGTCCGGGAGAGCTACTTTAGGTTCAAATCTGGTTTGCTCCGAGGGAGACAAAACTTTGGACTTAATGTCCGTCAGCTCCATGGATAATCCCTGCAACTGCAGAGCCAGCTGGGCTACTGGATCCATGGCAACTGGGAATAATTTTATGGGCCAGTGAAAATGTCACGCGGTCTTATGATATGTGTACGATGTCAGTAAACTATTCTTAAAAGAACAACACTCTATACAACATATAGATTTGCAACATCAGCATGTAAATATAGAATAGATTTACCTGACACGATATCCGTTGAACTCAGGGTTAATCTTGAGGACTTGATACACTGTCACAGGAAAGAGGAGGACCGGGGGTCTAACCTGACCCTAAACTGGGGTCCTAACTAATCCCTCACCTTGGAGGTACTGATAATGGTTCAGAGGTCCAAGTCTCCAGCCTAACCCTGTCTCCTATCAGTCCCTGAACCCTGTAATCAGTCCTAAGAAGGATACTGATTACCACCAAAGGGATATGGGCTGATCTCTGCTAAATACACAGATTAGACATATAAGACAGACTGGAGAAAACACAGACTTGCATACACACTCAAACACAGAAGGAACATAAATGATCTGGGATATTAAACTCTAAGCAAGGTGAGCTTAAAACAACTAAGGAGCTCTTTAACTTAAGTCTATACAGATACAATCCTATCTGTGGTCTGCATGAAGAATTTCACTGGCAACTCCCAAAACAGACCACCAGAGATTTAAAGGAAACCAATCAACAAATAATTAATTGCAGCCGGGAGAAACTGCACCCAGTCCCAGAACTGAGCACAGACAGAATTAACTCCCTAACTGCCAAACACAAAGAAACAGCAACTCAGCTGTGAGAAGTCAGAATGTGCAACCGCAACGATCTTCGTGGCGATGCACACATGACAATCACTTACCTGTCCACTGACACTATATACAGAACTGCTGTATATAATGGCACCGGTGATCACTGTATTATCTGTACACAGACACTGCATACTAAGTACAGATTTCCTGTGTATAATGGCACTTATGGTGATAGTATTTTTTTTTTATTAATGATCAGTATTTTACTATTCAGTCACAATTTGGTGCTAATATGTTGTCTGGCCATGGTGTGGCGGTAATTGGTCCTTGTATGTGCTATTATTGGGTTACTGTGTGGTGGTAATATGTGGTCTGGTCATGGTGTGGTGGTATTTGTTCCTTGTATGTAGTTGGTCACCATGTGGTGGTAATATGTGGTCTGGTCATGGTGTGGTGGTATTTGTTCCTTGTATGTGCTATTATTCGGTCACTGTGGTGGTAATATGTGGTCTGGGCATGGTGTGGCAGCATTTGTTCCTTGTAGATGGTATTATAGGTCACTATGTGGTGATAATATGGTGTCTGGTCATGGTGTGGTAGTATTTGTCCCTTGTATGTGGTATTATTGGTCATTTTAAAAATTTAAAAATAAATAAAAATATACCTAAATTGTATTGCATATTTTAACAAATGTTTAATAAGTTACACTCCCCCAGAAGAAGGCACAGCGCCGAAACGCGCGTTGGGGAGAGTGGCACCACTGGGTCTTAGGTATGTGTTTTACCATTTGCTAAACTGTGACTGCACATTTAGTCTTTAGATTGGCGTACAGCTTTCTTTTGACTACTCTTATAAACCGCTCTGTCCTTGTGTGAATGACTCAATGTAGTCCTCTGATATGGATTAGTGGCAAATTTTTACTAAGCTTGTTTTTGCTTTATGTGCATTAATTGTATTGGCACCATATTGTTACTTTACCTGGGTACCCCTGTGGGTTCCACTCCTATTGGGTTACCACTGTTACTCTTTCTCACATGTTTTTTAATGTTGTTCAATAAAATGTTTGTATATTTTTATACTGAATTCCTTGTGTGCAATTTTCTTTTTCTGAGCTAAGTTACAGTAGAGTAAAGCCCGGCCAAAAGAGTCTACCTTGTCGTGGTGGCGGCTAAAAAATCTTTTGGCCAAAACAAAAGCTGCTGGCTAATTGTGTGATCTGGTGATGGAAACTGTTAATGTGTGATTGGTGAGAAATGGAGTTTTTCCAAGAGAGATTGGTGGCGCTGTGGACAGTTCGAGGTGTGGAGCTTGGGCGGAGTCTCAAGGGGGCCCGGAAAATTTTTCCAGTATGGGGCCCCGAAATTCCTAGTGGCAGCCCTGTATGTAACTATTGTATTCCCCTTACCATAACACTGGCCTTAAGCCTAAACCTAGCATTAAAGGGGTATTCCCATTTACCTGATCCTATCCTAATATGTAATAGGTGTAATAAGAATATTAGCAAATACCTCCAATTAGAAATGTAATGTAGTCTTTTCATTCTCTATGTCTCTGTTCTCTTGTACAGGCTTTACAGGACCTTACGTATCCATGGTTACGAACACTGATATAATGACAGTTAGTTAGCTAGTTGCTAGTGGTCGTAACCATGGATACCTAAGGTCCTGCAATGCCTGCACATGAGGAATGAGACATAGCCAATCAAAAAAACTATATTAAATTTCTAATTTTAGGTATTTGCTAATGTTATTATTATTACTACACCTTTTACATATTGAATTGGAAATGGGAATACCCCTTTAAACTTCTCTCTAATGCTAACACTACCTAGGTTTAGAAAAAGTGTGTAAAAATGTAAAATTCTCATCTGCATTGAATCATTTAGCAGTGCAGACAAATGGGAGGGCCAAAATGTTGCACATCAATAGAATTGAGCATCTGATGCAACTGTGACTGTAGCCATCTGGTCCTACACCACCAGGGCTGCCAATAGGAATTTCGGGGCCCCATACTGGCAAAATGTTTGAGGCCCCCTTAAGTCCACCCAGGCTCCGCCCAAGCCCCGCCTCCACCCCTCAGGCAGGATGGAGACACATGGGGCAGGATGGTAGACACGGGGGCAGGATGGGAGACATGAGGGCAGGATGGGAGACATGGGGGCAGGATGGGAGGCACGGGGGCAGGATGGAACACAGGGTCAGAATGGAAACACATGGGCAGAATGGAAACACAGGTTCAGAATGGAGACACGGGGCAGAATGGAGACACAGGGGCAGGATGGGAGACAGGGTGCAGAATAGAGACACGAGGCAGAGTGGAGACACAAGGGCAGAGTGGAAACACAGGGGCAGAATGGAGACACATGAGCAGAATGGAGACATGGGACAGAATGGAGACACACGGCAGAATAGAGATGGGGCAAGATGAAAGACATGGAGGCAGGATGGGAGACACAGGGGCAGGATGGGAGACACAGAGGCAGAATGGGAGACACAGAGGCAGGATGTTAACACATGGTGCAGAATGGAGACACGGTGCAGAATGGAGATACGTGCAGGATGGAGACACGTGCAGGATGAAGACACAGGGGGCAAGATGGAGACAGATGGGGCAGGAATATGGGGCAGAATGGAGACTGATGGTGCAGGATCATAGGGCAGGATTGAGACAGATGGGGCAGGATGGAGACAGATGGGGCAGAAATATGGGGCAGGATGGAGACACAGGGGCAGGATGGAAACAGATGGTGCAGGATTAAGGGGCAGGATGGAGACAGATGGGGCAGGATCATGGGACAGATGGGGCAGGATGGAGACTTATGGGGCAGAATCATGGGACAGATGGGGCAGGATAGAGACAGATGGGGCAGGATGGGACATCACATGGGGGAAGAATGGATACTCATGAGGGCAGGATTAGAGAATATATGGGGCCAGGATGGGATAACATGGCTGGAGGCAGGAATGAGACACACGGGGGCCAGTATGGGGGATATTATTACAATAGGGGCTAATTAAGGGATGTTATTACAGCAGTGATGTATTTATTTTACTTTTGAGGATACTGCTTTAAATGGGGGAGGCTGTTCTGTTACTGTGCAGAGCAACACAATGCTGCCTTTTTTTCTTTATTTGGTGTAGTTTAGAAGTTGGGAAAAAATTAAGTAATGTGTTCTGCAAGCGGTGCTCTAGATAACTGTGTTATTTCCTGCAAAGATGAGCCTTGGCTGGAAGAAGTGATGGCGTTCTGTGCTGAATGAAGATGAAAAGCGAAGGTGGAGGACTTCACCTAGAGATGTCACTGGTGAGTCAGTGTGTTACCTGTACACTGTATACTATATACAGGGGTCCTGTGTACAATGTCACCAGTGATTACTATATTACCTTTACACTGACACTATGTACAGAGCTCCTGTGTATAATGTCATTGATTACTGTATAACCTGTACAATATATACAGCGCTCGTGTGTATAATGTCACTGTTGATCACTGTATTACCTGTACACTGACACTATATACAGCGCTCCTTTGTATAATGTTACCGGTAATCACTGTATTACCTGTACACAGACACTGCATACTAAGTACAGATCTCCAGTGTATAATGGCACTTATGGTGATATTAGTATTGTGTTTTTTTAAATTAATGATCAGTATTGCAGTATTCAGTTACTATGTGGTGGTGTCCGGCCTATATGTTGTCCCGCCATGGTGTAGCGGTATTTGTTTCTTGTATGTGCTATTATTTGGTCACTATGTGGTGGTAATATATGGTCTGGACATGGTGTGGTGGTATTTGTTCCTTGTATGTGGTATTATACGTCACTGTGTGGTGGTAATATGTCATCTGGACATGGTGTGGTGGTATTTGTCCCCTGTATGTGATATTATTTGGTCACTGTGGTGGTAATATGTTCTCTGGACATGGTGTGGTGGAATTTGTTCCTTGTATGTGGTATTGTAGGTCACTATGTGCTGGTAATATGGTGTCTGGTCATGGTACGGTGGTATTTGTCCCTAATAAGTGATATTATTAGTCATTTTAAAAATTGAAAAATAAACAGAAATATACCTAAATTGTATTGGATATTTTAACAAATGTTTAATAGGTTAGAGTACAGTAGGGCTCGGCCAAAAGAGTTTACCTTGTCGTGGTGGCTGCTTAAAAATCTTTTGGCCTAAACAAAAGCTGCTGGCTAATTGTGTGATCTGGTGATGGGAATTGTTAATGTGGGATTGTTGACAAGAGGAGTTTTAGAGAGATCGGTAGGACTGTGGACAGTTTGAGTGGTGGAGGCAGGGCTGGGGTGGAGCCTGGGCGGAGTCTCAAGGGGGCCCCAAAAATTTTGCCAGAATGAGGCCCCAAAATTCCTAGTGGCACCTCTGCCCGCCAGAGTTGGACCTCAATGGATGTGCTGTGCCGTGTGCCTTTAATAAAATGTGCACTCCGCCGTCATTCTGTACCTGACTCCTAACTCCTCCTATCTACTGTAGTTCTGCACTGCTCCTGGCTGAACTCTCTGGCTGGATTTGCTTAAGGACGCCATGCCTCCTGGCTGACGTAGCTTTCCAGCCAGAGAGAGCAGTGTATGCTGGGCCCAGCCAGAAGTAGTTGCACATGTGAGGGCGGCTACTGGCTGTTGGAGGTGGAGTGTGAGGAGCCGAGGCTGTGTGGAGACGCAAGACGGTGAGCTAGGCCCGGCGGTGATTTTTTTTTTTTTAATGTGTCCCTTTGCCACTCTGCTGGCACTTCTTAGAAAATAATATGTCTAGCTGCTGCACACAATTTGGAGGGGGTAAATAGTGGCTGCACTACTGCAGTTTGCACCTTATAGTGTGGAGGCGCTGGAGGGGAATATTCTGCCTGCAGGCTCCTGCACACAATTTGGAAGGTGGAGGAGGAGGTTAAATAGTGGCTGCAGTTTGCAACTTAGAGGGTGGGAGGGGGGCCCCATTCAGACTTTTGCTATGGGGCCCCATGATTTCTATGTACGCCCCTGGCACAGGGTAAAGAGATGTGGCCCCGCCTTGAGGAGGAGAAGCTACAGAGTGACTAAAACGTTGGAGAGAGGTGAGTAATAGAAGACGGGACAACATTTCTGACATGCCTGGATGGTTGCGACCTATGCTTATGTGCTTGGTAGCCAGTACCTTGGGCTACTATATATAATATGGCATAAAGGACGTAATCTTCTTAGCCTTTTCCTAATGCTTACCAGTGTCTTTCTGTTGTCAGGCTGTTACAGTAGGAACTTCTGAAAAAAGCACAGAACTAATGTCACTGTACTCACTTCCTGGTTAACCAGCAGCTCTATGTCTCACTGAATGTCTCTTAATCATCCATTGAAGGAGAAGTAGGCTGATTAGAGCGCTCAGACCAAGACACAGTAAAGATGTATATCTTCGTACCGTATTAGTAGATATTTTTCAGACCAAGACAGACACTTGTTTTAGATGGAAAAGAAACTTCTTTTCTTTGTCATTATGTCCTCACAAAGCTTTTCGGTGGTGAATCCACCTTCATCAGGTGATCACCTGATGAATAGAAATACATAGAAATACATGCAGCCACACGCTCCGATCCGAGTGCCGGAGGCAGTGCCCGGTGTTGATGCGAGAGACTCGTGAAAGTTTCGCGCATCACACACACAAGTGTGACACCAGCCTAAGTCTAATTTTCTATGCCAGAAGTTTAATTCTGACAGTGGCAAGATTATTAAACTTATTTCATTTCTGGTCATAGACTACTACAGATAATGGATGGTGGAGATCATAAAAGGGGGCTCCTCGCTACTTTTCAAGTTCCACACACAGGTTATTCTGCGCTTTATGCTCAACTAGGGAAATGACCTTTTCCAGTGCTGAATACTGAAGTCCGCTGGTAGAAAAAAGATGGTCAAAATGTAAATTTCCACTACTGCCATCTTGCAGCCTATGGACTTATGGTCAATATAGGCTTTTTTAGATGCCTATTTGGATATTCCTATTTTAATAGAATATAGATTGCTGTGATTCAAAGATATGTTTCTATTCCAATTCTGAGATCTCTTCTCCAGATTACCACTATCTTAAGAATGTTGACAAAAGTACCCATTATTGTCATTACAACTTAAGTCCTATGAAAATATGTGTTATTCAATATTTAGATGATTATTTGACTACCATATCTTCCCTAATAAGCCTTGATTTCCCTGTGAATGACTTTCCATTTTCCCTTTGATGTATTTTCAACTCCATTTATCTTCAGCTACCAAGAGCTTGATCCTTAGTTTCATGATGGACTCTACGTAACAAACCTTATTTCTTTCTGAAGAGAAAAGACTTCTAACTTTGTGAAAACGTTGGTCATCTACATTATTTTCTTATTTTCTCAGTGCATAAGCTATCCAGTTGGTTAAGACTTACGTTTTCAATATAAGTAGCAGATTGTGTCTTCAGAGAGGAAGAGGACTAGAACTCTAGTGCCTCCTTTTGGAAGTAGCAATCCTAAAAGTCAATGTGGACCCTTTAGCGAGTCTTGTCACATGACTTAGGATAAAAAGCCAAACCAGAATCTCAATTGCAGACACTGATATCAACATAAGTAGCAGGAAATTCTTTGAGTCTGTGACTGGGAGCCTGCAGGTTTTCACAAAGAATAAAAGATTGGTCCCCTTAATCAATAGACTTACTGTGGTGTATTGAACGCGACAATCTTTCCAGCGTGTAATATTTTCAACTGAGGGAAAAAATTGTTATAACTCTTGATGCTTAAGTCCGGCATTGGGGAGTCCATTTATTGAGCAGTTAATGAGAAGTCCCTGGTCTTCTCCAAGATATAAAATAGTCATTCATCTCAGAGAAATGAAGGATGTAAGACATGAATACTTTCACTTTATGAATCAAGTAAAAGAAGGTCTGGTCTGGTCAGAATATTGAGCTTTGCATTTTACATCAACTAGCAAGGGGGCAGTAGAAGTCTAATATTGTTATGAGAATGCAAGACAATCCTGAATTGATCAGAGTGAAATCTACTAGACAGAAGAGCCCAGCTTTTTAGAGGCAGAACTTCAAAGCAGCTCCAAAACCCAGCAGAGATACAAATCTTCAAAGGAGTGTAGACCCATTCAGATGTCCAAGATCCTTTGCCATTTATGGAAAGTCAGTTTTCCTCTCCTCTTCCCGACAGTTCCACTCTGGTACAAAAAAATGTTGTCTTTTCAATAATCATACTGGACAGTATATCTACGATTATTGAAGTCCTATTCTGTCCCTGAGGGGTATAATCTCCAACATTGTTAAGGCACTGTCACACTTAGCGATCGCACTAGCGATCACGACAACGACACGACCTGGCGAGATCGTTGGAGCGATCGCTATGTGGTCGCTAGTTAGCTTCCAAACACAAAGATCTCATCAGAGATCAGCGATCTGTATAATGACCTCTGCGGTCATTGGGAAAACCTAGTCCCACCTGCGACGCTGGTGAAGTCGTTCATAAAGGGTGTCACACTCAGCGATTCAGGCTCACCAGCGGGACACCAACGACCAAAAAACCGCTCAGAACGTTCATAAGTGATCAACGACATCTCAGCAGGGGCCACATCACCGCTACATGTCACACACAGCTGCGTCACTAACGAGATCGCTACTGCGTCATAAAATCGGTGACTAGTGATCTCGTTAGCGATCTCGCTTAGTGTGACAGTATCTTTAGATCTATGGAGCAGAGAATTCCAGAATCTTCTTGATTACAAAGCTCTTTCCCTATACAGTATGGTCTGTTTCATCAACATCTAGACAAGCTTCTCTTTTCTGCATGGAGACTAATAGATCTAAGCTGAAAGAAATTTGCCTTCCTCAAAAAAAAATGTCAACCCTAGGTCTTTCCTAAAAGCCTTCTAGTAATAGATGTTATCATACCGCTGGAAGAAATTCTGGTTTTGGCTCAAAGTGAAGGGATGATTCATTACAGATGTACCTATTGTGCTTGAACTTCTGCAACATAGTTTCCATTAGGATCCTAGAACCAAGACCCTTATAGCACTCATTACAGCTATCAACAACTGTGTTATGAAGGGGGAGTTTTATGATTACAAATCCTTGAATAGACTGTCTTCTTACTGAAGGTGACATTAACCCCTTCCCGACCTGTGACGCCACGTAGGCGTCATGAAAGTCAGTGCCAATCCGACCCATGACGCCTATGTGGTGTCATGAAAGGATCGCGTTCCTGCGGGCCGGGTGACCGGGGTCACTGAAAGGTCACCCGACCCGCAGGCACAGGACCCTTTGTGCTTCACCACAGGGGGGTTGGCTTAACCCCCCCGTGGCCACGATCGCTCTGATTGGCTGTTAAAAGTGAAACAGCCAATCAGAGCAATCTGTAATATTTCACCAATGAAATTGGTGAAATATTACAATCCAGCCATGGCCGATGCTGCAATAGCATCTGCCATGGCTGGAGACTGAGAACCGACCCCCCCCCACACCATGTCACGGCGGTGATCGGCCGCCGCCACCGATTTCATGGCAGCGATCGGTCACCGCCGTCACTAACAGCTCCCCTCGTCCTGGCCTCCGCTGCCCCCACCTTCCGTTCCCCCCCCTCACCTTCCGATCCCCATACTCACCTCTCCCGATCCACCGATGTCCCTGGATCCGTCCCGGCGGCTGCCCGGGATTTTTCATGGGCGCCGCCATATTGGAAAATGGCGGGCGCATGCGCAGTGCGCCCTGAAGAGTCCAGAAATTTATTTTGATCACTGTGATAAACTGTCACAGTGATCAAAATAAAAAAAAAGTAAGTGAACCCCCCCCCCGTGTCATAGGTAGGGTCAAATAATAAAATAAAGATTTTTTTTTTTCCTATTAGGCTCTGCACACGTTGCAGATTTTGCTGTGGATCCGCAGCAGATTTTGCTGCGGATCAGCAGCAGATTTTGCTGCGGATCAGCAGCGGATTTTGCTGCGGATCCGCAGCGGGTTTTGCTGCGGATCAGCAGCGGATTTTGCTGCGGATCAGCAGCGGATTTTGCTGCGGATCTGCAGCGGATTTTGCTGCGGATCCGCAGCGGATTTCGCGCTGCGGATCCACAGCAGATCCAGAAACCATGTACAGTACAATGCAAATAAATGGTAAAAAAACGCTGTGCACATGCTGCAGATTTTTCAGCGCGGATTTGCTGCGGTTTTTAAATCCGCAGCATGTCAATTCTTTGTGCGGATTCCGCAGCGATTTTACACCTATTCCATTATCGGCGCTAAATACGCAGGTAAAACGCAGGTAATTTTACCTGCGGATTTTAGAGAAATCCGCAAGTGAATCCGCAACGTGTGCACGGGGCCTCAGGGTTAGGCTGGGTTCATATTGCATTATAGCAGTCCGTTAGATGGACTGCGTTTCACCGCGGTGTAACGCAGTGCGTTAACGCTGCCATTCACCCCATTTGTGTGCGCATCGCAACACATGCCGTGAAGCGGCATGCGTTCGCGACGTGTCGTCATTCAGTGACGGAGCCTTGGACGCAGGCTGCAGCGTCTGGGCTCCGTCACCGCTAGCACAGATGAATCATCACTGATTCCTCTGCACTAGCGGGTATAGCATAACACGATCGCGTTATGCTATACCGTTACCAGCCCGTCAATGCTACGTGTTGAACGGGCTGCTAAAACGCAATATGAACCCAGCCTTAAGGTTAGGGTTAGAACTAGGGTTAGGGTTAGAACTAGGGTAAGGGTTGGAATTAGGGTTAGGGTTGGAATTAGGGTTAGGGTTGGGATTAGTGTTAGGTTTGTGGTTAGGGTTAGAGTTAGGATAAGTGTTAGGGGTGTTTTGGGGTTAGGGTTTGGATTAGGGTTAGGCTCGTGGTTAGGTTTATGGTTAGAGTTGGGATTAGGGTTAGGGGTGTGTTGGGGTTAGGGTTATGGTTAGGGTTTGTATTAGGGTTAGGGGTGTGTAGGGGTTAGGGTTGGGTTAGGGGTGTGTTGGGGTTAGGGTTGGAGTTAGAATTGAGGGGTTTCCACTATTTACGCACATCAGGGGGTCTCCATACGCGACATGGCGCCACCATTGATTCCTGCAAATTTTGCGTTCAAAAAGTCAAACAGTGCTCCCTTTATTCCAAGCCCCGACGTGTGCCCAAACAGTGGTTTACCCCCACATATGGGGTATCAGCGTACTCGGGAAAAATTGCACAACAACTTTGGGGGTCTAATTTCTCCTGTTACTGTTGTGAAAAAAAAAATTGGGGACTAAAAAAGTTATTTTTGTGGAAAAAAAATGATTTTTTATTTTCACGGCTCTGCGTTATAAACTTCTGTGAAGAACTTGGAGATTCAAAGTACTTACCACACATCTAGAGGAGTTTCTTGGGGGATCTAGTTTCCAAAATGGGGTCACTTGGGGAGGTTTCTACTGTTTAGGCACATCATGGGCTCTGCAAACTTAACATCTCACCCGCAAACCATTCCATCAAGTCGGCATTTCAAAATGTCACTACTTCCCTTCCGAGCCTCGACGTGTGCCCATACAGTAGTTTTCTCATACATATGGGATATCAGCATACTCAGGACAAATTGGACAACAACTTTTGGGTCTAATTTCTCCTGTTACCCTTGGGAAAATAAAAAAATTGGGACTAAAAGATCATGTTTGTGTAAAAAATATGATTTTTTTTATTTTCATGCCCCGGCATTAAAAACTTCTGTGTAGCCCTTGGGGGTTCAAAGTGCTCACCACACATCTAGATAAGTTCCTTGCGGGGTCTAGTTTCCAAAATGGGGTCACTTGTGGGGAGTTTCTACTGTTTAGGCAC
Source organism: Oophaga sylvatica (assembly GCA_033576555.1). NCBI lineage: Eukaryota > Metazoa > Chordata > Amphibia > Anura > Dendrobatidae > Oophaga > Oophaga sylvatica. Next base: position 556,267,814 of record JARQOD010000002.1, on the reverse strand, counting down.
ATCAGGGACTCTGCAAACGTAACATGACGCCCGCAGACCATTCTGTTGTGAATGGGTTTGAGATGAGTTCTGAGCAGAGGCTCCCTCTGGTGGTTACAAGCGGTACTAGTGAGGATTGGGAATCAGGTGTTACTGATTGGTCTTATTTAAGGGAATCATTTTCCCATCAGGGTTGCCGGTGATCAATTGTTCTGGTCTGAATCCTTCTTTCCAGTTTCCCTTGTAGCCTGCTGTGTCGTGTCTGCATCTCCTGCTATCAGATAAGACTATTTCTTATTTTGTGTTTTTGCTATATTTTTGCATTTTGTCCTGCACTTCTGTGGGGGCCTTCTGGTCCCCTCCGGGGGCTTTTGCCCTCTCAGTTTAGTCCAGCCACTGTGTTTTGTACTTTTGCTTTTTGCAGTTTTTTCAGTGGCTGCTGTTTTTGTTACACCAGAGAACTAATTTAGGTGGTAGAGGTCGTGTGATCTCAGGTGATTTTGAAATTAGTAGAGTTGGTGCTTTTCAGGGTTTTCTGGGATTGCAGTAAGTACCCTTCCTGTCCTTTTCTATTTAGATAGTTTGGGCCCCAGCGTTTGCTCATACTATTTTCTTTCTGTGTCAGTATTTCCTCTTGTCTAACCGCCATTACATGTTTGGGGCTTTCTATTATCTTTGGGGTTCTGCTCCGGGGCAGATAGCTTTCCTATTTCTATCTTTAGGTGTAGTTAGTTTCTCAGGCTGTGACGAGGCGTCTAGGACCATCGTAGGAACGCTCCACGGCTGCCTCTAGTTGTGGTGGTTAGTCAGGGTACTGCAATCTCATAGATTCCAACTGCTCTGGTGTATTTCCTTTTTTGCCTGCACTCCTCAGCTACCGT
>JARQOD010000002.1:556234319-556266854 GCA_033576555.1 Oophaga sylvatica | reverse complement strand
AAAAAATAGTTTTTGCATCACCACATTTTGAGAGCTATAATTTTTGCATATTTTGGCCCACAGAGTCATGTGAGGTCTTATTTTTTGCGGGACGAGGTGACGTTTTTATTGGTACCATTTTTGAGCACGTGACATTTTTTGATCGCTTTTTATTTCGATTTTTGGGAGGTTAGAATGAACAAAAATCAGCAATTCATGAATTTCTTTTGGGGGAGGCGTTTGTACCGTTCTGCGTGTGGTAAAATTGATAAAGCAGGTTTATTTTTAGGGTCAGTACGATTACGGCGATACCTTATTTATATCATTTTTTTATGTTTTGGTGCTTTTATAGCATGAAAACAATTTTATATAAAAAATTATTATTTTTGCATCGCTTTATTCTGCGAGCTATAACTTTTTTATTTTTTTGCTAATGATGCTGTATGATGGCTCGTTTTTTGCGGGACAAGATGACGTTTTCAGCGGTACCATGGTTATTTATCTCGGTCTTTTTGATCGCGTGTTATTCCACTTTTTGTTCAGCGGTATGATGATAAAGCATTGATTTTTTGCTTCGGTTTCTTTTTTTTTTTTAAGGGGTTCATTAAAGGGGTTAACTAGTGGGACAGTTTTATAGGGGGGGTCGTTACGGACGCGGCGATACCAAATATGTGTACTTTTATTGTTTTGGTTTTTTTATTTACAGGAAAGAATGAATTTATTGGGCAATATTTTTTTTTTTTTTATGATTTTTTTTTACCACTTTTTATTTTTATTTTTTTTACTTTTATACTTTGTCCCAGGGTGGGACATCACTGTATTTTAGCAGATCGCTGGTGTGACAGTGTGCACAGCACTCTGTCACACCAGCGATCGCTCTGGCACTGCTGCAGGCTTCCCCAGCGCCTGCTCTCAGCAGGCACTGAGGAAGCCGCCTCCCTGCAGGACCCCGGCGCCATCTTGGATCCGGGGACCTGGAGGGAGGACGGACCCTCGGAACAGCGCGACACATCGCGCTGCTCTGAGGGTCTCAGGGGGGCGCCAGGGAGCTCCCTGCCTGCGCGATCCTCCCCTGTGCCCCAGGTACACCGCGATCATGTTTGATCGCGGTGTGCCAGGGGTTAATGTGCCGGGAGCGGTCCGTGACCGCTCCTGACACACAGTCACGGGTGTCAGCTGTGATAATCAGCTGACACCCGGCGGCGATCAGCTGCGCTCCCCCCGGGAGCACAGCTGATCGCCCATGACGTACTATTCCGTCCATGGGAATAAGGTCCAGGGTCACATGGACGGAATAGTACGTCTGATGGCAGAGAGGGGTTAATATTTTTTCCTAATATTTTTTATTTTTTAGTCACGTTTTAACAGCAGTTTGTTTTTATGTTTGATATTCATTTGTATATTCTATGTATTATCCCAGGCGCTTACCTTCGTCGTAGCTGATCGGTCCTTCCCTTGCCATGGATGGGTTTCCCACGTGGTTTCTTCCTTTCCCCTTCCATCTCTTCGTGCATATGGTGGACTTCTGAGAGGATGGACCTACATGTGTGGTTATGGTGTGGATCCCTTCCGTATTTCGCAGCAGCAGCTCTCAGTTGGATGATGAAAACCTGGGAAAGCAAGAGAAAAGAGAGAGATATGAGAAGGACCTCTTTGGGATATGTTGATCCGTGTATTAGTTCATTTACCAATTCTCTGTAATAATTGTATCGTTATAAGTAGGAATTGGATTCTTGCACTATATCTTAAGCACTTGCACCTTAATCTTCACTTTTCCATCCCCATATCCTTATTTATTCATTTTCACTCATTCCTTTTATTATTTCCTTCATTTTCCATATATATATCCTTTACTTGAGATCTTTATAATTCAATCCCCTATCTTCATTTATTGTTGGTCCCTTTTTCCACCTCTCCATAAATTTTAATTTTTCCCTTATATCACATTATTCATCTATATATTTCCCTCACACATTAATATATTTAAAAATTTATTATTATTACTTTTTAGTATATCTGATCCTCTTAACGTTTATTATATCCTTATATCTTTTAGCCAAGGATTTTTTCCTTCGCCATATCTTTTAATAATTTATTTATCAAATGTTGATATGTCCCATGCCATTTATTTCAAGTGGTGAGGCACTATTCTATTGATATTGTTTATATTATCACATTTCCTTTACACCCACCACCCTTTTTAGATTTCCGGTCCACTGTATATGCCCTCGTTCATACCTATTTCCTTTGATATTTTTCTCATACCGCTCGGGAATTTAGGCCACACCTCTTTCCCTCTAACCCTCCCATCCTGGTCTCGGGTTTCTTACGCGCACGCACGTGGGACACTAACCCCGCTGACTTCCGGTGGCGCTCAATCAGCTGACCCGGGTGCGTTCCACCTGCGGTTCACCAGAGCGCTTTCCGGAAGTCCCCTTAGACAGGGGCGTGTCAACCACAAGCGAGCGCTACTTTGAATCACCTGACCTTTTAGCCCTATCTTAGAATAGCGCCTGGGATATAAACCTGCTTACTCACACCTACCTTACATCTCTGCCCCGGAAGAAGCCACACGGCGAAACGGTGCCCGTTGGGCGTCCCGGAGACTCCATTAGCTGCCCCCCTTCCTGTTACACGACGTGCTGACATTTTGGATGTAAGTAGGGATTACATATCCATTTATGATTCCCTTTTAGATATGGTAGAAACCTATTTATCTCATTGCATCTCCCTGCTTCAGCACATTATCAGGTCTCGCATCGATTACCTCTGATTTAGTCCCACCCAGTCACATTTCTTTCTTTCACCACCATTGTTATCTGGTGATTATTACAGCAGCCATCTGTATACTACCATATACTAAAGAAGGTTAATAAGCCTCTATTTCTCTGTATTTGGCTAATTTATGCCTCTGGATTCTGGGACAAAATTTTCATTGGTAACGCATTAAGATATAGCATCTAATTGGGTCTCCTCATTCTATTTTTTGTTAAATCCCTTTGTCTCTATTCACCAATTTCTGGTTTTAATATTATTCAATAAAAATTATTTATTTTAAACCATCACTTTTCTTCTTATCACTTCCTCTATGTGGCACCCACCACTATAGATTATGTATAATTTGTCCTAAAGACGTCTGCTCGCCGCTAACCAGTACTGGCCACAATAGCAGAGCCTGGAGAGGCAGCAGTAATCCTCTGCACGCTGTTAGACTGGGCGAGACGCTGGGACCGACGTCTAAGCTGAGCAGAGTCCACTGCGGCCGGAGACGGATGTGAGACCGCAGCCGGGATGGCTCGAGATTCCCCTTGTGCAGAAGCGGGAACTTGACCCCTAACACATATCTCAACTAGTCATTTATTGGCAGTGAAATTCATCTTTCTGCATAGCTGTTGTGGAATAAAAAAAATAATCTTTTTCTGTTGTTAAATGTGATACAGCTTGCTATATCTCACCTTGTCATTTAGTGGCGGTGACATTGTTCTGTCTGCAGAGCTGTTGCACAGTAAAAAAATACTTTCTTCTGTAACTAATACCATATAGTAGGGGAGATCTCAGTTTGAAATTGTTTGAAGCATATCTACTTTGTTATGCAGGCCTCGTCCACACTGAAACAATTCTTTCTTCTGTGACTGACGTGACACAGTAGTGGAGATCTCAGTTTGAAATTGTTTGTAGCATATCTTATTTGTCATAAAGTCTTCATCCACAATGAAACAATTCTTTCTTCTGTGACTAACGTGATACAGTAGGGGAGATCTAATTTTTATAATTGTTTGGAGCATATCTTCTTTGTCATACAGGCCTCATCTACAGTGAAAAAATCTTTCTTCTGTGACTAACGTGATACAGTAAGGGAGATCTCAGTTTGAAATTGCTTGGAGCATATCTTCTTTGTTATACAGGCTGTTATGTTTCGGTAGCTGAGGAGTGCAGGCAAAAAAGCAATACACCAGAGCAGTTGGAATCTATGAGATTGCAGTACCCTGACTAACCACAACAACTAGAGGCAGCCGTGGAGCGTTCCTACGTTGGTCCTAGACACCTCGTCACAGCCTGAGAAACTAACTACACCTAAAGATAGAAATAGGAAAGCTATCTGCCCCGGAGCAGAACCCCAAAGATAATAGAAAGCCCCCAAACATGTAATGGCGGTTAGACAAGAAGAAATACAGACACAGACAGAAAATAGTATGAGCAAACGTTGGGGCCCAAACTAACTAAATAGAAAAGGATAGGAAGGGTACTTACTGCAATCCCAGAAAACCCTGAAAAGCACCAACTCTACTAATTTCAAAAACACCTGAGATCACACGACCTCTACCACCTAAATTAGTTCTCTGGTGTAACAAAATCAAAACAGCAGCCACTGAAAAAACTGGAAAAAGCAAAGGTACAAACATCAGTGGCTGAACTAAACTGAGAGGGCAAAAGCCCCCGGAGGGGACCCTGAAGGCCCCCACAGAAGTGCAGGACAAAATGCAAAAATCAAGCACAAAAACAAAAAGAAGAAAATGTCTTATCTGTTAGCAGGAGATGCAGACACGACACAGCAGGCTACAAAGGAAACAGGAATCAAGGATTCAGACCAGAACAATTGATCACCGGCAACCCTGATGGGAAGGTGACTCCCTTATATAAGACCAGTCAGTAACACCTGATTCCCAATCCTCACAATCTTCACAATCTTCACTGGACAGACCAGCACCGCCTGTAACCACCAGAGGGAGCCTCTGCTCAGAACTCATCCCAAGCCCACTCACAACAGTACCCCCCCTTGAGGAGGGGTCACCGAACCCTCATTTGAGCAACCAGGTCGGTCAGGATGAGTTCTATGGTACGCACGGATGAGTCTCCTAGCATGGATGTCCGAAGCAAACACCCAAGAATTGTCTTCCTGACCATAACCTCTCCACTTAACCAAATACTGGAGTTTCCGTCCAGAAAAACGAGAATCTAATATTTTCTCAACCACATACTCCAGATTGCCCTCAACCAAAACAGGGTCAGGAGGCACAGCAGCAGGAACCACTGGCTCAACAAACCTCTTCAACAAGGACTTGTGGAACACGTTATGGATCTTAAATGTCCCTGGAAGAAGCAAACGAAAAGAAACAGGATTAAGAATCTCTATGATCTTATAAGGTCCAATGAACCTAGGCTTAAATTTAGGAGATGCTACTCTCATAGGAATATTTTTTGAGGACAACCAGACCAAGTCCCCCACTTTAAACCGAGGACCATCAGTCCTATGCCGGTTAGCAAACCGCTGGGCCCTCTCCTGAGAGAGGGACAACCTCTCCACTACCTGGTCCCAAATCTGTTGCATACGCTCCACAACAGAGTCAACACCTGGACAGACAGAAGCCTCCATCTGTCCCGAAGAAAATCGAGGGTGAAACCCAAAATTGCAGAAAAATGGAGACATCAAAGTGGCAGAGCTAGCCCTATTATTAAGAGCAAACTCAGCCAAAGGCAAAAAAGAGACCCAGTCATCCTGATCAGCAGACACAAAGCATCTCAGATAAGTCTCCAATGTCTGGTTTGTTCTCTCAGTTTGACCATTGGTCTGAGGATGAAATGCCGAGGAGAAAGACAATTGAACACCCAGTTTAGAACAAAAAGTCCTCCAAAATCTGGAAACAAACTGGACTCCTCTGTCAGACACTATGTTCTCAGGAATGCCGTGTAAACGAACCACGTGCTGAAGGAACAACGGCACCATTTCAGAGGAGGAAGGCAACTTAGGTAATGGCACAAGATGTATCATCTTAGAAAACCTATCACAAATCACCCAGATGGCGGTCATTCTCTGAGAAACAGGAAGGTCGGAAATGAAATCCATAGAGATATGGGTCCATGGTCTCTTGGGCACAGGCAATGGCATCAACAAACCACTAGAGCGAGAGCAAGGCTTGGAGCGAGAGCAAGTCCCGCAGGACTGCACAAATTCCCTGACATCACGAGACAAGGTAGGCCACCAAAAGGACCGACTAACCAAGTCTCTGGTACCAAAAATTCCGGGATGCCCAGCCAACGCGGAACAATGAATCTCAGACATCACACTCTTTTTCCACTGGTCCGGGACAAACAATTTTCCAACAGGGCAGCGCTCGGGCCTATCCTCCTGACACCCCTCCAGAGCAAGTCTCAAATTAGGTGAGATGGCGGAAAGAACTACACCCTCTTTCAAAATAAAAGAAGGATCAGATAATTCAGGAGAGTCCGCAAGGAAGCTCCTCGAGAGGGCATCCGCCTTAACATTCTTAGTGCCAGGAAGAAAGGAAACCACAAAATTAAAACGTGTGAAAAACAAGGCCCACCTGGCCTGTCTAGGATTGAGTCGCTTGGCAGATTCCAGATAAACCAGATTCTTATGGTCAGTAAGGACCACCACCTGATGTTTGGCTCCCTCCAGCCAATGTCTCCACTCTTCAAAAGCCCACTTCATGGCCAATAACTCCCGATTACCCACGTCATAATTACGTTCAGTAGGTGAAAATTTTCGAGAGAAAAAGGCACAAGGGTTACTTTTAGAGGTCTCTGGATCTTTTTGGGACAAAACGGCACCTGCCCCAATTTCAGAGGCATCAACCTCCACCTGAAATGGCAGAGAAACATCAGGCTGCCGTAGAACAGGAGCAGAAGTGAATCTCTGCTTAAGTTCCTGAAATGCAGAGACTGCCTCAGGAGGCCAATTCACCACATCAGAACCCTTTTTGGTCAAATCAGTTAATGGTTTAACAATAACCGAGAAATTACCAATAAATTTACGATAAAAATTGGCAAAACCCAAAAATCTTTGAAGAGCCTTTAATGAAGTAGGTTGGACCCAATCACAGATGGCCTGAACCTTGACCGGGTCCATTTCAATAACAGATGGGGACAAAATGAATCCCAGAAATGAGATCCTCTGTACACCAAAAAGACACTTTGATCCCTTCACATACAGAGCATTCTCTCTCAAAATCTGGAATACAGTTCGAACATGTTTCACATGAGAGTCCCAGTCATTAGAAAAAAATCAAGATATCATCCAAATAAACAATCAGAAATTTATCCACAAAATCCCTGAAAATGTCATTCATGAAGGACTGGAAGACAGAAGGAGCATTAGTGAGCCCAAAGGGCATCACAAGGTACTCAAAATGACCCTCCGGGGTATTGAATGCCGTCTTCCATTCATCCCCGTGCTTAATGCGAATAAGGTTATATGCCCCCTGAGGTCAAGCTTGGTAAACCAAGTAGCGTTTTTCACCCTGGAAAACAGGTCAGAAATCAAGGGTAACGGGTATTGATATTTCACAGTAATATTGTTCAAAAGACGATAATCAATACACGGCCTTAATGAACCATCCTTTTTGGCCACAAAGAAAAAACCGGCACCTAAGGGTGAAGAGGATGGTCTGATATGACCCTTCTCCAATGACTCCTTGATATAAGACCGCATAGCGTCATGTTCAGGTACAGACAAGTTAAAAAGGCGACCTTTAGGGAATTTACTACCAGGCACTAATTCAATAGCGCAGTCATAGCTCCTATGGGGAGGCAAGGATGCAGATTTACTTTCGCTAAATACATCAGAAAAATCAATCAAAAAGTCAGGAACATCCTGAGCCTGGGGGGAGGCAGAAAAAACAGGAGTGTTGGTATTAACACATTGGCAGCCCCAACTGGTTACAGACACAGATTTCCAATCCAAAACAGGATTATGAGACTGTAACCAAAGGAAACCCAGTACGATAATATCATGCAGATTATACAGAACCAAAAATTTGCAGCACTCTTGATGATCAGGTTCAACCCTCATTATCACCTGAGTAGAGAACTGAGGTTTATTCTCAGCCAAAGGGGTAGAATCGATCCCCAGTAGGGGAATATACTTCTGTAGGGGTATAATAATAATAATATAATAATAATCTTTATTTATATAGCGCCAACATATTCCGCAGCGCTTTACAGTTTAACAGTTTCAAAACACAAGTCATAGGTAACAACGTTAACAATACAATAATTAAAGCAAAATAAGCCGACCCTGCTCGTGAGAGCTTACAATCTACAATGAGGTGGGGGAGATACAAAGTACAGGTGTGTATATACAATGGTGCATTTACAATAATGGTCCAGCCATCTTGAGGGAGTGAGGCATGGATGGAGATAGTGAATGGGCTACACATACACACTTAAACATAGAACGACTTTGGTTAGTGAATGTGATAGGCCACTCTGAACAAATGTGTTTTGAGGGAGCTCCTGAAACCATGCAAATTGTGGATAGTCCTAATTTCTTGGGGTACAGCATTCCAGAGGATTGGCGCAGCGCGGGAGAAGTCTTGGAGTCGGGAGTGGGAGATACGGATTAGTGCAGAGGTTAGTCGAAAGTCGTTTGCAGAGCGCAGCAGTCGGTTAGGCCGATAGATAGAAATGAGGGAGGAGATGTAGGGGGGTGCTGCACTGTGGAGAGCTTTGTGGGTGAGAACCAGTACTTTGAATTGGATCCTATAATGAATGGGCAGCCAGTGTAAGGACTGGCGAAGAGCGGACGCGTCCGAGTACCGATTAGCCAGATGGATGACCCTGGCTGCTGCATTAAGGATGGACTGGAGAGGGGATAGTCGAGTAATGGGGAGGCCAAGTAATAGAGCGTTGCAGTAGTCCAGGCGGGAGTATCAAGGGAAACCCACAACGTTTAGCAAAATCATAATCCATCAGGTTAATAGCTGCTCCAGAATCAACGAAAGCCTGAGCAGAAAATGAGGACAGAGAGCATATCAGAGTGACAGTTAATAAAAACTTAGTCTGAACACTACCCAAGACAACTGAGCGTGCAAAACGTCTTCCCCGCTTAGGGCAGACTGAAATAGCATGAGAGGCATCACCACAGTAGAAACATAACCCATTGCGCTTTCGAAACTCATGACGCTGTGCCCCAGACACCACTCTATCACACTGCATGGATTCAGAAGCAGGTTCACAAGGCAACACTATACCACGCATACTTCTCCGCTCACGCAAACGTCTGTCAATTTGAATCGCTAATGACATAGAATCATTGAGACCAGAGGGGACAGGGAATCCCACCATAACATCCTTTACATTATCTGACAGACCCTTCCGAAAAAGGGCCGCCAAAGCGTCGTCATTCCACTTGGTCAGGACTGCCCACCTACGGAATCTCTGACAGTATAACTCAGCGTCATCAAGCCCCTGATTTAATGCCAACAAGGCTTTTTCAGCTTGATCAGTGACATTAGGCTCAGCGTACAATAACCCCAAAGCCTGAAAAAATGCATCAACATCACTCAAAACAGGATCCCCAGGTGTCAGGGAAAAAGCCCAATCCTGAGGATCGCCGCGCAGGAGAGAGATGACAATTTGAACCTGCTGCGCAGCGTTCCCTGAGGACTTAGATTTTAAGGCAAAGAACAATTTACAATTATTTTTGAAATTCTGAAAGTTAGCTCGATCCCCTAAAAACAAATCTGGCATGGGAATCCTAGGTTCCACAACAGGCAACCTAGCAAGATATGCAGCAATACTCTGAACCTCAGTGGCAAGCTGATCCACACGGCCAGACAACTGTGCAAACTCCATTGAGAGAAAAAATCCTCCCCAGCACCCAGAGATACAGAGGGAAAAAAAAAAAAAAAAAAAAAAATGCAACAAACAGAAAAATATCTCTGACAACTCTGAGAACCGTTTTTTCTTTCACAAATTTTTTCCCCTCTGTGAGTACCATACAATTTTAAATTTTAGGCCGGTGATACTGTTTCGGTAGCTGAGGAGTGCAGGCAAAAAAGGCAATACACCAGAGCAGTTGGAATCTATGAGATTGCAGTACCCTGACTAACCACAACAACTAGAGGCAGCCGTGGAGCGTTCCTACGTTGGTCCTAGACGCCTCATCACAGCCTGAGAAACTAACTACACCTAAAGATAGAAATAGGAAAGCTATCTGCCCCGGAGCAGAACCCCAAAGATAATAGAAAGCCCCCAAACATGTAATGGCGGTTAGACAAGAAGAAATACAGACACAGACAGAAAATAGTATGAGCAAACGTTGGGGCCCAAACTAACTAAATAGAAAAGGATAGGAAGGGTACTTACTGCAATCCCAGAAAACCCTGAAAAGCACCAACTCTACTAATTTCAAAAACACCTGAGATCACACGACCTCTACCACCTAAATTAGTTCTCTGGTGTAACAAAATCAAAACAGCAGCCACTGAAAAAACTGGAAAAAGCAAAGGTACAAACATCAGTGGCTGAACTAAACTGAGAGGGCAAAAGCCCCCGGAGGGGACCCTGAAGGCCCCCACAGAAGTGCAGGACAAAATGCAAAAATCAAGCACAAAAACAAAAAGAAGAAAATGTCTTATCTGTTAGCAGGAGATGCAGACACGACACAGCAGGCTACAAAGGAAACAGGAATCAAGGATTCAGACCAGAACAATTGATCACCGGCAACCCTGATGGGAAGGTGACTCCCTTATATAAGACCAGTCAGTAACACCTGATTCCCAATCCTCACAATCTTCACAATCTTCACTGGACAGACCAGCACCGCCTGTAACCACCAGAGGGAGCCTCTGCTCAGAACTCATCCCAAGCCCACTCACAACAACAGGCCTCATCCACAGTGATTTCTCCACCACTATCCTAGCCTGAATGAGCTGCTGCAGACAGCAGACTGCAGACGGGTGTCCTGATGGATAAGCGCAGCCGGCTCTCCCCTGAAATTGTAGGCCGCGTAACTTTCATCAAGATGAACAAGTCATGGATCTCCAATTGCACCCTAATCGCAGATTGTACAGACTAGGTGATATTGCATTTTTTAGTGTGCTGCATTAATGTCACGTAACTGCACTCTGTGATATCTTTAGTGTGACTTCTGCGCCTGCTTTGGCTGCTTCTGCTGCTGCTCATGTTAACACAAATTTGTGTAAATATGAACAGTCATGGTTGGTCTATATCTGCTGGGTTGGCTGTAGTGGAAGATGTGTCGGTCCCAATAATACTATTTCTATTCCTGTGACATTTATTCCACTTCGGTGGTGTCAGGCCCTCATTTTTTAAAATGTGAAAACTCCAGGTTGGGTGTCGATCTGCTGGAGTGGGCATAGTGGAAGACCTGTTAGTCTCTTATACTATTTCTACTATCGTGAAATTTATGCCACTTCTGTTGTGTAAGGCCCTCATTTAATTAAATGTGAACACTCCTGGTTGGGTGTCTGTTATGTTTCGGCAGCTGAGGAGGACAGGAGCAAAAAACCGCCAAAGCAGCAAGACACCAGAGAGGCTGGGACCTAATGGGTTGCAGATCCCTAAACTAACCGCACAACTAGAAGTAGCCATGGAGCGTACCTACGGTGATCCTAGATGCCTCAGCACAGCCGGAGAGTTAGCTACACCTGAAGATAGAAAGAGTAAAGCTAACTGCCCCAGAGTAGAGACCCCAAAGAAATAGGAAGCCCTCAAACATGTAATGGCGGTTAGACAAGAGGAAAACACGAATACAGACAGAAAATAGAATGAGCAAATGTTGGGGCCCAAATCTGTCTAGAAAGCAAAGTACAGGAGAGAAATTCTGTCTGCAACCCAGAAAAACCCTAACAAAAATACCAGCACTTCTGATTACAAAAAACCTGAGACCACACGATCTCGACCACCTATATCAGATCTCTGGTGTGACACACAGCTACCCAGCAGTAAAAAATATCACAGAAACAGAGAACAAGTGCAAATACAAAATGAGAACAGGAGGCAGCGCAAGCCCCCAAAGGGGACCCGGCTGAAGTCTAAGGCAAGACTGCAAAAAGCAAGGAAAATCAAACCACAGAAAAAAAAACAGAAAGTCACTTATCTGAATGATAGCAAGAAAGCAAGCTGAAATTCCAACATATACCTGGAAGCAACAATTGATTACCGGCGAGGATCATGGAAGTTCAGCTCACTTATATCAGGCCAGTCATCCCCACCTGAGACCCATTCCTTAATTGGTTCAATACCCTCAGCAACCACTGGAGGGAGCCTCAGCTCACAAGTTATCTCCAACACATTCACAACAGGTGTCCATCTGCTAGATTGGGTGTAGTGGAAGACTGTCGGTCCCTATTATACTATTTCTACTCTCGTGAAATTTATGCCACTTTGGTATTGTCTGACAATAATTTTTGGAAATGTGAACACTCCTGCTTTGGTGTCCATCTGCTGGATTGGGTGTAGTGGAAGACTGTCAGTCCCTATTATACTATTTCTACTCTCGTGAAATTTATGCCACTATGGTGGGTGTCTGTCAATAATTTTTGGAACTATGAACACTCCTGGTTGGGTGTCTATCTGCTCGGTTGGCTGTAGTGGAAGACGTGTCGTACCTATTATACTATTTCTACTCTGATGGAATTGATGCCACTTTGTTGGTGTCTGCCACAAATTTTTAGAAATGTGTACAATCCTGTTTGGGTCTCCATCTGCTGGGTTGGCTGTAGTGGAAGAGATGTCGGTCCCTATTATACTATTTCTACTCTGGTAAAATTGATGCCACTTTGTTGGTGTCTGTCATTAATTTTTGGAAATGTGTAGACTCCTGGCTAGGTCTCCTGTGTGTTGACTGTAGCATTAGGCTTCTGAAACCGGCAGGCCTCCACTATCTTTGAGTCAACTACCCGTGTTACTATCCTTACATTTATCTGATATGTCTGACAATAGAAGTCTACGAAACTGATATTCGTGCAACCTGAGTGTGGCTGAGCATCAAAGCAGGTTGAGATGTTGCATGTGGTATCAGGGCTCCTAGCGCAGCAGTCCTACACCGATTGTCTTAATTTGAAGTTCAATTCAAAGCTGTAAATGCTGGCTGAGGCCCTGATACCTCATGCATGGCTGATTGCTGCCATGCTCTTCTGATATTTGTGCTGTGGGTAAATTTAGGCCACTTTCCTGGTGTCTGCCCCTAATTTGATGTGATGCAGCAGTTTTTGGGAATGTTTGAAGGTGTTGTGTATGCATTTGTTTTTGCCTCCCATTGATTTCAATGACGTTTGGCTATGTTCGATGAATATTCGACAAATAAATCTGCGAATATTGCAAAATCGACAATCATAATCCGAAATGAACATTGAAACATTCGCTCATCTCTAGTGATAATGGATGTTGTGGCATGCTGAGAAAGTTTTGCCACATTTCATCCATGCAATTCCTACTTTCCGAGGTGGTGGCAATGGCACAGATGCATTGGCTGCTTCCTCCTCTGCCTCTGCCTTTTTCTTCTACTGAGCCCTCAGTCACGTGGGAAAATCAGCAGTAGTTTCTCTACCAGCGTGTTTTTGTAGTCATTCTCCATTACTGCAAGAAAAGATGGAACGTTGTCCCTGTAGTGGGGATCCAGCAGGATGGCCACCCAGTAAGCAGTATTGATAACAATACGGGCAATTCATTGGTCATTAAGCAGGCACAGCAGCATTTATTGGCTCATTTGTGCTAAGTTGCCTGGAGTCAATGAAGAGCTGTCCTCAGTAGGAGAGGTGTATGGTCTTGGTACTTTGTATCTCCCCAGCCACGCTCCAATGATGCACCTGAGCTGATTTGAGTACCACTCTGCTGTGAACATGGTTCTTCATCCTCCTCCTTTTCCTCATCCTTCCAAACTGTCCCCTGGCTGTACAGTTAATTACCTGGCTGCTGTTGGGACAGTAATCCACCTTCCGAGCCATGTGTGGATGACAGGCCTGATAATGTTGTGAATTGCCCCTGCTCCTCCTCTTCCCCTTGAGCCACCACCTCATCCATTATGGCCTGAATTGCTTTTTCCAGCAGGCATATAGGTGGTATAGTAACGCTGATGATGGCATCATCAGCGCTAGCCATATTGATGGAATATTCAAAGCAGTGCAACACGGCACATACGTCCCACATGGAGGCCTAATCATTGGTGGTGAAGTTAGATTGTTCCGCAGAGAGACTCAGCCGTGCGTTCTGCAGCTGAAACTCCACTATTGCCTGCTGCTACTTGCACAGTCTCTCCAGCATATGCAAGGTAGAGCTACACCTTGTTGGTACTTTGCATATGAGGCAGTGAGCAGGAAAGGTTAGGGGTAGAAGTGACGCTGCAGCACAGACAGGCGAGCAACAATAGGGTGAGAATGCCAAAAGCGCGCACACACTGGCTGCATTTTTAGCAGCAGCTTTGACATATGTGGGTAGTTTTTCAAGAAGCTCTGCTCCACCAGCTTCATCACATGCTCCAGGCAAGGGATGTGCGTTAAACCGGCTAAGCCCAGAGCTGCTGCGAGATTTTGCCCATTATCACATACCACCAGGCCGGGCTTAAAGTTCACCGTCACCAACCACTGATCTGTCTAGTGTTTAACCTCTGTCCACAGCTCCTGCGCACATTGGGATTTGTCCCTCAAAAATATGAGTTTCAGAACAGCTGCTGTTGTTTTCCTTTTTCTGTGCAGATCTTACTATGACCAGATGAGGAGGCGGTGGAGGAAACAGAGTAGGAGTAGGAGGCAACCTGGACTGACAAACATCCAGCAATCCTCGGTGGTGGTAAGACATGGGTTAGAAAGCCTTCTGCCTCTGTTCCAGCTACAACTACATCGAAATTATCTGACATGTGCTCCGGTGGACCACTGACCGTGTGCACTAGCGCTCCCATGTACTCATCCTCCAACAAAACAAGTGGTTGGGCATCAGGGCACTCAGTCTCTTCCATCTCTGGGGTATAGCCAAGTGGATGGGACACGAACCACAGCCAGCAGAGTCATCAAAAAGCAGAAGAGACTGCTGCATGACTTGGGGCTCAGACTGCTTGGCTGATTTGCAGGGGGGTAAGATGGAAGCCGGATGACCATGGTCCTCAGGTGCAGGGCCGCCATCAGAGCATTACTGCCCTTACTGCTGTATGGGGCCCCACGAGAGGCAGTTCAGAGGGGGGGTCCAACGGGCCCCCCTCTTGTGCTTCTGCTCATCGGGTCCCATTGTGCACTAAAGTGCTGTGCACTGCGGCGCACACGTCAGCGCTTGGGCCTGGGAGCATTCTCGGAGCTTCACGGGCATCTAACATAGACAGCGGCACAGCTCCTGCTCCCTTGCCTGGACTTCCGGTCAGGTGACAGCATGTACGCGACAACAACATCATGTACTTGCTGATATGTATGAGGACACCAGAAGCAGAGCTGCATCTGCTGGGGATCGTCTGTCAGGTAAGTATAAAAAACTTTTTTTTTCTTTATAAAATGAATTAAATGGGTGAGGGATGCTGCAAAAGATGAAGGGGCATCAAATGATGAAGGGGCTGCAAATGATGAAGGGGAGCTGCAAATGATGGAGGGGAGCTGCAAATGATGGAGGGGAGCTGCAAATGATGGAGGCGGAGCAGCTGCAAATGATGGAAAGGGGCTGCAAATGCTGGAGGGGGCTGCAAATGATGAAGGGGCTGCAAATGAAGTGAGGGAGGGGACAGGGGACTGCACATGATGAAGTGGGGGAAGATGACTGCACATGATGAACGGAAGGGGACTGCACATGATGGAGGAGGGGCTGCAAATGATGGGGGACTGAAAATGATGAAGGGGCTTCAAATGATGAAGGGGTCTGCAAATGATGATGTGAGGGAGTGGATGAGGACTGCACATGATGAAGTGGGGGACTGCACATGATGAATGCAGGGGCATTGCATATGAATGGAGGGGGATTGAACATGGTGAAGTGGGTGAGGGGGACTGAACATGATGGAGGGGGCTGCAAATGATGAAGTGGGGAGAACAGGGGACTGCAAATGATAAATTAAGGGAAGGGGGACTGTGAATGATGAAATAAGGGGGACGGCAAATGATGAGATGAGGGGGAGGAGGACAGCAAATGAAGTGGGGGGATGGCAAATGATGAACTGAGGGGGAGAGGGACTGCAAATTATGGAGTGATGTGAAAGAGGATAGCAAATGATGAAGTGAGGGGGATGGCAGATGATGAAGTGGGGGCAGATGGAGGACTGCAAATAATGAATTGAGGGTGAGGGAGAGAGTACAGCATTTAAATTGAAGGTGGGGGATGGGGAGAGAAAATGATGACCTGGGGAGAGCAAATAATGATGAATTTTGAGGGTGGTGGGAGTAAATGATGTAATGAATGTGGGGGAGAGCAGTTGAATGAATAAAGGGTGAAGGTGGGAGAGAGAAAAGATATGACAATAAATTGGGACAGAAGGGGCATGTAAATATATTTAATCGGGGGGAGCGAGAGTTACAGAGTTGAGGCCGTTGAGCATACAGTGTCTGGTAATGAATTGGGGGAAAGAATAATGGGGCTAATTAATTTATACATTTATTAGGTGGGAAAATGGCTATTTATAGTTAGTGGGGGCACAGTGGTGGATTACAATTTATATTTGGAATGGTGGATTGCATAATAACTAATATATTAATGGTGGGTGCACGTTTGTATTCAGCTGTGTAGTGAAGAAGAAAGGGAAAAAGTGGAGAATGTGCTCTGGAAGTTGTGCTCTAGGTAACTATGTGTTATTTTATGCAGAGACGAGTCCTGGCTGGAAGAAGTGATGGTGGTCTGCGCTGCATGAAAAAGAAAAGTGAAGATGAAGGACTTCAGCTAGAGATGTCACTGGTAAGTCAGTGTGTTACTGTACCTGTACACTGTCACTTTATACAGATCACCTATGTATGTCACTGGTGATCACTGTATTACCTGTACACTGACACCATACTATGTACAGAGCTCCTGTGTATAATGGCACTGATGATCACTGTATTACCTGAACACTGACAGTAAATACAGATCTCCTGTGTATAATGGCACTTAGTATTGTGTTTTTTTTTTATCAATGATCAATATTGTAGTATTCGGTCACTATGTAGTGGTAATATGTGGTCTGGTCATGGTGTGGAGGTATTTCTTCCTTGTATGTGGTATTATTCAGTCACTATGTGGTCTGGTCATGGTGTGATGGTATGTGTTCCTTGTATGTGGTATTAATGGTCATTCTAAAAAATGTATGTGACTCATTCCGTTAAAGAAAAATAAATAAAAATATACCTAAAGCGAGTATTGAATATTTTAAGAAATATTTAATAGGTTAGAATAGAGTAGGGCCTGTCCAATAGAATCTACCTTCTCATGGTGGCGGTTTAAAAAATCTTTTGGCCAAAACAAAAGCTGCTGGCTATGTCTGTGATATGGTGTTTGCTGGGAACTGGTAATATCTGATTGGTGAGGACATGGTGCAGAAGTTGAGTTTTTCCAAGAGTGGGTGGTGGAACTGTGGAAAGTTCGAGGTGTGGAAGTTGAGCTGGGGTGGAGCCTGGGCGGAGTCCCACAGGGCTCAAAAATGTTGCCAGTATGGGGCTCTGAAGTTCCTAGTGGCAACACTGTTCAGGTGCTAAATGTACACTTTCTGCAGTGGACAGGGTGGAAGAAACTGAATCCACTCTCATCCATCCAACCTAACACCTTTTCAACATCTTGTGGCCTCACCATTCATGCTGCGGTATTCAAGGCTACGAAAGCACGCATAACACCCTGTCATCTGCAGGAAAATGTTGTATTTGGGCACATAGAAGGTACAGAACCTCCACGTCCTATCTCTGTATTAGCTACACCAACACCACCATCAACAGCTACACCAGCACCACCATGGCCACGTCTACGTCCCCTATGTGATGCTCTCCTCATTTTTGGAAGTGTTTTTTCTGCACGCTACTCGCAAAGAGATTGCGGAAGAGTAGATTTATTTATTTTCAAAAGTATTAGAAAACACACACCGGTCTAGAAAATTTATTTCTTTGGCCTACAAATGGCAATGAGATGGCTGATACCAATTATTTATTTCCCACGATAAAACAAATCACACATCGGTTTAGAAAACATTATTTATTTGGCCTCGAAATGACAACGAGAAAGCTGATGCCAATTATTTATTCCCCAGACTACCAGAAAACACACACCAGTCTAGAAAAGATATTTCTTTAGTCTGCTAATGGCAATGATATGGCTGATGACAATTATTTTTTTTCAATAGTACTATAAAACACACACCGGTCCTACAAATGCCAATGAGATGTCTGATGCCAATTATTTATTTCCCAGACTACTAGAAAACACACTCCGGTTTAGAAAAATTGTTTATTTGGCCTATAAATAGCAATGAGATGGCTGATACCAATTATTTATTTCCCACAGTACTAAAAAACACAATCGGTCAAGAAAATTATTTCTTAGGCCTAGAAATGGCAATGAGATTGCTGATGACAATTATTTATTTGCAATACTACTACAAAACACAAATTATCTTGAAAAATTATTTATTTGGCATAAAAATTGCAACGAGACAACTGATACCAATTATTTATTTCCCAGACTACTAAAAACCACACACCAGTTTATAAAAATTATTTTTTGGCCTACAAATGGCAACAAGATAGCTGATGCCAATTATACACACAGCGACTTAAAGGCACAGTACATCCACAGGTGGGGGGGCAGAGTACACACAGAAGTTTAAAGGCACAGTACGCCACAGGTGGGGAGTGCAGAGTACATGCAGCAGCTTAAAGGCACAGTACTCCCTCGGTGAGCGTCAGAGTACTCAAAGCAGCTTAAGGCACAGTATTCCCACAGAAGGAGGGTGCAGAGTACACACAGTGGTTTTAAAAGCGCAGTACTTCCACCAGTTGGGGGGCAGAGTACACACAGCAGCTTAAAGGTACAGGACTCCCACAGGTGGAGGGTGCAGAGTACACACAGTGGCTTAAAGGCACAGTACTCCAAAAGTCAATGGTGCAAAGTACATACAGTGGCATAAAAAGGTACAGTACTACAACTGGTGGGGGCAGAGTACACACAGAGGGAGATTGCCTGATTGCCGTATGTGGAGTCGGGAAGGAATTTTTTTCCTCAATATGAAGCTTACTGTTTGACATAAAGTGGGTTTTTTTTTGCCTTCCTCTGCATCAACATGTTAGGGCAGGTTAGGATAGGATATGTGTTGAACTAGATGGACTTAAAGTCTTCCTTCAACCTTAATAACTATGTTACTATGTGAAAGGCACAGTACTCCTGCAGTCGGGAGTGCAGAGTACACACAGTACATAAATTCAACTGACCCTAAAAGATAGGGAGAAAAAAAGAGGAACAGGCGCCGCGCACGATCTAAGTGTAGTAAAAACTGTTTCTAAATTGCACGTTATTATAGTTGCACTCACCAGAAACAGGCGAAATGAGACATAAACAGGATCCCGCAGGAATCCTGAGGAGGCGGACATCAGCTCGACCAGCTGGGCTAACGGCAGGCTTCAAACAACCATGGTGAAAGCAATCAGTAGGCAAAGAAACACTCAGATAGTTTCGTCATAAGATTCTCATGGATATCAAATATAATCATTTATTTAGGAGTTACAGGATAAAACAGCGCGTTTCGACTCCAACATCCCGGAGTCTTCTTCAGGTTATTAAAAAATATATTTTATATCTGGGTGTTTCTTTGTCTATAGAGTACACACAGCTGCTTTTTGGCACAGTACTTCAATAAATATGGGTTGCAGAGTACACACACAGCTGCTTTTTGGCACAGTACTCCCACAAATATGGGTTGAAAAGTAAACACAGCGGCTGTTTTGTAGGGTGCACAGTCAGAACATGTCTCTCACTCCAGTTGCATCCTATCCTTGCACTAATAAGAGCAGACTGGCTGCAGCACTCATGATCTGGACCAGTGTTCCCCAACTCCAGTCCTCAAGAGCCACTAATGGGTCATGTTTTCAGGATTTCCTTAGTATTGCCAGGTGATAATTACATTCTGGATGGGCAAGAATTCCATCACCTGGGCAATACTAAGGAAATCCTGAAAACATGACCCGTTGGTGGCTCCTGAAGACCGGAGTTGGGGAACACTGGACTTTATACAGGCCAGGTTATGTGGTGTGCCGGCCAATCACAGCCATGCCAATGCTTGTCATGGCTATAATGGCTTCGAAAAGTGCCCAAAGTCTAAAAGCTTGTTGACTGGCTACACTGCAAGCTTTCAACAATCTTTATTAGACTGGAGAACCCAAACAGGAAACCGGACATACATTAAAAAGTCCTTGTTCAGGGTTCAGTCCCGGCACTAAATGTCTGGTGTGGACCCTGAACGTTACTGTTCTGGTTCGCTCATCCCTATACATTATTACAAATTTAAACTATACATATGATTTTTTTTCTACTATGTACAATGGAGACACATACAGTATATGTGTACATGAGTTGTAGACACAAAACAAAATAGAAATGAAGAATATTTACAGATTGGGTATGTCTACATGGTGCAGACAGCAAAAACAGAAACACATGAGCCATGCACACAGTGAACAAGCCTGTAGGGACATTGTTCACACCACCAGAAGACTGAAAACACAAAGATGCACAGTAAAACCAAAAAATACTCTGTTGCAAAAAAATTACAGTAAACAGCAAGTGCTAATAAAAAGATGGAAAAACACAGGGTATATGGTTAATATGTTTTTTTGCAAAAAATGTATATTAAGCTGCTCTACCAAATGTCAAGGTATACCCATATTGCAAGAAACAGACTTAATAAACGAGGAGGAGGTGTCACATTGTATGTTAGAAAATCATATATCAGCACAGAGATTGAAGCTTCAGAGACTGGGAGTTCTGTTGACACTGTTTGGGTAAGAATACAAGGAGCGAACAATGGAAAGGACACCATTGTAGGCATTTACTACAGGCCGCCTATGCAAGCTGAAGAGATGGATGAACTCTTAATGCATCAAATGGCCAATTTCTCCAAAAAATATGACATAGTGGTCATGGGAGATTTCAACTATCCAGACATTTGTTGGGAATCTCTCTCAGGCAAAACTAACAGGTCCAGGAAATTCTTATCCTCTCTTGCTGACAACTTTATCTTCCAAAAGGTAAGGGAGAAAACAAGGGAATCTGCTAACTTGGATCTAATCCTTAAAAACAGGGAGGAAATGGTTGAGGAGGTAAGAGTGGCTGGGACCTTAGGAGGTTGCTACCATGCTATTTTAGAATTCTGGATAACTAGAGGAGGAAGACCTGTAAAGACTCAGACTTCAAGGTTAGATTTCAGAAAGGCAGATTTTAAGGGACTCAGAAAGAGAATCGGAGGGATCCAATGGCTGGATATCCTTAAGGACAAAATGTCCAGGAAGGATGGGAAATCTTGAAAAATTATATTCTCAAAGCACAATCATTAACAATTCCAAAAAGAGGGAAGAATAGGAAGCATTTAAGGAAACCAGGATGGATGAACACAGAACTTAAACACATGCTAAAAAGGAAGAAATAAATGTTTATCAAATGGAAAGAGGGAGGCATATCTAAAGAAGAATATAATGATGTCTGCAGAACCTGCAGGGCAAAAATCAGATTAGCTAAAGCTGACAATGAATTAAGGCTTGCAAGAGATGTCAAAAGCAATAAAAAAGGATTTTGGGGATATGTCAAAAGTAAAAGAAAAGCCAATGATGCTATATGATTTTTACAGGATGAAAATTATGAAAAGGTAAGAAAGGATGTTGAGAAGGCCAAACTTTTAAATTCCTATTTTGCATCTGTTTCCTCTCAGAAAGGAAATGTAACATTAACTGATCTTTCCTGTCCTATTAAGGGAATAGAAGAATCCAGGATATCTATAAACAGAAAAATAGTGAGGAAACACTTAGCTAACAGAAATGAATTCAAGTCTCCAGGTCCAGATGAATTACACCCCAGAGTACTGAAGGAGATAGCAGAATACATTTTTGAACCGCTCTCCATAATCTTTGAAAATTCTTGCAGAACAGGAGAAGTCCCAGAAGACTGGAGTAGAGCAAATGTTGTTCCTATCTTCAAAAAGGGGAAGAAGGTGGACCCAGGGAACTATAGGCCGGTGAGTCTGACATCTTTTCCAGGAAAGATCTTTGACCAAATTATTTAACAACATGTATGTAAGTACCTGGACAAGAATGAAGTGCTTAACCAGAGTCAACATGGGTTTGTAACTAATAAGTCATGTCAGACTAACTTAATTTCCTTCTATGACAGAATCACTGACTGGGTGGATCAGGGAAATGCTGTAGATATATTATATCGACTTCAGCAAAGCATTTGACAAAGTATCTCACACAATCCTTATTGAAAAAATGACTAAGTATGAAATGGACAAGGCAACTGTTAGGTGGATTCATAACTGGCTTAGTAATTCGGACCCAAGGAGTGGTAGTAAATGGTTGCACATCCAGTTGGAAGAATATATCAAGTGGGGTATTACAGGGCTCTGTCTTGGGCCCTGTATTGTTCAACATCTTTATCAATGATTTAGATGAAGGAATTGAGGGTAAACTGATTAAATTTGCTGATGACACAAAGCTAGGAAGGATAGCTAATACTAGAGAAGAGAGAGAGAGGATTCAAAAAGATATAAATAAACTGGAGCAGTGGGCAGCAACTAACAGAATGGTTTTTAACAGGGAAAAATGCAAAGTACTACTTCTGGGAAATAAAAATGAAAAAAGCATATACAGAATGGGAGGAATAGGGCTAAGCAACAGCGCATGTGAAAAAGACTTGGGTATACTAATAGATCACAGACTGAAAATGAGTCAACAGTGTGATGCAGCAGCAAAAAAGGCAAAAACAATTCTGGGATGTATTAACAGAAGCATACAGTCTAGATCACGTGAAGTCATTATTGCCCTCTATTCCTCTTTGGTCAAACCTCATCTGGAATGCTGTGTGCAGTTTTGGGCACCACATTTTAAAAAAGACATCAACAAACTGGCGCAAGTTCAGAGAAGAGTGACCAGAATGGTGACCCGTCTGCAAACCATATCCTATGAGGAACGGTTAAAGGATTTGGGAATGTTTAGCTTGCAAAAAATAAGACTGAATGGAGACTTAATAGCTGTCTACAAATATCTCAAGGGCTGTCACATTGTAGAAGGATTATCTTTATTCTCATTTGCACAAGGAAAGACTAGAAGACTTATCCACCATGACAGAAGATCAGCTTTCCACCCTCCTATCAAGATCACACCTCACCACCTGCATGCTTGACCCGCTCCCATCCCACCTCATCCCTAGCCTCGTCACAGTCTTCACCCCTACTCTAACACACCTCTTCAACCTCTCACAAATGGTGTCTTCCCCTCATCCTTCAAACATGCCTCGATCACAACCATTCTCAAAAATACCTCCCTTGACCCATCCTCTGTGTCTAGCTATCGCCCGATATCTCTTCTCCCTTATGCCTCAAAACTACTGGAACAGCATGTCCATCTTGAACTGTTCTCCCACCTCTCCTCCTGCTCCCTCTTTGACCACTTACAATCAGGCTTCCGACTGCATCACTCAACTGAAACTGCCCTAACTAAAGTCACCAACGACCTACTAACCGCCAACAGCAAGCGACACTACTCTGTCCTCCTTCTCCTGGACCTGTCTTCTGCCTTTGACACTGTGGACCATTCCCTCCTGCTACAGATTCTCTCATCTCTTGGCATCACAGACTTGGCCCTATCCTGGATCTCATCATATCTAACAAACTGAACATTCAGTGTCTCCCTCTCACACACTACCTCCTCACCTCGTCCCCTGTCTGTCGGTGTTCCTCAAGGCTCAGTTCTAGGACCCCTACTCTTCTCCATCTACACACTCGGCCTGGGACAGGTCATAGAATCCCATGGTTTGCAGTATCATCTCTATGCCGACGACACGCAGATCTACCTATCTGGACCTGACCTCACCTCCTTACTGACCAAAATCCCACAATGTCTGTCTGCTATTTCTGCTTTCTTTGCTCGCTTTCTAAAACTGAACATGGACAAAACAGAATTCATCATCTTTCCCCCATTTCACTCTACCCCCCACCAGACCTGTCCATCAATGGCTGCTCACTTTCCCCTGTCCCGCATGCTCGGTGCCTCGGGGTGATCCTCGACTCTGCCCTTTCCTTCAAGCCACATGTCCAAACCCTTGCCTCCTCCTGCCGTCTCAAACTCAAAAATATTTCCCGGATCCGTGCATTCCTTGACCATGAAACTACAAAAACACTAGTGCATGCCCTCATCATCTCCCGCCTCGACTACTGCAACCTCCTACTCTCTGGCCTTCCCTCCAGCACTCTGGCACCACTCCAATCCATCCTGCACTCTGCTGCCCGACTAATACACCTGTCTCCCCGTTATTCCCCAGCCTCTCCTCTCTGCCAAGCCCTTCATTGGCTTTCTATCGTCCAAAGGCTCCAGTTCAAAACCCTAACCATGACCTACAAAGCCATCCACAATCTTTCTCCTCCATACATCTGTGACATGGTCTCCCGGTACATACCCACACACAACCTTCGATCCTCTCAAGATCTCCTCCTCTACTCCCCTCTTATCTCTTCTTCCCACAACCGCATACAAAACTTCTCCCGTGCCTCTCCCATACTCTGGAACTCTCTACCCCACCACATCAGACTCGCGCCTACCATGGAAACCTTCAAAAAGAACCTGAAGACCCACCTCTTCCGACAAGCCTACAACCTGCAGTGATCCTCAGTCTACTGAACCACCGCACGACCAGCTCTACCCTCTCCTAGTGTATCCTCACCCATCCCTGTAGACTGTGAGCCCTTGCGGGCAGGGTCCTCTCTCCTTCTGTACTTGTGTGTGCCTTGTATTGCTCACGTTTATTGTACTTGTCTATATTTGCCACTTTTCACATGTAAAGCGCCATGGAATAAATGGCGCAATAAAAATGTATAATAATATTAATAATAATAGAAGCAATGGGATGAAACTGAATTGGAGGAGACACAGATTAGATATTAGAAAAAACTTTTTGACAGTTAGGGTGATCAATGAGTGGAACAGGCTGCCACAAGAGGTGGTAAGTTCTCCTTCAATAGAAGTCTTCAAACAGAGGCTGGACAGATATCTGTCTGGGATGATTTAGTGAATCCTGCTTTGAGCAGGGGGTTGGACCAGATGAGCCAGGAGGTCCCTTCCAACTCTACTATTCTATGATTCTATAGAGTAGTCCCTGACAAATGTATGTAATCCCTATCTGATGTATTTAAAAACCTGGTCATATGTGTAATACCTGTATGAGCAGGATTCAGAAAGGTAATGTCCAATGTGGACACACAGCATAGAACGGCTTTTATGTGCACGGCTCACAAAGGAGGGGTGGAAAACTCCATGGTCTTATAGAAACAAGAAAACGATTAATTAAAAACAGAAACACATGAGCCATGCACACAGTGAACAAGCCTGTAGGGACATTGTTCACACCACCAGAAGACTGAAAACACAAAGAAGCACAGTAAAACCAAAAAATACTCTGTTGCAAAAAAATAACAGTAAACAGCAAGTGCTAATAAAAAGATGGAAAAACACAGGGTATTTGGTTAATACGTTTTTTGCAAAAAATGTATATTAAGCCGCTCTACAAAACGTCAAGGTATACCCACACTAGAGCAGTCCCTGACTAATGTATATAATCCCTATCTGATGTATACACCTGTATAACATACCTTTGTGACATTCCCCCATCACGAATGCTAAGGCAACAGTTATCGACTTTATTGACTGCATATAGGATCACATATTTTGAAACTAGGGTTAAGAATGGTATAAACAATGCTCAAAAAATTAGGGGAACACTTAAGCAGCTTCAGAGGTATAACCTGTTAATCAATTTAAGTCTATCTGTACAAAATTACTTTTCAAACTACAAGTTATCAGTGCACCCTTAGTGGTGTGGCTGAGTAGCTCAATGCACTTTTCTACAGCACGGTTGCTCAGTGATTAGCATTGTTGCTCTACATCACTGGGGTCCTGGGTTCAAATTCCACCAAGAGCAACATCTGCAAGGAGTTTGTATGTTCTCCCTATGTTTGCGTGGGCTTCCTCCAAGTACTTTGGTTTACTTCTGTATTCTAAAGACATACCGATAGGGAATAAAAAATATTAGCCCCAAAGGGGACAGTGATGACAATGTCTGTAAAGCGCTGTGGAATAAGATGGTGCTATATAAGTAAACATTGACAAAATACTTTTTCTTCTTTGCTTAATGACAGTTTTAGCTTTACATGGAGGCAGTGTGGGGCTGAGATAGGTGCAACAGAAGTAGGAGGGAAGGTGCTCACAATATCTTTTCTTGGTTTGAACAGTAATTTTGTGCCAACAGACTGCCTTCATTTGTCCTAACTGGTCTGACATAAATGTTATTTTGATTTTTAAAACATTGTAAATACCCATCTAAACCTTAGTTCAAAAATGGGAGCCTTCATATGATGTTTTACACTATGGATAATAATTTTTATGTTTAATTGTACAGGAAGAAATATTAGGGGGTGGATGTGTGCATCAAAATTTTGTGCCATGTAACTCCTTAGCAGATAATTTTTCAAGCCATAATGATGACTTGTTTTGATCATGGAACAGATATACCATTGAAGCATGAAAGATTGCCACCGGGGAAGATTTGTAAACCTCCAGGCAGAATGGAAGATGCATAAACAAGTGTGTTATAACTTTTATTAATCAAGAATTTTATCTAATTATACCAAGCCAAAGCCTTGCTACACTGACAGAAATAAATTCATGGAGCACATAAAAATGATTTCCCATTAAGAATCACATCACAGCATATATAATATAAAAGCTGCGGGTCACATTACAGAGTGCGAATTATGAAGTAGCCTGCCCAGTTTTCAACCCTAGAAGAATTATGACATCTAGTTTTATCAGTTTTATTCCCTTGTCTCGTAACTAGATTTTGAGTTCAACAGAAGAAGATGAAGCCTTGTTTTTCTGTTTTTGGACTGCTTTAGTATAGTTTTTTGCATTATTTTTCAATGTGCGGTAAAGTAGCTAAAAATGTAATAATGTTTTTCAACAGGTTAAATCAATAATCTTTTTTTTTTAGTGTCTTTATATATTTACTAATTATTTTTGTACCATGGGGTAGTACAGAGCATTATGTATTTAATTCTGTCTCTATATATGGATTAAAGAGGACATTGATCGAATTGGAACAGCTTATTAAGATCATAATTACCAGTGATCTGTTTACACAGAGGTGTAGAAAAAAATTTGGATTGCATATCTGCATGCCTCCATCCTGTATTTTAGCAGTTTTGACATGGGTTTAATTGTAGAATTGCAGCACACTTTACTGGTTGCACTGGTTTTCACAAATCGATTTTCCATGCTGTGTATATGAAAATCCAAATTGTCAATTTAGGAAATATCTGCAACATTTAATACTCAATTATCAAAACTGTATAAAAAAAGCAAATGATGGCACTTCAGATAACTGTCTACACCTCTTCCAGTTACAAGTCCTTAACCAAAATAATAAAGAGATCCATTGGATCTTCCGGTTACAAGAATTGTAATAGGTGTAAACATGTAATATTTGTAGAATTTAGTGTAGACTACAGTATGGTCAATCCAGCTCTCTAAATTATGTATATGTTTATTGGATTATGAGTTATATATTGTATAACTATGTAATACATAATCCAATAAACATATACATAGTCCAATGAAAAGTTAATGAGCTTCGATCTGTTCTTAATCATGGCATAAATAAAAATTATTATTTATTTTTAGAGCAAATGGCAAAATCTTGCTTTTTTTAGTTATTACTCCATTCATTCACTTTAAACCAATCACAACAAAGATACCTTATACAGTGGCATGTAAAAATTTGGGCACCCCTGCTCAAAATGACTGTTATTGTGAACAGTTAAGCAAGTTGAAGATGAAATGATCTCTAAAAGGCCTAAAGCTAAAGATGACACATTCCTTTGTATTTTAGGAAAAAAATAAATATATATCTTTTCGTATTTTACATTTTAAAATTT
Organism: Oophaga sylvatica; assembly: GCA_033576555.1. Lineage (NCBI taxonomy): Eukaryota > Metazoa > Chordata > Amphibia > Anura > Dendrobatidae > Oophaga > Oophaga sylvatica. The sequence continues at coordinate 556,238,995 of JARQOD010000002.1, read as the reverse complement.
ATAAAAGGAAGTTTGGCCTAAGCAAAAGTTTGGGCACCCTGCATGGTTAGCATCTAGTAGCACCCCCTTTTGAAAGTATCACAACTTGTAAATGCTTTTTGTATCCAGCCAATAGTCTTTCAATTGTTGTTTGAGGAATTTTCATCCATTCTAACTTGGAAACTTCTTCCAGTTCTCTGAGATTCCTGAGTCATCTATTTTGAGGTCTAGCCACAGATTTTGAATGATGTTCAGATCAGGGGACTGTGGCCGTTGTAAAACATTCAGCCTGCGCCTTTTGAGGTAGTCTATTGTGGATTTTGAAATGTGTTTTGGATCATTATCCTTTCGTGGAAGGCATCCTCTTTTCAACTTCAACTTTTTAGAGATGGTGTTATGTTTGCATCAAGAATTTGTTGAAATTACATTGAATCCATTTTACCTCTACCAGTGAAATGATCCCTGTGCCATTGGCTGCAACACAACCCCAAAGCATGATTGATCCACCCCCATGCTTAATGGTTGTGAGACGTTATTTTCCTGAAATTCTGCTCCTTTGTTTACTACGCATTCCTTTGATCACTGTGGCCAAAGAGTTCTATTTTAAGCTCATCGGTCCACAGGACTTGTTTCCAAAATGCATCAGCTTGTTTAGATGTTCCTTTGCATACTTCTGATGCTGAATTTTATGGTGAAGATGCAGGAAAGGTTTTCTTCTGATGAATTTTTCATGAAGGCCATATTTGTGCAGATGTCACTGAATCTTTCTCAAGGTCTTTTGCAGTCTAGTATTGGTACAAGTTCATGCACCTTAACAGTTGTTTCATGACGTCTTGGGTTTCTTTCATTTGGACCGCATAACCAACTGGAATTGAAGGTAGCGCATTGCCATTATGCAGCAAGACGGATTTTAGGTTTTTAGGTTTGTGTTGGACAAATAGATGAAGAGTTTCCATTCCTCATGATTATAACTTATCTTCAGAGTTTTCATTAAACTGTTGATGTTGGTTGATGTTGCATGCTAAAAGATCACCCTCCATGGAGAAGCATTGGACAAGATCTATATCACGGTTGCAGAACAAAGAAATCTGAAGATCGCCTGCTAGGAGATTCCACTGCTGTAGCTTGGAACCTAAGAGCTCAACCTTACTCTTGAGTAAATCCAAATCTCTAAGATCGTTCAGTTCGCTTTGTGTGATAAGGTGTGGTTCAGCTGAGGTTTCTGACAGAAAGTCATGTTCATGAGAGGAAGATGCTTCATGACATCAAGCTCCCTCTTCTTCCTCACTTGAATAGACTGAAAATGTTTCTGGTGGTTTTGGAACCAGTAGTTCTTCTGTATGTGATACTGAGCAAATTCCAGATGGAATGTTTGGATACAGTAAAGTCTACTTCTTTCTTGAAAATCCTTTCGTAATGGGGGGCACCATGCAGAAATAGCAATTGATAGTGTGATTGGTTGGCTCTCTCCAGATCATTGGGTCTGCAAAAGGCATAGATTGCCTCTTCCCATTCAACCACTGGGTAAGATGTGATGCACATCTATTGCCGCAGATGTTTGAAACCCAACTCTTGTCCAGATCTTTCATTCTGTAGCCAAAATACACGTTATAGGCTTTCCTTATCATGGTAGCCAAACTTCTCTGCATTTGTAGCATATCTGAAAAAACATATAGAAAAATGTGAATATGTTATTAAACTAACCTAACAAATCCTAAAACTGTATGACTTACACAGAGCATTTAAAAAGTAGGTGATGCCACTGTAGTTGGGTGTACGTTATCGGAGCTGAGTTGGCATTTTTTCATTGGTCACCCTAAGATGATAGAATACTGAAAGCTCAATAGACTAAATAGATTATGTACTAGACTAGCTACTAACAATGATGATGATATAATAACGATACAATTTTTCAATAAGTCTGCATGAAAGGTGTCATAAGTAATTGTAACCTCCAGCTTTCTCCATGGCTCCTGTAATTAGCCAACCCGAGGTAGATCAGCCTTTCTTTGTCGAGGTAGTCGTTTCTGCTCTTGAGATGGAAGTGATTCATTTTATTAAAAAAAGGTTCTAATTCTTACCTGTCCATATCAGCTCAATGTCTCTACTTCCTCTTGTGGCCGCCGTGTACATGCTTACACAATGATGTCACAGAGAATGCAATGGGAGCACCCTAGGAGCTTGGCTGCCATTCTCTATTGCTGGCAGCAGATAAGTGCCAATGATGGTCTCACACAATATATTATAATGAAGGCAATTTAGCCATGCCCCCCCGAAGCCTTGGGCACTGGGCAGTAGTCCAGATTGCAATCATTATAATCCACCTTTGGTTATCTTTCTATATATCCAAAAATGTTTTTGCACTGTTTACCATGTGGTAAAAGTGATAAGACCCCTTTATTCTTCGAGTCGATATAACTACCATATGTGGAGATACGAGGGTCAGTGGATGCTTTCATCCACTGGCTCATTCCACTGACCACCCACTCTCCTTTCCTGTAGGCAGAATACTACTAAGACAACAAAGGGTGAAGGTAAAACATTTTGCAATACTTTATTGAACCACCAATAGACAATAACATATAGTACAGTCCCAGCAAGTACATAAGATGTGCCAAGTACAGAGCCTCACCCTTCCACTGGCTCGCCGGGATTAGAGCAGCTGCGATTTTGGGGCTTCAATGGCCGGCTACTCCCATCAGTGGCACCCCGCTTTTGGTGGGCACCCACAGAGAGGAGGTACTGACAATCTTATGCAGCTGACAGTCCATTGATAAAAGTGGCCAGGTGACCTGATTTTCCCAACCTGGATTCTCCAAACATCTTTGAGGGTTCAGTGATGGCCAATGAACAAATCTGTATTCCTCCAGGTAGGGCCGTGGTCCCTTAAGCTGGCATCCTGTAGAATGTCTCATATCTGTATCCGTCCAGTTAGAGCCATAGTGTCCTGTCTGCAGTTCTGTAAAGTCTCTTTGGGAACAGAGGCAGATCCCTCTTTTACAGTTCACAACTGTCCTTCAGGCCAACATCCACAGGTCAGGGGAAAGGTGGGATGAGGTAAACTCTCATTGTTCGAGTATTCAATCAATCAAAAAAGTTTATGCTGAAATGTTTGCAGGTCAACAAAATGCATGGACTGGTACAATGGGTAATCAACTTATTAGCAAACAATGATTGTTCAAATACTCTGCATCCCTGTATTCCAAGGATAGCAACACAATAAGTTGCAGCAAACATCAATTCAAAAATAAATGCTGTGTCGTCACATTCCTCATTGATCTTAATTAGCAAGATGTGATAGGCTTCATATCATCCTTCTCCTGGTCTTCGGCTTGACATGGGTAACTCCTCACATAATCTGTAGAGCCAAGCTGCGCTTGGAATCTCATTTCCCAGAGGGATGCACCGAAGGTAATGACCACTAGAGGACCTAATATGCATACACACATCTTCACCAATGCCTAGAGCCACCAGAGGGAGCCTTTTGTAGTGTATATAAGGATGGTGAAGACACTCAGAGAGCAGATTAGTCTGAGTCTACGTGGAGAGTAGATCAGTTCTCAGTTTAGTCTGAGTTTAGTTCTCTTGGAGAGAAGAGAGAGAGAACAGCTGTTGTTGAAAGAACCTGAAATCTGCAGCTCCTAGCTTAGTTCAAACGTGTGGAGGCTAGTACAAGTGGAAAGGTAGCCATTCCAGCCTAGTCAGAACTGAGTCAACCGAGTTCAGTTCAGTGAGCAAGCGAGCCCACGCTTTGAGAGCGGTGAAGAAAGGAAAGAAGCAGTCCACCATCTGCTAGCGTGTGCTTATGTGAGGGTTGAGAAGGACGAAAGGCGAGTGGATAAGAAGAGAGTGACAGAGGTGGAAATAGCATTGATAGCTTACCTCTACTCTGATTAACCGGACCCGGGTCCGAGCTTGCTGGATCCTTCACGACTAGCAGGTGATACCGGAGACCCTGCGGGACTACAAGTCGCAGGAGCCCATAGGTGTTGATACGTGGCTGGGTCAGGAAGACAGGAGTCTGGCAGGAACAGCCATTAGAGACTGTGTTCTTCCAATAGAAAGCCCTATACAAAATCAGCCGGGTGTAAAGTTGAAGTCCGAGTTAGACCTCGTTTCATACAGGTCAGAGACTCACATTACAGGAGAGAGGAGGCCCTACACCTACTCAGTGGAAAGAACTGGACGTGCATCCTTCACCCTGCCAGCACCCTGGGACGTGCCTGCCATTCTATCAGTAAAGGTACAGAAAGAGACTTTTGTGTGTGTCTACCTTATTACTCCAGCTGCTGAACACCCCTCCTCCATCCTGCACCCCTACACTCCGTTTACCCTGAAGGACCCCAGCCTTGCCTGTGGAAGGCTTACCACCTTGCTGCCCAACACCAACCCTTCAGCGGATCTGTATAGCAGCGCTGGTCACCCTGACCAGGTACCACAGGTGGCATCACGAACATCCTACAAATACTTTAATCCCCTGTAAATATCCCCCTTTTCAGCGAGCGCCCAGGGCCATGGACTGAGCTGTGTCGCCGTGACATCCCCCTTAGAAGTGAACGGGCTCGGTGCCGAGTACCCCACGGCCCTGGCGGGCGACTCAAATCAATGAGAACCCAAACTCGTATCCATTGTGTTCACACATGGCATCCTCCACAGAAGGAAGAATTGTAAGCATTTAAAGAGACCAAGGTGGATAA
>JARQOD010000002.1:556170851-556234219 GCA_033576555.1 Oophaga sylvatica | reverse complement strand
GGCTTCCATTTCTCAGCCATACAGTTTTATGTGGTCTGTGAATATTCGTGATTATAAAACTTAAAAAAAAAAAGCATTGAAACATTTTTCTGGATTAAAATTGATTGTCAATAAAACCTTTTTCCGTTCTTTCTGTTACATCCCCAGTTAGAAAACGCCCAAAAAAAACTATTTTTTTCTTTTTTTAAAAAATTAAACTTGGTTTTAAGAAAACCTAGCAATTACAAAGTGCTTGGGTGGTGCAAGCAGTGAAGAACATGGGGCAAGTGCAGCTACGCCTTTGCAGTAAAACATGGCACATCACATCTGAAGACAGAGCAGTATGAACATGTGGTTGGTTGGATAGAAGATAATGCTTCCAGCAAGCTTGGCAGCATCACACAGTCTTTCACATGGTCCAGTCTCACCACCTAAAGTCTTTATCATTTAATTCTCACCCTGATCTGTTGTGAATACGTTGGAGGCGACTTCTGAGCTGGGGCTCCCTCCGGTGGTTGCTGAGAGTAATGAACTAATTGCTGAATGGCTTTCAGCTGAATCCGAATGGTCTGATCTAAGTGACCGAACTCCCAGCAGCATTGCCGGTAATCAATTGTTCTTCAGGTCTTTCTTGGAGCTCAGCTTGCATTCCTGCTTTCATTCAGATAAGTGATTTGCTGTTTTTTTCCTCTGGTTGATTTTCCTTGTGGTTTGCTGCCTAGCAGTAGACTTCAGCCTGGTCCCCTTTTGGGGCCTGGCGCTGCATTTGTGCTCAGCTGTGTTTGCACTTTTGCTCTGTTCCAGTGACACTTTTCATTTGCTGAATTGCTGTGTGTTACACCAGAGATCTGATTTAGGTGATAGAGGTCGTGTGATCTCAGGTTTTTTGTTATCAGAAGTGTTGGTATTTTTGTCAGGGTTTTTTGGGTTGCAGTCAGAATTAGTGTGAGCATTCCGATACTGCAAATATCGGGTATCGGCCGATATTAGCTGTATCGGAATTCCGATTCCGAGTTCCGATATTTTCGTCATATCGGATACCGGAATCGGGATTGTCACTGTCACTGTCAGTGTCCGTCGGTCGGGTCTGTCAGGAGTCAGCGGCACTTACCTGGCAGAAGATCTCCGGCGGTCACGTCCTGCACTGCTTCATGGCCGCCATCTTCTTTCCCCGGCGGTCACATGCAGTTTCTCGCGATAACTGCAGTGACTGCTGGGTAATCGCGGCCGTTAAAGCAGTCAGTCCGATGACGTCACCGCCGGGGGAAGCAGGTAATCAGCTGTGCTGCGTTGCAATGACAGGCTCTGCCTGTCATTGCGATGTAGCAGAGCTGGATCGTCGTGGGACTGTCGTTATGGACTGCGTCGGACAGGTGGTATACTGTTGGTTTGTTTTTTTTCTTTTTTTACAGGAGATCGATGGCGTCGCAGGAATGAGAGTACAATAAAAAAAATGAAAAACTGTGTTGTCTCTTTTATTTCATTAAAAGACTTTTTTCTTGCTTTGTCTTTTTTTTATACATTTAATAACTTTGGGATTAATAATGGATCGGTGTCTTATTGACACCTCTCCATTATTAACCGGGCTTATTGTCACCGTGCAATCAACGGTGACATTAACCCCTTTTTACCCCGCTTGCCACCGCTACAGGGCAAGTGGGAAGAGCCGGGTAAAGTGCCACAATTGGCACATCTTTTGATGCGCCAAATGTGGGGCTGCTGTAGCCTGGTATTTATCAGGCTGTTGAGGGCCAAAATCCATGGGCCTTGACAGTCTTTTAATACCAGGCCGCAGCAGTCTGCATTTTACTTGGCTGGTTAACAAAAATAGGGGGGATCCCCCCGCGTTTTTTTTTCGAGGGGATCCCTATTTTTGTTAACCAGCCAAGCTAAGCAGACTGCTGTGGCCTGGTATTATCAGGCTTGCAAGGTCCATGGATATTGGATCCTTACCAGCCTGAAAAACCAGGCCTCAGCGGTCTGCTTCATCTGGCTGGTTAACAAAAATAGGGGGGACCCCACGCCAATTTTTTTCGAGGGGATCCCTATTTTTGTTAATCAGCCAAGATATGCAGACTGCTGTGGCCTGGTATTTATCAGGCTGGCAAGGTCCATGGATCTTGGCTCCTTAACAGCCTGAAATCCAGGCCTCAGCGGTCTGCTTCATCTGGCTGGTTAACAAAAATAGGGGGGACCCCACGCCAATTTTTTTTCGAGGGGATCCCCTATTTTTGTTAATCAGCCAAGATATGCAGACTGCTGTGGCCTGGTATTATCGGCTGGCAAGGTCCATGGATCTTGGCTCCTTAACAGCCTGAAAATCCAGGCCTCAGCGGTCTGCTTCATCTGGCTGGTTAACAAAAATAGGGGGGACCCCACGCCAATTTTTTCGAGGGGATCCCTATTTTGTTAATCAGCCAAGATATGCAGACTGCTGTGGCCTGGTATTATCAGGCTGGCAAGGTCCATGGATCTTGGCTCCTTAACAGCCTGAAATCCAGGCCTCAGCGGTCTGCTTCATCTGGCTGGTTAACAAAAATAGGGGGGACCCCACGCCAATTTTTTTCGAGGGGATCCCCTATTTTTGTTAATCAGCCAAGATATGCAGACTGCTGTGGCCTGGTATTATCAGGCTGGCAAGGTCCATGGATCTTGGCTCCTTAACAGCCTGAAAATCCAGGCCTCAGCGCGTCTGCTTCATCTGGCTGGTTAACAAAAATAGGGGGGACCCCACGCCATTTTTTTTCGAAGGGAACCCCTATTTTTGTTAATCAGTTCCCTCTGACGTCACTGATTGTGTCCTGGCTGACCTGAAGTGAAAGTGAAAAGCAATCAATTAAGCTTTCCACTTAAGGGCCCGTCTCACATAGCGATATCGCTACCGAGATCGCTGCTGAGTCACTAGTTTTGTGACGCAGCAGCGAGCTCACCAGCGATATCGCTGTGTGTGACATTCAGCGACGATCAGCCCCCCTGCCGGGTATCGCTGATCGTCGCTGAAATGTCAGGACCTTTGATCGCTGGTTTCCCGCTGACAGGCACACATCGCTGCGTGTGACAGGCGGGAGACCAGCGATCCGCTGGTAACCAAGGTACACAGCGGGTTTCCAGGCGCGGGGCTGTGCCTAGAAACCCGCTGTGTACCTTGGATACCAGCGCCCTGATGCAGGGAGCTGGTATCCAAGGTACATAGCGGGTTTCCAAGCGCTGCGCGGTGCCTGGAAACCCGCTGTGTACCTTGGTTACCAGCGGATCGCTGGTCTCCCGCCTGTCACACGCAGCGATGCGTGCCTGTCAGAGGGAAACCAGCGATCAAAAAAAGGTCCTGACATTTCTGCGACGATCAGCGATACCCGGCAGGGGGCTGATCGTCGCTGAATGTCACACACAGCGATATCGCTGGTGAGCTCGCTGCTGCGTCACAAAACTAGTGACTCAGCAGCGATCTCGGTAGCGATATCGCTATGTGAGACGGGCCCTTAAGCGATGTTACCCGCATTGTCGCTGTCCCAGATCGCTGCCTGAGCTGCCTGTTTGGCAGCTCAGCAGCGATCATGTAGCGATACACCAGCGATCCTGACAAGTGCATATCGTTGTCGGGATCGCTGGTGTATCGTTATGTGACACCCAGCCTTTACTCTCCTGTCAGGCAGGAGAGGAACTCAATCATTTGGGGTTTACTGTGAGGCTGCAGCATTAGCTGCGGTCCCTGCAGTAAACATTAACCCTTTCTGAAGGATTACACCGTGGGACCTGACTGTGCATGGGATAGGTAAGAATAATTTTGCTTTTTTATTTTATTTTTATTACAGGAAATGGTTTTTGCAGTAAAATAAAAGATGGTCAAAAACATGTGTCTTTATTTCATTAAAATGATTTTTAATTAAAGTGTGTGTGTTTTATTTTTATTTCATGCAATAGGATTAATAATTGATAGTTGTCTAATTGACAGCTCTCAATTATTAACCTGGCTTAAGGTCACCTTTCAATAGCAAGGTGGCTTTAACCCCATATTAACCCATTCGCCACCGCTACAGGGCAATGGGAATAGACGGGCAAAGTGCCAGAAAGGGCGAATCTAATTATAGATTTGTCTTTCCTGGGGTGTCTGGGGGCAGATGTTAGTAGCCGGGGGGGGCAAAATAATGGTCCTCTCTGGGCTATTATTATCTGCCCCCACTCACTGGCTTTGTCTGTCTGGTTGCGAAATAGGGCGGGAGCCCACGCATTTTTTTTCAGCAATTTTACACCTCATATATATATATACATGTCATTGAATTTGTGACACATATATATATATATATTTATATTTGTAGTTCATACACTTCTACATAGTATAATAGCCGCTAATTCAATTGCCGGCTTTTGTGAAAATGCAGAACCCGCATGAAATGACACTTGGTGTACATAGGGTTAACCATGTCTTTTCATGTCCTTTGCTATCTAATTTGCACAAACAATTAAATCAGACTATGTGTGCAAAATTTCACACCTGTAGGGTTAATTAAAGGTGTAAATTCGTAGCAAAAAAGTCCGTTTTTTTTACAACGAATTTACACCTTTAATTAACCCCTACAGGTGTGAAATTTTGCACACATAGTCTGATTTAATTGTTTGTGCAAATTAGATAGCAAAGGACATGAAAAGACATGGTTAACCCTATGTACACCAAGTGTCATTTCATGTCGGGTGACCCGACATGAAATGACACTTGGTGTACATAGGGTTAACCATGTCTTTTCATGTCCTTTGCTATCTAAGGCCGGAGTCACACTGGCGACAAAATCGGACGACTGCAATGCGATGAAATATCGCATTGCAGTCGGACCTATGTTAATCTATGGAGCAGCTCCCAGTATCAGATTTTTTGTGGTCCGTTTTAAACGTCCGTGTACAATCGCAGCATGCTGCGATTGTCACCGATTGTCAGTCGACAATCGCCAATGCAAGTCTATGGGAGCGATGAAAAATCTGATTACAAACGGACCACACTGTTTGACTTGCGATGAAATCGCATCGGTGTCCTTTAGAAAAGCCGGCAATTCATCCCCGCCTATACTGTAAAATCACACTGACAGCTTTAATAAAGACTAGAAAGAATAGATATATACACATAGAAACACATACATATATATATACATGTCATTGTGACATGTATATATACATATATTTATATTTCCTAGACTTCTACATACTGTAATAGCCGCTAATTCAATTGCCGGTTTTGTGAAATCACAGAAGCCGACATGAAATGATACATTGTTTCCACACATTTAACCATGTAATTTCATGTATTTTTATATATGTTTGAAACATACAATTACATGAGTGTATTTGTGCAAAATTTCAGACATGTAGGGGTTAATTAAAGGTGTAATTTCGTTGAAAAAAAATGCGTGGGCTCCCGCTGTATTTTCTCCACCAGACAGACAAAGCAAAGCGAGTGGGGGCAGATAATAATAGCCCAGGGAAGGTGCATTTTTTTGTGCCCCCCCTGGCTACTAACATCTGCCCCCAGACACCCCAGAAAGGGCAAATCTATAATTAGATTCGCCCTTTCTGGCACTTTGCCCGTCTATTCCCATTGCCCTGTAGCGGTGGCGAATGGGTTAATCTCACCTTACTGTCACCTTGCAATTGAAAGGTGACCTTAAGGCAGGTTAATGATTGATAGCTGTCAATTAGACAACTATCAATTATTAATCCTATTGAAGTAAATAAAAAAACACACACACTTAAGAATAAATAATTTTAATGAAATAAAAACACATTTTTTTGACCATATTTTATTTTACACTAAATCCGTGCGAAGCCATTGATCTCCTAAAATAAAGAAAAAGAAATAAAACAACATTATTCTTACCTATTCCGCCGATCTGTCACGTCCCACGCTGTAATCCTTCACAAAGGGTTAACTAGCTTTGAGCCAAGCAGTGCAAGTAATCCTGCATGCTCAGCTCAAAGCTCATGAATGAATAAGTTCCTCTCCTGGCGACAGGAGAGGATGTGTTTCATGAATGAAGCTTAATTGATTGTGTCCACTTTCCCTTTAGGTCAGGTCACTACAGTTAAATTGGCAAGAAATCAATTAAGCTCCATTCATGAATCTATTCCTCTACTTTCGCTGGGAGAGGAACTTATTCATTCAGGGGAATACAGGTCTGAGACAGCATTATTAGCTCTCTGCGACCTTTAACCTGTTAACCCTTTCTGATGGATTACACCGTGGGACCTGACTGTACATCGGATTGGTAAGTATAATTTTGCTTTTTTATTTTATTTTTATTACAGGAAATGGTTTTAGCAGGAAAATAAAATATGGTCAAAAACTGTGTGATTATTTAATTAAACTTATTTTTTATTAAAGTGTGTGTGTTTGATTTTTCTTTCATACAATAGGATTAATAATTGATAGTTGCCTAATTGACAGCTATCAATTATTAACTGGCTTAAAGTGACCTTTCAATTGCAAGGTCATTTTAACCCCTTATTAACCCATTCGCCACCGCTACAGGGCAATGGGAATAGACGGGCAAAGTGCCAGAAAGGGCGAATCTAATTATAGATTTGCCCTTTCTGGGGTGTCTGGGGGCAGATGTTAGTAGCCAGGGGGGGCACAAAAAAAATGTACCCTCCCTAGGCTATTATTATCTGCCCCCACTCGCTTGCTTTGTCTGTCTGGTGGAGAAAATACAGCGGGAGCCCACGCATTTTTTTTTAACGAATTTACACCTTTAATTAACCCCTACATGTCTGAAATTTAGCACACATATACTCATGTAATTGTATGTTTCAAACATATATAAAAATACATGAAATTACATGGTTAAATGTGTGGAAACAATGTATCATTTCATGTCGGCTTCTGTGATTTCACTGAAGCCGGCAATTGAATTAGCGGCTATAACAGTATGTAGAAGTGTAAGAACTATAAATATATGTATATATATATATGTCACAATGACATATATATATATATATATATATATATATATATGTGCTCTATGTGTATATATCTATTCTTTCTTTTGGCATTTAAATATTATTCTTTTGGATCCATTATATGTCAGTTTTGCAAGCCTGCGAGAAAATCTCGCAAGTCGGATGAAAATCGGATGTTACAAGGTACACACACATGCGATTAAATCGCATCTTTGAAGGAAAATCGGATGCCAGAAGGATGTGTGATGTTTTTATTTTGATCCGATTGTCGACCGTCTAAAACGGACCGATTTTTTGTGGTTGTGTGTGACTCCAGCCTAATTTGCACAAACAATTAAATCAGACTATGTGTGCAAAATTTCACACCTGTAGGGGTTAATTAAAGGTGTAAATTCGTAGCAAAAAAAGTCCGTTTTTTTTACAACGAATTTACACCTTTAATTAACCCCTACAGGTGTGAAATTTTGCACACATAGTCTGATTTAATTGTTTGTGCAAATCAGATAGCAAACGACATGAAAAGACATGGTTAACCCTATGTACACCAAGTGTCATTTCATGTCGGGTGCTTCTGTCTTTTCACTGAAGCCGGCTTTACCCGGCAATTGAATGAGAGGATATTTTACTATGTAGAAGTGTATAAACTATACATATATGTATATATATATGTCACAATGACATGTATATATATATATGTATTCTATGTGTGTATATTTAGTGTTTACAAGGAAAGAATGGGTTTTTTTTAGTTGCGATATTTTGTTCCCATAGACTTACATGGGACTTCCGGTATCGGTATCGGGTATCGCCGATATTTTAGTGATATCGGCGATACCATTCCGATTCCGATACTTTAGGATATCGGAAAGTATCGCTCAACTCTAGTCAGAATTCTTTCCTATACTTTTCTATCTAGACAGTATTGAGCCCCAGTGTTTGCTCATTCTATTTTCTGTCTGTGTTCGTATTTTCCTCTTGTCTAACCGCCATTACATGTTTGGGGGCTTCCTATTTCTTTGGGGGTTCTGCTACGGGGCAGTTAGCTTTCATCTTCCTGCCTTTAGGTGTAGCTGTCTCTCCGGCTGTGACGAGGCATCTAGGATCTCCGTAGGTACGCTCCTCGGCTACTTCTAGTGTTGCGGTTAGTTTAGGGCCCTGCAACCCAATAGTTTCCAGCCTCTCTGGTGTATTGCTACTTTGGCTATTTTTGCTATTTCTCCTCAGTTACCGAAACATAACACTGATCCTACTTTCTCCCACCATGTTGAGTCCCAGGAGACTAGTGATCCCACACTAGGACACTCTGAGGAGCTTTTTACCACAACATTTCTTAATTGTGACCTGTCAACCTGCATGCTCCAAGAGGGAAAGGAGGACATGCTATTTAGTGATGCACAAAGCTTAGAGCAGCCATGTCCACAAGAAGATGATGGTGGGGAATAGTAAATTTGGGATAAGGAGGAAGATGATGATGAGATACAGTTGCCACTAAGACTTTGAGGGCACAAAGATGGTAAGAGGCGATGACACCATAGTCAGCGCAACTATTCCGCTTTTGTGCCTACTTAAACAGTCGCTCCTCACAATTAAACATGAAACTTTGCATGCAAAGCAGCTGGGAATGGAGGAAGACATAACACAGAGAAATAGTAGCCAGCCCAGCCTCATCTCATTTGCTCAGAGTGGACTGGGTATCAATGAGGATGTGGACGCTGAGGAGGAGGAAAAGGAGGAACAGATGCTATTAGCCACACAACCTTCATCCCATCTCTCCTTCTGGGATGGGCTGAGGATGGGAATGAGGAGGAAGAAAGGGAGGAGAAGATGGAGAGTTATCATCATGGCTGAGACAGGGAAGTGTTGGCTGCATGGAGCTTGGCACATATGGCCGGATTTATGTACCGCTGCCTTTCCCTTGATCCTCACTTTGCATTTATCTTGGCTAAAAGAAAAAAAAAAGTGTACCGGTTGTTCACCCTGCTAGACCCATCCTATAAGCAGAACTTTGCATATCTTCTTCCTGAGGTGGAGTAGTATTCTGAAATGGTGCTACATCAGAAGGCCATGGTGGAAAATATATTGAAAAAAATCCCATCACACAATGCTAGCAAACTTCCTTAACCAACCAAGGAGAAGAGGTCAGGGAGGCCAGGAATACACACAGCAAAGGCAGGGGTACACTGTCAAAGGTGTGGGCCAATTTCATGACACCAGCCCAGCGCCCATGTCCTAATGATGGTGTGTTTTTAACAAGGAAGGAGAAGTTTTTAAAGATGGTCAAGGAATACCTGGGCTACCAAACCAGCGTACTTCCTAATTCTGCTACAACTTTAAACTGAAAACTCATCTCTTCAAAAAAACTGACAACCTGTAATGCTAGTGCAACCCCTGACCTACTGTCTCCTTCCCCATAATCCTGTAGAATGTAAGCCCGCAAGGGCAGGGTCCTCTTCCCTCTGTACCAATATCTGTCATTGTTAGTTTGTTTACTGTAAGTGTTATTTGCATTTTGATGTAACCCCATCTCATGTACAGCACCATTGAATTAATGGTGTTATATAAATAAATAATAATAAAATAATAACTATTGGGTCACAAAGCTGTCCTTCTATGAATTGGAGGTGTGGTGCTGCCCTGCTGCTAGCGTCTTGTCTGAGCAGGTTTTTAGTGCCACCACGGGTGTCATAACTAAAAAGCACTTTCACCTTTCAAAAGAGAATGTAAACAGTGTCATTCTCCTAAAAATTATCAAATCCTGGGTTAGCCCACACTTTTTCACACCAGCAGATGACAGCAGCACAGAAAGTGTTTGCAAAACTCAATATTTTAATGATCCCCGCCAGTTGTTGCCTTTCATGGGTCTATGGATGACACTCCTCAATTTCTGCCTGGCTTTGCACTTTCTGCAAAGCATTCATAACTGTTTAAGTACATCAACTACACTTTCAAAATATTTCGTTCAAATTTTTTTAATGGATTCAATAGCTCATCCATACAGTTTAGTACACCTATTGTTGCATTACAGTGGTATGCAAAACTTATAAAAAAGTGTAGAAGAAATGTTCAGGATTAGATTACTCATCTATACAGTATTACGTGCCTTCATTCCCATTTTAGTGGTATATAACAGTAGAAAAAAGTGTTAAAAAATTTTGCTGGGTTACATTTTTCAGCCATACAGTATAACGTGTTCTTACGTACATTTTATTGGTATATAACCATCAAAAAACTTGTTCCAAATGTTATTGTTATTATATTAATCACCAATAAACTATTCTGTGGGCAAGAGTACATTTCCTTGGTATATAACCCTCAAAAAAACGTCTTCAAAATGTATTGGTATTATATTGTTCATTCATATTGTATTACATCTTCTTGGGTACATTTCATTGCTTTATACGCTTCAAAAAACTTGTTCCAAACTTATCAGTATTATATTGCTCACCTATAGACTATTCCGTGGTCTGGAGTACATTTTCTTGGTATATAACCTTCAAAAGTGCATACTCTTTAGGAGTCTAAGAGTATGAATACATGATAATTTGAACAGAATGTACACGAGTCCCTCCTTTATGTCTAATTTAGGGTGCATTCGAGTGCCTTATTTTTGGCAATTCTGTCTTCCTTCATAAATTCCACTGAAATGTCTTACCTTTTAATAGCAAAAATCAATTTTGGTCTACTTAAATTATTTTTTTTACATCCTTTTTAAATTTTGCCTTATATACAAGTCATTATACAGGAAAAAATGTTTCTTAACATTTTTTTCCTGTAAAATCCAATTTCTTGTCAGTTTGGAATATTTTATTGGGATGTAGAAATACTTGGCACTTAAACAGGTGTGTTCAAGAACTTATTTATTAGATGAAGAAATTCCAGAAAAATGAGACGTTTCGGTCAACACCTGACCTTCATCAGTCTAATAACAAAAAATGCAGAAAGCCATAAACAAAAGAAACAGTAGAAAAACACCATAATTCAAATCATGTCATTAACCCCTCTCTGACATTAGACGTACTATCCCGTCCATAAAACCCGTGCCATTCTGCCCATGGACGGGATAGTACGTCATAGGCGATCAGCTGCACTCCTGAGGGGAGCGCAGCTAATCGCCGCCGGGTGTCAGCTGATTATCACAGCTGACACCCGTGACTGTGTGTCAGGAGCGGTCACGGACCGCTCCCGGAACATTAACCCCTAGCACACCGCGATCAAACATGATCGCGGTGTACTGGGGCACAGGAGAGGATCGCGCAGGGTGGGGGCTCCCTGCGCGCCCCCCTGAGACCCTCAGATCGCGCTGTTCTGAGGGCTTCCTCCCTCCCAGGACCCGGATCCAAGATGGCGCCGGGGTCCTGGAGGGAGGCGGCTTCCTCAGTGCCTGCTGAGAGCAGGCACTGAGGAGCCTGCTGCACTGCCTGAGCGATCGCTGGTGTGACAGTGTGCTGTGCACACTGTCACACCAGCGATTTGATAAAATACAGTGATGTCCCACCCTGGGACAAAGTAAAAAAGTTAAAAAAATAAAAAAACATGTTAAAAAAAAATCCAAAATAAATAAAAAAAAAAAAAATATTCCCCAATAAATTCATTTCTTCCTGTAAATAAAAAAAACAAAACAATAAAAGTACACATATTTGGTATCGCCGCGTCCGTAACGACCCCCCTATAAAACTGTCCCACTAGTTAACCCCTTTAGTGAACCCCTTAAAAAAAAAAAAAAAACGAAGCAAAAAATCAATGCTTTATCATCATACCGCCGAACAAAAAGTGGAATAACACGCGATCAAAAAGACCGATATAAAAAAACATGGTACCGCTGAAAACGTCATCTTGTCCCGCAAAAAACGAGCTGCCATACAGCATCATCAGCGAAAAAATAAAAAAGTTATAGCTCGCAGAATAAAGCGATGCAAAAATAATTATTTTTTATATAAAATTGTTTTTATTCTATAAAAGCACCAAAACATAAAAAAATGATATAAATGAGGTATCGCCATAATCGTACTGACCCGAAGAATAAAACTGCTTTATCAATTTTACCACACGCGGAACAATAAAAACGCCTCCCCCAAAAGAAATTCATGAATTGCTGATTTTTGTTCATTCTAACCTCCCAAAAATCGAAATAAAAAGCGATCAAAAAATGTCACCTGCTCAAAAATGGTACAAATAAAAACGTCAACTCGTACCGCAAAAAATAAGACCTCACATGACTCTGTGGGCCAAAATATGCAAAAATTATAGCTCTCAAAATGTGGCGATGCAAAAAACTATTTTTGCAATAAAAAGCGTCTTTTAGCGTGACAGCTGCCAATCATAAAAACCCGCTATAAATAGTAAATCAAACCCCCCTTTATCACCCCCTTAGTTAGGGAAAAATAATAAAATTAAAAAAATGTATTTATTTCCATTTTCCCATTAGGGTTAGGGTTAGGGTTGCGGCTAAAGTTAGGGTTAGGGTTGGCGCTAAAGTTAGGATTAGGGTTAGGGTTGGGATTAGGGGTGTGTTAGAGTTAGGTTTGTGGTTAGGGTTGGGACTAGGGTTAGGGGTGTGTTGGGGTTAGGGTTGGAGTTAGAATTGGGGGGTTTCCGCTGTTTAGGCACATCAGGGGCTCTCCAAATGTGACATGGCGTCTGATCTCAATTCCAGCCAATTCTGGGTTGAAAAAGTCAAACGGTGCTCCTTCACTTCTGAGCTCTGCCATGCGTCCAAACAGTAGTTTATCCCCACATATGGGGTATCAGCGTACTCTGGACCCCAAGAGTTATTGTGCAATTTGTCCTATTTCTTCTGTTACCCTTGGGAAAAAAAAAACTGGGGCGAAAATATCATTTTTGTACAAAAAAAATATTTTTTTGTTTTTACGGCTGTACATTATAAACTTCTGTGAAGCACTTGGGGCTTCATAGCGCTCACCACACACCTAGATAAGTTCCTTGTGAGGTCTATTTTCCAAAATGGGGTCACTTGTTGGGGATTTCCACTGTTTAGGCGCATCAGGGGCTCTCCAAATGCGACATGACGCCCCAGACCATTCCATCAAAGTCTGCAATCCAAAACGTCACTACTTCCCTTCCGAGCCCCAACGTGTACCCATACAGTAGTTTTCTCCCACATATTGGGTATCAGCGTACTCAGGACAAATTGGGCAACAACTTTTGAGGTCCAATTTCTCCTGTTACCCTTGTAAAAATAAAATATTGGGGCGAAAAAATCATGTTTGCAAAAAAAAAAAGGATTTTTTATTTTTACGGCTGTGCGTTATAAACTTCTGTGAAGCACTTCGGGGTTCAAAGTGCTCACCACACATCTAGATAAGTTCCTTGTGGGGTCTATTTTCCAAAATGGGGTCACTTGTGGGGGGTTTCCACTGTTTAGGCGCATCAGGGGCTCTCCAAATGCGACATGACGCACCCAGACCATTCCATCAAAGTCTGCAATCCAAAACGTCACTACTTCCCTTCCGAGCCCTGACGTGCGTCCATACAGTAGTTTTCTCCCACATATTGGGTATCAGCGTACTCAGGACAAATTGGACAACAACTTTTGGGGTCCAATTTCTCCTGTTACCCTTGTGAAAATAAAATATTGGGGGCGAAAAAAATCATTTTTGTAAAAAAAAAAGAGATTTTTTATTTTTACGGCTGTGCGTTATAAACTTCTGTGAAGCACTTTGGGGTTCAAAGTGCTCACCACACATCTAGATAAGTTCCTTGTGGGGTCTATTTTCCAAAATGGGGTCACTTGTGGGGGGTTTCCACTGTTTAGGCGCATCAGGGGCTCTCCAAATGTGACATGACGCACCCAGACCATTCCATCAAAGTCTGCAATCCAAAACGTCACTACTTCCCTTCCGAGCCCTGACGTGCGCCCATACAGTAGTTTTCTCCCACATATTGGGTATCAGCGTACTCAGGACAAATTGGACAACAACTTTTGGGGTCCAATTTCTCCTGTTACCCTTGTGAAAATAAAATATTGGGGGCGAAAAAATCATTTTTGTAAAAAAAAAAAAAGATTTTTTATTTTACGGCTGTACGTTATAAACTTTAGTGAAACACCTGGGGGTTCAAAGTTCTCACCACACATCTAGATAAGTTCCTTGAGGGGTCTAGTTTCCAAAATGGTGTCATTTATGGGGGTTTCCACTGTTTAGGCAGATCAGGAGCTCTCCAAACACGACATGGCGTCCAGCCAATTCTGCGTTGAAAAAGTCAGACGGCGCTCCTTCCCTTCCAAACTCTGCCATGCACCCAAACAGTGGTTTACCCCCACATATGGGGTATCAGCGCACTCAGGACAAATTGCACAATAACTTTTGGAGACTTGTTACCCTTGGAAAAATAAAAATTGGGGTGAAAAGATCATTTTTGTGGAAAAAATATGATTTTTAAATTTTACGGCTCTACGTTATAAACTTGTGTGAAGCACTTGGGGTTCAAATTGCTCATCAAAAATCTAGATAAGTTCCTTAGGGGGTCTAGTTTCCCAAATGGGGTCATTTGTGGGGGGTTTCCACTGTTTAGGCACATCAGGGGCTCTCCAAATGCAACATGGCATCCAAACTCAATTCCAGCCAATTTTGGTTGGAAAAAGTCAAATGGTGCTCCTTCCATTCCGAGCTCTGCCGTGCGCCCAAACAGTGGTTCCCCCACATTTGGGGTATCAGCGTACTCAGGACAAATTGTACAACAACTTATGTGGTCCAATTTTCTCTGTTACCCTTGGGAAAATAAAAAATTAGTGACTAAAAGATAATTTTTGTGGGAAAAAAATAGGATTTTTTATTTTCATGCCCGGGCATTATAAACTTGTGTGACGCACTTGGGGGTTCAAAGTGCTCACCAAAGATCTAGATAAGTTCCTTAGGGGGTCTAGTTTCCAAACTGGGGTCACTTGTGGGGGGTTTCCACTGTTTAGGCTCATCTGGGGCACTGCAAACGGAACATGACCCCCATTAACATCTGCATTCCAAAACGTTACTACTTCCTTTCCAAGCCCTGCCGTGCGCCCAAACAGTTTCCCCCCCACACATATGGGGTATCAGCGTACTCAGGACAAATTGGACAACAACTTTTGGGGTCCAATTTCCTTGGGAAAATTCAAAAATTTGGGACTAAAAAATCATTTTTGTGGAAAATTTATTTTTTTTTTTTCACACCCAGGCTTTATAAACTTTTGTGAAACACTTGAGGGTTCAAAGTGCTCACAACAGATCTAGATAAGTACCTTAGGGGGTCTAGTTTCCAAAATGGTGTCACTTGTGGGGGGTTTCCACTGTTTAGGCGCATCAGGGGCTCTCCAAACGCGACATGGCATCCAATCTAAATTCCAGCCAATTTTAGTATGAAAAAGTCAAACGTCGCTCCTTCCCTTACGAGCTCTGCCGTGTACCCAAACAGTGGTTTTCCCCCACATATGGGGTATTGGCGTACTCAGGAGAAATTGCATAACAACCTTATCTGTCCATTTTCTCCTTTTACCCTTGTGAAAATAAAAAAAAGTTTGTAAAAGATAATTTTTGTGGCTAAAAAGTAAAATATTCATTTTTTCCTTCCACGTTGCTTTAGTTACTGTGAAGCACCTGAAGGGTTAATAAACTTCTTGAATGTGGTTTTGAGTACCTTGAGGGGTGCAGTTTTTAGAATGGTGTCACTTTTGGGTATTTTCTGCCATATAGACCCCTCAAAGTGACTTCAAATGTGAGGTGGTCCCTAAAAAAAATGGCTTTGTAAATTTTGCTGTAAAAATGAGAAATCGCTGGTCAACTTTTAACCCTTATAATTTCCTAACAAAAAAAAATTTTGGTTCCAAAATTGTGCTGATGTAAAGTAGACATGTGGGAAATGTTATTTCTTAACTATTTTGTGTGATATATTTCTCTGTTTTAAGGGAATAAAAATTCAAAGTTTGAAAATTGCAAAAATTTAAAAATTTTCGCCATATTTGCGTTTTTTTCAAAAATAAACGCAAGTTATATCGAAGAAATTTTACCACTAACATGAAGTACAATATGTCACGAGAAAACAGTCTCAGAATTGCGAAGATCCGTTGAAGCGTTCCAGAGTTATAACCTCATAAAGAGACAGTGGTCAGAATTGTAAAAATTGGCCCGGTCATTAACGTGCAAACCACCCTTGGGGGTGAAGGGGTTAAATAAACAGAACAAAAAAAAAAACATAACTTCACCTTCACAGAATACCATCAATAACATCAATACATCATGGTGAAGGAAAGAATGCAAACTCCAAATTAGCATAACTATAATGCTATTTCTAGGACAAGCAGAAAAAGGGGAAAATGAAATACTGAGAAAAATTTGAAAAACAAATGAAAAGTGTGAGGCGTAGGAGAGGACTCAGGAGAGGGAGTGCCCTGCATCATAAGCAGTCTCCAGTCTACATGGAGATAAGGTCGAGAGAGCCTTGTCATAGCGGTATTGTTAGAAGCAATAGGAGCAGTGGATGACAGGTGCCCAGCAGACCTGACAAAAACAAAACAGGCAGAAAGAAAGATAACAGCAAAGTTATTGAAGAGCCAAATACAACCGTGCATAGCTGTGGATCAGAACACATACCATCTGGATAGAGGAGATTTGTATGGCAGAGCTCTGTGGGAGGGTCTGCAGTGTCCACTGCTAAGACAGGAAGCGCTGGTGAAAACTCATGGCAGGGGGATTTAAAAGGCCCAGGAAAGTATGGAGGTTTGCAGTTAGGCAGTCATAGATGCTTACAGGGGTGTTCTCCATGCTGTTCTCCTTACATTCAGCACTTTTCCCATCCATTTGAACATTTTCACTGCCCCCCTAGACCTCTTTGTGGAGTCTGCTGGAAAACAACTCAGCTTTTGCCATTGACTCCCTTTATACGCGTTACTCGAAATGAGCATGCGACTACTAAATATTGCTCTGTTCAAACAACGAGCACCTAAACATTTTAGTGCTCGTTCATCCCAACATATGATACATACATTTTCTTTAGTGTGACTGAATTATTCATTGGAACCCTGGAGAAAAGATATAATATTTTAAAGAGTTTATCTTAACAATTATTGCAACAAAATAATTTTCTGATTCCCAAGAACCTTGGACAGTTTCTTGCTAATTTAACTAACCATAACAGATTTATTCATTCTGTAAGCATTTTAAAAAAGTCATTTTATGGTTCTGGGGAAACTGACATTTTTTTTTACCATTAATGATTTATCTTTTTCTCTGTGGACTGAGATTCTGCAAAGCTTTTGTGCTTTTCTACATAACTCTCCAAATTGATTAGCTTCAGAAAGAAAGCTTCATCTAAAAGTTGTGAAGGATCACATAAAATTATATACATGCCATGTGCTGATTGCAATACAATTTTATAAAGCTTCATAATTATTTCTTACCTGGTAATTATTAATGATGATTGTACTTGCTGAAATGCAAATTCAACAGTTCGCTCAAATTTGGTCAAAAAATAAAATTTTCCTCAAATTTATTTAATGTTACTTTATTATATTCCAAAATCTCTCCAGATCTAGTCAGAACATAATAAAAATATGGCAAAAAATAAAATAAATATATACCATAATCACCCTACACTTACCTGTTTTGGGGCTCACCCCCATTGAGGTTCAATCTCACTGTTTTGCTGGATTTAAATGGTTGAATAAGTTAAGAAAAAAATAAAATCTAATACGCATTCGGCCATAAAATTATGATGCATGCGACATGACTTTGTGGCCTTGTCAGTGTAGGAGACTTCAAAAAAGCCAGGTACTGGAAGACACTAAAGATGGCCCAGTGAAGACCACACTGTAGGTCTTCACAAAGAAAACAGGTGAGGTCTGAGTGAGTATTTATTTTTAAGCCCTTCTTGGCCCATTTTAATCCAACAAAATTAAAGCTTGCTGACAATTTTCTGGTGTTGTGTAAATCAAATCACAAAAAAATCAGGATTCTGTGGAATCCATTTTTTTAAAATTGAATTCAAATTTGATTCATTTCAGTTAGTAATATATGCAGAATAAAGAAATGTCTACTAAGGTAATCATTACAGACCTCTTCTGCTGAAAGAAATCCATATTGGTCTACCATTGACCATTTGCCTGCTGACAGCATGAAACTCTGCCATTAACTTTTTGTTTGCTACAAGTTCTGGACTGATGATGTATCTACAGTTCCAGTGTATATCCACTCTCCTGGCTCTGAATATTCTGGTATTTCCTACTCTTCTTGTCTACCTGCTGTCCTGCATATCCTGCTGTCATGATCCTTGCTGATCCACGTGCCATCCAGCAAGTCCTGCCTGCTGTGCCATTGCTCTCAGTCTGTGCTGATCATCCTGACCTAAGACGTAGAGAATCCAACTCAACAGGTGAGCCTGTAACATATCACTTTAAGAACAAAACTGAAACTTTTTTGAATATAAACATCTTAGACAAAATTTACTATCATAGGATAGTAAATTTTGTCTAAGATGTTTATATTCAAAAAAATTTTTGTTTTTTAACAGCTGCAAGTACAAAAAAATGTAACTATTTATTGTCATATTACAGTTTTAAATAAAGGATTATATTCGAGAAACACAAAGGAAGACGGTCTCATTTTAATTAGCAAACAGAATTACCTTGATTTTGTTCTCTGTTACATTTCTTGTCATGGTTAATAAATCTTTGGTAACATGAAACACGAGCTGTAGATTAATTAGAAGGCTTTGTGCATGTTCTGTGATTCAGCAGTCAAATGACTATCTCCAGGGTATATACCGCCTTTTTAGTTGGTGTACTCTTAAATCATTTAATTTCTTCCCTTGCTATTTGTTTTAAGAGTTATTTTCATCTCATGTTCAATTCAGCTGTAAAAGAGCAAACAGTTTGGATACATTTGATGAATTTGATTTATTATATGATTAATCAAGAACAACCTTTTGACAAGTATGGTCTCTTGGTATACAGAATCTGACACTCATTGAAATGCCTTTTCAGAATATGGTTATGTTTAATAAACAGCTTCGTTAGTTATCATCATATTGTACGTGCTTAGCCATTGATCACATACCAATGTCAAAATGGTGACTTTAAGCAAGCAGAATTTTTCCCTTTGAACTAAAGTCTAGTAACATTTTTATTTCAATATTAGCCATACTAAATAAACACTGCAGTTCCTGGAACCTTGAATTAGTAGCATACAGCAAAAGCTGCCTTTTTTTCTGAGACATACACTAGCTGCTGGGATATTCTCTACCTATATATTTTTTTAAATGTATTGCATCGTCTGAACTACAAATTGTAAAAATCAGCATTTTCAGGGGGACATCATAAAATCTAAGAATAGATATGTCTTAAAGAAAAATAGTGGTTTATATGACACATTGTGAGTGCCTTGAATGCCACCCTTGGCTCCAATAGCGAGACACACAGAACCATTGTAGTAGGGATGATACTCGGGCTTGGCGGTAAAGCAAACTTCTAGTGAAAACAAAATATTTCACAGTCCACAGATCCACATTTCAATCGTTATGTGAAGCTTTTCCCTTCAAAGCAGTGCTTGTACTGTAAAGCTCCTATCAACTTAAAGGGAACGTGTCATTAGAAAATGACCTATAGTTCAAATCTGGTGAATGTGTTAAATACTGTGAGGGATGAGGGAGACTCCATTTTGGATTCATTAATTTAGGCCCAATATATTGTCCAGAGATCTTCCTCCACTCCTGAAGTGACACCAATCCTTGGGATGAGTACACAAATCTCAAAAAGAACAGAACTTCCCCATTTGGCCTGAGAATTAGAGGTCACGTGTTAATGAAGGCGAGGAGGAGCAGAGCTGAGACCTCCTGCTGTTTTTTGTGCTAGGGGACAACATCAATTAGCTATCGATGGAAGCTCCAGATCCAGCGTCACCAACACCTAGAGATGAATTAGGAGAGTACCATGAAAGCGTAGACAATTGGGCACCGACATCTAGAGATGAATTATGAGTAGTGATGGGCAAGCTCGGGTGCTCGTTGCTCAGGTCGAGCTCCAAAGCATTCCAAATTGCAATAAGCCCAGTGTAAGTCTATGGGAAACTCGAGCATTTTTCCGGCGGCCCCCGGCGGTCTGCAGAGGGCACTAGAAATTGCAGAAATCAATGTGAACAGTGCTCAAATGATATGGAAACAGCATGGGGAAGACCCTTGGAAACATTTCTGACTCCCAGTTCACTGCTGTGAACAATGTTGTCAGAGTCTTATGCCACTTTTACAGACTCACTATAAAACATGCAAAAATGAAACCAAAAAGGATTTTCCTGATAAATATGTTAAGGAACATCCTTTCCAGGGTAATGACTTGTATATAAGGCAAAATAAATAACCAAAAACAAAAATGCTCCTCCACACCTTGGGCTATGTTCACATGTAGCATTTTTGATGCACTTTTTAACTTTAGCATTACTTTCAACCAAGACAAATGCATTAATTGGGAAATGTCATTTTTAACATTTTAAAACCTTATCTGGCCATGTGGTGTGTGACACATCAGACACAATTAATGAAGGAGGGACTCTGAAAGTCACAAAGTCTATTTTTATAGGGCCATCAGGTGGCCTTTACTATTCTTAAAGGGCCAGCAGTCGGCCCTCACTATTCTTAGAGAGTCATCAGCCGACTATGCTTTGTTGTTCCCATTATTAAACAGTGGGTCTCCTATACTGTTATTGCGTATGCAGCGAGTGGCAGGGCTGCCCAAAATTTGAACGCACCCCAATACCCCCTTTTAAGAGACTTACAGGAGGGCATCATGAAAACAATGTTCCCATTATTTGGAAGTGGGTGTCCCATACTATTTGCCTATGCAGTTAATGCAAGGGCTGCCAAAAATTTGGAGGCACTCCAATGACCCTTTGAAGAGACGTAGAGGAGGGCCTCATGAAAAAATGTTCCCACTAGAAAGGAGCGGATCGTGTCTCCTATACTTGTAATGCCCATGCACTAAGTGTATGGGCAGACAAACATTTACCCCTGGGGGTATACATGAACATACTGTATAACAATTTTTTTTACGGACATCATAAACACTCTTTAAAAAAATTATGCGGGTGTTGCACCACGGACCACAGTCACCCTGGTGTTATGGTGATGGTGGATGAGGATGAGGAGAAGGAGGAGGACAACACCAAATAGCCAAAATCATGAAGTGTATACCCATGTGTGGGTGTGAAGTAGTGCATGGGAATAGACTTCCCAAGAAAAGACACTGGATTTGAGTTTATGTTACGCTGTTCTCATTTGGTGGCGTTGAGAAGTCTGGCCCAATCCAGCCCTTGTTCTTTTTTATGAGAGTCAGCCTGTCAGCATTTTCAGTTGACAGGTGGATGCGCTTATCAGTTATAATTCCACCAGCGGTACTAAAAACCCACTCTGACAAAACACTAGCGGCAGGGCAGGCCAGGACCTCCAAGGTGTAGAGAGCCAGTTCGTGCTACGTGTCCAGCTTGGATACCCCATAATTATAAGAAACAGAGGAATCAAGGAGGACATTGGTACGGTCAGCAAGGTACTCCCTCCCTCAGCATCTTCCCAAACTTTGCACTCCTTATGAGAGTACCCCACGCCTCAGGGCCTGTGCGATGAGAGGGTCTGAGAAAACTCTCCCAGAACTTTGACAGTGTTCCCCTGCCTATGCTGGATTGGAGTTGTGTCTCTCTCACCTGTAAGTCATGGTTGTCCAACGAACTGTGAACTCTGCCTTCAGCGTTTTCAGATGGGAATTTTTTTAATAATTCTGCAACAAGGGCCTTCTGGTACTGCCCCATTTTAGTAGACCTGTCCTCCTTGGGAACAAGAGAAAGAAAGTTCTCCTTGTAGTGTGGGTCTAGAAGTGTCACCAAAATTGACTGTCACTCAAAATTTTGAGAACGCGAGGGTCATGGGAAAGGCAGCGTAAAATAAACTCAGCCATGCATGCCACACTGCTAACAGGCAAGACTTCAGTGTCCTCACCAAGAGAATGACTGACCATGCTCTCCTCCTCCCTGTCCTCAAGTCATCCACGCTGAACAGACGGTATGACAGTTGTGCAGGTAGTACCGTCTATAGTGCATGAAACTAGCTCCTGCTCTTCCTCCTCCTCTTCCTCATTGTCACCCAATCCACATTGGGATGAGATGAGGCTGGGCTGTGTGTAATCACCCTGTATGGTTCCTTGCTCTATCTCATTGTGCTCCGCCTGCAATGCATCCTCTTTGATTGTGAGCAGAGAGCGTTTCAAAACACAGAGAGGAGGGATGGTGACACTAATTGTGGCGTCATCGCCACTCACCTTCTTGGTGGAGTCCTCAAAGTTTTGGAGGATGGTACATATGTCAGACATCCATGTCTACTCCTGAGGTCTTATGTGTGGAGTCTGAACCGAATACTAGATGGCCTTGTTGATGCTGATATCAACAACTGCCCTCTTCTGCTCATAAATCCTTCCCAACATCTGCAGTGTAGAGTTTCAACTCGTGGGGACATCACACACCAATTGGTAAGCCGGACACTGCAAACGCAGCTGAAGCATGGCAAGGGCGGTGGAAGCTGTAGCTGACTTTCTAAAATGGGCACATAGTTGGCGTACTTTGACAAGCAGATCCGGCAGCATCGGGTAGGTTTTGAGAAACGGCTGAACCATGAGGTTAAGCACATGGGCCAGGCATGGTACGTGTGTGAGCTTGTCTCACCTCGGGGTGCCACCAGGTTCCAACCATTGTCACAAATGACCATGCCTGGCTGTAGGTTCAGCGGTGTCAGTCACAAATCTGCCTGCTCTTTCAGAGCTGTCCACAACTCTTCAGCATTGTGCGGTTTGTCACCTAAGCATATTAGCCTCAGCACAGCCTGTTGCCGCTTGGCTGAGGTAGTGCTGCAGTGCTTCAAGCTTGTGACTGATGTGGTCATTTCAGAGATGGAGGATGAAGAGGAGGAGGAGAAGGATGACGTTCAGGAGCTGTAGACAGTGGGGGCAACCCTGATTGACCTAGGGCCCGCAATCCTTTGCGTCGGCAGGACATGTTTCATCCCAAGGTCTGACTGGGTCCCGACTTCCATTATGTTAACCCAATATACCGTCAGCGAGGTGTACTGTCCCTGCCCACAGCACTTGTCCACGTTTCCATGTTTAGGTGGACTATCCCAGTAACTACATTGTTGAGGGCATGGCTAATGTTGTGGAACATTTGATTGTGTACAGCGGGAATGGCACACCCAGAGAAATAGTGGCGGCTGGGGATTAAGTACCTTGGGAAGGCCGCCGCCATCAGGTTGCGGAGAGCTTCCGTCTCCACGAGCCTAAAAGGCAACATTTCGAGAGCAAGCAGTCGTGAAATGTGGGAATTTACCAGTGTGGCCTGTAGGGCATTGACAGCGCATTTGCGCTTGCGTTAAAAGGACTGGGGAATGGACAACTGAACGCTGCGCTGGGACAAGGACATGGACATGATTGCTGATGGCGCTAGTTGAGTGGGTGCAATGACAGTTGCAGGGCAGGAGGCAACTTTGCATGCACCATGGACAGGGGATTGGCTTGCACGCTCAACAGCAGAAGAAGCAGTGTTGTCACCCGCAGATACTGTTCCTGGAACCTGGGATTCTGCCTTTAAAGTTGGGTGCTTTACTGCCATGTGCCTGATCATGCTGGTGGTGGTCAGGCTGGTAGTTTTGCTACCCTGCTGATGCTGGCCTGGCAGGTGGTGCAAATGGCCTTTTTGGGGTTATCGGAAGAGTCTTTAAAAGACAACCAGACTCGGGAAGACCTGACAGTTGTACTGGCAATTTCCGTCGTGTTGGTGTTACGGGGAACAGTTGCCTGCCTGCTGTCTGCGGCCACCACACTGTTTCTTCCTGCCTGTTGGGGAGCTATGTCTCCCTCCCCTGTGTGCTGCTGTCCTCGCACTGCATGTTGTCCTGCCAGGTTGGGTCAGTTACTATATCATCCACCACCTTGTCTTCCAATTCCACACTCTTGTTGTTAGGGTCTGCGGAACGCACCAAATATAAGATGTGGAGAGGTGCGTTCGCAGCCCGAGGTCCACCGTGCAGGCGGAGCCTGCTGCTATTAAAATGGCGCAAGAAGCGAACTCTGTTATCCCGCAGAGTCGCCAAAATAAACGCCGTAACGCGCTGTGGCAATATGTGCGAACTCTGTTAATCCACAGAGCCGCTAGAAGGAGTTCTGCAGCGCTATATGGCGATGTGTGCGAATTCACTAAACACAACTGAGTCGCAAAATAAACACGCTAGGGCGCTGTCTAGCGTTGAAAGTGAACCCTGTTATGTCACAGAGCCGCTGAGACAAACTTCTGTGTCCTGTCAGGCACCCAGGTACACAGTGAACAGCTAAGCGAACGTAGAACGTGATCATGCGCTAATGTCCTCGCGGGAGTCACCCGCAATCTATGGCATCTAAACACCAGGCCCTGAATACAGCAATCAAACTCCTCACCGGTTATGCCGGCAATCTAGGGCATCTAGGACACCGACCCTGACCAGATAGCATACCAGACTCCTCACCGATTAAGTCGGTATTCTAGGGGCTTATTTCAGCCGGGCCCTAACCACACACACGCATGACCACACTGACACTAAGCATATAACGATTGATATTAGCGCATGGCGGCCCAGCCATGCCACCCTTTTATAGCAACAGCCACAGGACCTGCCAGAAACAAGGACCAATGAGAAACTGTTCCAAACGCATGTAGTTTCAGGACCTTCCTGGCGGACCAATAGGAGCTGCTGCAGTACCTGAACATGTGACCCCTGATCTCCAATGAGAGATCTTACCCTGGGCATGCTCAGAAGGGGAAAAGCAGGACTTCATCCCAAAGACGTCTGCTCCAGCACTGGCTATAATAGCAGATCCAGGAGAGGCAGCAGCAAGTCTCTACACAGTACTAGAATGGGCAAGACACTGGGACCGACGTCTCTGCTGAGCAGGCTCCACTGCGGCCGGAGATGAATGGGGGACCGCAGCGGGACTGGTTCAAGATTTCCCTTGTGCAGCAGCGGGAACTCAAACCCTAACATTATCCCCCTCCTAGGGCCCCCCCTTCTTTGGGCCTCCTGCGCTCAAAGGCAGCGATGAGCTGCGGAGCGTGAACATGCTCGGCAGGCTCCCAGGACCTATCCTCAGGCCTATAATCCACCAAATAAAAAATTTTGCCTCGTACCACCTTGCACCCAACAATGGCGTTCACCTCATGATCGTCGGTAGATGAATCTGACGTCCCGGCAGATGACTTGGAAAACCGGGAAATGGCCACGGGTTTCAGGAGGGAGACGTGAAAGGTGTCGGTGATACCAAGGCGAGGCGGAAGGGCTAGGCGGTAAACCACCGGGTTCACCTGCTCAAGAACTTTAAAGGGGCCCAAAAAGCGAGGTGCCAACTTGGTGGACTCTACACGTAGCCTGATGTTTCGGGCAGAAAGCCACACTAGGTCACCCGGAGCAAATGTAGGAGCGGGGCGCCGATGGGTATCGGCCGAAGACCTCATCCTCTCTTTGGAGGCCTGAATGGCATCCTGGGTGCGGTCCCAAATGTCCCGTGCCTCCACAGCCCAGTCTGCCACCCTGGAATCGGTGGAAGACACGGGCATGGGCACTGGTACCCGCGGATGCTGACCGTTGTTCAGGAGGAGAACGCCTTGGTGACCTCCTCTGACCACAACTTGGGATTTGCTCCCTTCTTGATGAGGGCTACCAATGGAGCTACTAAAGTAGAGAAGTGGGGAATGAATTGGCGATAGTAGTTAATGAACCCCATAAAGCGCTGCACCGCCTTAAGGGAGTGGGGTTCTTGCCAATCCATCACAGCCTGTAGTTTGGTAGGATCCATAGCCAATCCCTGGGTGGAGATGATATAGCCCAGGAAAGGTAGAGACTCCTGCTCAAACATGCACTTCTCCAACTTCGCATATAGGGAATTTGCTCGCAAGAGGTCGAAGACCTTGCAGACATCTCACCGGTGGGAGGCCATATCTGGAGAAAAGATGAGAATGTCATCCAGATAGACTACCACCGAGGTGGTCAACATATCCTAGAAGATGTTGTTCACAAAGTCTTGGAAGACAGCTGGGGCATTACAGAGCCCAAAGGGCATTACCAGATATTCATAATGCCCATCCCTGGTGTTAAATGCCGTCTTCCATTCGTCCCCCTCACGGATGCGAATCAGGTTATACGCACCCCGCAGGTCTAGCTTAGTAAATACCCTTGCTCCCCGAAGCCTGTCAAAGAGCTGAGAGATTAGCGGCAAAGGATACTTATTTTTCACGGTGATAGCGTTGAGACCCCTATAATCAATGCACGGACGTAATTCTCCGTTCCTCTTCTGTACAAAGAAGAACCCCGCTCCTGCTGGTGACACCGACTTCCTAATGAATCCCCTTGCCAAGTTCTCCTGAATATATTGGGACATGGCCTCTGTCTCAGGAAGAGAGAGGGGATAAACCCTTCCTCTAGGAGGCTCAGCTCCAGGCAAGAGGTCGATAGGACAGTCATAGGGCGATGAGAAAGAGTGTACGCAGCCTTCTTCGAGAAAACGTCGGCATAAGACCAATAGACCTTGGGAAGAGGAGAGAGGTCTATGGGTATCTCAGTGGTGTTAACCTGCACGCTGTCCCTAATGCATCTGCCTTTACATAAATTACCCCAACCCAGAATTCTCCCTGAAGACCACTCAATATGGGGAGAGTGGTGGCGGAGCCAGGGTAATCCCAACAAAACCTCATCTATACCCTCAGGGAGGATAAAAAATATGTTCTCCTGATGGGAAGGAGACATAGACAAGGTGAGTGGGACAGACTGATGGGTGATTTGTGTGGGCAGAATTGCTCCGTTCAACACCCGTACCGATACTGGTTCAGCCAGCAACACCAAAGGCATGGTGTGGCGAGAAGCAAAGGAGGACGACATAAAATTCCCCTCTGCTCCAGAATCCACACACAGCTTGATGGGTAGGGTGGTAGAACCGTGGGAAATTATCCCCTTGAGGAGCACTTTAGGGGCAAAACTCATGGCGTTCAGTGACCCTGTTCCTACGGTTACTGGGCGCGACCGTTTATTCAGCCGCTGTGGACATCGGTTGGCAAAATGTCCCTGCTGCTGGCAAATATAACAAATCGGGGATGGACGAGTGACCCGAGATTTAGATCCTGCAGGAGCAACCTCCTGAAGGTCAGGAGCCTGAACAGGTGACTCCAGAGGGGTGGCGAAGGTAGGAGCCAACCGGACACTCTGACTACACTGAGCACGTTCCAGCCTCCGCTCGTGGAAACGGAGGTCGACGCGGGTGGAAATAGCAATAAGCTTCTCCAGTGTGGCAGGAATCCCCTGGTAGCCAAGGCGTCTTTCACATGACCCGCCAGTCCTCTCCAGAACACGGGAATGAGGACTTTATCTGGCCACTCTAATTTCGAGGCCAGAGTCCGAAATTGGACAGCAAAATGGCTGACCAAAGCCGAACCCTGGGTACTTGCCAGCAGTTGGAGCGCCGTATCGTGGGTGACCTGAGGTCCTAGAAAAACCTTTTTCAGAGCCTCCAGAAAACGAGAAGCGTTCTGCACCACACGGTCGTCGCACTCCCACAGCGGCGTTGCCCACTCCAACGCTCTTCCCGACAGAAGAGCTATCACAAAGCCCACTTGTGCCTGATCCGTGGGGAAACGTGCAGCCAGAAGCTCGAGGTGTATGGAGCACTGACTTACGAATCCCCGACATTGCTTGCTGTCACCAGCAAACTTGTCTGGAAGCGGAAGGTGGGACAATGTAGGGACAGAGGTGGCAGAGGACAAACTGGCTGCAGCTACGCTAGCAGCCTGAACAGCGACTGCGGTAACATCCACAGCTGAGGTTGTGCGCTCAAGAGCCGACAACCTACCCTCCAGCTGCTGGATGTACAGCTGTAAACGCTGTTCATCCGTCATTTTACTAGCCAGACCCTGGCGCTAATATTATGTTAGGGTCTGCGGAACACACCAAATATAAGATGTGGAGAGGTGCGTTAGCAGCCCGGGGTCCACTGTGCAGGCGGAGCCTGCTGCTATTAAAATGACGCAAGAAGCGAACTCTGTTATCACGCAGAGTCGCCAAAATAAACTCCGTAACGCGCTGTGGCAATATGTGCGAACTCTGTTAATCCACAGAGCCGCTAGAAGGAGTGCCGCAGCGCTATATGGCGATGTGTGCGAACTCACTAAACACAACTGAGTCGCAAAATAAACACGCTAGGGCGCTGTCTAGCGTTGAAAGTGAACCCTGTTATGTCACAGAGCCACTGAGACAAATTTCTGTGTCCTGTCAGGCACCCAGGTACACAGTGAACAGCTAAGCGAACGTAGAACGTGATCATGCGCTAATGTCCTCGCGGGAGTCACCCGCAATCTATGGCGTCTGAACACCAGGCCCTGAATACGGCAATCAAACTCCTCACCGGTTATGCCGGCAATCTAGGGCATCTAGGACACCGACCCGGACCAGCTAGCATACCAAACTCCTCACCGATTAAGTCGGTATTCTAGGGGCTTATTTCAGCCGGGCCCTAACCACACACACGCATGACCACACTGGCGCTAAGCATATAACGATTGATATTAGCGAATGGCGGCCCAGCCATGCCACCCTTTTATAGCAACAGCTACAGGACCTGCCAGAAACAAGGACCAATGAGAAACTGTTCCAAACGCATGTAGTTTCAGGAACTTCCTGGCAGACCAATAGGAGCTGCTGCAGTACCTGAACATGTGACCCCTGATCTCCAAAGAGAGATCTTACCCTGGGCATGCTCAGAAGGGGAAACGCAGGACTTCGTCCCAAAGACGTCTGCTCCAGCACTGGCTATAATAGCAGATCCAGGAGAGGCAGCAGCAAGTCTCTGCACAGTACTGGAATGGGCAAGACGCTGGGACCGACGTCTCTGCTGAGCAGGCTCCACTGCGGCTGGAGATGAATGGGGGACCGCAGCGGGACTGGCTCAAGATTCCCCTTGTGCAGCAGCGGGAACTCGAACCCTAAGGCCGGAGTCACACTGGCGACAAAATCGGACGACTGCAATGCGATGAAATATCGCATTGCAGTCGGACCTATGTTAATCTATGGAGCAGCTCCCAGTATCAGATTTTTTGTGGTCCGTTTTAAACGTCCGTGTACAATCGCAGCATGCTGCGATTGTCACGGATAGTCGGTCGACAATCGCCAATGCAAGTCTATGGGAGCGATGAAAAATCGGATTACAAACGGACCACACTGTGTGACTTGCGATGAAATCGCATCGGTGTCCTTTAGAAAAGCCGGCAATTCATCCCCGGCTATACTGTAAAATCACACTGACAGCTTTAATAAAGACTAGAAAGAATAGATATATACACATAGAACACATATATATATATATATATACATGTCATTGTGACATGTATATATACATATATTTATAGTTCCTAGACTTCTACATACTGTAATAGCCGCTAATTCAATTGCCGGGTTTTGTGAAATCACAGAAGCCGACATGAAATGATACATTGTTTCCACACATTTAACCATGTAATTTCATGTATTTTTATATATGTTTGAAACATACAATTACATGAGTGTATTTGTGCAAAATTTCAGACATGTAGGGGTTAATTAAAGGTGTAATTTCGTTGAAAAAAAATGTGTGGGCTCCCGCTGTATTTTCTCCACCAGACAGACAAAGCAAAGCGAGTGGGGGCAGATAATAATAGCCTAGGGAGGGTACATTTTTTTTGTGCCCCCCCTGGCTACTAACATCTGCCCCAGACACCCCAGAAAGGGCAAATCTATAATTAGATTCGCCCTTTCTGGCACTTTGCCCGTCTATTCCCATTGCCCTGTAGCGGTGGCGAATGGGTTAATCTCACCTTACTGTCACCTTAGATTGAAAGGTGACCTTAAGGCAGGTTAATAATTGATAGCTGTCAATTAGACAACTATCAATTATTAATCCTATTGAAGTAAATAAAAAAACACACACACTTTAAGAATAAATAATTTTAATGAAATAAAAACACATTTTTTTGACCATATTTTATTTTACACTTAATCCGTGCGAAGCCATTGATCTCCTAAAATAAAGAAAAAAAAATAAAAACAACATTATTCTTACCTATTCCGCCGATCTGTCACGTCCCACGCTGTAATCCTTCACAAAGGGTTAACTAGCTTTGAGCCAAGCAGTGCAAGTAATCCTGCATGCTCAGCTCAAAGCTCATGAATGAATAAGTTCCTCTCCTGGCGACAGGAGAGGATGTGTTTCATGAATGAAGCTTAATTGATTGTGTTCACTTTCCCTTTAGGTCAGGTCACTACAGTTAAATTGGCAATAAATCAATTAAGCTCCATTCATGAATCTATTCCTCTACTTTCGCTGGGAGAGGAACTTATTCATTCATGGGGAATACAGGTCTGAGACAGCATTATTAGCTCTCTGCGACCTGTAACCTGTTAACCCTTTCTGATGGATTACACCGTGGGACCTGACTGTACATCGGATTGGTAAGTATAATTTTGCTTTTTTATTTTATTTTTATTACAGGAAATGGTTTTAGCAGGAAAATAAAATATGGTCAAAAACTGTGTGATTATTTAATTAAACTTATTTTTTATTAAACTGTGTGTGTTTGATTTTTCTTTCATACAATAGGATTAATAATTGATAGTTGTCTAATTGACAGCTATCAATTATTAACCTGCCTTAAGGTCACCTTTCAATACTAAGGTGACAGTAAGGTGAGATTAACCCATTCGCCACCGCTACAGGGCAATGGGAATAGACGGGCAAAGTGCCAGAAAGGGCGAATCTAATTATAGATTTGCCCTTTCTGGGGTGTCTGGGGGCAGATGTTAGTAGCCAGGGGTGGCACAAAAAAAATGTACCCTCCCTAGGCTATTATTATCTGCCCCCACTCGCTTTGCTTTGTCTGTCTGGTGGAGAAAATACAGCGGGAGCCCACGCATTTTTTTTCAACGAATTTACACCTTTAATTAACCCCTACATGTCTGAAATTTAGCACACATATACTCATGTAATTGTATGTTTCAAACATATATAAATACATGAAATTACATGGTTAAATGTGTGGAAACAATGTATCATTTCATGTCGGCTTCTGTGATTTCACTGAAGCCGGCAATTGAATTAGCGGCTATTACAGTATGTAGAAGTGTAAGAATTATAAATATATGTATATATATATATGTCACAATGACATATATATATTATAATATATATATATGTGCTCTATGTGTATATATCTATTCTTTCTTTTGGCATTTAAATACTATTCTTTTGGATCCATTATATGTCAGTTTTGCAAGCCTGCGAGAAAATCTCGCAAGTCGGATGAAAATCGGATGTTACAAGGTACACACACATGCGATTAAATCGCATCTTTGAAGGAAAATCGGATGCCAGAAGGATGTGTGATGTTTTTATTTTGATCCGATTGTCGACCGTCTAAAACGGACCGATTTTTTGTGGTTGTGTGTGACTCCGGCCTAACACTTGTCTTCCTCCTGAATTTCTGGCAATTGTATCTAATCATAGTCCACCTCTTGTGACATTTCCCACCGTTGCCTTCATGTGACCATGACTGCTCAAATATTTGGGCATTGCTACATGCGATCTCCTCTTGCCCTGCTACAAGTGGACCGGGAGAGAGGCCCGAATCTATAAATGGAAAAGTGAACAGCTCTTCAGAGTGTCCAAGTGTGGAATCAGTTGTCTCCGGGCACTCGATATGGTGGGAGGAAGGAGGATCAAGGTGAGAAACAATCGCTCCAGACTCACGGCTACTGAGACGTGACCGTGTGGAAGACAGGGTGGTGGTGGCAAAGTAACTGGAAGCATTATCTGCTATCCAACCAACAACCTTTTGACACTGCTCTGGGTTCAATAGTGGTGTCCTGCGGTCTCCTAGTAATTGGGACAGGCGAGAAGATGTGGGTGTTTGTTGTGGCACAATTTCAGCTTGCCTCGGCATGCACCATCGCGTCCAGTTCTTCATCCCTTGTCACGTGCCTTACCCATTTTAAATGGAGGGCAATATTTTCCACATTCACTGCAAATGCCTGATTTTGGAGCGAACTTTATATGATCCGTGTGATGGAAAACCACAGTCTTAAATAGCTGACCTGTAGGTAACTATTTTTAACAGCAAACTGGTGTCAATAACTTCTCTAACACACTGCAACAAAATTTAAATGGAGGCCAGAAATGGCAGAATTTTGAGAGCACTTATATGTGATCTGTGTGATGGACATTCCACAGTTTTAAATAGTTGGATTTTTAGCGCTGTAATATGGAAAGGATCTGGCTGTATTCTGTAGTGCCAGCAAGCAAATGGAGCAGAAAAAAGTGTTCTCTGGATTGCTTTAAGCAAATAATCAGGATTAAGAAACAAAAACAAATATTCCTGGCCCCTTATACCTGGGGCTATGTCTAGAAATATCTGTAAAATCAGGAGCAGCAGACATAACTGGAATGGACCCTCTTGCTATATGCACTGCAGTCTGCCACAAACACTGCCTGCCTGGCACTGGTATCTATGTAGCTGGATTAGTCCTCAGAAGGACTGTTAGTTGCGATGGATATGTGTATAATATATTGTGGTATACCTACACTAACTAAGGCCTCTTTCACACATCCATTTTTTGCCCTCAGGCACAATCCGGCAAATTGTTTAAAAGACGGATCCGGCGTAGATTGAAAAAACTGATGTGCCGGATCCGTTTTTTAGATGGATCAGTCCTGACCTTTTTTTGCCCGGAAAATGAAGTAGTAGTAGTAGTAGTAGTAGTAGTAGTCCTTGATTTCCAGAATCCGGATCAGTCTTTTGCAGGATTACACAAAAGACTGATCCGGTACCATAGACTTCTATTGTTTCCGGACGCCTGATGCGCCGCTTCAGGCGCTGTCAGGCGTTTTCGGCACAAAAAAAAAACGTTACATGATGCGTCCTGTCCGGCCGCCGGAATTAAAATCTATGACGGATCCGGCAGAGAGCGGACTAAACGCAATGACATGCAGCGCGATCCAGCGCTAATGATAGTCAATAACAAAAAAGCTGTTTTTTTAAAAAAGCGCCGTATCGCGCCTGACGGCAAAAAACGGATGTGTGAAAGAGGCCTAAGAAACAATCAACTCTCTCCCTAGCTTAGTAACACCTCTCTCTACACTGCCTGATTTCGGAGTAGACTGTGACGAGCATGGCGGTGCCAGGTCTGATATAAACCTGATGACATTGTGCGGCCAGCCAATCTCTGTAATGCCCCAGCCAACATGGCTGTGGCATTAGAGTGTGTGGCAGACAATCCCTGCATGTTCATTGGCTCTCTAAAGTGCGCCAAACAAACAGGGAGGGGACCCGAGCTCCCGTCGAGCAACCCCGGAAAATTTACTTGGTGAGCTCCAAGCATCTCGAGCAGTGAGATGCTCAGGCGAGTCCCGAGTAGTGGTGAGCATGTTCGCTCATCACTAATGGCGTTCTTTCTGATGGAATCGTTCACTTTTCCCATCTTTCCCATCTGGCACAGACCGACATGACAACTTCTTCCAGCTAGGACTCAGCTCCAGAGATTGCAACAAAGACACATTTCACTTCTCATATTTTCAGCCCCATTACCATCCACCAGGCAGACGCCATGATGCACCCCCCATAGGCAGACTCTATAGTATAATGCAAACCCATAGGCAGAGTCTTTATTATAATGCACCCCCCTTAGGCAGACTCTATAGTA
Organism: Oophaga sylvatica; assembly: GCA_033576555.1. Lineage (NCBI taxonomy): Eukaryota > Metazoa > Chordata > Amphibia > Anura > Dendrobatidae > Oophaga > Oophaga sylvatica. The sequence goes on along the minus strand of JARQOD010000002.1, from coordinate 556,200,547 downwards.
TACTGCACACCCACTCCCCACAGGCAGACTCTACTAGTATAATGCACCCCCCTTTGGCAGGTTCTATAGTATACTGCACACACTCCCTCCCCATAGGCAGACTCTATAGTATACTGCACCCCCCTATAGGCAGACTCTATAGTATAATGCACCCCCTTAAGCAGACTCTGTAGTATACTGCACACATCCTCTCCCCATAGGCAGACTATAATATATTGCACACACACCCTCCCCATAGGCAGACTTTATAGTATACTGCACACACCCCTTACCCATAGGCAAACTCTATAGTATACTGCAAACACCTCCTCCCCATAGGCAGACTCTAGTATACTGTACACACCCCCTCCCATAGGCAGTCAGACTCTATATAATATAAATCATCCCATAAAAACAATAAATTCAATACTCACCTCTCTTCCTCCTGGTTCCTCAGCTGCTATGAGTGCCCGCACATCTCCGGACATCGGGGGCTGCACAGTCACATCATCGCACCCGCTGTCAGTGTCGGAGTCAGTGACGTCAGACGCTGAGGGGGGGATGATGGGAGAGGGAGCATAACGCTCCTTCTCTCATCAATGCGGTCAGCTGTATTGGCATCCAGCGGATACAGCTAAACTTGCATGACAGGGGGCCCACTGCTGGCACAGGGCCCCCTGCCTGCTCAGGGCCCCATAGCGGCCGGGTGGCAGTGCAGGGAGATAGATTCTCCCTGCTCTGCCGCAGAATGTAACTGTATCAGCGCGCTGTGTACGCCGATACAGTTACAGTAGTGTACCTCCGGGTGGGCCCCCTCAGAGCACGGGGCCCTGGGCGACCGCCCCTCTGCCCCCCCAGTAGCTATGCTACTGATGTGTATGTAAAGTAATGCTGCAGATCCAAAACCTCCATGATGTCCAGGCCTTTATTTCTGCAACTTCCATTTTACTGCCCTGTGTTGTAGATTTGTGGAAACAAGCAAATTTTTAAATTCCTAATTAGCTGTAAACACTTTTTCTTTGCAATCTGATTTTATTGGTAGGTAGGATTCTTTCACATGTACTTGTCTCTGGAACGTGTGGTGACAAATTTCACATATACTGGAGACACTTACACACATAGACTCATTCAAGTGAATGGATATGTGCATGTCAGTGTGTTTCCAAGGGCCATGTATCCATGGTCAAAACAAGTTGACATGTCTGTTTTTTACCGGCAGCATGGGCCGCAAAATGTTCCACACATGTGCATATGGATGAAACACTGGGATGTGGGATGTTATCCTTGTGACACATGAGAAGCAGTGGTACAGGAAGTGCTGTTCCCCGGCGCCAGATGCTGAAGACCACTCTCATCATTCTCCCCTGCTAAGCTGGTGTTCAGCATGAGCAGGATAGAAGGATGAGAGTTATATTCAAGTTACAACAATGAGAACAGGTGGCTGCCATCAGCCTACAGTCATGGCCAAAAGTTTTGAGAAAGACACAAATATTATATTTTCACATGATCTGCTGCCCTCTGGTTTTTATGTGTGTTTGGCAGATGTTTTTATCACAGACAGAAATATAATAATTGCAAACATATGAGTAACAAAAGCTTATATTGACAGTTAGAATGAGTTAATGCAGCAAGTCAATATTTGCAGTGTTGACCCTTCTTCTTCAGGACCTCTGCAATTCTCCCTGGCATGCTCTCAATCAACTTCTGGACCAAATCCTGACTGATAGCAGTCCATTCTTGCACAATCAATGCTTTCATTTTGTCAGAATTTTTAGGCTTTTGTTTGTCCACCCGTCTCTTGATGATTGACCACAAGTTCTCAATGGGATTAAGATCTGGGGAGTTTGCAGGCCATGGACCCAAAATCTCTATGTTTTGTTCCCTGAGCCATTTAGTTATCACCTTTACTTTATGGCAAGGTGCTCCATCATGCTGGAAAAGGCATTGTTGATCGCCAAACTGCTCTTGGAGGGTTGGGAGAAGTTGCTCTTGGAGGACATTCTGGTACCATTCTTTATTCATGGCTGTGTTTTTAGGCAAGACTGTGAGAGAGCCGATTCCCTTGGCTGAGAAGCAACCCCACACATGAATGGTTTCAGGATGCTTAACAGTTGGCATGAGACAAGACTGGTGGTAGCGCTCACCTTGTCTTCTCCGAATGAGGCGTTTTCCTGATGTCCCAAACAATCGAAAAGGGGATTCATCAGAGAAAATAACTTTACCCCTGTCCTCAGCAGTCCACTGCCTGTACCTTTTGCAGAATATCAGTCTGTCCATGATGTTTTTTCTGGAGAGAAGTGGCTTCTTTGCTGCCCTCCTTGAGACCAGGCCTTGCTCCAAGAGTCTCCGCCTCACAGTGCGTGCAGATGCACTCACACCTGCCTGCTGCCATTCTTGAGCAAGCTCTGCACTGCTGGTAGCCCGATCCTGCAGCTGAAACACTTTTAAGAAACAGTCCTGGCGCTTGCTGGTCTTTCTTGGGCGCCCTGGAGCCTTTTTGGCAACAATGGAACCTCTCTCCTTGAAGTTCTTGATGATGCGATAGATTGTTGACTGAGGTGCATTCTTTCTAGCTGCGATACTCTTCCCTGTTAGGCCATTTTTGTGCATTGCAATGATGACTGCACGTGTTTCTTTAGAGATAACCATGGTTAACAGAAGAGAAACAATGATGCCAAGCACCAGCCTCCTTTTAAAGTGTCCAGTGGTGTCATTCTTACTTAATCATGACAGATTGATCTCCAGCCATGTCCTCATCAACACCCACACCTGTGTTAATGGAGCAATCACTGAAAAGAGGTTAGCTGGTCCTTTTAAGGCAGGGCTGCAATGATGTTGAAATGTGTTTTGGGGGATAAAGTTCATTTTCTAGCCACATATTGACTTTGCAAGTAATTGCTGTTAAGCTGATCACTCTTTATAACATTCTGGAGTATATGCAAATTGGCATTAGAAAAAGTGAAGCAGTAGACTTTGTAAAAATTTATATTTGTGTCATTCTCAAAACTTTTGGCCATGACTGTACACCTGCTGCAGCTAATACCAGTGAGAGCAGTCATCAGCTGATATGAGTATTCATCACCCGCCGCCTGTATTTTTGATAACCAGCCAGGCAAAAGTCACAGTTGGGTACTGGAATCCTCAGCTTTCAGTTTCAGCAAGGTTCCTTATCAAGAATGAAGTGGTCCCCACACTGTATTTTTTATTATTTAAATAAATAATTTAAAAAAAAGACGGCATGGGGTCCCTCCATTTTTGATAACCAATCATGCTAAAGCATACAGCTGAGGGTTGGTATTCTCAGGCTGGTAAGGGGCCATGGATATTGTCCCCCCACCTTGCCTAAAAATAGCAGCCTGCAGCTGCCCAGAAAAGGCACGTCTATTAGATGCACCAATTCTGGCCCTCTGCCCACTCTTCCCACATGTCCTGTAGTGGTGGCAAGTGATGTTCATATTTGTGGGGTTTATGTCACCTTAATATTGTCAGGTGACATCAAGCCCACAGCTTAGTAATAAAGAGGCATCTATAAGACACCTATTAATAATCCTATAGTTATATGGTAAATAAAGACACAGCAAGTAAAATGTCCTTTATTAGAAAAAAAACAATACAAACTTTTCAATTTTTATTTAAAAAAAAACAAACACAGTTATACTCACCTAATGCCCAATTTCACTGAATCCCTCATCTCCTGTAATAAAACAAAAATGAAAAAACAACATCCATCACCTGTCCGTCGTTTTGTCCCACGCCATAATCCATGTCTGCGGAATAAATAGGTTTCAACCTGGAAGGTGCCAAGATGCGACCATCCAGGCTGAGAACCACTGGTGAATGAGCTGCTGCGAACACAGCATCATTGACCAGCAGTGACATCATTGGGGTTACCTCTAGTCAGTGAAGCCCATTCCCAGCTGGGCCCTGAACTACGGTGACCTCAGCACCATGGGAAAAAGTTAGTGATGAGGTCACCGCCGTTCAAGCTTAGCGTCATTAGTGTTTTTCAAAGATCGATAAATAAATGACAAAACTTATCAAATACTTTTGAATGTTAAATACGAACCTCACATATACACTGGTGCCAAGTGAGGCTTGCAAGGAACACCAAAAACAATAAAAAAGGATGTTGGGGTTTGTAAGAAGAAAAGAAAAGTCAAAGCTGCTGTAGGATTTTTACAGGATGAAAAGGGTGATGTAGTCAAAAATGCTGTGGAGAAGGCTGAACTTTTAAATTCTTATTTGGCATCTGTGTTCTCTAAGAAAGCAAATGTAACATCAACTGATATTCACAGTGCTATCCAAGGAATAAAAGAATCCAGCATAGGAATTGCACAACCACTAAAAACATCTTAGAAAATTCCTGGAGAACAGGAGAAGTCCCAAAAGATTAGAAAAGGGCAAATGTTGTGGACTATCGTCAAAGAAGTAAGGAATATGGAGCCAGGAAATTACAGGCCAGTACGCCTTACTTCTATAACATGAAAGATCTTTGAACAAAGTATTGAACAGCATGTATGTAAGTAATTGAATAAGAATACAGTAACTAACCAGAGCCAATATGGGTTTGTAGCAAACAAGTCAAGTCAGACTAATCTAATTTCCTTCTACGATGGAATCCTTTACTGGGTGGATCAGAGAAATGTGGTAGATATACTATATCTCAACTTTAGCAAAGCATTTGATAAAGTATCTCATACTATGCTTATTGAAAAAATGGCCAAGTATGGAATTGACAAAACCACAGTTAGATGGACTTATAACTTGCTCAGCGATCCTATGCAAAGAGTCATAACAAATGGTTGCACATTCAATTGGAAGAGTGTTTAAAGTGGGGTACCACAAGGTCCTGTCTAGCCCCCAGTGTGCTTCAACATTTTTCTAAATGATCTAGACAAGGGAACTGAAGGTAAACTAATCAAATTTGCAGACGATATAAAGCTAGGAGGGATATATAAGAACAGGGAAGACAGAAAGGATTCAGAAGGATCTAGATAAGCTTGAACAATGGGTAGTGACTAATAGAATGGTATTTAACAGGGAGAAATGCAAAATTCTATATCTGGGCGAGAAAAATTGAAAATTAAATCTACGAATGGGAGGAATAGTACTAAGCAACAGCACATGTTAAAAAGACTTGGGTATACTAAAAGATCATAGACTACACATGAGTCATGCAGCAGCAAAAAAGGCAAACAGTATTCTGGGATTTATTAAGAGAAGCATAAAGTCTAGACCATGCAAATTTATTATACCCCTCTACTTCTTTGTCAAAATTCATCTGGAATACTGAGTCCAGTTAAAAAAGAAGTTGAAAAACTGGAGCAAGTTCAGAGATGAGCTGCGAGAATGGTGAGTGGACTTCAAACTTTGTCCTACCAGGAAAGGTTAAAGGATTTTGGAATGTTTAGCTTACAAAATAGAAGGCTAAGAGGAAACTTAATTCTGGTCTACAAATAACCGAAGGGATGTCACAGTGTAGAGGAATCATCCTTATTCTCATTTGCACATGGAAACACGAGAAGCAATGGAATGAAACTGACAGGCTGCCACAAGAGGTGGTGAGTTCTCCTTTAATGGAAGTTTTCAAAGCGAGGCTGGACAGACAGCTGTCTGAGATGGTTTAGTGAATCCTGCGTTGAGCAAGGGTTGACCCTGGAGGTCCCTTCCAACTCTAACATTTCTTTGATTCTATGAAGTCTACAGTCACATAGAGTGACTGCAGACTTGTCAGTTTAGACAGAACAACCAGTTTAACAGTGACTAATCAAATGTGCAGTCTATTAAAAATTCACGTTCCTTACGTCCTGCAGATAACTATTTCCTGAGAAGTTTATTTAATTGTTCTGTAATTAGCTGCTTTCCACTGTTGATCTCACAAATTATATTTAGGTATAGTAATTATAGCATTATAATAATTGGCCTCAATTCTGAAAGCACCTTGTTATATTTCTGATCTTAAAGCAAATCTGTCTCTAAAGTTATCATACAAGCTATCTTGCAAGTTATAACGCCTTCCATATCTTACTCTTTGATTGTATCTTATCTGCAATACACAGCACTGCAAAAATAGTCCCACAATTCTTGTCTGATCACCCGTAGCGACAATTTATTCATTTACAGTAGAAACAATGTTTGCTTATATGACTTCAGTAAATCTGAAGATTCAGCAAATCTATAGTGCATATTGTATTTTCGAATTTGACTACCTGCAGCTGCATACTTCTCTTTCCCATCTTTAATTTGATATATTACTTTTGATTGATCTTTAATGTTTGAAGGGACCAGTAGGCAAGAAAAACATGCTAGTACAATGACTAAGTATACAATTATGTACAACTTTACAAGCAGATAAAATTTGTATGCAAAACAAAGTAAAATACGTCTTGCAATAATTTTTTCTTTATATTCTTCTTTGTATGTTCCCTAGTGTCAAAGGGATACATACAGAAACTTTCTCTTCAAAAAAGACTTCCTTTCATTGTTGTAACTTTTACTGCTATTTTGTAATGGCTACACTGGGAATGTTGGAGTTTTAATGAAACGACAAAACCTCAATATGTCTTGGAAGGTTTCTAAGTTCTAATATTCTTTTATTGCACTTTCTGGCCCTAGCTCTAGATGAAAAATATATATTCCTTTTATTTCAGTCCAATAGCTCTTCTATTTGAAGATTAACTTCTGTAAGGCTATGTGCACACGTTCAGGAATCTTGGCAGAAATTTCCTGAGAAAAACCGGACTTTTTCCCAGGAATTCCGGATGCGTTTTTATCGCCTTTTTTTGCGCATTTTACCGAGTTTTTTTCCGCGATTTTTTCCTGAACATTCTTGGTCAAAAATATAGCGGGAAATACGCAAATTTACCGCAAAATTAATGAACATGCTGCGTTTTTTACCCCGAGGCGTTTTTTGCACGGAAAAATCGCACCATGTGCACAAAAATTGCAGAATGCATTCTAATAATAGGATGCTTACTGCATGCGTTTTTTAAGCATTTTTGCCACGGAAAATCGCTGAAAAAATGCGAAAAAAACGCAAAAAATCCTGAACGTGTGCACATAGCCTAACGCCTAAAGAGGTCCTATCACCAAAATGTATCCATGTCTTTTTAATATATTACTAGTAAAAAAATAAACTAAATTCTTAATATGTCATTAAAATTCAGTAAGGAAAGGGCTTTTATTATAGTTCAAAAAATATGCAAATGGAATGCAAATCCGACTATCAGTAAAAAATTGCTTCCATTTCCCAACATACCTAGTGGTGCTACGTAACTACACCGTGTGGAAATTACGTATCTGTTGTGAACAGAGTGGTCTCACTGCTCAGGGCAGATACCATGTTCAATATTGTGGAATGAGTGTGCGCTGCTCCTGGGTCCATACTACCACTTTATTAGAGACTTCTCTCTGCCTGTCTGCAGCTTCACGATTTATCATTGTTGTGGAGACACAGGGGTCGGCAGGCGCCCAGGTCTGCTAGCCGAAACCGCATAGACCAGGGATCATCCCGCCGAATGCCTGCTCTCCCTTTAACGTGGGCATTACACTACTCAGACAACATAGGGTGAGGGTAAAACAGTGTAGCAATGCTTTATTGAACCACAAAACAGGCAGATAATGCATACAACAGTCCCAGCAAAATATCCAAAGATGGTGCACGTCACAGAGCCCCACCCTCCTGCTGACTTGCCAGGATAATGGCAGCTGTTACTGCAGAGCTCCCAGAGTCAGTTACTCCACCTGTGGCACGCAGACAGAGAGGCGATAATGATAAGAGTAGAGGGATGACAGTCTGTTCAGGAACAAGGCCAGTTGACCTGAGAGTCACAACCTGACTTCTCCGAACATCTCCATGGAGCACGGTGATTGGCGGGTCCCAATGCTGGCTTTCTCCAAATGTATCCATGGTTCAGCGCTGGTCAATGGAGCAGATCTGTATTTTTCCAACCAGGGCCGAGAACCTCTAGGTTGTTTCCTGTAGAATAATAGAGCCGTGTCCCTCATAATGGAGCCATGATATATCGGAAGCAGTCCTGTAGGATCCCCTGGATGCTTTTGATGTCTTGGCAGAATCTCTGGCTCTTTCTCAGTCTCTCAGTCTATATAGAGGCATATCACCTCTTTTTATGTTTAAACAAGTATCCTTCAGTCCAGCCTCTCAGATAAGGGGAAGTATGGTAATAACCAAGTCGCCTTGTTTGATTATATAATCTACTTGCATAGATTTTCCTCCTCTGTTTCAAAAATCAACAAACTATATGGGCTACCCAATGCATAATTAGCATATTACTAGTCATCAAAATTAAGCGCACACTATGTTATATCACATATCAGTTTACAAGTCAATATTACAGGCTTACACAAACAAAAGTCTGTTTTCTTGACCAGCCAGAAATAAATGTTTAAATGTAAAAGCCAACATACAGATAACATTCTATTCTTCTTGGTTTGCTAAAAATAGACGTCTGGTTAATTAAGATACAAAGTTATGTCTCAACAACTGTCACACTGGTCTGTGCTATGATTGGAGTAAAAATGCTCCAATCAGAGCAAAAACTGTTGTGAATGTGCTACAGATGGTTTCTGAGCAGAGGCTTCCTCTGGTGGTTACATACAGGACTGAACCGTCCAGCGAGGCATGGCAATCTGGGATCACTGACTGGACTGACTGGGTTCCCTCCCATGATGGTCGCCAGTGATCAATTGTTCTTGTCTCAATTGTGGTTCCTGGTTCATTTGGAAGGTTGCTGGAGTCTTGCCTGCACCTGCTGCCTTCAGTTAAGATATTTTCTGCTTTTCTTTTTGTGCTTGCTTTTTGCATAGTTTTCTGCACTTTTGTGGAGGTCAGCCGGGTCCCCTCCTGGGGCCTGTGCTCCTCTCAATTTATCTGTAGCCACTGTTGTTTGTTCATTTGCTTTTTCCTGTTTTTTCAGTGGCTGCGGCTTGGTTTTGTTACACCAGAGATCTGATTTAGGTGGTAGAGATCGTGTGATCTCAGGTTTTTTGGCAATCAGAAGTGCTGGTATTTTTTAGGGTTTTTGTTGGATTGCAGTCAGAATTCTTTCCTGTACTTTTCTGTCTAGACAGATTGGGCCCCAACGTTTGTTCATTCTATTTTCTGTCTTTGTCCATGTTTTCTTCTTGTCTAACCGCCATTACATGTTTGGAGGCTTCCTATTTTCTTTGGGGATCTGCTCCGGGGCAGATAGCTTTCATCTTTCTGCCTCTAGGTGTAGTTATCTCTCAGGCTGTGACGAGGCGTCTAGGATCAACGTAGGAACGCTCCACGGCTACCTCTAGTTGTGTGGTTAGTTCAGGTTACTGCAATCCAATAGGTTCCAGCCTCTCTGGTGTATTACCGTTTTTGCATTTTCTCCTCAGCTACCTAAACATAACAAAAAAACAATTAAATAGAGATAGACAGACAAGCTGCCGACAGGCATGGACAATTGTAACAACTTTATCACTGCTGGAGTGGTGGTGAGCAGTGTCTCCAGTAGCTGCACGTATTATAACACATCTTGGTGCCTCTCCTCACTAAGCATTGAGATCTCCCGAAAGCTGTTAATTATGGCAAAATCTCACTATATAGAGACAAAAAAGCAAGTGAATTGTTGTTTTGTGGATTGTGGGAGGAATGAAACATTGCCTGATGGTGACTTTGTCTAAAAGCGACAATTTAAATAGAATATTCATAGATTTTGCAGGCTAATTTTGAAAATTTAGGCAATAGGGAATAAGATGAGAGTATATCCAACATGACCTACAGTCAGCATAAGAACTGGATTGCTCCATTTAAACTGGGCTCACAATTATGTAAAGGGTCGTAAAGAACAGCTTACAAGAAAGGTATACCCCTTAAAAATTAAATCTTTATTTAAATTTGATTTAAATCTCTCCAAAATAAAACGTAACGATTAATGTGATATATCGTGGATGTGAAAAAAAAAAAAAAACTACTGTAAACCACAGTATTAGATAAAAACAGACCTGAAGCCTGACCACAGAATCCCTTTCATGGACATAATTTTTTGATTCCATGATATTCAATAAAGCCTCCTGACGAAGCACATAATGAAGGGGAAACATGACGAGGCAGACTGTGAGACTGAGTATAGTGTGGAGCCCAGCTGTGACTGGATCCATATCTTCCAGAAGGGTGCACTGAAGGTAACCACCACTAGAGGTCCTGTATATACATTCACACACCTTCACCTATCCCTAGAGCCACCAGAGGGAGCTTTTTAGCCATATATAAGGAAGGTGAAGACACTGAAGAGCAGACAGTCTAGTCAGAGGGCTGCAGCCTGCAGTGTCACCTCGTAGACTAGTGAAGCTTTAGTCACCTCAGAGGGTGAAGTGAGGAGCAGAGCTCAAAAGAGAGTTCAGCTGTTTAAGAAGGAACCTGAAGTCTGCAGCTTGAAGCTTAGTTCAAACGTGTGGAGGCTAGTACAAGTGGAAAGAAAGCCACTCCAGCCTAGTCAGAACTGAGTCAAGTGAGTTCAGCTCAGTGAGCAAGCGTGCCGAAGCTTAGAGAGCGGTGAAGACGAAGGAGAAGCAGTCCACCATCTGCTAGTGTGTGATCGTGTGAGGACACGAGTGGGACGAAAGGCGAGTGGAAATCGAGTGAGGGACAGGGGAGCTTATAAAGCTCATCCCACTTATTACCACTGGACACCGGGGTCCGAGCCTATAGGGACCTCCACGACCCATTAGGAGAACACCGGAGTTCCAGGAGGACTACAAGTTCCAGGAGTACCACAGAGCTGACACGTAACCGGGCCAGGGGAACGGAGTCCTGCAAGCAGGACGCTGCAAGCAGGGACTGTGTACTTCGGGAAAAGGTCCAATCACAAGGTCAGCCAGGTGCAGGACGGAGGCGAAGCTAGGCCCAGCTACAAGCAGGCCAAGACTTTATCACATAAAGGCAAGGAGAAAGGAGGCCACACACCTACTTAGTGGAGGAAACTGGATGTGCACCCTTCACCCTACAGTGCTCCGGGGAGTGCCTGCAACATCTTCAGTAAAGGTACAGAAAGAGACTTATGTGTGTGTCTATCTTATTACCCTTCACTGCCGGGCCCCCGTCTGTCCTGCATCCCTACACATTTGTCTGCCCTGAAGGACTCTCAGCCTTACCTGTGGAAGGCTTAACATCTAGCTGCACAATATTAACCCTTCAGTGGAACTGCATTGCAGCGCTGGTCACCATGACCAGGCACCACAGGTGGCGTCACGAATCCCCATACCAATATTCAATTCACCTGTAAATATCCCACATTAAAGAATGAGCCCCAGAGCCACGGACTGAGCTGGTCACTGTGACATCCCCCATAGTAGTCTATAGGCTCAGATCCGAGTACCCCAAGGCCCTGGCGGGCGGCTCATCTACTTGGCGTCACGAACAGGATTGCGTGTCCTGCAGCAACGGAGTAACTTGTGCCCGTTGCCACCGGGTACTGTGTGCCTCACTAAAAGACTGTCGCATATAGTGGTGAAGATTTCCCGCCATTTGCCCGCCATTGCCCGCCATTTACAGCGCCACGGCGCGAAAAACTAGTGGGCGTACCTGCAAAAGCGCGCTGAGTCCCGGACACGCCCCCAATGCTGACGCGGCGACAGGTCCTGTGGAGAGCTGCAGTGAACGCTCTGACGTCAGAGCGCCGGCGACGCAGGTCCTACACACAACTGTGATCAGAGGAAGCTGCGGCCTGCAGGAGAAGGTAGGCCATGCTTAACTAGGGGGGCGCAGGCATGTCGCAGCAGCAAGCTGACAGCGCGGCCCAGGCTGACCGCCCCAATGACTTACCCCTTGGCGCTGCCGCGCAGGATGGAATCACTGGCCCCTCACCAGGTCCTGTGGCCCCGATAGTACCACTGACGCTGCCATACATGCCTGGAGCAAAATGGCTCCCTCAGTACAGTGGCAAGACAGACACCCTGTCAGGGTTCAAGCGCAAAATATGCAGTATAATGGACATGTACCCTATGTCAGAAAAGCAGAGAGCTGCAGTGGTAGTGGGACAATTGACTGGTGCTGCAGAGAGAGAAGTAGAGACATGGTCAGCTGCAGACCAGGGATCAGTGCTTGCAATTTTCTTAAAGCTACAGACTATCTTTGAGGACCGCACTGAAACAGATCTCCGGATGAGGTTTTACCAACGCTCCCAGAAACCAGATGATAGCATTAGGGACTAAGCCTGCCGACTACAAGGGGCCCTGCGAGCTCTCAAACAGGTTAACTCCATGAGTGTCACCAATGAAAATAAAATTCTAAGGTTCTTTGTACATGTTTCTTGAAACTCAGTTTTTCCGTCGGCCATTTTGCTTTCTGTCTTGCTGCAGCTATCTTGCCCTCAGTCAATATGGAGTTTCCAGCTTTCATGTTCCCGCCCTGATTCTCTCCCTCTTGCCTCTTAAGCAGCCTCAGCTGAGCAATCAGTGCTTCAGAATCAAGCCTGCAGTGAGCCTGTGACCTGACTCCTGGAAACCTTGGACTTTGTACTCCAGCTATTTCCTACTGAGGAACTTTGGAACACTTGTGGACTCTGGAAACCTGCTATTTGATAAATCCACGTTTGCATGGAATTACGGTAACAGAGAAGAGATCCTGAACCTGTTGTGGAGAGTTATTGCTGAACTTAATGTTACTCTGGCCTGCTGTGTCTCCTGCTTCTGTACCTGCAAACTGTGTGACCCTTTTTGCCTACTTGTATGAAGTAATACAAGTCCTTCTATATCAAACCTGTGTCTCGTGTTTTCCTCGCACCCAAGCACAAGACGCTATATGAACTGTACACCATACATCACAAGATTCTGAAGCCAACGTTAGTGTCTGCTGGGTCTGGGAAGGCCGTGTCTGCTGTGACTGTGGATATCAGATGTCTGTTTATACCTTCTGTGATGACAGTGGTTGTGACTTCTCACAACCATTCCAGGTGAGCGCATTCCCTTAATTTTACTCTGGAGTGTTGCCACAGGTAAACACTATTGTGTTTTTTTTTTTCTTTTTTCTTTCCTCTTCTCCTTCCAGTACTTCTGCCTTAAAAGATCTGGAAGATGGAGGCTCGCATAAAGGAGCTTTTCGGAGTGACTGATACAATCCTTTCAGATGTACAGACTTTAAAGACCCGTTTTGCAAGCCTACAGGACCTCACTAATCACAATTTGCAAGTGTTTGGACAAACTACCCAGGATTTACGAGCCAGGATTGAGGCTCTAGAGGAACGAGTCCAGGCTCCTGCCATAACCCCGAGTTCTGGGATCCCCAAGTTACCCCCTTTTCATTTTGGCAGTGAACGTGAGAAATTCAGGGGATTTATTAATCAATGCAATCTATTTTTCTCTGCACATGCTTCACAATTTCCCACTGAACGATCAAAAGTGCTTACTATAATCATGTTACTTACCAATAAGGCTTTGATGTGGGCAAACCCTCTGATTGAGACTGGGGATGAATGTTTGAATCATCTTGATGCTTTCATTTCAGCCATGGGGCAGGTGTTTGATGACCCCAATCGAGATGCAACAGCTGAAGCAGCCATGTTAACTTTGCGCCAAGGTAAGCGCTCAGTAGCTGAATATGCCTTGGATTTCAGGAGATGGGCTCTCGATACCACTTGGGACAGTTCTGCCAAAAAATCTATTTTTCGGAAAGGGTTGTCTCCTCTGATTAAGGATGAACTTGCTCGTGCCGACCCTCCCACTGCGTTAGGTGACTTTATTAACTACTGTATCCGTATTGATGCTCGTCTAACTGAACGCAGACAAGAGAGATGGTTCGAAAATAATCGCACTAACCTTTTCCTACCTCCCTCCTCAGCTAAGGAACCTTTGAGTAGGATCACACGGGAACCAGAACCTGAACCCATGCAGGTGGACTCTTTACAAAGACGGGTTAGTGATGCACGCAAAGAACATCGTTTAAAGGAAAATCTATGTTTCTACTGTGGTAAGTCAGGGCACTTCATTATAAACTGCCCCAGCCGTTCTCGTAAGACTACTGCGGCAGTCATTCACTGTGAGTGTTGCGAGAGGAGATCTGTCATGTCCGAGCCTCAGGCTCCAGAGAGATCTGATGCAAGAGATATTGATTTCTCGGACTTAAACTCCGTTAGTTCTGGGGACGATGACTGTGTAAACGCTGCAATTTTTCAAGTTTCCTCAGCGGTGTCCCAGCTGAGTTGTAAGAAAAACAATTCTCATTGCTTCCTTTCCATCAAAATCTGGGTTGACTCAGTCTGGGTGTCTAGCTCTGCTATGATCGACTCAGGGGCAAGTGGAAATTTTATGGATATCTCCTTTGCTCTGAAACAGGGGATACGTTCAGTGAAAAAGGCTACTCCAGTACAGATGGAGACTGTGGATGGCTCCCTGCTGACCTCTGGACCAGTGGATCAGGAAACTGAGCCTTTGAGGGTCCTTATGGGTAAAGATCATCAGGAGAAACTGTCCTTTATGCTTATCTCTTCTCCCCACTTTCCCATTATTCTAGGGCTACCATGGCTGCAGGCTCAGAACCCTACGATTAACTGGGAGACCAAGGAATTACACTTTCCAGAGAAACAGATGAGTCCAGAAGTTTCAGCTTGCTCTGTTCCTAAAGGAACCATGTCAATCCCTGAACTACCAGCTGTATACCAGGACTATGTGGATTTATGTGACAAGAAGAACGCTGACCAGCTTCCCCCTCACCGTCCATATGATTGTCCAATTGAATTATTGCCTGGAGCAGAGATACCTTTTGGTAAGATCTACCCCCTGGCGGGGCCCGAGCTAAAGGCTTTGAAGGACTACATAGATGAAAATCTAGCCAAGGGCTTCATACGCCCCTCTTCATCTCCTGCAGGTGCACCCATCTTCTTTGTGAAGAAGAAAGATGGATCTCTGAGACCCTGCATAGACTATAGGGAACTCAATAAGGTTACTATTAGAAACCGTTATCCATTGCCTTTAATCCCTGAGTTATTGGAGAGAGTGCGGCATGCCAAAATTTTCTCTAAACTGGATCTCCGTGGGGCCTATAACTTGGTCCGTATTAGACCTGGGGATGAATGGAAGACTGCATTCAGGTCACGCTATGGACACTTTGAATATCTAGTCATGCCTTTTGGTCTGAGTACCGCCCCAGCCACTTTCCAACACTTGGTGAATGACATCTTCAGGGATCTCCTAGATACATTTGTGGTGATTTATCTGGATGATATCTTAATTTTTCTAACTCCACAGAGGAACATCATGGACATGTGAGAATGGTCTTAGAACGCCTAAGACAGAACCATCTTTACATCAAACTTGAAAAGTGTGAATTCCATACGACCGAAATTCAATTTCTGGGGTATGTACTGTCTACGCAAGGAATTAGTATGGATGGAAGCAAGACCCAAGCCATCAAGGATTGGCCAATTCCTAGGAATGTGAAGGAGGTGCAGCGCTTCATCGGGTTTGCCAACTTCTATAGACGTTTCATTAGGAATTTCTCTGAGGTAGTGTCACCTATCACCCAACTTACCCGGAAAGAGTCTAGGTTCTCCTGGACCCCGCAAGCCCAGGAAGCATTTTCCTGTCTAAAGGATAAATTTACCACCGCACCTATCTTAGTACATCCCAACCCCGAACTTGCCTTCATAATAGAGGTGGATGCTTCAGACGTTGCCGTTGGAGCTATACTCTCTCAGAGAACAGGTGAGAAGAATGTCTTGCATCCCTGTGCTTTCTTTTCCCAGCGGTTGTCTTCGGCTGAGAGGAACTACGATGTGGGCAATAGAGAATTGTTGGCCATTATTGCCGCCTTCAAAGAATGGAGACACCTTCTTCAGGGAGCTGCACAGCAAATAGTCGTCCTGACAGACCATCGTAACCTTGAATTTATCAGGTCGGCTAAGTGCCTGACTCCTCGCCAGGCTCGCTGGAATCTTTTCCTAAACCAATTTAATTTTGTAATTTCTTATAGGCCAGGATCGCGCAATGGAAAGGCTGATGCACTCTCTAGGATTCATTCAGCAGAGACCCGTCCACTTACTCCTCCTAAGACTATTCTTCCTGACTCTAGATTCCTGGGAGTGATTCATAATCAAGACCTACTTAAAGACATCAAGGAAGCATACCATGCGGATTCTTTGTTGGCACAACCCCCAAGGGACGTAAGTCTTGTCTTTAAGAATGGTGTGTGGATTCAGGGACAACGTCTGTATATACCTGAAACAGTCAGATTGAGAGTATTGCAACTCATCCACGTTTCCAAGATAGCTGGGCATAGAGGAATTCTAAAGACACAAGAATTTCTTTCTCGTTTCTTTTGGTGGCCCACTTACAGGAAAGACGTTTTAAACTATGTCACTTCATGTGAAGTCTGTGCAAGATTCAAAACACCTCGCTCCTCACCAACTGGTCTGTTGCAACCCCTTCCCTCCCCGTCCCGCCAGTGGGGATCCATTTCTATGGACTTCATTGTGGAGTTACCAACCTCTCAAGGGAAGAACACCATTCTAGTGGTGGTTGATCGTTTAACCATCGTTTTGCTTACCCACTGCAAAACAGACATCAGATTTGATGATTAAGAATGTGTTTCGCTTGCATGGAGTACCGGATGAGGTCATTTCGGATCGAGGGGTGCAATTTACTTCAAGGTTTTGGCAAAATTTCTGGACATTAAAGTAAACCTTTCTTCTGCTTTTCATCCCCAGACTAATGGACAGACAGAACGAACCAATCAGACCCTGGAGCAGTATCTCCGCTGCTTTATCTGCCACCTACAGGATGATTGGGTGGATCTACTCCCACTGGCTGAGTTCTCTTATAACAACTCTCAGAGCGCCTCCACTAAGCAGTCTCCTTTTTACTCCAATTTAGGTTATCATCCTAACATTCTTCCTCGATTTCCCATAGAAACGCCCTTGCCGGCAGTGGCTGAAAGAATCACGTCTTTACAAAAGAATATGGTTCTTCTAAAGGAAAATCTGGAATTGGCTCAGGAAAGGTACAAGAAAGCAGCAGATAAATTTCGTAAACCTGCACCAGCTTTCAAGGTAGGAGACTTGGTCTGGCTGTCAACCAGAAATCTTAAGTTAAGGATTCCATCGTCTAAATTGGGACATAAGTACATTGGACCCTATAAAATCAGTAAAATTATAAGTGCCGTTGCTTGTCGTCTTCAACTGCCCAGAACTATGAGAATCCACCCTGTCTTTCATGTATCCCTACTAAAGGCTGCAACACCCAATATGTTTCCTGGACACTCTTCTCCTTGCCCTGACCCAGTGCTAGTCGATGGTCAGGAAGAATTTGTGGTGGAAAGGATTCTAGATTCCAGGTTGTACAGAAATCAGTTACAATATTTGATTAAATGGCAGGGCTACCCAGTGGAGGACAACTCATGGGAACCAGTCAATAACGTTAATGCTCCTCGCTTGCTCCGCCAGTTTCATCAGAGGTACCCAGACAAGCCTGGTCTGAGGTCATCCAGAGGTTGTCCCTAAGGGGGGAGTAATGTAAGGTTCTTTGTACATGTTTCTTGAAACTCAGTTTTTCCGTCGGCCATTTTGCTTTCTGTCTTGCTGCAGCTATCTTGCCCTCAGTCAATATGGAGTTTCCAGCTTTCATGTTCCCGCCCTGATTCTCTCCCTCTTGCCTCTTAAGCAGCCTCAGCTGAGCAATCAGTGCTTCAGAATCAAGCCTGCAGTGAGCCTGTGACCTGACTCCTGGAAACCTTGGACTTTGTACTCCAGCTATTTCCTACTGAGGAACTTTGGAACACTTGTGGACTCTGGAAACCTGCTATTTGATAAATCCACGTTTGCATGGAATTACGGTAACAGAGAAGAGATCCTGAACCTGTTGTGGAGAGTTATTGCTGAACTTAATGTTACTCTGGCCTGCTGTGTCTCCTGCTTCTGTACCTGCAAACTGTGTGACCCTTTTTGCCTACTTGTATGAAGTAATACAAGTCCTTCTATATCAAACCTGTGTCTCATGTGTTTTCCTCGCACCCAAGCACAAGACGCTATATGAACTGTACACCATACATCACAAAAATGTTGAAAGAACAATTTGTACGGGGACTGAGGTCCCAAGCTGAAAGCAGGACTGTGCACTGGTGGTCCTTGGATCATCCTGACTAGTGTTGAGCGATACTGCTCGATATCTAAAAATATCGTATCGAAATGGTATCGCCGATATCACTAAATATCGTCGATATCCGATTCCGATACCGGAAGTCCAATGTAAGTCTATGGGAACAAAATATCGCAACTAAAAAAAACCTTTATTTCCTTGTAAACACTAAATATACACACATAGAATACATATATATATATATATACATGTCATTGTGACATATATATATACATATATGTATAGTTTATACACTTCTACATAGTAAAATATCCTCTGATTCAATTGCCGGGTAAAGCCGGCTTCTGTGAAAAGACAGAAGCACCCGACATGAAATGACACTTGGTGTACATAGGGTTAACCATGTCTTTTCATGTCGTTTGCAATCTGATTTGCACAAACAATTACATCAGTCTATGTGTGCAAAATTTCACACCTGTAGGGGTTAATTAAAGGTGTAAATTCGTTGTAAAAAAAACGGACTTTTTTGCTACGAATTTACACCTTTAATTAACCCCTACAGGTGTGAAATTTTGCACACTTACACTCATGTAATTGTTTGTGCAAATCAGATATCAAACTACATGAAAAGACATGGTTAACTCTATGTAAACCAAGTGTCATTTCATGTCGGGTTCTGCATTTTCACAAAAGCCGGCAATTGAATTAGCGGCTATTATACTATGTAGAAGTGTATGAACTATAAATATAAATATATATATATATGTGTCACAAATTTAATGACATGTATATATATATATGAGGTGTAAAATTGCTGAAAAAAAATGCGTGGACTCCCGCCCTATTTTCGCAACCAGACAAAGCCAGTGAGTGGGGGCAGATAATAATAGCCCAGAGAGGGACCATTATTTTTGCCCCCCCCCCCGGCTACTAACATCTGCCCCCAGACACCCCAGAAAGGGCAAATCTCTAATTAGATTGGCCCTTTCTGGCACTTTGCCCGTCTATTCCCATTGCCCTGTAGCGGTGGTGAATGGGTTAATAAGGGGTTAAAATGACCTTGCAATTGAAAGGTCACTTTAAGCCAGGATAATAATTGAGAGCTGTCAATTAGACAACTATCAATTATTAATCCTATTGTATGAAAGAAAAATCAAACACACACACTTTAATAAAAAAGAAGTTTAATGAAATAATCACACAGTTTTTGACCATATTTTATTTTCCTGCTAAAACCATTTCCTGTAATAAAAATAAAATAATAAAGCAAAATTATTCTTACCAATCCGATGTACAGTCAGGTCCCACGGTGTAATCCTTCAGAAAGGGTTAATGTTTACTGCAGGGACCGCAGCTAATGCTGCAGCCTCACAGTAAACCCCCAAATGAATGAGTTCCTCTCCTGGCTGACAGGAGAGAAGTGGAAAGCTTAATTGATTGCTTTCCACTTTCACTTCAGGTCAGCCAGGGACACAATCAGTGACGTCAGAGGGAACTGGTTAACAAAAATAGGGGATCCCCTCGAAAAAAATTGGCGTGGGGTCCCCCCTATTTTTGTTAACCAGCCAGATGAAGCAGACCGCTGAGGCCTGGATTTTCAGGCTGTTAAGGAGCCAAGATCCATGGACCTTGCCAGCCTGATAATACCAGGCCACAGCAGTCTGCATATCTTGGCTGATTAACAAAAATAGGGGATCCCCTCGAAAAAAATTGGCGTGGGGTCCCCCCTATTTTTGTTAACCAGCCAGATGAAGCAGACCGCTGAGGCCTGGTTTTTCAGGCTGGTAAGGATCCAATATCCATGGACCTTGCAAGCCTGATAATACCAGGCCACAGCAGTCTGCTTAGCTTGGCTGGTTAACAAAAATAGGGGATCCCCTCGAAAAAAAAACGGCGTAGGGGTCCCCCTATTTTTGTTAACCAGCCAAGTAAAATGCAGACTGCTGCGGCCTGGTATTAAAAGACTGTCAAGGCCCATGGATTTTGGCCCCCAACAGCCTGATAATACCAGGCTACAGCAGCCCCACATTTGGCGCATCAAAAGATGTGCCAATTGTGGCACTTTACCCGGCTCTTCCCACTTGCCCTGTAGCGGTGGCAAGCGGGGTAATAAGGGGTTAATGTCACCGTTGATTGCACGGTGACAATAAGCCCGGTTAATAATGGAGAGGCGTCAATAAGACACCGATCCATTATTAATCCCAAAGTTATTAAATGCATAAAAAAAAGACAAAGCAAGAAAAAAGTCTTTTAATGAAATAAAAGAGACAACACAGTTTTCATTTCTTTTATTGTACTCTCATTCCTGCGACGCCATCGATCTCCTGTAAAAAAAGAAAAAAAACAAACCAACAGTATACCACCTGTCCGACGCAGTCCATAGTAACGACAGTCCCACGACGATCCAGCTCTGCTACATCGCAATAACAGGCAGAGCCTGTCATCCCGGCGCAGCACAGCTGATTACCTGCTTCCCCGGCGGTGACGTCATCGGACTGACTGCTTTACGGCCGGGATTACCCAGCAGTCACTGCAGTTATCGCGAGAAACTGCATGTGACCGCCGGGGAGAAGAGGATGGCGGCCATGAAGCAGTCCAGGCCGTGAGCGCCGGAGATCTTCTGCCAGGTAACTGCCGCTGACTCCTGACAGACCCGACCGACGGACACTGACAGTGACAGACCCGACCGACGGACACAGACAGTGACAGTGACAAATCCGATTCCGGTATTCGATATGACGAAAATATCGGTATTCGGAATCGAAAGGCCGATACAGCTAATATCGGCCAATACCCGATATTTGCAGTATCGTATCGCTCAACACTAATCCTGACGCTACCTTTGATGCCCTTAAGGATATGGCTATAAAAGGACTGCGACCCCTGGAAACGCCCGAGATGGCAACCCAGTGTCACCCGGGTGAAGCCACTCTAAAGCCAGCAGCATCCACCTTTTCTCCGCTGGTTGCGGAAGCCAAAACGCAGGTGGCGCCCCTTACTGAGCTGGAAAGTCTGCGCTCAGAAGTGCACCAGCTGACCAAAAACCTGGCCACTGTAATGAGTGCCCTGCAACTGCTGACGGACAAAGAAGGAAAGATCCTGCTAGCTGACTGCCCGGAGGATGTCCCTTGGATGAACCGGAGGAGAAGGAGGACGTCGCCCCACCAGAGGAGGACAACGCCACCCCCTGGAGGGACCCGTGACCAGCATCATCCTCGCCGAGAGATCGTCTGTTACCGCTGCCACAGAGAAGGTCACCCAGCACGTCGGTGTCCTTTAAACGAGCAAATCCTGGGTCTGAGGGCCAACACCAAGGAATAGACTCATCAGGCCCCTCAGACTGGAACCGCAGGTTTGTGGGAGGAAGACCATACCTGTCCATCATACTGGACGGGATCGCAATCCCTGCCCTGCTGGACACTGGATCTCAGGTAACCTTCATACCTGATGTTCTTTATAATAGATACTGGTCCATGGACGATCTCCAACCCCCAAACCCTGACTTTGCCGTATACGCCTCTAATGGTCTCCCTCTTGACTTACTTGGGGCTAAAAACGTAGATGTAAAAGTGGGGAGAGTGGAGCTAAAGGATCAGGGATTTCTTGTAGTGAAGACTGTTAATTAAGAAAATGGATTGAATGTGGTTTTAAGCACTAACATCATTAGTAACTGTTTGGAGGAGGTTGTGTTTTTACTCCAACAGCTCACCAATGTTGCCAGACCAAGGCAAAAGGGAGTGATCCGGAAGGAGATCCGGACCCTGATGTGCCAGCAGCAAGTGAAACTGACCGGTGGTGAGATTGGTAATGTACGGGTAAAAGACCCGAACCCCATTGTGATACCCCCAATGAGTGAAATGCTTATTTGGTGTAGAGCAGCAATAGGTCTGAGAGGACAGAACTACCAAGCAGTAGTAGAGCCCCATTGTTCAGAGTACAGACCTACACTCTTGACTGCCAGAGGGGCAGTGGAGGTACATAATGGGAGGGTGCCCGTGCGTCTTCTCAACTGGGGAGAGGATGAAGTCAAATTACCACGTTATGCCACTGTTGCTAAGTTACATGCTGTGGATAATAACTCCATTCACACGACGGAGTCCTTAACCTCCCCACAACCAGTGGAGGATAACGGTCCGACCACCAAGATGGAGGATTGGTGTCAACAGCTCCATGTCGGGACGGACACCACTCCAGCCCACCAGAAACAAGGAGTATATCGAGTAGTTCAGGAGTACGCACAGGTATTCAGCAAACACCCACTCGACTTTGGGAAAATTAAAGGGGTCCAACATCACATCCCCACAGGCAATCATCCTCCCATTAAAGAACGGTACAGGCCTATACCACCAGCACACTACCAGAAAGCCAAAGAGATGTTGCGTGACATGAAGGAAGCAGGGGTGATAAGGGATAGTTGTAGTCCCTGGGCAGCACCTCTAGTCCTAGTCAGGAAAAAGGATGGAAGCATGAGAATGTGTGTAGATTACAGACAAGTAAATCGCATTACACATAAAGATGCATACCCTTTACCACGCATTGAGGAATCCCTAGCTGCCTTAAAGACTGCTAATTACTTTTACACCCTTGACCTCACTAGTGGGTACTGGCAAGTAGCTGTGGCTGAGGAGGATAGGGAGAAGACGGCTTTCACCACCCTGATGGGACTCTGTGAGTTCGACAGAATACTGTTTGGACTCAGCAGTGCCCCTGGAACGTTCCAGAGAGTGATGGAGAGCTGCCTGGGACATCTCAACTTCAAAACAGTGTTACTGTACCTAGACGACGTAATTGTGTACTCCAAGACGTATGAAGATCACTTGAAGCACCTGGCGGAGGTATTCGAGTCACTGTCCAAGTATGGGATGAAACTGAAACCTTCAAAGTGCCACCTGCTCAAACAAAAGGTACAGTATCTGGGACATATTGTCAGCTCAGAAGGAGTAGCACCAGACCCCGAGAAGGTCACCGCCATCCAGAAATGGCCAGAGCCGAAGAACCTCAAAGAGGTACGACAGTTCCTGGGACTGACAGGATACTACCGGAGGTTTGTAAAGGACTACACCAAGAAAGCAGCGCTCCTGCAAGACCTCCTGGTGGGACAGTCCCTCAAGAGCAAAAATTCTCCATTCCACTGGGGTAAAGAACAGGCTGAAGCATTCAAAGAAATGAAGGAGATCCTGACAGGTGAAGAGATCCTAGACTACCCTGGCTACAGCCAACCGTTCCTGCTGTATACTGATGCCAGCAATGAAGGATTGGGTGCTGTCCTCAGTCAGAAGCAAAATGGCCTGGAGAAAGTCATCGCCTATGCAAGCAGGAAGCTCCGCCCGACCGAGAGGAACCCAGAGAACTATAGCAGCTTCAAGTTGGAGTTCCTGGCACTGGTCTGGGCCATCACGGAGAGGTTTAAGCATTACTTAGCCTCCAGCAAGTTCACTGCCTACACTGATAATAACCCCTTGACGCATCTTGAAACAGCTAAGCTGGGAGCCATGGAACAACGCTGGATGGCTCGGCTGTCAAACTACCAATTCACAATCAAGTACCGAGCGGGCCGCAAGAATGCCAACGCTGATGCCCTATCCAGGATGCCTCATGAATTGGACACGGAAGAAGAAGTGGATGATCTGGAAGAGATTGAGCTACCTGCCTTTCACAGGAATGGGATGATCCACGAGCAACAAGCCTGCAGGAAGCTGCGTGGTAAGACGTTAAATCCCTTACCTCACCACAGCTGGAAGGAGACTCAGGACAGCGATCCAGTTGTCAGCCGTTTCAAAGAGCTGATAACTCAGGAAGGTTCCTCCTTGGAGAAGGATGCGTCTCCGCAAGCAAAGCAGCTGTGGAATGAGAGAAGCTGGCTGTTTATCTATCGAGAGAAGCTGTGCCGGAGGTACGTCAACCCAAAGACCCATGAGATGGTATGGCAGATAGTAGTCCCCAGAGCAGACGTCCAAATGGTGTTGGAAGCCTACCACGATCAAGCGGGGCACTTTGGCTGGAAGAAGCTGGAGACCCTGTTGAAGTGTCGTTTCTACTGGGTGGGAATGCGCAGCTCCATTGAGAGGTGGTGCCAGTACTGTGGACCCTGTGGCCTCAGAAGAAAAGACTACAGCAGTCAGAAGGCACCCCTGCAACCCATCAAGAAGACTCGTCCCTTGGAGATCGTGGACCTGGACCATGTCAAGTTGTCACCCAGCCGGTCAGGATACTCCTATGCCCTGACCATGGTGGATCACTACTCCAGGTTCCTGGTGGTCGCCCCTGTCAAAGATCTGACCGCAGAGACAGCAGCAAAGACGTTCCAAGCATATTTCTGCAGACCACACGGATATCCTGAGCAGGTGCTAACTGATCAAGGCCCAGCCTTTGAGGCCAAATTGTTCAAAGAGTTCTGTCACATGCATGTACGGATGTAAGAAGATAAGAACCACACCGTACCACCCCCAAACTAATGGTCTCTGTGAAAAGATGAATCACATCGTCATTGACCTGTTGAAGACTGTACCACTTGAAGAGAGAAATCGGTGGCCAGACCTACTTCCTGATCTGGTAGATCTGTACAATCACATACCTGTGAGTTCCACCAATTGCACCCCAGCCTATCTCATGCGGGCAAGACCAGGAAAGCTGCCCATGCATCTGGAGCTTGGTGTTGTAGAACCGGAAGCAGATGTGACTACTGAAGACTGGGACACAAACAGACAGGAACAGTACAGAAAAGTACAGGCCTGCATTGAAGATAGTCTCAATTGAGTAAGGGACAAGCAAGAGGATCGCTACAACAAAAGTGCGCCAGTTGAACCTTTCGCACCTGGTGAAGTTGTACTGAAAAGAAAGAGGAGGATACACAAACTTGATGATCAATGGGAAAGAGAGCCCTACGTTGTACAGAATTCAAGGTTTGATAACAAGAAAACGTGTATAATTAGTAAAGATGGAGGAAAAATGACTACAACTGTATCAAGAGATCACCTAAAGTTGTGTCCGGATCCGTTAAAGCTTCAAGAAGAAGAACCTGTTGTCAATAAGAAAGAGCGTGATGACTCAGTCATACATACAGACTTAGGAGATTTCCCCGCGGATTGGCCTCGCATTGGAGAAGCTGTAATTATTCCCGTACTTCAATTCTATTAACAACAAGGAGAACCTCTACATCCAGTTGCACCGGTTGTTGCAGTAGAGTCAGTTCCAGAGGAACCTGCTCCAGCGGAATCCCAAGAAGCTGAATCTCAGGAAGAAAGATCCCCTGCAGAAGTCGAGCCAGTTCACCAAGCTCACAGTGTACTTGCCAGTCCTGTAGAGAGGTTAAGGCAATTCTATAATTCACTTTCACGCAGAACAAACAGGGAAACTGCTACCTCACAGGTCACTGCTCCACGCAGGTCAGAACGTAGCACAAAAGGACACATCCCTGCTAGGTTTAGAGATTAGTTCAACCCTTGGCAGATGTATATAGTTAATCTAGGTCACTGTACATAAATGTATATATTGTTGCCACATTATGCTTTAATATGCCGTTATTTATTAATCCGTTTTTCCTTTTTGATACTGAAACAAGTATAATGGACATTTTTTATACTTGTTCCCTCTACCTTTTTGAGCATCCTTTTTCTAAAAGAGACTGGGACTTTTATTGTTGCTCATTTCCTCATTGTGTTAATGTATATGGTTATTCATTCTTCAGTTCAAGAGTGCCTTACCTCCTGTAAAGGAAGAGTTAATTATACAATGTTTTATTGTTAACTGTTTTTGTATTTCAGCCCCGGAGTGCTGATTTCTGCTAGGGGGGAATGTGGAGCCCAGCTGTGACTGGATCCATATCTTCCAGAAGGGTGCACTGAAGGTAACCACCACTAGAGGTCCTGTATATACATTCACACACCTTCACCTATCCCTAGAGCCACCAGAGGGAGCTGTTTAGCCATATATAAGGAAGGTGAAGACACTGAAGAGCAGAGTCTAGTCAGAGGGCTGCAGCCTGCAGTGTCACCTCGTAGACTAGTGAAGCTTTAGT
The DNA here is from genome assembly GCA_033576555.1 of Oophaga sylvatica. Classification (NCBI taxonomy): domain Eukaryota; kingdom Metazoa; phylum Chordata; class Amphibia; order Anura; family Dendrobatidae; genus Oophaga; species Oophaga sylvatica. The sequence goes on along the minus strand of JARQOD010000002.1, from coordinate 556,174,476 downwards.
CACCTCAGAGGGTGAAGTGAGGAGCAGAGCTCAAAAGAGAGAGTTCAGCTGTTTAAGAAGTAACCTGAAGTCTGCAGCTTGAAGCTTAGTTCAAACGTGTGGAGGCTAGTACAAGTGGAAAGAAAGCCACTCCAGCCTAGTCAGAACTGAGTCAAGTGAGTTCAGCTCAGTGAGCAAGCGTGCCGACGCTTAGAGAGCGGTGAAGACGAAGGAGAAGCCCTTCATCTGCTAGTGTGTGATCGTGTGAGTACACGAGTGGGACGAAAGGCGAGTGGAAAGCGAGTGAGGCACAGAGGAGCTTATACAGCTCATCCCAATTATTACCACTGGACACCGGGGTCCGAGCCTATAGGGATCTCCATTACCCATTAGGAGAACACCGGAGTTCCTGGAGGTCTACAAGTCCCAGGAGTACCACAGAGCTGACACGTAACCGGGCCAGGGGAACGGAGTCCTGCAAGCAGGACGCTGCAAGCAGGGACTGTGTACTTCGGGAAAAGGTCCAATCACAAGGTCAGTCAGGTGTAGGACGGAGGCCAAGCTAGGCCCAGCTACAAGCAGGCCAAGACTTTATCACATAAAGGCAAGGAGAAAGGAGGCCACACACCTACTCAGTGGAGGAAACTGGATGTGCACCCTTCACCCTACAGTGCTCCGGGGAGTGCCTGCAACATCTTCAGTAAAGGTACAGAAAGAGACTTATGTGTGTGTGTCCATCTTATTACCCTTCACTGCCGGGCCCCCGTCTGTCCTGCATCCCTACACATTTGTCTGCCCTGAAGGACTCTCAGCCTTACCTGTGGAAGGCTTAACATCTAGCTGCACAATATTAACCCTTCAGTGGAACTGCATTGCAGCGCTGGTCACCCTGACCAGGCACCACAGGTGGCGTCACGAATCCCCATACCAATATTTAATTCACCTGTAAATATCCCACATTAAAGAATTAGCCCCAGAGCCACGGACTGAGCTGGTCACCGTGACATCCCCCATAGTAGCCTATAGGCTCAGATCTGAGTACCCCAAGGCCCTGGCGGGCGGCTCAATAGCAAGAAACTCAGACGAGTGACATGCCATATGGGGATTTTGTTTATATTTACCTTTGCTCTGTATTTATCTAAATCATACCTAGCATTTATTGTATTCCCTATTAAAGGGCATTGTTGTTATTTATGGCCACTTTGTGAATCCATGATGGCCTTATTAGCATTATTAAAGTTTGAGTAATTATTTAGGGTCAGACATGGGTAGCCGTTGTTGAGCTGGGGCGCCATTAACATCTTTTAGGGTGCCAACTTCAGCGTTTAGGAGGGACCAATACTTAGGGTATTATAGGGAAAGGATCAGGCTTAATCTACTATATAATCGTCTAATTCTGTCTGTCTGTAAAGGAAATCCCGCGTCGCTGATTGGTCGCACCCGGCCGACTGTAGCCGCGGGTCATCTCCTGCCGCATGGAGGTCAGCGGCGACGCAGCCAGGAGATGACCGGCGCCAGACGGTCATCTCCCGGCTGCTAGCAGCGGAAGTTCTCCGACCGGCGGCCTCTACGTAAACCCCAGCAGCAGCCTCCACGTACACCCCACCAGCAGCAGCCTCTGTATACCCCAGCAGCAGCAGCCTCCACATATACCCTAGCAGCAGCAGCCTCCACATATACAGCAGCAGCAGCAGCCTCCACATATACCCCAGCACAGCAGCCTCCACATATACTCCAGCAGCAGCCTCTACATACACCCCAGCATCAGCCTCTATATACACCAGCAGCCTCTATATACACCCCAGCAGCCTCTATATACACCCCAGCAGCAGCAGCCTCTGTAAACACTGCAGCAGCCTCTAGATATCTATGTAATAGTTTATATATTTTGATGATCTGTTTAATAATTTCGTTCAGTTGTATTAAGTTCTATGAGCAATAACATTTAATGATAATGTATATATTTTACCCGGAAAATCCTGTGTATTCATTGCATTATTCTTAAATCTTCATAAATAAACTACATACATATTCTAGAATACCCGATGCGTTAGAATCTGGCCACCATCTAGTATAATATACTGATGAAGGATATGAGGTGCAGCAAAGAAGACCCAAGACAGCATACTAGAAAGGGAGGTAAGAACATTTCCAAAACAATCCACAGGGAGGAGATTGGAACAAAACAAAATCCTCTAAACTGCATGCTCGCAAACGCCAGAAGCCTGACAAACAAGCAATATCTACAGGTAACTATGACATAGTGGGAATAACCACATACATAAACGAAATATCGCAAAAAATTCTATTTGGTATTTGAAATAGTTACAATATAAAAAGGAAGAGTTTTAAGTTTTGTTAAATGTTAGTAGGATTTTGCATTTTTGTATGAAGTCACACTTTAGCATGTCTAACCCCTTTCTGACCTTGGACGGGATAGTACGTCTAAGGTCAGATCCCCCGCTTTGATGAGGATGTTTTGAACAGCTGACATGTGTCCGAACTAGGCGCAGGTGGAATCGCGATCTACCCGTGCCTATTAACTGGTTAAATCCTGCTGTCAAATGCTGACAGTGGGTTTTAAGCAGCGCTTCCAGCCGCCGGGCCGGAAAGGCGTGCATCGTCGACCCCGTCACGTGATCGGGGGTCAGCGATGCGTTGCCATAACAGCCTGAGGTCTCATAGAGACCTCTATGGTTGTTGATGAGGCACTGCTATGAGCGCCACCAGGTGGCAGGCGCTCATAGCAATGCTGTAATTCTGCTACATATAGGCGATCTGCTCATCGCCTATATGGAGCAGAGGCGATCAAGTAGTGGATACTTCTACTCTACCATGGAGGCTATTTAAGCATGCCAAAATTGAAAAAAAATGTTTTAAAAATTATGAAAAAAATAAAAAAAATATAAAAGATTAAATCACCCCCCTTTCGCCCCATTCATAATATAACAATAAAAAAAAATCACACATACACATATTAGGTATTGCCACGTTCAGAATTGCCCGATCAATAAAAAAAGGATTAACCGATCGCTAAACGACGTAGCAGGAAAAAAAAATCGAAACATCAGAATTACGTTTTTTTGGTCGACACGACATTGCCTTAAATGCAATAACGGGCGATCAAAAGAGCATATCTGCACATAAATGGTATCATTAAAAATGTCAGCTTGGCGTGCAAAAAATAAGCCCTCACCCGACCCCAGATCACGAAAAATGGAGATGCTACGGGTGTCGGAAAATGGCGCAATTTTTTTTTTTTTAACAAAGTTTGGAATTTTTTTTCACCACTTAGATAAAAAAAAACCTAGACATGTTTGGTGTCTATGAACTCGTAATGACCTGGAGAATCATAATGGCAGGTCAGTTTTAGCATTTAGTGAACCTAGCAAAAAAGCCAAACAAAAACCAAGGGTGGCACTGCACTTTTTTTGCAATTTCTCCGCACTTGAATTTTTGCATTCTAAAAGTCAAATGGTGCTCCTTTTCTTTCGAGCCCTGCTGAGACCCCTCAAAGTCACTTCAAATGTGATGTGGTCCCTAAAAAATTGGTTTTGTAAATATTGTTGTAAAAAAGAGAAATTGATGATTAAGTTTTAACCCTTCTAACTTCCTAACGAAAAAATATTATCTTTCAAAAATAATT